>CM062297.1:418509309-419709309 GCA_031216915.1 Pictodentalium vernedei
AAGATGACATGGTCAGGACACATGTCCTCAGATCGCAGAAGCCTGAATGGGTCTTTAAATGTTAAGGTTTATTTAGAACAAGTCACAAAATTACTAAATTACTGGAGATATGATATATGTTCATAAAGGAATACCATTGTTGAGCCCATTGGCAGTGGCATTTATAACGTTGTGGTAGAGTGATACAGGAACAACTTCTTCCGTTTTTTTTCCTGATGTGAATTCCCTTTTGATGCTATCAACAAATCTCGAGTCAAGTCAAGTACCGAACCGATGCCGAGGTACACCCCCCTCACCCCTAAAAACCCCAAACCGATACCGATATCGAATTTAAAATTCCAATACCGTCCATCTCTACACTAAGCGCATCCCATTACTTCTAGTATGTGCTTGCATTGTGAACGCATTCTTTGCTATCGCATAAACATAAACACATCTCATAGATGTCCCGATTCCACAAGGGCAAGGGATTGTATCGACTGATAAAGGCTAAGGTGAATGGCACAGTCTGATTCAATCTTGGTCTAGGGTAGAGGCCTCAACAACAGAAAGCAAAGAGGAGATATGGTAATCAGGAACAGAGCCCAAGATAAGCAAAGGTTAAGGATTCTGAAAGAATACTGAGCCACATAAAACAGTTACCACCTGTAGCACTACGTGTTTCTCTTACAAACAGGGGTTGGGAACAAAACAGAGGCCCCGGAGGCCCGGGGCGCTCACTTGATAAAGTTGTTCAAAGAATGATTTAATTAGCATCTATGGCTACTGGCTAGTTAACACAGCGGAGGAATGAAGTCATGTAAGAGCAGGTACCCCAGCCTAAAGGTGTCATATTATGTGGATGTGCTTCATATCGTCTTAGAAATGAAATTATTTAGTCTATATGGGTTTGCCTTGCTACAATTTATGAGAGAGTGCTTCTTGACACTCTCCCATAAATTGGAACAAGGCAAAGAGACATGAACAAATTTTGATGACCAAAAATAACTTAGCACTCTACCAGTTAATAAATAATAGTTTATTATTGCAATCCTGTCGGAGCTGTTCGCCTCTTGACTTGTCACCGATACAAGATACGGAATCCGAGAAATCCAAACTCTGTCGTCCATGTCATGTGGTTTCCTTCTAATGTTGAGAGGCTACCACAGAATTAATGCCCAGATTTCCAGTAATGCAAAACTATGGAACCCATATCAACCTAGGGACTTGACTTGAATCTCACCCCCGCCATCACCCTATGGTGCAGTATACCAAATATTAATAGATTCTGATAGGTGGATCTGAAGAAGAAATTTTTAAGATTATTCGTCATATTACACTGAGGTAAAATGAATCCAAACAAATGTGTTGTATATCAAATATCAAAACATTCTAAAGGATTGTTCTTGGGAAGATTTTAAAGAATATTTTTTCTCTTTTGCACAAAGTTAAAACTCTGGATCCTATAGCTCAAATATTAACCGAAGAACTTTATTGGAACAAATTTGAAATTGCCCCCCCCCCCCCCCCACCCCAAAACATACACACCCCAATGATGTTGCATAACAAACAGCAGGACATGTGCACCATCGACGTGCAGTACGCTTTAGTACACGGCGTCATCGTGCCCCCATATAGGCAACCGGGATAAAGTGCTTTGCCCAAGGACATAACGCGGGTCGTCCCGGACGGGGATCGAACTCAGATCTCTAGCATAGAAGCCCAACAGTCTACGACTGAGCCACCGCGATCCAAACACGTGTTACACTAACAAAATGCACTGCAGGGGTAGAGGTGCGACGTCCTGGCATGGTATTGGGCGGGGGCGATGACTATTCTCGAAGTTAAATCAACCCGGTGATCGACTATACGGGTACTGGTCTTCAGATGGCGATATATGAGACCATCTCCTGTTTTATACCACCTTTTTGAGTAAATGTATGTATAACTCAGGGAGATGACTTACATAAGCTGCAAGCTTTCTGTCAAATCCCCCATTTCTCAGCAATTTGTTTACTGTTAAATGGATGTTATAGATATTATAATGTGAGCTGCTGTGCCTTGGACTGTTACTTTTTCTGGTGTTCAGTTCTGTATTATGCGCATATTCCTTGAATAAAATATTGTTTAAACTAAAAGGCACTGCGCATGCTCACTAACATTACATCTCCATGTCAATGACGTCACAACATATCAGCTTACGCGAACACCCACAATGCACCGCGGCATGACATGACTTGAGATCCTCCAATCATATCCCTCAAATGTTAATCGTTTTAACCCTGACATATTCACCATTATCAATTCCGGGCGTTGTGTCATTCATGCCCACAGTATCCAGATAACATGAGGGCAATGCAGTATGTGATGTATCGTTGTGCTCGCCTCTTCTCGCGGAGAATTGTGATCGATAAAGTTGAGAACTGTTTCCAGTGTTCAGAATTTTACAATTTTGAACTCAAATATTTTAATTTAGTAAAATAAAACCCTGACTTTTTGTAGAATTTGAATAACAAATGTCCAAAATAGAACGAAAGTTCTATTCTTCTCTTTTTCTCACGTCTATAACACATAGAACCCTAAGAACCGAAAAACGTATTTTAGAGAAAATTAACCCTTTTGTATGCACACACGACCATTATTAAAAATTTCAAGTTTTTTTTTCTTAAAAATACATTTTTCTGTTTTTGTGCACGGATCCTAAACATCCAAACTTACTGTTCTGATGGCCCTGATCACAAATTAACGTACGTGCTGGTACAAAAAATCAAAATTTCTCCCTTCCAGTACGGTGTAGGGCATTACGTCATAAGATTAATTTTAGTGTAAACTGTTTATTAAAAGCAAACTATTACTTGATTCTGTCATCAGGTGTTCTGAAGATATCAAAAATAGGGTGGTATATTTTCCATGTCTAAAACGGCCGCCAAATCGAAGATGATCGTAATTATGAAAAGTAGCAGGATATTATACATACAGTTAAAACTAGAAGTCCTGTCATGAAATGCGCACAAATAGCACGTTGATATGCGCGTTAATGTACGCGTTATGGCCTAAGTAAAGCTATCAAATTTTGTACATATGGCCTGTGGACAAGCAATGTTTGAGCCAATGGACCTCCGGGTAACCCGGAGGTCCATTGGCAGAAACATTGCATGTGTTTGCTATGAGTAACCAAGAGAACCTGCCGTGCTTTGGATGCCATTAGATATGGCAATTGCGCGCAATTCCAACGCGCAATTAAGCCTAGATAAGCGCTCTATTCGTGACAGGACTTCTAGTTTTAACTGTATATATAACATTACGTATCACCATGGCAATGACGTATCACCATGGCGATGACGTCACAACATATCAGCTTATGCGGGCTAGCATGGTAACGCTTGTGACGCACACAATGCACCGCGACATGATATCACTTGAGATCCTTCGGTCAGACACTAACATTACGTATCACCATGGCAATGACGTTACAACATAGCTTACGCGGGCTAGCATTGCAAAGAATGTGACACCCACAATGCACCGCGACATGACATCATGTCACGGTGCTTTTCATTTTAAATAGGCACTGGGAAAATGTTTAGCGCCACCCCACTCTTGATACAAGTACTGTGATGAAAATTCCGAAACAAATAGCTCGGAAAACAGAAAAAATCTGACAATACACCCTTATGGCTGTGGTTGAATAACGTAGCTACCCATTTCGTCCAACCATCCCTGGCCCTCACTGAATAGCCGCGTGCTGCATTGTTGCAGATATATGCTTTCCAATCAATAGGGCCACCCCATCGTCCAGGTATATGGTTTTCGACAATTGGGTGATATGGTCTTAGAACTAAAAGTAGTTGACAATACAGTTAGGGCCCTTATTTATTTATTGGAGTTTAACGACACTTTCGTCAGCCAGGGTCACCTCGTGTCTGATAGTTTTACGGGTAGGGGAAGCCAGAGTACCCGGAGAGAACCACCGAGCAATAGCGAGCAACTGTCAGACTTCCCAAAGTACTAACTCCACACAAGCAGGGTTAGCATCGGTTGAAGACAGATGCACCATCGACGTGCAGTACGTCTTAGACTCTTAGTACACAACGCCACCGTGCTCCACGTGGGCAATCGGGATTAAGTACCTTGCCCAAGGAAACAAAGCACTTACACCTGGTGGGGATCGAATCGTGAACCTCTCGGTTTGAAGTTCAATGCCGTAACCACAGAGTCACTTCGCTCCCAGTCAGGGTCCTGCGAAGCTTCGAAATTCGATTCGATTCGAAATAGTCCCCATGATTCGATTTGATTCAATTTCAATCACACCGATTCGAAAATTTTCGAATCGTGTCAATCGTCGAGATGTTCTCAACATCCCACAAAGTGTCTGCATTTGAACTCTTCTTCTATCACCAAGGTTCCTGTACAGGAGACCTGATCATAAAAGAAGAGTTGAAGTAGATTCCGCATCCGAAATTACATTGATTCCGTTCTGGCTGAATATTCCGATTTTTAGCTTAACTTGACATAGTCAAGATAAGCTGTTGCCATCACGCGTGCGGAAGTCTGTTAGTCTGTGAGTCTGTGACGTCTGTTCACATTTTCCTTTAGCACGGGCTACACCCCGCAGTTCTTGTCTGATCGTCACGAAATTTCATATGCAGGTTTGGGGTCATGTCAAGATGAGAACGTGTCGTCCCCTTTTGGTCGCGATCGGGCAACCGGTATGGCTGCCAGAGCCCAAAACCCGAAAACCATTAGCACAGTCTACAGGTCGTATTTATGAAGGGATTTCATTGTAACTTGGTAGGATGCCTCTGTATAATGCCTAGATGAGAACGTCCCCTTTTGGGCATGATCTGTCAACCATGATGGCTGCCCAAGGCCGAACCCCAAAAACTTTTAGCACAGTCTGCAGGTCATGTTTAATGTGGAGGGATTTCATTGTAACTTGGTAGGATGACTCCTTATGATGTCTAGATGAGAATTTCCCCATTTGGGCATGATCTGCCAACCGTGACGACTGTCCGAACCCAAAACCCGAAAACCTTTAGCACAGTCTGCAGGTCATATTTATTGAGGAATTTCATTGTAACTTGGTGGGTTGACTTCATACAATGTCTAGATGAAAAAGTCCCCTTTTGGACGTGATTGGGCAACTGTGACGGCTACAGGGGCCCGAAGCCCGAAAACCTTTAGCACAGTCTAGAAGTAATATTTATGAAGGGATTTCATTGTAACTTGGTAGGATGACTCCAAATAATGTCTTGATGAGAACGTCCCATTTTGATCGCGATCATGCAGCCTTGATGGGTGCGCGAGCCCAAAAACCTTTAGCATAGGCAAAAGGTCATATTTATGGAAGGATTTCATTGTAACCTGTTAGGCTGACTCCATATAATGCTAGATGATGACATCCCCTTTTGGTCGTGATTGGTCAGTTGTGATGGCTACAAGTGCCCGAAGCCCGAAAACCTTGAGCACAGTCCACAGGTCATATTTATGAAGGGATTTCATTGTAACTTCTTAGGATCACTCCAGATGATGCCCAGATGAGATTGTCCCCTATGGTTGCGATCATTCAGCCATGATGGCTGCCCGAGCCCGAAGCCCAAAAACCTTTAGCACAGTCTACAGGTCATATTTATGAAGGGATTCCATTGTAACTTGGTAGGTTAACTTCATATAATGTCTAGATGAGAACGTCCCCTTTTGGACATGATTGGGCAACTGTGACCCCTAAAGGTGCCCGAAGCCCGAAAACCTTTAGCACAGTCTACATGTCATATTCATGAGGGGATTTCATTGTAACTTGGTAGGATGACTCCAAATAATGTCTAGATGAGAACGTCCCATTTTGATCGCGATCATTCAGCCTTGATGGGTGCCCGAGCCCAAAAACCTTTAGCATAGGTAAAAAGGCATATTTATGGAAGGATTTCATTGTAACCTATTAGGTTGACTCCATATAATGCCTAGATGATGACATCCCCTTCTGGTCGTGATTGGTCAGCTGTGATGGCTACAAGTGCCCGAAGCCCAAAAACCTTGAGCGCAGTCTACAGGTCATATTTATGAATGGATTTCATTGTAACTTCGTAGGATCACTCCAGATGATGCCCAGATGAGATTGTCCCCTTTGGTTGCGATCATTCAACCATGATGGCTGCCTGAGCCCGAAGCCCGAAAACCTTTAACACAGTCTACAGGTCATATTTATGAAGGGATTGCATTGTAACTTGGTAGGTTGACTTCATATAATGTCTACATGAGAACGTCCCCTTTTGGACAGATTGGGCAACTGTGACGGCTTCAAGGGCCCAAAGCCCGAAAACCTTTAGAACAGTCTACAGGTCATAATTATGAAGGGATTTCATTGTAGCTTGGTAGGATGACTCCAAATAGTGTCCAGATGATAACGTCCCCTTTTGGTCACGATCATTCAGCCTCGATGGCTGCCCGAGCCCAAAAACCTTTAGCATGTCTGTAGGTCGTATTTATGGAAGGATTTCATTGTAACTTGTTAGGTTGACTCCATATAATGCCTAGATGATGACATCCCCTTTTGGTCGTGGTTGGTCAACTGTGATGGCTACAGGTGCCTGAAGCCCGAAAATCTTGAGCACAGTCTACAGATCATATTTATGAAGGGATTTCATTGTAACTTCATAGGATCACTCCGGATGATGTTCAGATGAGAATGTCCCCATTTGGTTGCGATTATTCAACCATGATGGCTGCCCAAGCCTAAAGCCCGAAAACTTTTAGCACAGTCTTCAGATCATATTTATGAAGGGATTTCATTGTAACTTGGTAGGTTGACTTCATGTAATGTCTAGATGAGAACAGCCCCTTTTGGACACCATTAAGCAACTGTGTTGGCTACAGGGGCCCAAAGCCCGAAAATCTTTAGCACAGTCTACAGGTGATATTTATGAAGGGATTTCATTGTACCTTGGTAGGATGACTCTAAAGAATGTCTAGATGAGAACGTCCCCTTTTGGTTGCGATCATTCGGCCTTGATGGGTGCCCGAGCCCAAAAACCTTTAGCATAGGTAAAAAGGCATATTTATGGAAGGATTTCATTGTAACTTCGTAGGATCACTCCAGATGATGCCCGGATGAGATTGTCCCCTTTGGTTGCGATCATTCAACCATGATGGCTGCCTGAGCCCGAAGCCCGAAAACCTTTAACACAGTCTACAGGTCATATTTATGAAGGGATTGCATTGTAACTTGGTAGGTTGACTTCATATAATGTCTACATGAGAACGTCCCCTTTTGGACAGATTGGGCAACTGTGACGGCTTCAAGGGCCCAAAGCCCGAAAACCTTTAGAACAGTCTACAGGTCATAATTATGAAGGGATTTCATTGTAGCTTGGTAGGATGACTCCAAATAGTGTCCAGATGATAACGTCCCCTTTTGGTTACGATCATTCAGCCTTGATGGCTGCCCGAGCCCAAAAACCTTTAGCATGTCTGTAGGTCGTATTTATGGAAGGATTTCGTCGTAACTTGTTAGGTTGACTCCATATAATGCCTAGATGATGACATCCCCTTTTGGTCGTGGTTGGTCAACTGTGATGGCTACAGGTGCCTGAAGCCCGAAAATCTTGAGCACAGTCTACAGGTCATATTTATGAAGGGATTTCATTGTAACTTCATAGGATCACTCCAGATGATGTTCAGATGAGAATGTCCCCTTTTGGTTGCGATCATTCAACCATGATGGCTGTCCAAGCCTAAAGCCCGAAAACCTTTAGCACAGTCTTCAGATCATATTTATGAAGGGATTTCATTGTAACTTGGTAGGTTGACTTCATGTAATGTCTAGATGAGAACAGCCCCTTTTGGACACCATTAGGCAACTGTGTTGGCTACAGGGGCCCAAAGCCCGAAAATCTTTAGCACAGTCTACAGGTGATATTTATGAAGGGGTTTCATTGTAACTTGGTAGGATGCCTCTGTATAATGCCTAGATGAGAACGTCCCCTTTTGGGCATGATCTGTCAACCATGATGGCTGCCCAAGGCCGAACCCCAAAAACTTTTAGCACAGTCTGCAGGTCATGTTTAATGTGGAGGGATTTCATTGTAACTTGGTAGGATGACTCCTTATGATGTCTAGATGAGAATTTCCCCATTTGGGCATGATCTGCCAACCGTGACGACTGTCCGAACCCAAAACCCGAAAACCTTTAGCACAGTCTGCAGGTCATATTTATTGAGGAATTTCATTGTAACTTGGTGGGTTGACTTCATACAATGTCTAGATGAAAAAGTCCCCTTTTGGACGTGATTGGGCAACTGTGACGGCTACAGGGGCCCGAAGCCCGAAAACCTTTAGCACAGTCTAGAAGTCATATTTATGAAGGGATTTCATTGTAACTTGGTAGGATGACTCCAAATAATGTCTTGATGAGAACGTCCCATTTTGATCGCGATCATGCAGCCTTGATGGGTGCGCGAGCCCAAAAACCTTTAGCATAGGCAAAAGGTCATATTTATGGAAGGATTTCATTGTAACCTGTTAGGCTGACTCCATATAATGCTAGATGATGACATCCCCTTTTGGTCGTGATTGGTCAGTTGTGATGGCTACAAGTGCCCGAAGCCCGAAAACCTTGAGCACAGTCCACAGGTCATATTTATGAAGGGATTTCATTGTAACTTCTTAGGATCACTCCAGATGATGCCCAGATGAGATTGTCCCCTATGGTTGCGATCATTCAGCCATGATGGCTGCCCGAGCCCGAAGCCCAAAAACCTTTAGCACAGTCTACAGGTCATATTTATGAAGGGATTCCATTGTAACTTGGTAGGTTAACTTCATATAATGTCTAGATGAGAACGTCCCCTTTTGGACATGATTGGGCAACTGTGACCGCTAAAGGTGCCCGAAGCCCGAAAACCTTTAGCACAGTCTACATGTCATATTCATGAGGGGATTTCATTGTAACTTGGTAGGATGACTCCAAATAATGTCTAGATGAGAACGTCCCATTTTGATCGCGATCATTCAGCCTTGATGGGTGCCCGAGCCCAAAAACCTTTAGCATAGGTAAAAAGGCATATTTATGGAAGGATTTCATTGTAACCTATTAGGTTGACTCCATATAATGCCTAGATGATGACATCCCCTTCTGGTCGTGATTGGTCAGCTGTGATGGCTACAAGTGCCCGAAGCCCAAAAACCTTGAGCGCAGTCTACAGGTCATATTTATGAATGGATTTCATTGTAACTTCGTAGGATCACTCCAGATGATGCCCAGATGAGATTGTCCCCTTTGGTTGCGATCATTCAACCATGATGGCTGCCTGAGCCCGAAGCCCGAAAACCTTTAACACAGTCTACAGGTCATATTTATGAAGGGATTGCATTGTAACTTGGTAGGTTGACTTCATATAATGTCTACATGAGAACGTCCCCTTTTGGACAGATTGGGCAACTGTGACGGCTTCAAGGGCCCAAAGCCCGAAAACCTTTAGAACAGTCTACAGGTCATAATTATGAAGGGATTTCATTGTAGCTTGGTAGGATGACTCCAAATAGTGTCCAGATGATAACGTCCCCTTTTGGTTACGATCATTCAGCCTTGATGGCTGCCCGAGCCCAAAAACCTTTAGCATGTCTGTAGGTCGTATTTATGGAAGGATTTCGTCGTAACTTGTTAGGTTGACTCCATATAATGCCTAGATGATGACATCCCCTTTTGGTCGTGGTTGGTCAACTGTGATGGCTACAGGTGCCTGAAGCCCGAAAATCTTGAGCACAGTCTACAGGTCATATTTATGAAGGGATTTCATTGTAACTTCATAGGATCACTCCAGATGATGTTCAGATGAGAATGTCCCCTTTTGGTTGCGATCATTCAACCATGATGGCTGTCCAAGCCTAAAGCCCGAAAACCTTTAGCACAGTCTTCAGATCATATTTATGAAGGGATTTCATTGTAACTTGGTAGGTTGACTTCATGTAATGTCTAGATGAGAACAGCCCCTTTTGGACACCATTAGGCAACTGTGTTGGCTACAGGGGCCCAAAGCCCGAAAATCTTTAGCACAGTCTACAGGTGATATTTATGAAGGGGTTTCATTGTAACTTGGTAGGATGCCTCTGTATAATGCCTAGATGAGAACGTCCCCTTTTGGGCATGATCTGTCAACCATGATGGCTGCCCAAGGCCGAACCCCAAAAACTTTTAGCACAGTCTGCAGGTCATGTTTAATGTGGAGGGATTTCATTGTAACTTGGTAGGATGACTCCTTATGATGTCTAGATGAGAATTTCCCCATTTGGGCATGATCTGCCAACCGTGACGACTGTCCGAACCCAAAACCCGAAAACCTTTAGCACAGTCTGCAGGTCATATTTATTGAGGAATTTCATTGTAACTTGGTGGGTTGACTTCATACAATGTCTAGATGAAAAAGTCCCCTTTTGGACGTGATTGGGCAACTGTGACGGCTACAGGGGCCCGAAGCCCGAAAACCTTTAGCACAGTCTAGAAGTCATATTTATGAAGGGATTTCATTGTAACTTGGTAGGATGACTCCAAATAATGTCTTGATGAGAACGTCCCATTTTGATCGCGATCATGCAGCCTTGATGGGTGCGCGAGCCCAAAAACCTTTAGCATAGGCAAAAGGTCATATTTATGGAAGGATTTCATTGTAACCTGTTAGGCTGACTCCATATAATGCTAGATGATGACATCCCCTTTTGGTCGTGATTGGTCAGTTGTGATGGCTACAAGTGCCCGAAGCCCGAAAACCTTGAGCACAGTCCACAGGTCATATTTATGAAGGGATTTCATTGTAACTTCTTAGGATCACTCCAGATGATGCCCAGATGAGATTGTCCCCTATGGTTGCGATCATTCAGCCATGATGGCTGCCCGAGCCCGAAGCCCAAAAACCTTTAGCACAGTCTACAGGTCATATTTATGAAGGGATTCCATTGTAACTTGGTAGGTTAACTTCATATAATGTCTAGATGAGAACGTCCCCTTTTGGACATGATTGGGCAACTGTGACCGCTAAAGGTGCCCGAAGCCCGAAAACCTTTAGCACAGTCTACATGTCATATTCATGAGGGGATTTCATTGTAACTTGGTAGGATGACTCCAAATAATGTCTAGATGAGAACGTCCCATTTTGATCGCGATCATTCAGCCTTGATGGGTGCCCGAGCCCAAAAACCTTTAGCATAGGTAAAAAGGCATATTTATGGAAGGATTTCATTGTAACCTATTAGGTTGACTCCATATAATGCCTAGATGATGACATCCCCTTCTGGTCGTGATTGGTCAGCTGTGATGGCTACAAGTGCCCGAAGCCCAAAAACCTTGAGCGCAGTCTACAGGTCATATTTATGAATGGATTTCATTGTAACTTCGTAGGATCACTCCAGATGATGCCCAGATGAGATTGTCCCCTTTGGTTGCGATCATTCAACCATGATGGCTGCCTGAGCCCGAAGCCCGAAAACCTTTAACACAGTCTACAGGTCATATTTATGAAGGGATTGCATTGTAACTTGGTAGGTTGACTTCATATAATGTCTACATGAGAACGTCCCCTTTTGGACAGATTGGGCAACTGTGACGGCTTCAAGGGCCCAAAGCCCGAAAACCTTTAGAACAGTCTACAGGTCATAATTATGAAGGGATTTCATTGTAGCTTGGTAGGATGACTCCAAATAGTGTCCAGATGATAACGTCCCCTTTTGGTCACGATCATTCAGCCTCGATGGCTGCCCGAGCCCAAAAACCTTTAGCATGTCTGTAGGTCGTATTTATGGAAGGATTTCATTGTAACTTGTTAGGTTGACTCCATATAATGCCTAGATGATGACATCCCCTTTTGGTCGTGGTTGGTCAACTGTGATGGCTACAGGTGCCTGAAGCCCGAAAATCTTGAGCACAGTCTACAGATCATATTTATGAAGGGATTTCATTGTAACTTCATAGGATCACTCCGGATGATGTTCAGATGAGAATGTCCCCTTTTGGTTGCGATTATTCAACCATGATGGCTGCCCAAGCCTAAAGCCCGAAAACTTTTAGCACAGTCTTCAGATCATATTTATGAAGGGATTTCATTGTAACTTGGTAGGTTGACTTCATGTAATGTCTAGATGAGAACAGCCCCTTTTGGACACCATTAGGCAACTGTGTTGGCTACAGGGGCCCAAAGCCCGAAAATCTTTAGCACAGTCTACAGGTGATATTTATGAAGGGATTTCATTGTACCTTGGTAGGATGACTCTAAAGAATGTCTAGATGAGAACGTCCCCTTTTGGTCGCGATCATTCAGCCTTGATGGGTGCCCGAGCCCAAAAACCTTTAGCATAGGTAAAAAGGCATATTTATGGAAGGATTTCATTGTAACTTCGTAGGATCACTCCAGATGATGCCCGGATGAGATTGTCCCCTTTGGTTGCGATCATTCAACCATGATGGCTGCCTGAGCCCGAAGCCCGAAAACCTTTAACACAGTCTACAGGTCATATTTATGAAGGGATTGCATTGTAACTTGGTAGGTTGACTTCATATAATGTCTACATGAGAACGTCCCCTTTTGGACAGATTGGGCAACTGTGACGGCTTCAAGGGCCCAAAGCCCGAAAACCTTTAGAACAGTCTACAGGTCATAATTATGAAGGGATTTCATTGTAGCTTGGTAGGATGACTCCAAATAGTGTCCAGATGATAACGTCCCCTTTTGGTTACGATCATTCAGCCTTGATGGCTGCCCGAGCCCAAAAACCTTTAGCATGTCTGTAGGTCGTATTTATGGAAGGATTTCGTCGTAACTTGTTAGGTTGACTCCATATAATGCCTAGATGATGACATCCCCTTTTGGTCGTGGTTGGTCAACTGTGATGGCTACAGGTGCCTGAAGCCCGAAAATCTTGAGCACAGTCTACAGGTCATATTTATGAAGGGATTTCATTGTAACTTCATAGGATCACTCCAGATGATGTTCAGATGAGAATGTCCCCTTTTGGTTGCGATCATTCAACCATGATGGCTGTCCAAGCCTAAAGCCCGAAAACCTTTAGCACAGTCTTCAGATCATATTTATGAAGGGATTTCATTGTAACTTGGTAGGTTGACTTCATGTAATGTCTAGATGAGAACAGCCCCTTTTGGACACCATTAGGCAACTGTGTTGGCTACAGGGGCCCAAAGCCCGAAAATCTTTAGCACAGTCTACAGGTGATATTTATGAAGGGGTTTCATTGTACCTTGGTAGGATGACTCTAAAGAATGTCTAGATGAGAACGTCCCCTTTTGGTCGCGATCATTCAGCCTTGATGGCTGCCCGAACCCAAAACCCCAAAACCTTTAGCATAGTCTATTGGTCATATTTATGAAACGACTTCATTGTAACCCGTAAGTTTGACTCCATATAATGACTAGATGATGACATCCCCTTTTGGTCGTGATTGGTCAACTGTGACGGCTTCAGGGGCCCGAAGCCCAAAAACCTTGAGCACAGTCTACAGGTCATATTTATGAAGGGATTTCATTGTAACTTTGTAGGATCACTCCAGATGATGCCCAGATGAGAATGTTCCCTTTTGGTTGCGATCATTCAACCATGATGGCTGCCAGAGACCAAAGCCCAAAAACCTTTAGCACAGTCTACAGGTCATATTTATGAAGGGATTTCATTGTAACTTGGTAGGTTGACTTCATATAATGTCTAGATGAGAACGCCCCCTTTGGACGCAATTGGGAAACTGACGGCTACAGGGGCCCGAAGCCTGAAAACCTTTAGCACAGTCTACAGGCCATATTTATGAAGGGATTTTAATGTAACTTGATAGGATGACTCGTTTTGGAATAATTTCACTGTAATTTGGTAACTTTTGTTGATATACGTTAACTGTGAGGGCCACATACATTAACTGTCATATTAACCCACCCCTCAGCTCTTTGGTACAGTGTACACCTCATATTATTTTTATCATAAACATAGCATACAGGGAACAGAAATGAACATATTCCCACTTATCACAATTCTTGTCTTATTTCATAATCCTTTCATAAACATTGAACATTATCCTTTTCATCAAACACAACGCACAAGTTACGCTACAGTGTCATTGACACTTTCATTTTGCGTGATTTGCATGAGTCGCCTTTGCGCACAATATTTTAGCGGAGATTGACAATATTTACGGCTGTGAGAAGGTGCTATATCCACAACTTGAAAAGCGGTGAGATTCGATTCGACTTGAAATCTGATGTCTGATTCGAGATTCACTTCGACCCGAAAATTGAGGTTCGCAGGGCTCTAAATATTGTCTAGTTTTGGAGATTGTGACAGTTGATGCTCGCGAGATAAGAGTTCACTTTATTGTTGCACCTAGCTGCTTTATTGTGACACTTGGATGCTTTTTTAGCTCATCTTGACAAAGTCAAGCTGAGCTAATCTCATCGCTCTCCGTCCATCGTCCGTCCGTCCGTCCGTCCGTCAACACCATGTTTTGGTCTTCTCCTCCAAAACCACTGGACCAATTCTAGTGAAAGTTTGTGTGAGTGATGACCCAAAGGGGCATTGCAGTTTTGTTCAACTCAACATGCCCAGCCCCATAGGGAGAGAGGGTGGGAGAAAATGCTCCAAAATATTTTTAAAATCTTCTTCTCACGAACCAGTGGGTACAATGACTTGATATTTGTTATGGAGCTTCCTTTTGAGGTGTAGAATCAAGTTTGTTCAAACGAAGTTCGTGAAGCAATATTTGGCTTTGTAATGGTAGGGGTAAGATTTTTGGCCGAACCCCAAATTTCTATTTTCTGAACCGATGGTCCAATTTAAACCAAATTTGATATGTGGTATTATTGGGTCATAAGTACTTGACTCGGGCAAACAAAAAATCTTGCATCCCCATGGGAACCCCAGGAGCTGAAAATAGAAATATTTTCAAACGCCCATATTTCCCAAAACCACACAGAACTGAGAGCTGTTATTTGGTATGAAGCATCCTGAGGACCAGTAGGGCTGATTGGTAAAAAAAATGCCATCAGTTATGTTAGGTGTTCTGTAGAGGGCATCGAAAAAAAATGCTGAGTCATCATATTTGCAAAAATTAAAAACAATCTTTTCTCCAGAACCAATCATCAGAATCTTTTGATATTCGGTATACAGCATTCATATGGGGGGTCAGATGCAAGTTTGTTAAAATAAAGCCCATTGGTTCATATTTGGGCTCAATACGGGCGCCCGAATTTTTAACTTAGGGTAATATGGGGAATATTCTTTAAAAATCTTCTTCTTCAGAACCACCTGTCAGAATCTTTTAATGTTTGGTGTACATCAATGTTATGAGGGTCAGATTCAAGATTGTTCAAACAAAGTCCCTAGGTTGATATTTGGGCTTCGTACGGAATTCAACCACTGATCAGAATCTTTTGATATTTGGTATACAGCATCCATAGGGCGGTCATATACAAGTGTGTTAAAATGGAAGTCCCTTGTTTCATATTTGGGCTCAATACAGGAGCCCAAATTTTTAACTTAGGGCAATATGGGGTATGATCTTTAAATTTTCTTTTTCTTTTTCTTCTTCAGATCCATTAGTCAGAATGCTTTGATATTTGGTATGCAACATCTTAGGGGGGAGGGGGGGGGGAGGCAGATTCAAGTTTGTTCATATCGAGTGCCTGGGTTAATATTTGGGCTCGTTATGGAGCCAAAATTTTAATTTAGTGCAATATGAGGGAATGTCTTTAAATATCTTCTCCAGAACATGCATCTATTAAAATCTTTTGATATTTGATATACAACATCTCCTGGCGTGTTCAGATTCAAGTTTGTTCAAATCGGGTAATATTTGGGCTCTCTATTGGGGGTGGGGTGGGTAGGGGTGGGGTGGCGGTGTCATAGGCAGATATGGGTTGTAGGTCTGTTCGCATTTGCACCTCCGACTAAGTACACTGAATGCCCCAAAACGCCAAAGTTTTCATTGACCAATATCTCCTGGTCCCAATGGGCGGATGACCTGAAATTTTCAAGATGTGTCACAAATACACTTTTCCATAAACAGCTGGAAACAAAAGTTTACCAAAATTATATTTTCTGCCAAAATGGTCCAAAACATAAAACATGAGCCTGAAAATCGTACGTTTTGGTTTACAATCTCGGGACTGTGAATCAGCAGAACACCAGTAATGGACTGAATGGTAAGAATGCAATGTATCATTATCATAAATGCAAAAGAAATTTTGATTTTATCCACAATGTCCAAAATGGCCGCCAAAATTGGAAAAAATCGCCCAAATATTCATTTACCCATATCTCTTGATCCGAATGGGCCAATGAACCGGAATTTTGACAGATCTGTCATAAATACACTTTTTCATAACCAACTGGTAACAAAAGTTTACCAAAATTATTTTTTCTGCCAACGTTTTCCAAAACATCAAAAATAGACTGACAATCGAATATTTTGGCCTACAATCTCGGCACCGTGAATTAGCAGAACACTAGTAATGGACTGAAATAATAAGAATATAATGTATCATTATTATTAATGGAAAGAAAATTTCGATTTTATTCACAATGTGTCCAAAATGGCCGCCAAACGTGGTCATTTTTAAAATCCTAGATCTCATAATTGACAAATGAAGGGTTAACATAATTATGTTAATCACTGTACTCCGTGATCATCATGGAATGACATATATCCAAAGATGCTGGGCTATCCCCTTCAGAATCAAGTGATTTTATGCATGGGTTGGGTGGATTTTTCATTTAACGTTTTGTTAACCCTTCAACCAAGACAAATCGGTATGCACACCTACATGTTCAGAGATATGGGGCTGAAATTTTGTACAATTCCTAAAGGGCTCAAGTTTTTTGTACGCCAGGAAAAGCCTGTGATTCTACCGAATCACTCGTCTAGTTTGCAAGTAGTTATTCTTTCCAGGAAATTTGTTTTAGCCAATCTCACCACCTAGACTTTTAAATAAATGGAAAGGACATTGTGTGTCTGCATTATATATCACAATGCTCACATTGTTTCCGGGAACGGAAAATAAATCCGTATCACGTAGGCGAGTCTTTCCTGAACGGCCACGCCTACCTGATGGGGGAATTTCTGAATGGTTTGGTGAAAACTGTGAGACCACTCTATCGACCAATCAGATTTAAGAAAGCTTGCTAGTCAATTTATAAATGTTCTTGTTTTATGTGGTCCGAAGTGGCAGACTATACTTGCCCGAAAATCAAGATCGACTGCACCCTCGGGGAGAGGTAGTACCTTTGTGAGAGGACCCAACCTCCCACACTGGTCCTCACCCGAGGGTTCAACCGGGTTCAACCGACATCAGTCAACGAGACCGCCAAGCCGCAACTGGAGATACCTGCCGAGTACCGGAACCTTTTCCTCCTTCAACACGCCTAGACATGTGACAGCCAATAATATACAGTTACCGGGGGTCGAAAGGGGCTTGTTCCACATACCGTCGTTGCGCCCCTTCGGCGCGCGAAATCATTCCTTTGTTGCAGTGCGGAGCTTTCCGTCACACATGTCTCCCTCATAACGATCACACTTTACACTTCTGACTTCAGAGCGTGCACTCCTAATTATTAGCCATGGATTACCTGCCGAAGAGAATTAAGGACACTTTGACGGTGCTGGACGCTAGCTCATTTCTTAACTGGGATGTCCATTTTGAGAGTGGCTGCGTTCAGCTCACCATGCTGTACAAGATGAAACCTACCTCTGAGAGTGGTAGCACCTTTCGCGAGCCTGCTCGCACTGGTCCACACCAGAGGAAGGGTATGGCATTGAGTACACCAACCACCACTGAAACAACAAAAGCCAGCGGAGCAGAGATAAACAAAGAAAGAAAGAAGAAGAAATCGCCATCAACGAAACGTCGGGACACCAGGCGAATGGAGGCGTGGCTCGAAAGGAAGAAGACTGAGACCGGGAATCAGGAGATGGAAAAGGTGATAACTGTCAACTCACCCCAAGACCTGTATCACCAATCCCAAGCCGTACCTCTTCACCAAATAGGTTGGAGGGTGGGGAGAAGAGGAAATGGAGGCAGATGAGATGGAAGTTGCCCAATCCGTACCAGACTCTCCTATCAACCTCAACCAATCGGGCCTCAAATCCAGTTCAACCTCGGAGTCCGAGCATGATACTGCAGATGGAGGAGATACCAACCTGGGAGCCTACATTGAAATCCTAGATGGACGTGCCATTGAGCGCTTTGGCGAACTTAAGCTGGAGTTTGACGGAACTGGGGATGATTATTTGGAATACCTAAAATCAACCCAGAAGGAATGGGCTAAGGAAACCTACGACATCCTCATCAACAAACCAGGACACTTGGAAGCAGCAAGGATCTGCGACCCGTTCTTCTACAGATGAGATGGCTAAAACGCAAAAACTTGGAAGCAACAGCTGCCAAGCCTTCTCCTTCCCAGCCACCTCCTTCCAAGAAGAAGAAGCACAAACGGAACAAACGCCAGTAAACCCCGAACACTTTCCTCCTTCGACGCGCCTAGACATACTACCAAAACTTAACCTACAGTTAAAGAGGGTCGAAAGGGGCTTGCCCCACCACACCGTCCCTTCACGACTTCGGCGCGCAAAAACCTTTTGATTTGGTACGAAGCTTTCTTTTGAGGAGTTGAATTCAGCGGGAAACTGCTACCGGTCGTGGCGTCATATTCGGCTGGCTCATTGGGCACCATATGGGAACCCCAATTTTAACACAGTTAGTTAGCTAGGAAAATACTAAATGATTTCCTCATGATGTATGGAACGCAGTCTACTTTTATGGTATAGATTTAAGTTTGTTCAAGGACAGTTTGTCGGGAATTATACTATTTGGACTTGTTCCCGGGTGGGGGTGACTTGGGAGCGTCCCTCCCATTTTTCAGTTTTGGCCGATTTTATCTGAAGTTGGTAAGTAGTATTACTGGCTGACATGTACTTGCTACATGCAAAGCAGACTTTCGCACAGCCTTGTGGGAACCCCGTGGCTAAAAATAGAAAAGAATTTCAAATATCTTCTTTCTAAGCTCCCGAGACAAACATTTGTATTTGTTGACTGCTATAAATAATCTTTATGAGTTGGAGATTCAAAAGTGCTCTTATTTCTAAAATAATCCCAACCTCGACTAAGCAAATATATAAAAAGCTCTCAGTCCCAATACACTAACACCCTTTCCATTCCCAATAGACAACGTGATCCAGGTGAACGTTTTAGGCTAACTTTAGCGTCTGATTCAACTAAGCCAAACATGTGCAATTTTCTCTGCTTTAGAGACCACAAAGGAGACAAATCATACCAGGTGGATCCTTGGTCACATCTTAAAGGGAAAAACCTGGGTACACCACACATGCTTATTCTCAACACGATTGCAGTAGGGAGAACCAAGGGCGCAGACAGTGGGGGCCGCTGCCCACTTGCCCTGAGACTAGGGAGCAAAGGGGACACCGCGTTCCCTTTTTCGCCAGAAATGCACTAGTGGAAAAGACCTTTGCCTTTCAAGAACCGTTACTGAGAATATTAATGTATATATAAAGCTTTAGAACCGCCCAACTGTACAGCTTAATTCTCTCTTTGGTGATTATAGACCATCCTCCCCATTATACCTGACCCACCCCCACCCCCTTTGGCGTTGGCAAAAGTAAGGTACTCTAGACACGAATATTCGAGAGTTGTAGATTTGTATGTAATTGGAAGACCGATGGTCTCGAGCAAGTTACAACATATATCTCCCCTTGAATGGAACAAGGTGCCATCTGCAATGCTCTATCATTGCAGTTGCCACCTCGTTCCACTCAAGGGGCGATATATGCTATAATGTCAATACTATTGAGTGCCACATTTTGATTTATGATACGTTGTAAACTCCCGGTCTTAACTCATGCGCATGTCTTCAACCAATCTAACTCTGCCTGTGCCGCGGTGCAGAGTTCGGAGTTGCGATGTTGGAGAGCTGACAGCTGCTCGTCGTTGCTCGGTGGTTCTTTCCGGGTACTCCGGCTTCCTCCACCCGTAAAACTGTCACCGACATGATATGAACCTGGCTGTTAATTTGCCGTTAAACCCCAATAAATAAATAAATAAATGAATAAATAAAACTCATACAAAGAGTCGAGTACCCTCGTTGATTCCCGGTCCCTTGCCCTCGGATGCTCCCGGGTGCTCCCGGTGCCTTTGGCTGGAACCAAAGACAAATACAGGTTTTCAAGTGAATACATTTGGGCCGCGATAAAAGTGATTTGGAGATAGGGCATGTACCCATCCTCTGGTTCCGGCCCTACCGAAAAAGAACGTTCCAATGTCTGGAAATATACCATGGCCTAATTCTGTTGGTGTGTGGAGGGTGAAATTTAAATTGCAGAAATGTAGGCCAGTTCAGTAATGAATAGTCTATTTCCGGCGACTGAAATATTTCCGGTGTTTGGTCTCTGATTTGTTGTAGAAACATTTCAAGTTTGGTTCCAACGCCGATCACGCGATTACACATCTGCGCTTTAAAGAGGGCGGGTTCACAATTATGTACACAGTTTCGACACAGCAAAGAACTGCATTATTTTTGAGGAAGGAATGACTCTTCGCAATCTAATTTTGAATGGTTGTGGCTGCCTCGTAAAAAAATATAAAAATGGACTTTGTCTGGCGTGGCTAAGGCTGGTTGTGTTTTAATAAGTGCCAACTTAGAGAACAAATTACCAACATCTTTCTCTAAATTTTTAAAACAATTCATTCTTTTTAGCTCATCTTGACAAAGTCAAGCTGAGCTAATCTCATCGCTTCCCGTCCGTCGTCCGTCGTCGGTCAACACCATGTTTTGGTCTTCTCCCCCAAAGCCACTGGGCCAATTCAAGTGAAAGTTTGTGTGAGTGATGGTCCCAAATGGGCATTTAATTTTTGTTCAACTCAGCATGCCCAGCCCCATAGGGAGGGAGTGGGGGAAAATGCTCCAAAATATTTTAAAAATCTTCTTCTCAAGAACCAGTGTGTACAATGACTTGATATTTGCTATGGAGCTTCCATATGAGGTGTAGAATCAAGTTTGTTCAAACGAAGTTCGTGAAGTAATATTTGGCTTTGTAATAGGAGGGGCAAGATTTTTGGCCCCGCCCAAAATTTCTATTTTCTGAACCAATGGTCCGGTATGAACCAAATTTGGTTTGTGGTAGTATTGGGTCATAAGTACTTGACCCATGAAAAAAAAAAATTCCCACATCCCCATGGGAACCCTGGGAGCTAAAAATAGAAATATTTTCAAACGCCCATATTTCCCAAACCCCACGGAACAGAGAGCTTTTATTTGGTATGAAGTATCCTTATGACCAGTAGAATTGAATGGTAAAAAAAAATTGCCATCGGTTATGTTAGGGTGTTCTGTAATGGGCATCGAAAAAATGCTGAGTCAGCATATTTGCAAAAATTAAAAAAAATCTTTTCTCCAGAACCAATCATCAGAATCTTTTGATATTTGGTATACAGCATTCATAGGGGGGTCGGATAAAAGTTTGTTGAAATAAAGCTCATTGGTTCATATTTGGGCTCTCTACAGGAGCCCGAAGTTTTAACATAGGGTTATATGGGGAATATTCTTTAAAAATCTTCTTCTTCAGAACCACCAGTCAGAATCTTTTAATATTTGGTATACATCATTGTTATGAGGGTCAGATTCTAGATTGTTCAAACCATGTCCCTAGGGTAATATTTGGGCTTCCTATGGAAGCCCAAATTTTATCTTTGTTCAATATGGAGGGTAATTTTAAAAAATCTTCTTCTTCAGATCCATCAGTCAGAATGCTTTGATATTTGGTATGCAACATCTCTATGAGGGTCAGATTCACGTTTGTTCAAATCAGATCCCTAGGTATATATTTGGGCTCACTATGGTAGCCCAAATTTTTACTTAGTGCAATATGAGAAAATTTTTAAAAAAATCTTCTTCTTCAGATCCACCAGTCGGAATGCTTTTATATTTGGTATACAACATCTCTGGGGGGGGGGGGGGGGGGGGGGGGCAGATTCCAGGTTGTTCAATTCGAGTGCCTAGGTAAATATTTGGGCTCCATATGGGAACATGAAATTTAACTTAGTACAATATGAGGGAATTTCTTCAAAGATCTTCTTCTTCAGATTCACTTGTCAGAATGCTTTCACATTTGGTATACAACATCTCTAGGGGGGGTCAGATTCAAGTTTGTTCAAATCGGATCCATAGGTCAATATTTGAGCTCGCTATGGTAGCCCAAATTTGAACTTAGTGCAATTCGAAGAAATTTCTTTACAATTTCTCTTCTTCAGATCCAACGGTCAGAATGCTTTCATATTCGGTACACAACATCTCTAGGAAGTCAGATTTAACTGTGTTCAAATCAAGAGCCTGGGTTAATATTTGGGCTCTCTATGGGAGCCGGAATTGGCCATTTTGCTGAAGAATTAAAAATTTTGTATTCAGTACCCTCTAGAGGTACTAAGATTAATCCACATAGGTTGTATCAAGGGACTTCATAGGGGAGCTCTACATTCTACTTATGATCAACTGAAGAAAAGGCATGATGCCTAGATTATTTTTGTCACTCCTGAGGGGCTCAAGGATTGACAGTGTAGCCTATGGAGATGGCTTGCTTAATGTAGACTCATTCTTGGACTCTGTTTAAATTGTGTTCTGTACAAGATGAGCGCTTCAGGCCCCGTGGGGCCTCTTGTTTATCCCAAACCATGTCTTGTGCCCCAGGCGCCGTACTAGTAGTTCTGGCCCTGAAGCTAGAGCATAGATTTTTTTAGTCTCCGAAGGTAATTATTTTTGAAGTACTTTTACCGTGGTATTATTGTTTTGTTATGAGGGGCGACAAATGGTAGATTGTGCGTCGGTGGGTGGGGGGAGGCTTATAAGCTTGATTTGTCCCGAATGATAACAGAATAATCCAACTACATGATCATCAGGGCCTCCATTGAGGGGATGCCAGGGTGACCTTAAACACGAGTAAATAAATATGTTGGGATTAATGGTAAATGCAGAGTGCATGGAAATTCACTCGTGAATAAATATTCTCCGATTCTCGTGAACCGTGACAAATTTTAAGGCCTGTAGTTCAGCCACATTGACAGGGACGCCGGAAGCACGGGGGCAGCTGGCCTCCCTGCCTTCGAACCACGGGGCGAGAGGGCGCAGTCAATGCCTGCCCCAGGTTCGTCACTCATTTCTTTTCAATGATTTATTCTCGACGTAAAGCTAAAATACACCCCAAATACGTTCTGGGAGCATTCAAAATTCAGTGGGTGAGTTGGTGAGGCGGTGTCGGGAGGGGGAACCTCTCACCACCACCACCACCCAATCTCGGGCCTTCGGCCTTCGAGACATGCATGCAACGGCATGTCATGGCTGGACTTCTAGTGCGAGTAAATGCCCCTTTCTGACCCCCCCCCCCCCCGCCGCCCTGAAGGGATTCCGATCCCCTGCATACCGATCTCACGTGAGCACCTTATGAGATCAAGATACATTCCGTATTGTCCCATAATATCAAGACATCCTGTAGAATTTATACAGCCTAGCTGGACGATTTGTATTCCTCCCTCCCCCACTGTTATCGAAATTCCTCAATCCTTGTTCCACCCATGTGGCTTACCGTCTTATTGTTATCTCGAATTCATCATGTGTTAACGAAATAGTTCTTCGATTAGATTTAGAATACAGTCTGCATCTTGCTGTATCAACAAACGGCCCATTCATACCGACCATGGGAAGTGTTCATTCTCGCAGACAATTAACAATGAATTGAATTGATTGACATCCGCGATAACAACACAAGACAGGGCTTTGTACATTTCGTATTTAAACAGTATCGAATTATGAACGGGCCAAATGACATATCGTAGTGTTTATATACCTGTCACCTATCCAGCAGATCTTCAACAGAACCTTTGTTCTACAAGGAGGCGAGACAAAGGCGTACAGTATGTCTTGAATTAACATAATGATATCTCATTATAGTTAGGACGAAACACCTTGTAAAATGGGGGTTACACCAGAGTTCGTTAGTTCATAAGTTATGTACGTATGGACAGCCGAGGTCTATCACCTTGGAGGTATCTGTTCTGGAAACATCTCTGGCGTGCACAAACTAGAAATTACGGCTACCTGACAAATAGGTATCTTAATTCCCTTCAGCCAACTGTTTCTGGTGACATTCTTTTTAAATTTTGTCAAGAAACATCTGATAGGTATATACGGATGGTTTTTGTATGCTCACGGACAACCGTCAACCACAACCGAGGACAAACCCGCCCCACATACAGGCGATACCACAAAATCGGACATGAACATATCTTTGATTTCTCCATTGCCCATTGAGTACAACAAGCTATCATCTGCAATGCTCAAACATTGCAGATGGATGCTTTATTGCACTCAAGGTACAACATATATCTAGCTAGTTTGGTTCTCCGATATCAGGTCCTCGAGGCTGAAATTCTTTGTATTATTCATGGTGTCGCAAGTTCATAGGAGCTTTATAATTGTCCTTGAAAATCGTGATCAGATTCCTTGAAAAGTGAGTAAATGGTGCTTGAATTTGATTTGCAGATGTCAGTGGGAACCATGAAGTAAAATCAGCATATCAAAAACTGCTAATCAATTACAGTCGTTTGCTAATCAATTTCTAGGGGGACAGGGAAAACGGTTAACCGGGAAAAACTGCTAATTAAAAAAAACCCCAAAATATACCACGAGAAAGAGGAATGAAAAGTTGTGTCAGATTGTTGATGAGAAATCGAGAATACTGTATCTGATTTTAGAGTCCTGTGAATCTCAAAATTCGGATCGAAACGAATCAGACAGAGGATTTCGAATCGAATCGAGTCTCGCCGTTTATCAGATTGTAAATGCCGCATCCTTTCTTACAACCATATATATTATCACTCTCCACTTTAGGCTAAAAAAGTGTTTGGATTCTCAGGCAATCCCTCATTGAATTTGATCCCCCGCATTGGACATTTGTATTGCCTTTCATTGTCTTCCAATATTTGTACAATATTAGTAGAAACTCGGGAGGACCAAAAACTTTTACATTTTTTGATTTATGCATATTTATTTAATCGCGTCTCCAATAAAGGCACTCTCCCATAAATTGAAATGAGGCACATCCCCATAGATTAAATAATTTTACTTGAAAGATAATATGAAGAGCATCGAAAGAATATGAAGCCCTTGAAATGCAGTTACCTACATTTTGTTTTTAGAGCCAGGAATGTTTTTTTTTTTCAAATTAAAAATGAATTTATTTGTATAAATATGCACTTTCTATGCTGTGTGTAAAAAGACAGCCGAAATACTCTCCATGTTTGCTCACTTTTTAAAAAATAAAAATTAAAAGTAAAACCCTCCCTCCCTCCCTCCCTCCCTCCCTCACTGATTTGAAAATTGAAAAGTTTCGAATCAGTGCGACTCCAATCAAATTATGGGAACGATTTTGAATGAAATCAAATTTCAAAGCTTCTTTGGGTCCTGCAGCTGATTATTATGCCTCCGCCAATTTGGCGAGGGGCATTAAGTGTTACCCTTGTCCGTCCATCAGTACGTACGTACGGCCGCCCCGAATATGGTTTCCAGGCGATGAGTTTAGTTTGACTGAACGAAAAGAAACAAAAAATTATACTAAGGTTTATAACCACATCATACAGGTTGGGATCGATAGTGGACTTGGTGCGATTTTTTTCGGCAGAGATCAATTTTTTGGGGCAGAGTTATGGCCCTTTTCCAACTTGAAAGACTTGTTGATATTGGTTTCCGGACGATAACTTTACTTTGCCTGAATGAAATGAAACAAAGTTGCAAACATAGGTTTATAACCACCTAATACAGGTTGGGATTGATAGTGAGTGGGCTTGACTGATATTTTGTGGTAGAGTTATGACCCTTTTCCGACTGAGAAGACATAGTGATATTGTTTCCTGATGGTAACTTGAGTTATAGGCTTCCGACTTCAATCAAACTTGGAATATAGCTTACTGTAGACAATATACCTGAGGGTTTGATGGATTTGATTTTGAGTGTGGTGCGATAATTTTAGCTCACCTGGCCCAAAGGGCTATTCCATCACTTGGCGTCCATCGTCGTTCGTAAACTTTTCACATTTCCATCTTCTTCACTGGAACCACTGAGCCAGTGTGAACCAAACTTGGCAGGAATGGTCTGTGGGTGGTACTCTACAAACGATCCTAATTTTGTTCCTGTCAGATAAAAAAACATGGCCGCCAGAGGCATTCTTTGATTCTGATTGGTGGATTTTCAAAAATCTTCTCCTCTGAAACCACAAGTTCAACTGTTTTGAAACTTCGCATAATTGATGACTGGGCAATCCTCTACCAACGATCCTCATTTTATGTTGATCGGTTGCAAACATGGCCGCAATTTCGGCTTATAGTTACCATAGAAACCCTATGGGAAATCACATGTTCATCTTCTTATCTGGAACCACGAGCCGATGTGAACCAAGCTGCTTGGCAGGAAGGTCTATGGGAGGTCCTCTACACTCGATCCTCATTTTGTTCCCGTCTGTTGGAAAACATGGCCGCCAGAGGTATTCTCTGATTCTGATTGGTGGATTTTGAAATACCTTCTCTGAAGGAAACCGCAAGGCCAAATGTTTTGAAAGTTCACATGATTGATGACTGAGACACCCTCTACCAACGATCCTCATTTAGTGGTGATTGGGTTGCAAACATGGCCACAACTGCTGGCTTATAATTACCATAGAAGCCCTATGGGAAATCACATTTTTGAACACCTTCTTCTCTGGAACTTCAGAGCCGATATGAACAAAACTTGGCAGGAACGGTCTATGAGAGGATGGAAAAACGTCTCCACCAGAGGCATTCTTTGATTCTGATTGCTCGATTTTAAAAAATCTTCTCTGAAACTACAAGTCCAAATGTTTTGAAACTTCACATGACTGATGACTGGGACACTCAATGTAAGAAGAACCACTTTGCTATTTTATGTTTTTAGCTCACCTTGGAAAAGTGAAGCTGAGCTAATCTCATCGCTCTCTATCTGTTGTCCGTCATTCGTCATCCGTCAACACCATGCTCTGGTCTTCTCCTCCAAAACCACTGGGCCAATTGAAGTGAAAGTTTGTGCGAGTGATGGTCCCGAAGTGGCATTGCATTTTTGTTCAACTCAACATGCCCAGCTCCATAGGGAGGGGGGTAGGGAAAAATGCTCAAAAATATTTTAAAAATCTTCTCATGAACCAGTTACCAGTGGGTACAGTTACTTGATATTTGTTATGGAGCTTCCTTTTGAGTTGTAGAATCAAATTTGTTCAAACGAAGTTCGTGAAGCAATATTTGGCTTTGTAATGGGAGGGGTAAGATTTTTGGCCAAGCCCAAATTTGTTTCTATTTTCTAAACAGATGGTCTGATTTGAACCAAATTTGGTATGTGGTATTATTGGGTCATAAGTACTTGACTCGTTGACTCGTGCAAAAAAAATCCTGCATCCCTATGGGAACCCCAGGAGCTGAAAATAGAAATAATTTCAAATGCCCATATTTCACAAACCACACAGAACAGTGAGCTGATATTTGGTATGAAGCATCCTTAGGACCAGTAGAGTTGAATGGAAAAAAAAATGCCATTGGTTTTGTTAGGGTGTTCTGTACAGGGCATCGAAAAAATGCTGAGTCAGCATATTTGCAAAACTTTAAAAAAAATCTTTTCTCCAGAACCAATGGTCAGAATCTTTTGATATTCGCAATACAGCATTCATAGAGGGTCAGATACACGTTTGTTAAAATAAAGCCCAAAAGTTCATATTTGGGCTGAATACAGGAGCCCGTATTTTTAACTTAGGACAATATGGGGAATATTCTTTAAAAATCTTCTTCTTCAGAACCACCAGTCAAAGTCTTTTAATGTTTGGTATACATCATTGTTATGAGGGTCAGATTCAAGACTGTTCAAACCTCGTCCCTAGGTTAATATTTGGGCTTCCTATGGAAGCCCAAATTTTAACTTAGTTAAATATGGGGGATAATTTTTAAAAATCTTCTTCTTCAGATCCACCAGTCAGAAGGCTTTCATATTTGGTATACAACATCTTTAGGGGGGCCAGATTCATGTTTGCTCAAATCGGGTCCCTAGGTATATATTTGGGCTCGCTATGGTAGCCCAAATTTTAACTTAATGCAATATGAGTAAATTTCCTTAAAAATCTTCTTCAGATCCACCAGTTGGAATGCTTTCATATTTGGAATACAACATCTCTGGGGGGAGGGGGGGGGGGGGCAGATTCAACTTTGTTCAAATCAAGAGCCTGGGTTAATATTTGGGCTCCCTATGGGAACTGGGATTGGCCATGAAGCTGAAGAATTAGAAATTTTGTGTTCAGTACCCTCTAGAGGTGTGTAACTGAGATAATCCACATAGGTTGTATCAAGGGGCTTCATTATGGATGTCCACATTTTACATCATGATCAACTGAAGAAAAGGCATGATGCTCAGACTATTTTTGTCACTCCTGAGGGGCTCAAGGATTGCCAATGTATCCTATGGAGATGGATTGCGTAATGTAGACTCATTCTTGGACCCTGTTTATATCGTGTTCTGTTCAAGGTGAGCACTTCAGGCCCCTGGGGCCTCTTGTTTTTCAAATCAACTTGCCAAGCTTCATAGGGAGGGGGTGAGGGAAAATCCACCAAAATTCTTAAAAAATCTTCTCCTCATGAACCACTTGTACAATGGCTTGATATTTGGTATGGAGCTTCCTTTTGAGGTGCAGGATCAAGTTTGTTCAAACGAAGTTTGTGAATCAATATTTGCCTTTGTAATGGTAGGGGCAAGTTTTTTGGCCCCCCCCCCCCCCCCTCCCATTTTTGTTTTTTGAACCGATCGTCCGATTTGAAAAAAAATTGATATGTGGTATTATTGAGTCATAAGTACTTGATTAGTGCAAAAAACATTTTCCTGTGTCCCCATGGGAACCCCTGGAGCTAAAAATAGAAATATTTTGAAATGGCCATATTTCCCAAACCACACAGAACAGAGAACTGGTATTTGGTATGAGGCATCCTTAGGACCAGTAGAATTGAATGGTAAAAAAAAATTGCCATCAGTTATATTAGGGTGTTCTATGGGAGTGGGGGGGGGGGGGGGGGGGGCGCATCAAAAAAGTGCAGAGTCAGCATATTTGCAAAAATTTTAAAAATATTTTTCTCCACAACCACTGATTAGAATCTTTTGATATTTGGTATACAGCATCCATAGGGGGTCAGATACAAGTGTGTTAGGTATACAACATCTCTGGGAGGGGGAGATTCAAGTTTGTTCAGATCAGGTCCTTGGGTTAATATTTGGGCCCCCTGTGGTAGACCGAATTTCAACTTAGTGCAATATGAGGAGATTTCTTTCAAAATCTTCTACTTCAGATCCTCCAGTCAGAATGCTTTCGCATTTGGTATACAGCATCCTGGTGGTGGAAGGGAAGGGCTCAGACTCAAGTCTGTTCAAGTTAAGTTAATTCCTAGTTTGATATTTGGACTCCCAAGTTATGCATTACTGGAAATCGGGGCATTATTTCTGTGGTAGCATCCCAGTACTCGAAAAAAAATCATCTGGCATAGACAACGAAGTTGTAAATAATGAAATAACTTCATTCCTCTGTAGTTTTTACTAGCTAAAGATGATAATTAGGGAGAGGACACACATAAGCTTGAAGCTTTCCATCGAATCCGCAATCTATCTTGTTTCAAACTTGTCTACTGGCATGTTATGTGCTGTGTATCCTGTACTATTGTGTTCATTCTTTGTTAGCTCATCTTGACAAAGTCCAGCTGAGCTAATCTAATCGCTTCCCGTCCGTCGTCCGTCGTCCGTCGTCCGTCAACACCATGTTTTGGTCTTCTCCTCCAAAGCCACTGGGCCAATTCAAGTGAAAGTTTGTGTGAGTGATGGTCCCAAAGGGGCATTTCATTTTTGTTCAACTCAGTATGCCCGGCCCCATAGGGAGGGAGTGGGGGAAAATGCTCCAAAATATTTTAAAAATCTTCTTCTCAAGAACTAGTGTGTGCAATAACTTGATATTTGCTATGGAGCTTCCATATGAGGTGTAGAATCAAGTTTGTTCAAACGAAGTTCGTAAAGTAATATTTGGCTTTGTAATAGGAGGGGCAAGATTTTTGGCCCCGCCCAAAATTTCTATTTTCTGAACCGATGGTCCGGTATGAACCAAATTTGGTTTGTGGTAGTATTGGGTCATAAGTACTTGACCCACGCAAAAAAAAAAATTCCCGCATCCCCATGGGAACCCTGGGAGCTGAAAATAGAAATATTTTCAAACGCCCATATTTCCCAAACCCCACGGAACAGAGAGCTTTTATTTGGTATGAAGTATCCTTATGACCAGTAGAATTGAATGGTAAAAAAAAATTGCCATCGGTTATGTTAGGGTGTTCTGTAATGGGCATCGAAAAAATGCTGAGTCAGCATATTTGCAAAAATTTAAAAAAATCTTTTCTCCAGAACCAATCATCAGAATCTTTTGATATTTGGTATACAGCATTCATAGGGGGGTCAGATAAAAGTTTGTTCAAATAAAGCTCATTGGTTCATATTTGGGCTCTCTACAGGAGCCCGAAGTTTTAACATAGGGTAATATGGGGAATATTCTTTAAAAATCTTCTTCTTCAGAACCACCAGTCAGAATCTTTTAATATTTGGTATACATCATTGTTATGAGGGTCAGATTCTAGATTGTTCAAACCAAGTCCCTAGGTTAATATTTGGGCTTCCTACGGAAGCCCAAATTTTATCTTTGTTCAATATGGAGGGTAATTTAAAAAAATCTTCTTCTTCAGATCCATCAGTCAGAATGCTGTGATATTTGGTATGCAACATCTCTATGGGGGTCAGATTCAAGTTTGTTCAAATCAAATCCCTAGGTATATATTTGGGGTCACTATGGTAGCCCAAATTTTTACTTAGTACAATATGAGAAAATTTCTTTAAAAATCTTCTTCTTCAGATCCACCAGTTGGAATGCTTTTATATTTGGTATACAACATCTCTAGGGGGGTCAGATTCCAGGTTGTTCAATTCAAGTGCCTAGGTTAATATTTGGGCTCCATATGGGAACATGAAATTTAACTTAGTACAATATGATGGAATTTCTTCAAAAATCTTCTTCTTCAGATTCACTTGTCAGAATGCTTTCACATTTGGTATACAACATCTCTAGGGGGGTCAGATTCAAGTTTGTTCAAATCGGATCCATAGGTCAATATTTGGGCTCGCTATGGTAGCCCAAATTTGAACTTAGTGCAATTCGAAGAAATTTCTTTACAATTTCTCTTCTTCAGATCCAACAGTCAGAATGCTTTCATATTCGGTACACAACATCTCTAGGGAAGTCAGATTTAAATGTGTTCAAATCAAGAGCCTGGGTTAATATTTGGGCTCTCTATGGGAGCCGGAATTGGCCATTTTGCTGAAGAATTAAAAATTTTGTATTCAGTACCCTCTAGAGGTACTAAGATTAATCCACATAGGTTGTATCAAGGGGCTTCATAGGGGAGCTCTGCATTTTACTTATGATCAACTGAAGAAAAGGCATGATGCCCAGATTATTTTTGTCACTCCTGAGGGACTCAAGGATTGACAGTGTAGCCTATGGAGATGGCTTGCTTAATGTAGACTCATTCTTGGACTCTGTTTAAATTGTGTTCTGTACAAGATGAGCGCTTCAGGCCCCGTGGGGCCTCTTGTTTTATGTTGTGTATGCATGTAACATAATATTCATTTTTTTTAAATAAATACTGTTTAAACTAATTAAATCCTTCTTTTAACAATTATGGTCAAGTGAGCGCCTCAGGCCTCTTGTATCATTTAAGATAGACATAATGACAAATCATTTGAATAAAATGTTGTGCTTCATGGAACCCTTTACCTATGCAAAGCTATTTGAAAGAGAGTACTGTCTGAAAAACTGTAATTTTCAAAATATCCTTTAACCTTCTTTTACTGATTTTTATTGAAACAGAATTCATAAATGTGGGCTGGCACTATTTGCTTAACAGTATTGTTATGATATTGTTGATTTCTAACTTAACCCTGCATACATGGTTTCGGAGAAGTATATATGGGTTTCCAGCATTATGGCTGGAATAATATGAAATGCCGTCTGTCTGTCTATCTGCCTACCTGCTTGCCTGACAACAAGCCCGACCTGACTTCGACTTTAACCGTACACCATTCATTCCTAGGTGAAAGAGTTGAATTGGAAGAGTTGTTAGACCCAATTTTCTGTCGGTTATGCACTTAGTATAGCCTTAAAAACCTGCCAACTCAATATGCAAGTATTTCATTGGTACCTAAAAGAACAAGCGAAATAAGTAAATCTCTCGATTTCAAGAAATCGAAAAATGGTGGATTTTCAAAAATCTTCTCCTCTGAAACTACGAGGTTAAATGTTTTGAAACTTAACATGCTTGATGACTAGGATACCCTCTACCAATGATCCTCATTTAATGTTGATCGGGTTGAAAACATGGCCACAATTGCAGCCCTTAGTGACCATCGAAACCCTAAGGGAAATCACATTTTCATCTTCTTCTCTGGAAGTACTAACCGATGTGAACCAAACTTGGCAGGAATGGTCTAGGGGTGGTCCTCTACAAACGATCCTCATTTTGTTCCCGTCAGATGATTAACATGGCTGTCGGAAGCATTCTTTGATTCTAATTGGTGGATTTTCAAAAATCTTCTCCTCTGAAACTACAAGGTCAAATGTTTTGAAACTCCACATGACTGATGACTGGGAACCCTCTACCAATGATCCACATTCAATGTTGATCGGGTTGCAAACATGGCTGCACTTGCGGCTTATAGTTGCTATAGAAACCGTATGGGAAATCACATTTTCATCTTCGTCTCTGGAACTACTGAGCCAATGTGAACCAAACTTGGCTGGAATGGTCTATGAGAGGTTCTCTGCTGTTCCTCACCTTGTTCCTGTTGGATGGAAAACATGGCCGCCAGAGGCATTCTTTGATTCTGATTGGTCGATTTTAAAAAATCTTCTCTGATTCTCTGAAACTACGAGGCCAAATGTTTTGAAGCTTCACATGATCGATGACTGGGACACCTTCTACCAATGATCCTCATGTAATGTTGATCGTGTTGCAATTGCGGCTCATAGTTACCATGGAAACCCTATGAGGAATCACATTTTTATCTTATTTGAAACTACTTGGACAGTGTGAACCAAACTTGGCACAGATAATGTATGGAAAGTCCTCTGAAAACAATCATCATACTGTTTCGCACAGATGAAGTAGCATGGCAGCCATTTGCATTCTTTGATTTTGATTAGAATAACAAGAGGGATAAATTATGTTGTTCTGTCAGGTGAGCGATTACAAGCTCTTGACAGCCTCTTGTTATCTGAGTTATGGTTGGTAACCACTAAAAACAGTTTATCAAAAAGCGGAGGCATTAGTTGGTGGCCTACTGTTTTGTTGCTATGGTTTAAAGGAGATAAGATAAGATATTTATTAATGCAATATCGACAAAGATAAATGACTAGAAATTCCTGCGGGCAGTGGCGGTGGGTGGAGGGGCTTCATGGCCACCCCTGGCATTTCACTTTTTTGCTATTCATTCCTTTAAGGCGATGATATACTGTGGTGTAAACCATTGTTGGAAAGAGTCGTTTCAAACAATGTGTTAAATTATAAATTTAACCATTTCATCAACATTGCGTAAGTGCGAGTGCACGTGAAGATGCGGCCATCGTGATCTTTAGGTGACAAACTGTCAATAGACGGTAGTAGTATGTCCGGGGCTGAACCTTTTGCAGGACCTCAATGCAGGATGTCAGAAGTGACGTCAAATGACACAACCTTGTAATGCCGGAAGCGAAGTCATCACCATGGTGATGTGTGGTGTCAGTGCATTATTGTAAATTTGTTAGGGTGACACGTGTTTTCGACATCCAATTTGTTTCATGGAGGCCGAAATATTGATTTTTATGGTGGCACATAGATACTTTGAGCTAGGAAGGCTTCTTAAAGAAAAGGAGGTGGAGTGTGTTCGGAGGATGCATTTGATTCTATAAGAGTAAATCTAATTACCCGTATTGACCCAACAATTACTCCAAATCACCAAAAAACCATAGAGACAGACTTTATTTAGTTCGATTGGGAAGGGGTGGGGGGGGGGGGGGGAGGCAGGGGGGGGGGGGGCAGGGGGGGGTAGGGAGTACCACAGTAGTTGAAAACAAAACAAAAATTTCATTCAATTGTTGTTTTTGTTTTTTAATACTTCACAGAACAGAGCTTGCTAGGAAGCTTTCCTAGGACTAACAGAATTGAATGGCCAAAAAGTTGCCTTTTGTTTTGTCATAGCCAGACCTCGTAATATCAAGATTTTGATAAACCTTCCAGCAGGTTGCCTCATTTGACAATGGTTAACCTGTTGATCGGTTACCTAGATTTTTAGCTCAGGGTGAGCTTTTCTTATCACTCTTCGTCCGTCGTCCGTCGTCCTGTGTGAAGGTGGTGTTTGAGCCCCTTTCTCCTAAACCACTGGCCACATTTTAACTGGTAGAGTGCTAGAAGCCACTATCAGGGCTTTAATATGAAGAGCAGGTACACCGGCCCAAAGGTGTCATATTCTGAGGATGTGCTTCATATTATCTTACAAGTGAAAATACTTAGTCTATATGGGTTTGCCTTGTTACAATTTATGGGAGAGAGCCTCATGGTACTCTCCCATAAATTGTTGCAAGGCAAACACACACAATCAAATGATGGTGACCAAAAATAACTTAGCACTCTACCAGTTAATTAAATTTCATGTAAGTGGTGGTTATATAGGGGCATTTTGATTTTTATCCAAATTAGGTTTCGGCTCATATTGAGCAGAGGTGTGGGGAAAAAATGGCCAAATTTTTTGAAAATCTTCTTCTAATGAACCACCAGTAGCAGAGACTTGATATGTGGTATACAGAGTCCTTTTGAGGTTTAGAATCAAATTTGTTCAAGAGAAGTTTGTCGGGCATTATTTGCCTTCGTTATGGGAGGGGCAAAAATTATGGCCACGCCTAAAATTTCTATTTTCTGAACCGTGAGGTCAATTTGAACCAAATTTGATATGAGATGTTAATGGGTCATAAGTAGTTGATTGATGCAAAACAAAATTTTCTCATTGCCCCGTGGGAACCTCGGGAGCTAAAAATAGGAAAAACCTTAAAGCTGCCATATCTCCAAAACTACACGTCACAGAGAATTCTTATTTTGTATAAAGCTTACTTTTATACAGTAGAATAGAATGGTTAAAAAAAATCCCTATCGGTTTGATCACAAGGTACTTTTTTCAGGACTTAGAAAAAGTGCTGAGTCAGCACTTTTTAACACTGTAGGCAATGGGAAAAACATTAAAAAATCTTCTTCTCCAGATCCAGCTGGCAGAATCTTTTGATATTTGGTATGCAACATTGTAGGGTGGATCTGATTCAAGTTTGTTCAAATCGGCCCCCTGGGTTTATATTTGGGCTCAGTATAGGAGCCCGATTTCAAACTTGAGTGCATTTCAGACAAATTTCTTAAAAAAATCTTCTTCTCCAGATCCAGCAGGCAGAATCTTTTGATATTTGGTATGCAACATTGTGTGGCAGATCTGATTTCAGTTTGTTCAAATCGGCTTCCTAGATTCATATTTGGGCTCACTATAGAAGCTCGAATTCGAACTTAGTGCATTTCAGGCAAATTTCTTCAAAAATCTTCTTCTCCAGATCCAGCGGGCAGAATCTTTTCATATTTGGTATGCAACATTGCGGGGTGGATCTGATTCAAGTTTGTTCAAATCGGCCCCCTGGATTCATATTTGGGCTTACTATAGAAGCCCGAATTCGAACTTAGTGCATTTCAGGCAAATTTATTAAAAAATCTTCTTCTCCAGATCCAGCAGGCAGAATCTTTTGATATTTGGTATGCAACATTGTGGGGTGGATCTGATTCAAGTTTGTTCAAATCGGCTTCCTAGATTCATATTTGGGCTCACAAGAAGCTTGAATTCGAACTTAGTGCATTTCAGGCAAATTTCTTAAAAAATCTTCTTCTCCAGATCCAGCAGGCAGAATCTTCTCATATGTGGTAAGCAACATTGTGGGGTGGATCTGATTAACGTTTGTTCAAATCGGCCCCCTGGGTTTATATTTGGGCTCAGTATAAGAGCCCAAATTTGAACTTAGTGCATTTCAGGCAAATTTCTTAAAAAATCTTCTTCTCCAGATCCAGCAGGCAGAATCTTTTGATATTTGGTATGCAACATTGTGGGATGGATCTAATGCAAATTTGTTCAAATCGGCTCCCTAGATTCATATTTGGGCTCACTGTAGAAGCTCAAATTCGAACTTAGTGCATTTCAGGCAAATTTCTTAAAAAATCTTCTTCTCCAGATCCAGCAGGCAGAATCTTTTGATATTTGGTATGCAACATTGCGGGGTTGATCTGATTCAAGTTTGTTCAAATCGGCTTCCTAGATTCATATTTGGGCTCACTATAGAAGCTCGAATTCGAACTTAGTGCATTTCAGGCAAATTTCTTTGAAAATCTTCTTCTCAAGATCCAGCAGGCAGAATCTTCTGATATTGGGTATGCACCATGCTTAGGGGGGTGAGATTCAAGTTTGTTCAAGCCAAGTCCCTGGGTTCATATTTGGGCTCACTGTGGTAGCCCGAATTATAACTTAGTTCAAAATGAGGAATTTTCTTTAAAAATCTTCTTCAGATCCAGCAGTCGGAATGTTTTGATATTTGGTATGCAGCATCCTTAGGGGGTGAGATTCAAGTTTGTTCAAGCCATGTCCCTAGGTCCATATTTGGACTCACTGTGGGAGCTCGAATTGTAACTTAGTTCAAAATGAGGAATTTTCTTTAAAAATCTTCTTCTTCAGATCCAGCAGTCGGAATGTTTTGATATTTGGTGTGCAGCATCCTTAGGGGGGTGAGATTCAAGTTTGTTAAAGCCAAATTCCTGGGTTAATATATGGGCTCCCTGTGGGAGCCTGATATATAACTTAGTTCAATATGAGGAATAGTCTTTAAAAATCTTTTTTTTTTTTAGATCCACTGGTCAGAATCTTTGGATATTTGGTATAAGCTTTTCTTAGGAAGAGCAGATGCAGCTTGTTGAAATCAATTCTCTGGGTTGATATTTAGGCTACCATGTCAGGTGAGCGCCCTCAGGCCCCTTGGGGCCTCTTGTTTTCATAAACCTATTGGTTAACCATTGCATTAAAAGTATTAATGTTGACAAAGCTTCTGACATGCCCAACTACAGTTCCTCCCAAATTAGTTTGGCGTTTAGACACAAGGTACCCAAGGCAGGCGCAGTACAAAACTGGTACATATACACGTCCCCCCGCACATTCATGTGTGCACGCATTAACATTTGTTGTTCTTTGATTTATATGATTTTTGTGTCTAATAAAAATTAGAGAATTTTAATTGTTTATTTTGCTGTGTGGCTTATTATTTCAGAAACCCACACACATTTGTCTTGAACTGGGAGTGGGAATTTTGCAAGTGTATGGGGATGTGGTCAAATACCGTCGATGGATGTCTGTATTACGAATACATTGAACTTTAGGGCATGGGAGTTGCATTGGCAGTCTCTGATTAGCATTGGAAAAGAAACAATTGTAAATCGTATCTACCTTCCCCTACATTTCGGAATCCGGAGAATGTAATCCAAAGTCCCAAACTAAAACTTTATTTGTGCCACACTGTTCAAAATCATTTGGGAAAACCCATGTTCACAACCATGCTGGCTGTTTATTCAAATGGAATAAGCACATAAATAAGAAGTCAGCATTGGTGAATAAAAGACGTTTCCATAATGTGTTCAAAATTTTTTCTCATGGATTGGTAGGGTAAAAAAGGGCAGAATTCAAATAATTAACAACAGCTCATTTGATTTTCAATATGTCTCCTTTTTATGGTATCGAAGACTTATTTTCAGCTTAGCGCAGTGCGTGAGTTAATACCTCACATGCGGTAAATGTATTAGCAAAGCAGTTAGCTCCCTTTAGCTGTAACAGACAATCGTCTTTCTCAGAATCAAAACAAATTAATTGTTTCGAAAGCCAGAGGGAACTGCGAGTTGGTACTGCAGATCTTCAGCACCGCTAATATTATAGATTTATACCCCCACAAGTACAGTAATGATTGAAACCCGCTGTATGATAACCACATGAGCATTTTGTTCTCGTTTTGTTCACTGCAGTGGTTCTTTTAAATCAGTGGGAGGAAAAACGTTGAAAACTTTTCTCATCCCGTAACAACTAACTTCGTCGGCCATCGGCACGATTTTTGGTTAACAGATCCAGCGTTCACCTGAAAACAAATCTGCGTAACCGATAAGCGAACGGTACGAGCATTCGCCTCTTATTTCGAGGCCTGCATAGCAAATCAAAAAATTGCTCTTGCTGCTGATCACTTACTGATACACTCATCTCTTTTGACAACTTGAGCCAGGTGAGCGTTTTAGGCTCACTTGAGCCTCTGGTTTATTTGGCTTGGATTTCCCCCAAATCCTGGGTTTCTACCTGTTGTTCGGCTTCTGTCAGAATCCTCTGCTTCTGTCTATGTATCTACATGTATTAGCTATGCTAGATTTTCTGTCCATACGACCCTGTTCGTTTGTTCTGGGGTATACTCAAGTAGAGTAGAAGAGCTTATCTGTTGGAACAGTTTTGCTTGTTGTTACCATATCTAGCTTTTCTGGCCTGTTCTGGCTAGTTCTAACCCTATTCTGGGTACTCTTAGTCTTGTTTTGAACAGCGTGTTTCATTCATCCAGATCATCCAATCACTTTACTGCAACCAACTAACCAATCAATCAGATCACTCCATTCATCTAAAACCCACCCACTGTCACACTGTTCTCTAATACAAGGGTTCCTAAGTCCATGGATCTATCAAGCATAACTGGGCCAGGCATTGTTCGGACGACTCGAATGTCATCGAGCAAATGAGCTATCGAGCAGTTGCTCGAACGACTGACTCCACATACTGTTTTACGACCTTTCTCGGTAATTGAGGGCAGAATCTTTTGATATTTGGCATACAGAATCCTGGGGAGGGGGGAGTATTCGGGTCCCCTTCTCCAGCACCACCAATCAGAATCTTTTGATATTATTTGGTATACAAAAAAAGTCCATGGCCCCTTATGAGAGCCCGAATTTTAACTTAGTACAAACAAATTTAGTGCAATATGGGGATATTTATTACACAGCATCCTACCCTGGGAGTGTAGGGAGGGGGTGCAGATTCATTTTTGTATAAATCAAGTCCCTGGGTTAATATTTGGGATCCCTGTAGGAGGTGAACTTGGTTCAATATGAGGAATAATCTTTAAAAATCTTCTTCTCCAGAACCACCAGTCAGAACATTTAGATATTTTGTATACAGCACCTCTTGGACAGTCAGAATCACTTTTGTTCAGATCAAGTTCATAGGTTCGTATTTGTGCCTAAATTTGAACTTCGTGAAATATGAGAAATATTCTTTATAAATGTCCTCCAGAACCACCAATCAGAATCTTTTGGTATTTGTAATACAACATTCTTAGGGCGTTCAGGTTCAAGTTTGTTCAAATCAAATCCATGGGTTAATCATCGGGTCCCCTATAGCAGCCTGAATATTAACTTGGTGCAGTATGAGGAATAAGTTTTAGCTCAACTTGATGAAGTCAAGCTGAGCATTTGCCATCACTTCCAATGGGTCGAAGTACGTACATACGTACATACAAACAGATGTACGTCCACAATTTTCTTTAGCACACCACACAGGTGTCATTTATCATCGGATAGTTTTGACACCTGTATGCTTTTTTGTGATGACCTCTAGATGGGAGCCATCGATTTTCTTCCATTTCCATCATAAAAAAGTTGCCATTAGCAATGACCATTGAAATTGGTGCATTTGTGCATCAAAAATAAAAAAAATTCCTCTGAAATGCCCCACAGGGCACATTTATGAATTGATTGCTCTGAAACTTGGTATGCTTGTTTGGGGTGACCTCTAGATGGGAGCTATAGATTTTTAGCTAACTTGACGAAGTCAAGCTGAGCTTATCTAATCGCTCTCTGTCTGTCGCCCGGCATCCGTCAACACCATGTTTTTGGCTTCTCCTCCAAAACCACACGGCCGATTCAAGTGAAAGTTTGTGTGAGTGATGGTTCTGCGGGGGCTTTGCATTTTTGTTCAAATCAACGTGCCCATAGGGAAGGGGTAGAGGAAAATGCTCCAAAAATTTTAAAAAAGTCTTCTCATGAACCAGAGGGTACAATAATGACTTGATATTTAGAATGGAGTTTCCTTTTGAGGTTTAGATTCAAGTTTGTTCAAAGGAAGTTCGTAAAGCAATATATTTGCCCTTGTAATGGGAGGGGAAAGGTTTTGGCCCCACCCAAAATTTCTATTCTCTGAACCGATGGTCCGATTTGAACCACATTTGGTTTGTGATATTATTGGGTCTTAAGTACTTGATTCATGCAAAAAAAAATTTCCCATGTCCCCGTGGGAACCCCAAGAGCTAAATATTGAAAAATTCTCAAACTCCAATATTTCCCAAACCCCACGGAACAGAGAACTGTTATTGAGTATGCAGCATCCTTAGGACCCACAGAACTGAATGGTAAAAAAAAAATTGCCATCAGTTGTAACTGGGTGTTATGTAGAGGGCGTTGAAAGAGTGCTGAGTTAGCATATTTGGAAAAAATTGAAAAAAATGTTTTCTCCAGAACCAATGATCAGAATCTTTTGATATTTGGTATATGGCATTCATAGTGGTGGGTGGGCAGGGGGGCAGATATAAGTTTGTTAAAATGAAGCCCCTCTGTTTATATTTGGGCTCAGTACAGGAGCCAGAATTTGTAACTTAGGGCAATATGGGGAATAATCTTTAAAAATCTTCTTCTTCAGACCCACCAGTCAAAATGCTTTGATATTTTGTATATAGCATCTTGGAGGGGGGGGGGGGGGGGGATGGGGAGGGGAGGGGGATCAGATTCAAGTTTGTTCAAATTGGGTCTCTGAGTTCATATTTGAGTTCTCTATTGTAGCCCAAAATTTCAACTTAGTGCAATATGATGAGATTTCTTTAAAAATCTTCTTCATCAGATCCACCAGTCAGAATCCTTTCATATTTGGTATACAACATCTCTAGGGAGGTCAGATTTACATTGATTCAAATCGGATACCTGGATTGATGGATGTTTGGGCTCCCTATGGCCCCCCGAATTTTAATTTAGTGCAATATGAGGAAATTTCTTTAAAAATCTTCTTCTCAAGATCCACCAATGTGAATTGTTTCATATTTGGTATACAACATCACCAGGGGGATCAGATTCCAGTTTGTTCAATTTGCGTGCCTGGGTATTATGTTTGGGCTCAAATCTTCTTTTTTGGATCCACCAGTCTGAATGTTTTCATATTTGGTATACAATATCTCTAGTGGGGTGGGGGGGGGGGTGGGGGGGGGGGGCAATTCAGGTTTGTTCAAACCGAGTGCCTGGGTTAATATTTGGGCTCTCCCAGAGAGCCCAAATTTTAACTTATGAGGAATAATCTTTAAAAATCATATTCAAATCTACCAGTCAGGATCTTCTGATATTTGGTATATAGCATCCTTATGGCGGTCAGATCTAAGTTTATTCAAATCAAGTCCCAGGGTTAATATTTGGGCTCCCTATGGTAGACCAAATTTTAACTTAGTACAAAAATATGAGGAATGATCTTTAAAAATCTGCTTTTTGAGATACAATCAAGATCTTTCAATGTTTGGTACACAGCATCCTTTGAGGGTACAGATTCACTTTGTTCAAATAACCTTCATGGGTTGAAATTTGTGTCCCCTATGGGGGTGGGGGGGGGGGGGCAAATTATAGCATATTGCAAAATTGGTAATATTCTCAAAATCTTTTTCTCCAGAACCACAGTCAGAATCTTTTGATATTTGGTATAGAACATCCTTCAAGTTTGTTGTTGATATTTGGACTACCAAAATTTCCATTATTGAAAATCTGGGCATTATTTCTGTGGTAGCATCCCAGTACTAGAAAAAAATCATCTGGCATGGACATATTTGGTATACAACATCTCTAGGAGGGTCAGATTTGAGTTTGTTGAAATCAAATCCCTTGGTTGATATTTGGGCTTCCTATGGGAGCCCAAATTTTAACTTAGTACAATACAAGGGAATTTCTTTTAAAATCTTCTCTTCAGATCCACCAATCAGAATCCTTTCATTTTTGGTATACAACATTTCTAGGTGGGTCAGATTCAAGTTTGTTCAAATCAGTTCCCTGGGTTAATATTATGGCTCCCTATTTGAGCCCAAAGTTTAACTTAGTGCAATGTGAGGACATTTCTTTAAAAACCTTCATCAGATCCACCAGTCAGAATCCTTTCATGTTTGGTATACAACATCTATAGGGGGCGTCAGATTCACGTTTGTTCAAATCGAGTCCCTGTGTTTATATTTGGGTTCTATTTGGGAGGGGGGCAGGGGAGGGGAGCATAGATTAGGTTCACGTTTGTTCAAATCCATTCTTTAGTGTTTTTCCATAAAATTTGCCTTTCATGACTTCATTCCTTTGTAGCGATGATGAACCATGTCTAACTGAATGTGATCCCAAATACTTCTTTGAACCACTTTGGCAGGTGAGCAATTAAGTCCCCTTGTTTCAAAGATACCACACTTCCAGCAAGAGTAGTCTTAGTCTTAGTTTAGAAAGACTAAGACTACTCTTGCTGGAAGTGTGGTATCTTTGAATAGAGCCATGATAGTGGCTTCTAGCACTCAACCAGTTAATAGATTTTAAAGAACTGACATTTAAGAGGTAGTGCAAAAGTACAGATGTAAACCAATTTTGGTCACAGTCAGTCATCCTCTATAGAGTGATAAGGGAGGGGGTTTAATTTTCACTGAAAATCCTGTTCTAACACCAAGTGTTAATAACATCCATACATATGATTGATCCTAAATAGAAACTGTTTATATTTTTCAACAGAATGGATGGGTGCATTTTGGCAATCAGTGGCAGAAAAGTGGAACTGTTTTAAAGAAAACTGCCAGATACCCTGCAGATGTGAGAAGTATTAAAGATAATATTTGAAGAGAAGCACTGAACTATATATGTCCTGCCTGTAATAATTCTATCATCTGAAGGTAAGGTTGTCTGTTTATCTCTGCAGCTCTCTCTCTAATAATATCTTTTTTTAACTCTAGCAAATTCAATTTTAGCACATAACTCAGTGATTATTTAGACTGGAGCCCACTTCATATGATATCTCTTAATTGAATAAGCCTGTAATTGAATATAATCTCCAAGCACAAAACCATTTACCATACCTTCAGTACAAATTTGACCTTTTAATTGCACAAATGTTGTGGAGAAAACGCCTGTTAATTAAATAAAAAATCTTGTAATATGTCAAGAAATTACCCTGACAATCACCAAACTTTCCTTATTTATAGACTTACTAGCAGACTGACCCATCCCAGGATGGTTAAGCCCAACTGAGTGATGGAAAATATTTGCATTGCATATCAAGGGAGATAAACAAAGCTTGAATTTCTAGCTGGACTGAGTGACTGATCACGGAATTATACATTCCCCATTTATATTATGACAAGCCATACTTTAAAACAAATCCCATTCACGTTTAACATCATATTATGGAGAGTCTGCAATAATATTCAACAACCAAGAGTCTCATCATTAGATTTGAATGCCAGAGAGCCACCCTGAGGCAACAAAGTGTTATTACCTAAAGTTTTTGGACTTTGCAAACCAAGGGAATCAGCATTTTGTACAGAGTCTGAAGGCTGAACTGAAGTTAATGCTAAATAAAGAGCCTGGTTTTGAACAGACTGATTTTGTAAATATGGTGGAGACGCATGACTGATCTGACCTTGTGATAAAACAGAACTCAGGTAACCCTGGTCCAGATTAATCTGGGATCTGTAGTCTTTTGCCTCAGCACTGCGGAGCCCTGTAGGTTCAGTTGGATCCTCCATAAACAAAACACTCCTACCATGCAACATTCCTGAATAAATTTGAATATCCACTAACTAACTTTAAAAGTAATTACCAGATTTCAAAATCTTGTGGTCTGCTGCTTTGTATTAACATCATCTTTGACGAGTGTAAGAACCAAAGAAGCATGGTGAATTGTTAAAAATTGCAAGAGTTATTGTCCTATTTTCCATTTTATTGTCTCCCGTAAAAACAGCAGGTGTCTGTACATCCGTCCATGTGTATGTCCATGCTTCCATCCCACTTTGATAATTTAGTTATAGTTGGCCAAATCAAATGAAATTTAGTATGTACGTGTATCAACATAAAGTACAGGTCAAGTTCAAATTGGGCTGCAGTCCAACAATGTTTGACAGAGTTATGTCCCTTTTTCAACTTTGAAAATTCTTTTTTAGCTCACCTGACTGCAAGTCAGTGTGAACTATTGCCATCACTTGGCGTCCGTCGAATGTCGTCCATCGTCTGTTGTCCGTTAACTTTTGCAAACTTGCCTTCTTCTTCACAGCCATTCAGCCAAATTCAAACATATATTGCACAAACCATCCCTGGAGTATACCCTTTCTATTTTGTTCAAATGAAGCAGCTGCCTTCTTCGGGCTCTGGTCAATGATGCCAAAGCCTAAAAATCTTTAAAAATCTTCTTCTCATGAACCACCTAGAGAATGCCTTGATATATGGTATGGAACACTCTTTAGCGTTGAAGATTAAAGTTTGTTCAAGGGAAGTTGGTAGATCAATATTTGGGCTCTCTGTGGGCACATACCCATTTTGTGCTCCGCCCAAATTTTCTATTTCAAGAACCAATGGGCTGATTTGAACCAAATTTGGCATGTAATATAAGTGGGTCCAAAGTACTTGATTGAAGCCCGAATGTTTTTTTAGCTCAACTTGACAAAGTCAAGCTGAGCTATTGCCATCACTTCTCGTCCGTCGGCGTACGTACGTACGTACGTACGTACGTACGTTAGTACGTTAGTATGTTAGTACGTTAGTACGTACGTCCACAATTTCCTTTGGCACACCTCACAGGTCGCATTTATGATCAGATTACTTTGAAACTTGGCATGCTTGTTTGGGGTGACCTCTAGATGGGAGCTATCGATTTTCTTCAATTTCCGTCGAAAAATGTTGCTGCGGCCAACGTTCTTAGAACTTAGTTTAGTCAAACCACAATATTTCCCTTTGGCACACCCTACAGGGCACATTTATGATTTGATTGCTTTGAAACCTGGTATGCTTATTTAGGGTGACCTCTAGATGGGAGCTATCGATTTTCTTCAATTTCCGGCAAAAAATGTTGCCACGGCCAACGTTCTTAGAACTTAGTTTCGTCAGACCTCAATATTTCCCTTTGGCACACCCTACAGGACACATTTATGATCAGATTGCTTTGAAACCTGGTATGCTTGTTTGGGGAGACATGTAGATGGGTGCTATCGATTTTCTTCAATTTCTGTCAAAAAATGTTGCTGCGGCCAACGTTCTTAGAACTTAGTTTAGTCAGAAGACTCAATATTTCCCTTTGGCACACCCTACAGGGTACATTTATGATCAGATTGCTTTGAAACCTGGCATGCTTGTTTGGGGTGACCTCTAGATGGGAGCTATCGATTTTCTTCAATTTCCGGCAAAAAATGTTGCCGCGGCCAACATTCTTAGAACTTACTTTAGTCAAACCACAATATTTCCCTTTGGCACACCCTACAGGGCACATTTATGACTTGATTGCTTTGAAACCTGGTATGCTTATTTAGGGTGACCTCTAGATGGGAGGTATCGATTTTCTTCAATTTCCGGCAAAAAATGTTGCCACGGCCAACGTTCGTAGAACTTAGTTTAGTCAGACCTCAATATTTTCCTTTGGCACACCCTACAGGGCCCATTTATGATCAGATTGCTTTGAAACGTGGTATGCTTGTTTGGGGAGACCTCTAGATGGGAGCTATCGATTTTCTGCAATTTCTGTCAAAAAATGTTGCCGTGGCCAACGTTCTTAGAACTTAGTTTAGTCAGAAGACTCAATATTTCCCTTTGGCACACCCTACGTAGGGTACATTTATGATCGGATTGCTTTGAAACCTGGCATGCCTGTTTGGGGTGACCTCTAGATGGGAGCTATCGATTTTCTTCAATTTCCGTCAAAAAATGTTGCCGCGGCCAATGTTTTTAGAACTCAGTTTAGTCAGACCACAATATTTCCCTTTGGCACACCCAACAGGGCACATTTATGATTTGATTGCTTTGAAACCTGGTATGCTTGTTTGGGGAGACCTCTGGATGGGAGCTATCGCCTTCAATTTCCGTCAAAAAATGTTGCCGCGGCCAACGTTCTTAGAACTTAGTTTAGTCAGAAGACTCAATATTTCCCTTTGGCACACCCTACAGGGCACATTTATGATCGGATTGCTTTGAAACCTTTCATGCTTGTTTGGGGTGACCTCTAGATGGGAGCTATCGATTTTCTTTAATTTCCATCAAAAAATGTTGCCGCAGCCAACATTCTTAGAACTTAGTTTAGTCAGACCACAATATTTCCATTTGGCTCACTCTACAGGGCACATTTACGATTAGATTGCTTTGAAACCTGGTATGCTTATTCATGGTGACCTCTAGATGGGAGCTATCGATTTCCTTCCATTTCCGTCAAAAAATGTTGCCACACAACGGCCAACGTTCTTAGAATTTAGTCTAGTCAGACCACAATATTTCCCTTTTATACACCCTACAGGGCACATTTATGATCGGATTGCTTTGAAACCTGGCATGCTTGTTTGGGGAGGCCTCTAGATGGGAGCTATCGATTTTCTTCGGTTTCTGTCAAAAAATGTTGCCACTGGCAAAAAAAATGACATTGGTACCAATGATCTTCAATTTTGCCATTTCATTTATAACTTACCAAGTTCAAGTTTGTCAAGTTGAGCTACAGTGTCATTGACACTTTCATTTAGTAGCCCCGTGTGTACCCCAGGGGCTAAAAATAGAACAAAATTCAAATGCCCATATTTCCCAAACTACACGGAACAGAGAACTGTTATATGGTATGAAGCATCCTTTTGACCAGTAGAATTTATTTTTAAAAAAATGCCTATCGGTTGTGTCAGGGTGTTCTGTAGGGGCGTTTGAAAAAGTGCTGAGTCAGCATATTTGCAAAAATTGAAAAAAATAATTTTCTTCAGAACCGCTGATCAGAATCTTTTGATATTTGGTGTACAGCGTCCATAGGATGGTCAAATACAAGTGTCTTTAAATCGAGCCCCTCGGATCATATTTGGGCTCAATACAGGAGCCTAAATATTTAACTTAGGGCACTATGTGGAATAAGCTTTAAAAATTTTCTTCTTCAGATCAAACAGTCAGATTCTTTTGATACTTGGTATACAACATGTCTACAGGGGCAGATTGAAGTTTGTTCAAATTGAGTCCCTGGGTTAATATTTGAGCTTCCTCTGGGGTGTAATATGGGGAATAATCTTTAAAAGTCTTCTTCAGATCCACCAGTCAAATTGGTTATCAGCATCTCTGGGGGGGGGGGGGGGGGGGTAGATTCATGTTTGGTATTTGGGCTCTTTATTGAAGCCCAAATTTTAACTTGGTGCAATATGAGAAAATTTCTTTAAAAATCTTCTTTTTCAGACCCACTAGTGAGAATCCTCTCATATTTGGTATGTGACATCTCTAGAGGTGTAAGATTTGAATTTGAATTTGTTCAAATCGAGTCCCTAGATTAATATTTGGGCTTCCTGTGGGAGCCTGATTATTAACTTGGTGCATTATGGGGATATTCTTTAAAAATCTTCTTCTTCAGATCCACCAGTCACATTCTTTTAATATTTGGTATGCAGCATCTTTAGGGGGGTTAGATTTATGTTTGTCCAAATGGGATCAACATTTGGGCTCTTTATTGGAGCCCAAATATTAACTTAGTGCAATATGAGAAAATTTCTTAAAAAATCTTCTTTTTCAGACTTGCTAGGGAGATTCCTTTCATATTTGGTATGTGACATCTCTAGAGGTGTAAGATTCTAATTTGTTCAAATCGAGTCCCTGGGTTAATATTTGGGCTTCCTGTGGGAGCCTGAATATTAACTTGGTGCAATATGGGGAATAATCCTTAAAAATGTTCTTCTTCAGATCCACCAGTCAGATTCTTTTGATATTTGGTATGCAGCATCTCTAGGGGGTTAGATTCAAGTTTATTCAAATGGGATGAATATTTGGGCTCTTTATTGGAGCCCAAATTTTAACTTAGTGCAACATGAGAAAATTTCTTAAAAAATCTTCTTTTTCAGACCCACTAGTGAGAATCGGCAGGAGCTATTTGCCACCCGGGTGGCAAATAGTTTTTTCGCATTATTTCAGCTATTTACCACCCGAGTGGCAAATAGATATTTCTCATCATTTAAGCTATTTACCACCCGGGTGGCAAATAGCTATTCCTCATTATTTAAGGTATTTACCACCCGGTGGCAAATAGTTATTTCTCATTATTTAAACTGTTTACCACCCGGGTGGCAAATAGCTATTTCTCATTATTTAAGCTATTTGCCACCAGGGTGGCTAATAACTATTTTTCATTATTTAAGCTATTTACCACCTGGGTGGCAAATAACAATAATGTACACAGGGGATCGTTAATAACAATAGTAATGAAAAGGGGTGGCAAACTACGATAAAATCAAAAGGGGTTAGCAAATGCAATTAAATATTAAAGGGGGGTGGCAAAGTGACAATGATCAAAACAGATGGCAAACAATAATCGTAATCAATGAGGGCAAATAATGGTAATAATCAAAGGGGGGTAGCAAACTACAATAAAAGTCAAAAGTGGGTGGCAAAGAATGTTAATCAAAAGGGGTGGTAACTAACATTAAGAATAAAAAAGAATGGTAAATAATAATAACAATCAAAGGGGGTTGGTAAAAAAGATGTTAATCAAAATAGATGGCAAATGATGATAGTAATCAAAAGGGGTGGCAAAAAGATATTACTGAAAAGGGGGTGGCAAATAATTATAACAATCAAATGAGGTGGACAATAATGATAAAAGGCAATGGCAAATAAGGATAATGATCAAAAGTGGATGGCAAAGGAACATAATAATGAAAAGGGATGGACACTACTGTTAATAATCAAAAGGGTGGCAAATAATAATAATCCAACGTGGGTTGGGAATAATGATGACAATCAAATGGGGCGGAAAATAATCACCAAAATCAAAAGGGTATGGCAAATAAGTTAATGATCAAAAGGGTATGGCAAAGGAAGATAATAAAAAGGATAAAAGCTACTGTTAATAATTAAAAATTGGCCGATTAAATCGTCAGATGTGTATCCATACGCGCAACTAGTAGAAAGCTGTTATTATCTCAGGACCAATTTTGTGGACAGGTAAAATCTATGTGAGGACATTTTGTCAGCACACCCTCTTTGTTATCTGAAAGTATTTATGAAAATATTATAACCAAAAAGACATTTTTTTTAATTAACAGTTACTGAAAAAGGGTACAATTGCCAAACAGATGGATAGACAGATAGATGAATGGATGGTCAAACAAGGGCCCATCAATGGAAAATAACCTCTAGATGCTGACATTATGTGTTCCAAACCGGATGAATATTTTTCCATCATTATATGCCACAGGAGAAATTTTTAATTGTGTAGAAGTGTAACTATATCAGGAATGAAAAAATTATATCCATGTTTGTATGGTTTTATTAAGGCAGTAAAAAGTTACTTTGTGCTTTGGGTTAAATGATAATATCACCTCTTGAGTGCAGTAAGAGGCCATCTGAAATGCTAGCTCATTGCAGATGGCACTTTTTTGCACTCGAGTGGTGATATATTTCAGATTTAAACCAAATTTCTGGAAATGAACTCACAAGAGAAATTTTCAGCAGGGAATTTGTCCAATTCATGACAGGTTACTTCTGATGGGAAATGTTATCCATATTGCTTTGTGGTCACTAAAGTAATCAGATTAATATTTTTTGAGTTATCACATACCAACGATATGGAATGGAAGAATTCTCAATTTGAAGGATAAAGGGTTAATATCTTAGGATCAAATTATCAGATTTACACCCAAAACTATACAGCTCGGCACATCAGTAATCTGAAGATATATATAAAGTAACATTGGACTGATATTTTTTGAGTTATCTCATGCCAAAGGGATTGGAGGAATTCTCAATTTAAAGGATAAAGGGTTAATATCTCAGGATCAAATTAAACCAAAAACTATACAGTTTGGCACATCAGTAACCTAAACATATATATAAAGTAACATGACAAACGGATTGATATTTTTTGAGTAATCGCATGCCAAAGAAATGGATTGGAGGAATTCCCAATTTGATGGATAAAGGGTTAATATCTCAGGATGAAATTATCAGATTTACACCAAAAACTACACAGCTCGGTATATCAGTAACCTGAACACAAATATAAAGTAACTTGACAATCCAAGCAATATTTTTCCAAAGAAATGGCAAAGAAATGGATACGGATGCCGGACGGACAGATGGACAGACGGACGGACAAAGGATGGACGAACGACGGATGGCCACTCCGGATGCCGGCATTATGTGTACCATACATAGTATGGGTACACATAAAAACCGGAACCGGGAACAGTAACTAGAATAATATGGAATTTTGACGGGTACGTCAACAATTTTTCTGATGAATCGATTTCATCATGTTTAAATTGAGACACTGCGGCATAAACTGTTGATGTGTCGGCTTGTTTGAAGTTGCGACAGTTTCCGGACTTCTTTTGAAAGTGAAATCTACACCGCGACTGTACCATGTAGTTGTATACTGCATAAGGCCATGCGCACGTGCTATCAATGCTTGATGAGCATTAAACCCACCTGTGTTAAGATAATTCGAACATTCAAACAGGCGATCATATAGCATGATACTTTTTGCTAAGGTGCGGCATTAGTGGCGCGGAGCTTTTCAAAATAGCATGCGCGATGGTGCGCAAGCGCATTGACGCACCTCAAAATCGAAAGACTGATAGTAATCAAAGTGTGTGAGGAATAATGATAATAATCATAGGGCGAGAAATAATGGTCAAAATCAAAAGGGGGTGGCAAATAAGACTAATGATCAAAAGAGGATGATAAAGAAAGATAATGATAGGGGTGGAAACTGCTGTTTAAAATCAAAAGATGGTGGCAAATAATGATAATCAAAAGTGGGTGAAGTATAATGATTGATAATAAGCAAAGAGGGTGGCAAATAATGATTAAAATCAAAAGAGGGTGACAAATAAGGATTATGATAAAAAAGGGATGGCAAAGAAAGATAATAATGAAAAGGATGGAAACAACTGTTAATAAAGAAGGGGAGGGGGGGGCAAATAATAAAAAAATGGGTGGGCAATAATGAAAATCAAAGAGGTGGAAAATAATGATAACAATCAAAAAGGGGATGGCAAATAAAGATAATACTGAAAATGATTGGCAAATCAAAAGGGTACAAATAATGACCAAAATCAAAAAGGTGGTGGCAAATAAAGATTATAGTCAAGAGGAGATGGAAAAGAAAGATAATAAGAAAAAGGGCGGCAAATACCCCGTTAATAATAAAAAGGGTGTGCAAAATAATAATAATCAAAGGTGGGTTGGGATAATGAAAATAATCAAAGAGGGTGGCAAATAATGATAACATTAAAAAAGGGGTGGCAAACAAAGATAATACTGAAAAGGGGATGGCAAATAATTATAATAATGAAAAGGGAATGACAAGGATACTGATCGAAAGGGGTAGCAAATAAATACTGAAAAGAGGTTGGCAAATAATTATAATCAAAGGGGGGGGGGGTGGGGGAGGGGGGGGGGGGGCAAATAAGGAAAACGACCAAAGGGTATGGTAAAAAACCTAATATGGGATGGGAACTGCTGTTAATAATTAAAAGGAGTGGCAAATAATGATAATAATGAAAGTTGGTAGGAATAATCATAAAAATCAAAGGGGGTGCCAAAAATTATAACAATCAAAAGGGGCCTGGCAAATGAAGATAATACTGAAAGGGGGTGGCAAATAACTATAATAATCAAAAAGGGGTGGCAAATAATGATCAACATCAAAAGGGGATGGCAAATGATAATAATCAAAAGGGGATGGCAAATAAAGATAATACTGAAAGGGATGGCAAATAACTATAATCATCTGAAGGGTGGCAAAAAATGATCAAAATCAAAGGGGGTGGCAGATAAAGATTATAGGCAAAATGGAATGACAAAGAACGATAATAAGAAAAGGGTGGCAAAATAATAAAAGGGTGTGTGAAATAATAATAATCAAAAGTGGGTGGGAATAATGATAATGAAAGGGGATGGCAAATAATGATAACAATAAAAAAGGGGTGGAAAATAAAGACAGTACTGAAAAGGGGTGGCAAATAATTATAATAATCAAAAGGGGTGGCAATAATAATTACAAAAAGGGATAATGCGAAGAAGGGGATGGCAAATAACTACAACAATCAAAAGGAGTGGCAAAGAATGATCAGCATCAAAAGGGTTGGCAAATAAGGTTAATGATCAAAAGGTGATAGCAAAAAGGATAATAATAAAAGGGGTGGAAACTACTGTTAATAATCAAAGAGGCGACAGATAATGATAATCAAAATGGGTGGGTAATAATGATAATCAAAGGGGGTGGCAAATAATGATCAAAATCAAAATGGGTCGCAATTAAAGATACTGATCACAAGAGGGAGAAAAGGGGTGGGAACTATGGTTCATATTCAAGTGTGGCAAATAATGGTAATAATCAAACGTGGGTGGAGAATAATGATAATAATCAAAGGGATGGCAAATAATGATCCAAATCAAAAGAGTGGTGACAAATAAGGATAGTTGTCAAAAGGGAATGGCAAAGAAAGATGATGAAAAGGGTGGAAACTACTGTTAATAATCAAAAGGGTGTGGCAAATAATAATAATCAAAAGTGGCTGGGAATGATAATAATCAAAGGTGGTGGCAAATAAGGATAACAATGAAAAGGAGATATCATCAGTATCTTCTTTATTTGCCACCCCCTTTTCGTGGTTATCATTATTTACTACCCCCGTTTGATTATAATCTTTATTTGTCATCTCCTTTTGATTATTACCATTATTTGGCACCCCTCTTGATTATTATAGTTATTTGCCACCCCCTTTCAGTATTATCTTTATTTGCCACCCCCTTTTCATGGTTATCATTATTTGACATCCCCCTTTGACTATAATCTTTATTTGTCATCTCCTTTAGATCATTACCATTATTTGTCACTCCATTTTGATTATTACAGTTATTTGCCACCCCCTTTTCAGTATTATCTTTATTTTGCCATCCCCTTTGATTATTAACATTATTCCCCACCCATTTTTGATTATTATTGTTACTTACCACCCCTTTTGATTATTAATTGTATTTACCACCCCTTTTCAATTTGCCACCCCCTTTGACTATAATCTTTATTTGCCATCCGCTTATGATTGTTACCATTATTTGGTACCCCTTTTGACTATTATAGTTATTTGCCACACCCTTTTCAGTATTATCTTTTTTGCCACCCCTTTTTCATTGTTATCATTTTTTGCCATCCCCTTTTGACTATAATCTTTATTTGCCACTTCCTTTTGGTTGTTATTATTAATAAGTATAGTTATTTGCCACCCACTTTCAGTATTATTTTTATTTCCCATCCCCTTTTGATTTTTATCATTATTTCCCATCCCCTTTTGACATTCGTGGTAACCCAAACACATACCTTCAGTGTTTCGTACTAGGGCAAATTCTACAATATTCCTTAAAATCACTATTTACCACATTATCGCCCCACCCCCACTCCACCCATTTTGTTAAAGACCAAACTAGATAAGTGTGTCCTGTAATGTTGTGTTAATGCAACCCAAAACTAAATCTCACCTGTTACTGAAATCGCTATTTGCCACCCGGATGGAAAATAGCTAAAATAATAAGGAATAGTTATTTGCCACCCGGGTGGCAAATAGACACTTCCGTGAGAATCCTTTCATATTTAGTTTGTGACATCTCTAGAGGTATAAGGTTCAAATTTGTTCAAATCGAGTTCCTGGGTTAATAATATTTGGGTTCCCCAAGGGAGCCTAAATATTTATTTAGTGCAATATGGGGAATTATCGTTTAAAATCATCTCCTTCAGATCCAGCAGTCAGATTCTTTTGATATTTGGTGTACAACACCTCTGGGAGGGTTAGATTGAAGGTTGTTCAAACCAGGACCCTGGGTTAATATTTGGGCTTTTTATTGAAGCCCAAAGTTTAACTTAGTGCAAAATTAGAAGTCATTGCTTGGTGGTTCTCTCCAGGTATTCCGGCCTCCTCCAACCGGAAAACTGTCACGGTCATGATTAGCCATTGTGCATAAGTATGTGACCTTAAACACCAATAAATAAATAAATAATTAGAAGATTTCTTGAAAATTCTTCTTCTTCAGGTCCACCAGTGAGAATCCTTTCATATTTGGCATGTAACATCTCTAGGAGTGTCAAAATCAAGTTTGTTCAAATCGAGTGGCTTATTTTTTCTTGTTTTTTTGTTTGTTTTTTTTGTTTTTTTAAATTTGGGGGGGGGGGGGGGGGGGGGAGGAGGGAGGTGGGGAGCTAGAGAGAACCACAGTAGTTGAAAACAAAACAAAAAAAATTTCGTTCGGTTGTTGTTTTTTAATACTTCACAGAACAGAGCTTGCTAGGAAGCTTTCCTAGGACCAGCAGAAATGAATGACCAAAAAAGTTGCCTTTGGTTGTGTCATAGCAAATCAAAAAATTGCTCTTGCTGCTGATCACTTACTGATACGCTCATCTCTTTTGACAATTTGAGCCAGGTGAGCGTTTTAAGCTCCCTTCAGCCTCTGTTTTTTTTTGGTCCAACAATTTTTGCCAGAGTTATTTCCCTCTTTCGACTTCAAAAACATTCAATTTTTTTCAAATACCTCGAATAGCACATCTTTTTTTCGGAGATCGTGTGGCCGAGCAGCCTTTTATTTGAATTCTGTGAGTATCAGATTGCAGTAATGTTTAGTCCATTACACTTTTGCTTATGCCTCGGTTCATCAGGGGATTTACTTCACAAAGCAGTGCTTTTTAGCTCACCTTGACAAAGTCAAGCTGAGCTTATCACTCTCCATCCGTCATCCATCTGTCATCTGTCAACACCATGTTTTGGTGTTCTCCTCCAAAACCACTGGGGCAATTCAAATGAAAGTTTGTGTGTGTGATGGTCCCGAAGGGGCATTGCATTTTTGTTTTACTCAACATGCCCAGCCCCATGGGAGGGGGTGGGGGAAAATGCTCAAAAATATTTTAAAAATCTTGTTCTCATGAACCAGTACAATGGCTTGATATTTGTTATGGAGCTTCCTTTTGAGGTGTAGAATCAAGTTTGTTCAAACGAAGTTCTTGAAACAATATTTGGCTTTGTAATGGGAGGGGTAAATACCACATACCAAATTCGATGCGATTTGAACTGAATTTGGTATGTGGTATTATTGGGTCATAAGTACTTGACTCATGCAGGAAAAAAATTCCCACATCCCTGTGGGATCCCCAGAAGCTAAAAATAGAAATATTTTATAAAAAATTGTCATCGGTTATGTTAGGGTGCGCTGTGGGGGGGCATACAAAAAATACTGAGTCAGCATACTTGCAAAAATTAAAAAAAAATCTTTTCTCCTGAACCAATGGACAGAATCTTTTGATATTTGGTATACAACATCCAAGGGGGGGGGGGGGGGGTTAGGGGGGGGGGGCAGATTCAGGTTTGTTCAAATCGGGTCTTTTGGCTAATATTTGGTCTTGCTATGGGAGCCCAACTTTTAACTTGGTGCAATATGAGAAAATTTCTTTAAATATCTTCTTCAGATCCACCAGTGGGAATGCTTTCATATTTGATACACAACATCTCTAGGGAGGTCAGATTCACATTTCTTCAATTCTAGTGCCTGGGTTAATATTTGGGCTCCATATGGGAACCTGAAATTTAACTTAGTACAATATGAGGGAATTTCTTCAAAAATCTTCTTCTTCAGCTGTCAGAATTCTTTAATATTTGGTTTACAACATCTCTAGGGGAGTCAGATTCCAGTTTGTTCAAATCGGTTTCTGGGTTAATATTTGGGCTCCCTCTGGTAGCCCGAATTTTAACTTATTGCAATATGATCTTCAGATCCACCAGTCTGAATGTTTTCATATTTTGTATACAGCATCTCTTACTGGGTCACATTCAACTTTGTTCAATTTGAGTGCCTGGGTTAATATTTTGATTAACTGATAAGTATTTCTGTTTTATTTTTCTGTAAACCAAATAGTGTAGAAGATTCTGTACCATTTCCTTTCAAATTATTTTTTTGTTAAATTTCAAAATAGGTTTGTTCAAATCGGGTCTTTTGGCTAATATTTGGTCTTGCTATGGGAGCCCAACTTTTAACTTGGTGCAATATGAGAAAATTTCTTTAAATATCTTCTTCAGATCCACCAGTGGGAATGCTTTCATATTTGATACACAACATCTCTAGGGAGGTCAGATTCACATTTCTTCAATTCTAGTGCCTGGGTTAATATTTGGGCTCCATATGGGAACCTGAAATTTAACTTAGTACAATATGAGGGAATTTCTTCAAAAATCTTCTTCTTCAGCTGTCAGAATTCTTTAATATTTGGTTTACAACATCTCTAGGGGAGTCAGATTCCAGTTTGTTCAAATCGGTTTCTGGGTTAATATTTGGGCTCCCTCTGGTAGCCCGAATTTTAACTTATTGCAATATGATCTTCAGATCCACCAGTCTGAATGTTTTCATATTTTGTATACAGCATCTCTTACTGGGTCACATTCAACTTTGTTCAATTTGAGTGCCTGGGTTAATATTTTGATTAACTGATAAGTATTTCTGTTTTATTTTTCTGTAAACCAAATAGTGTAGAAGATTCTGTACCATTTCCTTTCAAATTATTTTTTTGTTAAATTTCAAAATAGTTAAACTGGAGTTATTGTCGCTGGATCTCAGATTTCTTTCTGTTACCATTATTATTATTATTACACACTGTAAAACATGCATACATTAACCCTTTACCCAACGTAACGGCCAAAACCGGTCAGTGCTATTCACAAAATTCACCATTCAATTTTTATTACTTTTTCATTTTTTGTCACAAAAACCTAGCCTATGACCCCTCATTGGAATGAGCTCGTTCCAATGAGGGGTCATAAGCTATGTTTTTGACACAAAAAAATAAACAAAATTAGTGGTTCAAGAATTTTATTTGTATGTGTCGTCTGCTTTTTGTGTTAGGTAAAGGATTAAACAATGCCTTTCTTTCAATTGTTTAGAAAAATGTATGTCCTCAAGCTACAGTAATCGGATGATTAGAATTGCATGCTATAATATTAATGTTGTCTGTTGGGCAATTTTGTCTAGTTGTTGAGCAAGAGTTTGTCACATCCCTTCCAATATTTTGGTCAAGTTACAGCCCTGACATCAGCTATGATAATAATGTGGACATTGTCAAGACTCATGTATTCATGGTCTTAAAATTTGTTGAACATTGTTGGCAGCAAAAAGTGAGGGGGAGGCTCCTCCCCCCCCCCCCCCCCCCCCCCCAAACACCACCACCACCAACTTGACAGCACCTGATATAGGATGTAAGAGGTTAACATTTTGTCATTTTGTTAAAAACTGGAAGATTATTAGTCTGTGTAGTTCCAGAACAGAATGGGTTAACTATATGTTTTGTGTACATGTAGGCCAGATACATATCTATCATGCATACATAATAACTAAGTCAGTTGTAAAGTGTTCTAGAATAAATTACCCCTTGGGGAGAATTTATGAATGTCGAAACCACTAAATATTTTATAGCTGAAGTATTACACATAGCTAGATAGGTCAAATCGTCTTGAATATTGTACAGCTTTTAACTACATTTTTTCTATAAGATGTCCTGTAGGAATGCTGGGAAGATCAGAAGTGTTGGTTTACGTGGTAGACACTCTGCTTTACTTATCAAATATGATTCGGGAACAAGAGTCTGGGGTGCAATATCTCCACAATATGAAGTTTGAATACAAACACTCCACAGAAATTGTGTTTATATTTTATCCATGAGTGCAACAAGCTGCCATCCCTGATGCTTTAGCACTAAGGGGACAATTTTTTGTATTCTTGCTATAGTATAGCCAGGCATGGCTGAACATAATAAAATGTAGGGGGAAGTAACTGGTGTTTGGTGGATCTGCCTGTGGTGTGGGGTGGGGTGGAGCAATATATTCTCTTCAGCATCAAGTGAATTTTTCTTTTTTGTGTGTAAGTATTGAGTATTTGGGCGTATATAATAGCACTGTCACATTTTGGGAACGATTGTCTGCTACATACTTCACACACACAGGACCATATTTTGGATCGAGTTGTGTCATCAATTCAGCCTATGTTTTGACGAAGGTTAGTGGTCATCCATCTGTCTATCTGTCTGTCCTTGCTCTGATGTAAGCACGATAACTTGAACAAATGTTATCCGATTTTTTCTTCAGATTTGGTCTGTGAGCTCTATTTGAGAATGTCTTGGATAAGTTCAAAAACTAGTCCCGCCTGAATTTTTTTCAAGAGTTATGTCCCTTAGATTGTTTTCTTGTTTGAATTTGTGACTTGTGGGTGAGTCTTGAACGAACATTGTCCAATTTTCATTAAATTTGCTCCATGCTTCTTGCAGTATGTGGAGAGTGTAATTCCACGCAAGCAATAATTGGAAATTAGTTGCGAAACATGACAATCACAAAGTTCCAACCAATGGGCCTCCGGGTTGAACCCAAAGGTCCATTGCTGGTGTTTTTGCCCATATGTACAGATTAATTGGAAAATGATACTTTGGGTGATAACTCCACTCCATGCGTGATTTAGTTACAATTCACTCTCCACATACTGTAGATTGTTTCCTAGGTTCAGTAGTTTCAGGTAATAGCCCAGAATCCTTCTAGTTTGTTCAAATCACATCCCTGGAGTGATATTTGGGTTCCCTGTGGGAGCCCGAATTTTAACTTGGTGTAATATGAGAAATATTCTATACAAACCTTCTTCTGCAGTCAGATTCTTTTGATACTGGGTATGTAGAACCCTAATTGGGATGAATTTCAAGTTTGTTCAAATCAAGTTCCTGTGGTCATATTTAAGCTCCCTATTGGAACTCGGAACTTTAACTTAGTGCAATATGAGGAATATTCTTTAAAGACATTTTACTTGTAAAAGCCTTTATTCTAGTTCATCGCTAATTAATCCTCATGTCTAACTATACTGTTCCAAAAAAGTAGGGGATATCCAAACTGATGTTGATATTTTTGGAAAATGGTATTGGATACGCGTGACTGGACACATCAATATGTTACCAAATTTAGTGTGGATCATGAATGTCACCAGCCCACAAAAACTTTGTGCAGGTTTTTTTGCATGAGCGCCACGTGTCTGGGGTACGTTTTCTAATTTTCATGTGTACTGGACGGGCTTTTTCGGAGGTCTCATCGTTCTTGGTATAAACTCGTTCATCAGTACTTTCTGGTCGAAATGTAACTTTTGAGGTATGCGAAGACTGACACGTGACAAACGTTTATGTGCTGTTGGCATTTTGGAAGCTGGCAACAGACAGACTGCAGTGGCTCAAATTCTCAACGTTACTCAATCGGTGATTAGCAGGTTGTGGTCACACTACTGTCAGACAGGCAATGTTCATGACAGATGTTGCTCAGGTCGTCCAAGGGTGACAGCTGCTAACCAGGATCATTTCAACTGAACCACAGCATTACTTAACCACCATCAAAGTGTCTTAGAAATTAGACAGCAGCTGCACCGAGCGAGAGATGTGTGAGTCAGTGGTCAGACTATCCGAAATCGCCTACACAGCTGGAACTTATATGCTCGATGACCTCGAATAATTCCATGTTTAATTGAATGTCACATCGTAGCAAGGCATAATTGGTGTGGAGCACGACAGCACTGGGACAATCGTCGATGGAGCAACGTCATGTTTTCCGATGAATCAAGGTTCACTCTTGACTTCCACAAAAGGCGAAACAGAGTCTGTCAGTGGCGGAATGAACAATACTATGATGTAACCGTTAGGCAGCACGATCATTTTGGTGGTGGATCGGTTATGGAGTGGGGAGGCCTAACCATGACAAGCAGAACAGCATTACATGTCATCCAAGGACTACCGTGACAACATGTTAGCAGCTCATGTGGTGCCATTTGCGCGACATCACAGCCGTCGATTCATTTTCCAAAATGACACTGCGAAAGCACACACGGCCTGTGTCGCTACAGAGTTCCTCCAGGAGCAGAACATCACTACACTGCCATGGCCAGCACTAAGTCCAGACCTTTCACCAATCGAGCATGTCTGGCATATGCTTGGCAGGCACCTACGAGAACGCCAATAGCCCCTACCAATGTCCAGGAACTCACCGCTGCACTGCAGGAAGAATGGAATAACATCAGTCAAGCTGATGTTGGACATTTGGTGAGGAGTATGCCACGTCAGATCTGCACAAGTCTCGCAAACTGAGGAGGATTTACAAGGTATTCAGGTCTTGGACTGAATGTGGTATATTCTCTGACTGACTGTCCATGTCTTCTACAGCACAGTGCCTGGAATGTGTACTTGTCAGACACCCAACTATCGCTGAAATCATTCACCAGATGACACAGTGCAATGCCTCAACTGTCTTTTTGATGAAAATATAAATATATATCTTCATATATCTCACTTTTATCAAATATCCCCTACTTTTTAGCTCACCTGACTGAAAGTCAGGGTGAGCTATTCTGATCACTTTTCGTCCGTCGTCCGGCGTCCGTCGTCCGTCGTGAACGTGGTGTTTGGGCCTTTTTCTCCCAAACCACTGGCCGCATATTAATGAAATTTCATGTGAGTAGGGGTTATATAAGGGCATTTTGATTTTTTGTCAAATTAGGTTTCAGCTCATATTGAGCAGAGGGATGGGGCAAAAATGCTCCAATTCTTAAAAAATCTTCTTCTCAAGAACCAGCAATAGCAGAGACTTGATATTTGGTATGCAGCTTCCTTTTGAGGTGTAGACTCAAGTTTGTTCAAGAGAAGTTTGTCGGGCATTATTTGCCTTCGTTACAGGAGGGGCAAAAATTTTGGCCACGCCTAAAATTTCTATTTTCAGAACCGTCAGGTCGCTTTGAACCAAATTTGACATGAGATGATAATGGGTCATAAGTAGTTGATTGATACAAAAATTTTTTTTCTCATTGCCCCTTGGGAACCTCGGGAGCTAAAAATAGGAAAAACCTTAAAACTGCCATATCTCCAAAACTACACGTCACAGAGAATTCTTATTTTGTATAAAGCTTACTTTTATCCAGTAGAATAGAATGGTTAAAAAAGTCCCTATCGGTTTGATCACAAGGTACTTTTTTCAGGACTTTGAAAAAGTGCTGAGTCAGCACTTTTTAACACTGTAGGCAATGGGAAAAATATTAAAAAATCTTCTTCTCCAGATCCAGCAGGCAGAATCTTTTGATATTTGGTTTGCAACATTGTAGGGTGGATCTGATTCAAGTTTGTTCAAATCGGCCCCCTGGGTTCATATTTGGGCTTAGTATAGGAGCCCGATTTCGAACTTAGTGCATTTCAGGCAAATTTCTTAAAAAATCTTCTTCTCCAGATCCAGCAGGCAGAATCTTTTGATATTTGGTATGCAACATTGTGGGCTGGATCTGATTCAAGTTTGTTCAAATTGGCCCCTTGGATTCATATTTGGGCTCACTATAGAAGCCCGAATTCGAACTTAGTGCATTTCAGGCAAATTTCTTAAAAAATCTTCTTCTCCAGATCCAGCAGGCAGAATCTTTTGATATTCGGCATGCAATATTGTGGGGTGGATCTGATTCAAGTTTGTTCAAATCGGCCCCCTGGGTTTATATTTGGGCTCACTATAGAAGCTCGAATTCGAACTTAGTGCATTTCAGGCAAATTTCTTCAAAAATCTTCTTCTCCAGATCCAGCAGGCAAAATCTTTTGATATTTGGTATGCAACATTGTGGGGTGGATCTGATTCAAGTTTGTTCAAATCGGCCCCCTGGGTTTATATTTGGGCTCAGTATAGAAGCTTGAATTCGAACTTAGTGCATTTCAGGCAAATTTCTTCAAAAATCTTCTTCTCCAGATCCAGCAGGCAGAATCTTTTGATATTTGGTTTGCAACATTGTGGGGTGGATCTGATTCAAATTTGTTCAAATCGGCCCCCTGGATTCATATTTGGCTCACTATAGAAGCCCGAATTCGAACATAGTGCATTTCAGGCAAATTTCTTAAAAAATCTTCTTCTCCAGATCCAGCAGGCAAAATCTTTTGATATTTGGTATGCAACATTGAGGGGTGGATCTGATTCAAGTTTGTTCAAATCGGCCCCCTGGATTCATATTTGGGCTCACTATAGAAGCTCGAATTCGGACTTAGTGCATTTCAGGCAAATTTCTTAAAAAATCTTCTTCTCCAGATTCAGCAGGCAAAATCTTTTGATATTTGGTGTGCAACATTGTGGAAGGGATCTGATTCAAGTTTGTTCAAATCGGCTCCCTAGGTTCATATTTGGGCTCACTATAGAAGCTTGAATTCGAACTTATTGCATTTCAGGCAAATTTCTTTGAAAATCTTCTTCTCAAGATCCAGCAGGCAGAATCTTTTGACATTGGGTATGCACCATGCTTAGGGGTTAAGTTCAAGTTTGTTCAAGCCAAGTCTCTAGGTCCATATTTGGACTCACTGTAGGAGCTTGAATTATAACTTAGTTCAAAATGAGGAATTTTCTTTAAAAATCTTCTTCTTCAGATCCAGCAGTTGGAATGTTTTGATATTTGGTGTGCAGCTACCTTAGGGGGGTGAGGTTCAAGTTTGTTACAGCCAAGTCCCTGTGGGAGCCCGAATTATAACTTAGTCCAATATGAGGAATATTCTTTAAAAATCTTCTTTTTTTTTAGATCCACTGGTCAGAATCTTTGGATATTTGGTATAAGCTTTTCTTAGGAGGAGCAGATGCAACTTGTTGAAATCAATTCTCTGGGTTGATATTTAGGCTACCATGTCAGGTGAGCGCCCTCAGGCCCCTTGGGGCCTCTTGTTTTTAATAGTATAGCATAGATCTACATCAAGAACAATAGAGGGCATTAGTCATCATAAATCTTTGTTCATGTAAGCAGTTACCCATGCTGATGGGACCCTGTAAGTTATTTCAACCAATCGGAGCAGCAGCTGGTCATCTCTCAAGAATCAATGCGTCACCCCAGGCTAAACTGGTCATTCTATTGTTTTATCACAGTTAGCAAACATTTAAATTAAAATCTGTTGCCCTCCCTCCCTCCCTCTCCAGTTTTGGTACCTTGATCCTCCAGAGTGGGTCGCGCAATAAAGACTCCCATGCTTTTCCAAAGTTTTTTCTACAATAACATCCATCACATAGTTTTTATCTCTGGTTTTTAATGCACGGACATTTGTTACATACTAATGAGTTCATGTAGTCATTACTATAAAATTTGTACATTTTTTCATGAATCAAATATTTGAAAGAAAGAAAGTAATAGATATGTAAAATGGTAGCACATATCAGTGGCGTAGCCATGTGGTGGTGGTGGGGGGGGGGGGGGGGGGCTCACATGCCCTCCCCCCAAATTTCAGTCATGTCTTCCCATGTTAACCCATATGGGGAACATCAGGCAAGAAATTTTAATATCTAGCAATTTGGATTCTTAGTCTGTTTGTGTTCATAATTTATAAGTTGTGAAAGGCATCAATAATTTGGCCGCATTGTGGCCTAATTTTTGATGCCTTTGACAACTTATAAATTTTAGACACAAACAGACTCAGAGTCAAGGAAATTGCGTTTTTTTGTCTCAAGTTTCCATATTTTTCCTGAAGGAAGGGAGGGGAGAGACCTCCTCCCATGAGAGAGGGGTACTCTCTCTTGTGCTCGCCCCCACATTGCCTCTGTGAGGCTTGGATGATGCAGTGAATCATATTCTGTATGCCCCTCTAGATATTACGCACTGCCCCCATAACTTTGATATTCTGGCTATGCACCTGACACACATGTGTTGTCGGATCGGATTTCCAGTACTGTTATGACACCTAGTTTACTTTATTCCAGATGGCCAAGGATAAAAATATTCTTCTGAAGATCTACCAGTCAGAATCTTTGATATCTCTGATATTTGATATGCAGCAACCCTGGGAGGTTCAGATTTCACTTTGTTCAAATCAATTCACTTGTAGCATATTTGAGCTGCCTGTGGGATCCCAACTTTTAACATAAATCAAGTCAGATTCTTTTGTTATTGACATCCTTAGTGTGGTGAGTTTCAAGTTTGTTCAAATCAAATCCCTGGAATCATACTTGGACTTCCACAGTGTAAACCCGAATTTTAAGTGCAGCATGAGGGATATTCTTCAAAGATCTTCTTCTTCAGACCCATAAAGTATTTCTGTAAGCCCTAGATTAAAGTGTGTTTAAAGTGTTCCACTTGACTAATTTTGGTGGGTACCAAAGGGGTTTGAAATTAAACTCTTTGCATACTGCTGGTGGATATTCCTGCCCAGGACAGGATTTCTCTTGTCACTGAAATATGTATAATTTAGGCATATTTAATCCAATTTACACCCTGTAAATTGAATGGATTTTTTCACCAATGATTTATTCAGTTAAATATAGATGAATTTTTCATCAGATTTAGCCATGGCTGCTTCACAGCAGCCATGACTAGATTTGATGAACAATATCTTAAAAATACTCAGTGAGATGAGATAAGGGTTAACACAGAACCCAGTGTAAAATTTACTATTTGTTTAAATGAACTATGCCAATGCATAACAGAGCTGTTAAACTTTAGTTAGATGTAAATATGAATACATAAGATTAACATTTGTTCAGATGGGGTTCAATGAGTCCTTTTGAGGACGGGGCGGGTGGCTGGGAGGAGGGTCTGTTGGTAAAAATGTTTGGGTTTTTTGCTTGAGAAAATTTGAAGGATTTTTGAGTGAGTGTATGCAAAAAACCCTTTCACCCTATGATGGCGGGGGGGGGGGGGGGGGGGGGGGGGAGGGGGGGAGGGGATTGGATTGCCAACTGAGTGATTTTTTTTCTTCATAATGAGTTTTGAATGGGTTTGAGTGATTTTACACCAAAAAACGAAAAAAACTATTGAGAATTGTAATTTGTTGGACAAATTACGTGCTTTCCCAACTTTTTAACGTAAAAAGGCAAACTGTATTGTACACAAAACTATCAATCAGTTTTGAAAATAGAAAAATGTAGTTGAAGCAAAGTTTTTTGTGATGCTGCTAGGTTTTATGCAGCCAAAACAGATATTTGAGATAAAACAGGACATCAAAACATTCAACACAAAATTTGCTCTTCAATAATTACTGAATATTTTCATGGAAAGCAAAACGAGCCATATCCGTTTTGCTTTGGAAAAAATAAGTACAGATGAATCATGGGCATATGGGCTGGGCTGTCTGGGAGGACTGTGCCCCCTCCCCCTCCCCCTCCCCTGAGTCTGGAAGGATCCAAAAATTTTGGGCCATTCAGTTGCCAGAAATGACCAAATCATGCAGGCAGGGAGACTATTTTTCTTACAACAATGACGTAAATGGTGTATGGTTAATGTCGGGCAGGCAGGCAGGCCTGTGTAACAACTCTACCGACTGTACTCTTTCACACTGGCTTGTGCCCTTAAAGTTGGTCAATTTTGTAGAAAAAATGCTATATTCATGTCATTTTTAGCCAATAGGGGTTAAATTTGAAATATTTGTGTGGTAATTTTGTTGCATCATATTATGCTCTAAATGTTTGGAAAATCAGAGCTAAATACCTGTAAACAGTTTTGAGACTTTTGAAAAATGGTGAAATTTTGATGGTTTTGGCAGAATATTTTGAAAATACATGTTTTCACAAATGTGATGATACCACATTTCACTTTCCAGAAGCCTGTCATCAATCACAGCTTGAGTTTCTGATAAGAGACAAGGAGGAATCTTGAATCTTGGTATTTGAATTAACATGTACAATTTGAGGGTACTCCAATTCAATCAAGGCCCAACAACTGGGTGAGGGTTAAAACTTCGAATAAAACATATAACAGCAAAATTGTTCTAGGAATAATGTCTTATCTTCTCATGGGAAGTGTTTTGAGAAAATATGGTTCCCATGCTGATAAATTGAATGTAAAAGTTGGCAAAAATAACAATTATTCTGACGGTACCCTTGTAGGAAGTCTCAAATCTGCCAAGGGTTAAACTTTTAATAATAATATATAAAACAAAAGTTGTCATACCTTGACTGCTGTATGCAGCCATAGAAAACATTCAGCATTCAATCAATTAGAAATGGAGTATTGAAATTACCAAATGAAAAAAATGGGACTTTTTTTGGATGGGACCTACTTTTATGCAACCAGAATAGGCATAGGGTTAAACTTTACAACCAAACTTACAACAGCAAATATGCTCGGTAGTCAATTGTGAATAGGGATATGCAAGATGTTTGAAATCAACCCTTTCCAAAATGATATAAAAAGCAACCAAAGTTGGCTAATTTTGGCATTTTCAAATGCAGTGACACATGGGAAAGGTGTGCAATCAATCTCGCACACCATCACTCACGCAAAAATTGTCCAAGGTGTGCGAATAATCACTCTCCTCTATTCTTGGGTGTGTTTTCATCTTTTTGAGTTGCGTCAACAGAAACATTCAATTAAGTTTTGATGTTGGGAAATTTTTAACAATCACTCACAATTTGAAGCGTTTAAAGTACAATTGCAAACAATTTCCTTTCCGTTGTTATGAACATGTCACACAGTAGTTCGCTAAAACATCCACACACAACACGCTAACAGTAAGAGGGTTGCACATTGACAACTCGCCCAGAGCTTACTCCCGCCACAAAACGAACATGCATGTTCAGATAATAAAAACGGTGGCCATTCTGAGATATGAGAAACGTTTTAAAACTTCCGTATTTTTTTTTATCAAAGACATGCGGAATGTTGCCCCGTTTCTTGTTTTCTTTTATACTCATGACATCTGTCACTCCAATCCACCAGTGACATGAATTAATGTGCCCAATTTGGAATTTACGTATCCATTTTCCACAATTTTAATAATCTGCCATTTAAAATCCAGAACTAATTTTAGTGGGTTGCATATATTTTCACCGTCAAAATTTCCATTTGTGTTCAGTTGTATTCATGCATTTGTTTCGAAGGACGCTTGTCAGTTGAAGTTAAACATTGAAATCAACACTCAATCGAATTCATTCTCCTCACAGTTTTCACTCACGCAAACTTTATTTGAGGTGAGTGATTTTGCACCCATTCGTCACTGCAAATGGTACACTTATTCTCGCCCTCGTTGTGCTTAAGAGTTAAATCTGAGATTAAAGCGTAAACAACAACTTTCTTCCGCAATCATTGTTTCATCTATCCATACCAATACAGTTGTTACAACAACCTTGAAATTAGAGACATTTGCCCTTGAAGTTGGTCAATTTTGAAGAAAAAAGCTATATTCAGGTCATTTTTGGCCAATGAGGGTTAATTTTGAAATATTTTTGTGGTGATTTTGGTGTATCATGTTATGCTCTAAATGTGTGGGAAATTTGAGCTAAATAACTAAATTTTGCGTCTTTTGAAAAATGGTGAAATTTTGACGGTTTTGGCAGAATATTTTGAAAATAAGCATTTTCACAGACATGACAATACCTCATTTCACTAGACTTTATGGCATTACATAAGTATGCCAAATTTGGTTAAAATCGTACAGCTTGTTTTTGAGCAGTGCAACAGACAAAATTGACGGCGGAAAAAAAAAATCAACTAGAGAATTGTAATTTGTTGGACAAATTACGAGCTTTCCCAACTTTTTAATGTAAAAAGGCAAACTGTATTGTACACAAAACTATCGATCAGTTTTGAAAATAGAAAAATATAGTTGAAGCAAAGTTTTTTGTGATGCTACTAGGTTTATGCAGCCGAAACAGATATTTGAGATAAAGCAGTGCATCAAAACATTTAACACAAAATTGGCTAATTTTAGCATTTTCAAATGGTACACTTATTCTAGCCCACGTTGTGCTTGAGGGTTAAATCTGAGATTAAAACGTAAACAGCAACATTCTTCCGCAATCATTGTTGCATCTATCCATACCAAAACAATTGTTACAACAACCTTGAAATTAGAGACATTTGCCCTTGAAGTTGGTAAATTTTGAAGACAAAAGCTATATTCGTGTCATATTTGCACAATGGTTGTTCATTTTGAAATATTTTTGTGGTGATTTTGGTGTATCATGTCATGCTTTAAATGTGTGGGAAATTTGAGCTAAATAACTGTAAACAATTTTACGACTTTTGAAAAATGGTGAAATTTTGATGGTTTGGCAGAATATTTTGAAAATAAGCGTTTTCACTGACATGACGAAACCTCATTTCACTAGATTTATGGCATTACATAAGTATGCCAAATTTGGTTAAAATTGTACAGCTTGTTTTTGAGCAGTGCAACAGATAAAATTGATGGCGAAAAAAAGATAAATAAAGAGAATAAAAATTTTGAAAAAGAAGAATAACAAGAGTCTTTCCCAAACTGGGTTTGGGAAAGCCCAATAAAAAAAAAAAAAAATAGAGAAGAAAAATTTTGAAATTAAGGAATAACAAGAGTCTTTCCCAAACTGGGTTTGGGAAAGCCTAACAAAACAATTCACCCAACAGACCAGGGCTTTAGATTGGGCTAATTTGGGGACACCGGATTCAAGTCAAAAATGTCCCCAAAATATGAGAAACTACATGATTAGTCAATTTACATACAAATAGAATATAATACAGGGCTTTCTAAGACCTATTTTGCATGGTGCAATAGTATTTCTTAACAAATATCTTCATTTTAGAATGTTACAACAAGCTGTTGGTAGCCATCTCCTAATTTGGGGACACCCTTTAGTGACTTGAATTCGGAGTAATTTAAAGGCCTGCAACAAACTCTTCTCCCCCACCCCACTCCCCTATCTAAATTAGATTAACTATATTAACATGTAGATGCTGAATATCTCCTTAAACCCTTCCTTAACTCTTAACCAGCTGAGTATTTTCAAGCTATTTTTCATTAAATCTATAAAGCAGCCATGACAAGATTTGACGAAAAAATCATGTACGTTTAACTCAAGAAATAATTCAGTTTACAAATTTATCAATTTACAAATTAATATAATGTGCCAAAATTATACTTATTTCAGTGGCAAGAGAAATCCTGTCCTGGGCAGGAATATCCACCAGCAGCATGCAAGGACTTAAACAAATTCATCAGGTGAGCAATTAAGGTTCCTTGGGTGGAGGGCTCTTGTTTGTATTTGTAATTATTATTTCCTTAGGGAGTGCAGTGGTTTAGTGGTTACAGCATTGAACTTCAAATCAAAAGGTCCATGGTTCGATCTCCACCAGGGATAACTGCATTTTGACCTTGGGCAGGACACTTAATCCTGATTGCTCATGTGGGCACAGTGGTGCTGTGTACTAAGGTGTACTGCACATTGATGGTGCACTTGTCTTCAACCAATGCTAACCCTGCTTGTGTGGAGTTAGTACTTTGGGGCATCTGACAGTTGCTTACCATTGCTCAGTGGTTCTCTATTGGAATTCCAGTTTCCTCCACCCATAAAACTGTCTGACTCAAGGTGACCCTGGCTCTCAAAAGTGTTATTAAACCCCGATAAATAAATAATAAGTAAATAATTAAATAAATAATTTCTTTTCCCTCAAAAGTTCGCATACTTGGTTTGTTTTATGTGTTAGACACACTGATGTCAAAATATCGAACCTTAAAGCAATAATTTTTCCCATAATGCTACAAGGAATGCTACAAGGAATGCTACAAGGAATTTAATCAATTCTGACATGTAAAATTGTACAAATATGGCTGTATTTGGAACCGGCTCAATGAGCCAGTTCCTGTGACATCCATATTTGTATGGTTTCATTGGTAAATATTGTTTTTTTTTTAACTGACTTTGATGAAGTTAAGAGGAGCTTATGTGATTGCTCTCTGTCCACCGTCCATCTGTTGTCCTTCAACACCATGTTTTGGACTTCTCCAAAACCACTGGGCCAATTAAAGTGAAAGTTTGTGTGAGTGACGGTGCTGAGGGGGCATTGAGGTTTTGTTAGCTCACCTTGACGAAGTCAAGCTGAGCTTATCTAATCGCTCTCTGTTTGTTGTACGTTGTCCGTCAACACCATGTTTTGGACTTCTCCAAAACCACTAGGCCAATTCAAGTGAAAGTTTATGTGGGTGATGGTGCTCAAGGGGCATTGCAATTTTGTTGAACTCAGTGTGCCCCACCCCATATGGAGGGGGTGGTAGAAAATGCTCCAAAATTTTTTTAAAATCTTCTTCTCATGAACCAGTAGGTACAATGACTTGATATTTGGTATGGAGCTTCCTTTTGAGGTGTAGATTCAAGTTTATTCAAAGGAAGTTTGTGTGAAGCAATATTTGCCTTCGTAATGGGAGGAGAAAGATTTTTGGCCCCGCCCAAAATTTCTAGTTTTTGAACCGATGGTCTGATTTGAACCAAATTTGGTTTGTGATATTATTGGGTCATAAGTACTTGATTCATGCAAAAAATAATTTCAAACTCCAAATATTTCCCAAACCCCATGGAACAGAGAACTGTTATTTGGTATGAAGCATCCTTAGGACCGATAGAACTGAATGGTAAAAAAATTTGCCATCGGGTGGTAAAAAAATCAGAACAGGGTGTTCTGTAGAGGGCATCTTTTCTTTTTTTTTTTTTATTAGGGTTTAACGACACATTAACAGCCAGGGTCATATCATGTCGGTGACAGTTTTACGGGTGGAGGAAGCCGGAGTACCCGGAGAGAACCACTGAGCAACAACGAGCAGCTGTCAGCTCTCCAACGTCATAACTCTGAACTCTGCACCGCGGCACAGGTTGGGTTAGATTGGTTGAAGACATGCACACCTTTGACGTGCAGTATGCCTTAGTACACGCGTCATCGTGCCCCCATGTAGGCAATCGGGGTTAAGTGCCTTGCCCAGGACACAATGCGGGAACGCGAATCAGTCGCTGAAATGGTTACCCATCCAACTACTAACCGTGCTCGACGTTGCTTATCTTTGGTGATCAGACGAGAACCGGTTACCGTGATGCCACAGCATCCAGGGGAGTGGGGGGGGGGGGGGGGGGGGCAGATATAAGTTTGTTAAAATGAAGCCCCTTGGTTGTCTCCCCAAAATTTTTTTCGGGGGACTATAGAAATCAGTGGTGTCTGTCCATCCATCTGCCTGTCCGTCCGTCCGTCCGTTCATCTGTCTGTCCATCTGTCCCACTTGGTGTCCCCATGATAACTCCAGTTTGGATCATTTGATTGGAACCAATGTTGGTATGTGACCTTCTTAGCCCAAACCACAGGTCAAGTTCGAATATGGGTTTGGCCAGATTATTTTTATTAGAGTTATACCCCTTTTTCAACTTAGAAATTTCAAGGTTTGCGGTGTCCGGATGATAACTCTAGTTAGAATTATTTGATCAGAAAGAATTTTGGTTTGTGACTTTCTGGGGTAATAATACAGGTCAAGTTCGAATATGGGTTCGGACCGATCATTTTTACTAGAGTTATGCCCCTTTTGTGACTTGTTTTTTCGGGGGACATGTGGCCGAGCAGCCTTTTATTCATATTTAAGCTCAATACAGGAGCCCAAATTTTTAACTTGGGGCAATATGGGGAATAATCTTTAAAAATCTTCTTCTCTAGACCCACGAGTCAGAATGCTTTGATATTTGGTACATAATATCTCTGGGGGGTCAGATTCAAATTTGTTTAAATCGGGTCTCTGGGTTCATTTTTTGGGCTCTCTGTTGTAGCCCAAAATTTCAACAATAGCGCAATATGATGAAATTTCTTTAAAAATCCTCTTCTTCTGATCCACCAGCCAGAATCCTTTCATATTTGGTATACAACATCTGTAGGGAGGTCAGATTTAAGTTTGTTCAAATCGGGTCCCTGGATTGATATTTGGGCTCCTGTGGCAGCCCAAATTTTAATATTGTGCAATATGAGGATATTTGTTTAAAAATCTTCTTCAGATCCACAGGTCAGAATCCTTTCATATTTGGTATACAGCATTTCTAGGGGGACAGGATTCCAGCTTGTTCAAATTGAGTGCCTGGGTTGATATTTGGGCACCCTACGGGAGCACGAATTTTAACTTAGTGCAATATGAGGAAATGTCTTTAAAATTCTTCTTCAGATCCACCAGTCAGAATCCTTTCATATTTGGTATACAACATCTCTAGGGGGTTCAAATTCAAGTTTGTTCAAATTGGGCCCCTGTGCTCATATTTCGGCTCCCTATGGTAGCCCAAATTTTAACTCAGTGCAAAATGAGGAAATTTCTTTAAAAATCTTCTTCTTCAGATCCACCAGTCAGAATAGTTTCATATTTGGTATACAACATCTCAAGTTTGTTCAAATCAAGAGCCAGGGTTGATATTTGGGCTCCCTATGGGAGCCCCGAATTTTAACTTGGTGAAATATGAGGGAATTTCTTTAAAAATCATCTTCTTCAGATTCACCAGTCAGAAGCCTTTCATATTTGGTATTTGACATCTCTCGGGGGAATCAGATTCAAGTTTCTTCAGCTCAAGTGTTTGGGTTAAGATTTGTGCTCCCCATGGGGAGCGATGAGGATAATCTTTAAAAATCTTTTTCCGATCCATCAGTCAGAGTACATTCATATTTGGTTTTCAACATCTCTAGGGGGTTCAGATTCAAATTTGGTCCCTGGGTTCATATTGGGGCTCTCTATGGTAGCCCAAATTTTAACTTAATGCTATATAAGGAAATTTCTTTAAAAATCCTCTTTTTCAGATTCACCAGTTAGAATCCTTTCATATATGATACACAACATCTCTAGTTCACTACTCAGAACTCTTAGTCCGATTTTAACAAAATTTGATATGCAGCTGGGAAACAGATATTTGATTTACATGAAAAAAATTAGCCCTAGCTATCGTGGGACTCTCTGTGTGCTAAAATAGAAACATAATTCCAAGTTAATTTTATAAGGAGCCAAATTGCTGAATAATTTGGGCTCCCTATTGGAGCCCCGAATTTTAACTTGGTGAAATATGAGGGAATTTCTTTAAAAATCATCTTCTTCAGATTCACCAGTCAGAAGCCTTTCATATTTGGTATTTGACATCTCTCGGGGGAATCAGATTCAAGTTTCTTCAGCTCAATTGTTTGGGTTAAGATTTGCGCTCCCCATGGGGAGCGATGAGGATAATCTTTAAAAATCTTCTTCCGATTCATCAATCAGAGTGCATTCATATTTGGTTTTCAACATCTCTAGGGAGTTCAGATTCAAATTTGGTCCCTGGGTTCATATTGGGGCTCTCTATGGTAGCCCAAATTTTAACTTAATGCAATATAAGGAAATTTCTTTAAAAATCCTCTTTTTCAGATCCACCAGTCAGAATCCTTTCATATATGATATACAACATCTCTAGTTCACTACTCAGAACTCTTAGTCCGATTTTAACAAAATTTGATATGCAGCATAAGTGGGAAACAGATATTTGATTTACATGAAAAAAATTAACCCTAGCTATCGTGGGACTCCATGTGTGCTAAAATAGAAACATAATTCCAAGTTAATTTTATAAGGAGCCAAATTGCTGAAGAATTAGAAACTCAAGTACCCTTTAGAGGTGCGTAACTAAGATTAATCCACATTTGTTGTATATCAAGGGGCTTCATAGGGGAGCTCCACTTTTTATGTGTACCCATACTATGTATGGTACACATAATGCCGGCATCCGGGGTGCCATCCGTCGTTCGTCCATCCTTTGTCCGTCCATCTGCCCATCTGTCCGTCCGGCGTCCGTATCCATTTCTTTATCATTCGATAACTTGAAAAATATTGCTTGGATTGTCAAGTTACTTTATATTTGTGTTCAGGTTACTGATGTGCCAAGCTGTATAGTTTTTGGTGTAAATCAGATAATTTGATCCTGAGATATTAACCCTTTATCCTTCAAATTGAAAATTCCTCCAATCCCTTTGGCATTCGATAACTTGAAAAATATTGCTTGGATTGTCTAGTTACTTTATATTTGTGTTCAGGTTACTGATTTGCCGAGCTGTATAGTTTTTGGTGTAAATCTGATGATTTGTTACCGAGATATTAACCCTTTATCCTTCAAATTGAAAATTCCTCCAATGCCTTTGGCATTCGATAACTTGAAAAATATTGCTTGGATTGTCAAGTTACTTTATATTTGTGTTCAGGTTACTGATGTGCTGAGCTGTATAGTTTTTGGTGTAAATCTGTTATTTTGATCCTGAGATATTAACCCTTTATCCTTCAAATTGAAAATTCCTCCAATCCCTTTGGCATTCGATAACTTGAAAAATATTGCTTGGATTGTCAAGTTACTTTATATTTGTGTTCAGGTTACTGATGTGCCAAGCTGTATAGTTTTTGGTGTAAATATGATAATTTAATCCTGAGATATTAACCCTTTATCCTTCAAATTGAAAATTCCTCCAATCCCTTTGGCATTTGATAACTTGAAAAATATTGCTTGGATTGTCAAGTTACTTTATATTTGTGTTCAGGTTACTGATGTGCCGAGCTGTATAGTTTTAGGTGTAAATCAGATAATTTAATCCTGAGATATTAACCCTTTATCCTTCAAATTGAAAATTCCTCCAATCCCTTTGGCAGTCGATAACTTGAAAAATATTGCTAGAATTGTCAAGTTACTTTATATTTGTGTTCAGGTTACTGATGTACCGAGCTGTATAGTTTTTGGTGTAAATCTGTTATTTTGATCCTGAGATAGTAACCCTTTATCCTTCAAATTGAAAATTCCTCCAATCCCTTTGGCATTCGATAACTTGAAAAATATTGCTTGGCTTGTCAAGTTACTTTATATTTGTGTTCAGGTTACTGATGTGCCGAGCTGTATAGTTTTTGGTGTAAATCTGATAATTTGATCCTGAGATAGTAACCCTTTATCCTTCAAATTGAAAATTCCTCCAATCCCTTTGGCATGAGATAACTCAAAAAATATCAATCCGATTGTCATGTTACTTTATATATTTATTCAGGTTACTGATGTGCTGTGCTGTATAGTTTTTTTTATGTAAATCTGATCCAGAGATATTAATCCTTTATCCATCAAATTAGACACTCCTCCAATCCATTTCTATATGCACCCATATCATGTATGGTGTACATAATGTCAGCATCCATGGTGGCCCTCCGTCATACAGCTTTCTACTAGTTGCACGTATGGGTACACATCTGACGATTTCATCGACCTATTTTTACATTATGATTAACTGAAGGGAAGGCATGATGCTTGGACTGTTTTAGTCACTACTGAGGGGCTCAAGGATTGACAATGGATCCTATGGAGATTGATTGCTTAATGTAGTTTCATTTGTGGCCTCGGTTTATATCGGGTTCTGTTCAAGGTGAGTGCTTCAAGCCCCGTGGGGTCTCTTGTTTTAGAAATTATCAAATTGAGTTTATGTTTTAAAAATTAAAATGCTGTGTTGGGTAAAGGGTTAACATTTGTTATCACATATACATCAGGGGTTCAACCATGATGGCCAGATGAGATCCTGGGACAATCATAGTCGGTGATCCTGGGACAATCATAGTCGGTATGGATTCTTGTAATCAATTTCGCAAGAATCCAAATGGATTCTCCCAAATTTAGATGAAATATTAGTCCTGAGAAACAAACTAAGTGATCTCATGACTGAAATTCATTGGACAAATTTGTTTGTTTGTTTTATTGGGGTTTAACAACACTTTTAACAACTAGGGTCTCATCGTGTCAAGACAGTTTTACTGGTGAAGGAAGCCAGAATACCCGAAGAGAAGCACCAAGAAGTGGTGAGCTGCTTGTTTTTGTCATGTGAAATTGATTAGCTATAGTTGAAAAGATTCGAAAATCGCTATGCGAATCCAGTTCAATTGAGCCCTCGGCGAGCAACTGTCAGACTCCACAACATACTAACTCTGCACAATTATATTTATTTATTGGTTTTTAAGGTCACGTATTTCTGCACAATGGCTAGTCATGAACACTACAGTTTTATGGGTGGAGGAAGCTGGAGTACCCGGAGAGAACCACCGAGCAATTGTCAGCTCCCTAACATACTAACTCCATATAAGCAGGGTTAGCACTGGTTGAAGACCAGTGCACCATCGACGTGCAGTACGCCTTAGTACACAATGCCACCATGCTCCCTCGTGGGCAATGTGGGTGAAGTGTCTTGTTCAACTGCACATTATTTATTTATTAGAGTGTAACAACACTTTTGACAATCAGGGTCACCTCGTATTGGCAACTGCTCATTCGAGGAGCGTGGTGGTGCAGTAGTTAGAGCATTGGAGTTCAAACTGAAAGTCTGCAAGACACCTCACTTAGCTGAACAGTGGAATCATTGCTAAATAAATGGCCACAATGTCTGCCCAAAATACTCATATAACAAGGCTTTTCCATCTTATAGAATTTTGTCAACTGTATACTACAGTACGGCCACTTTGGACTGGTTACTAACACTTTCCAGGGGTGACCACAGATGCAATAATATTAGATTCCAAACACTAATGATAGGAATAATCATCAAAAATTTAATTACAACCTGGTGCTTCATCAATTAAAATTTTACTGATGATGATTTTTATTACCTGGTAAAGCATGCGTGGACATCACTGCCCACCTGTGGATTACGACCAGTCCATGGTGGCTGTACTGTAAGGCATCCTGCAAATCGTTGGTGCACTTGCCTTCAATTGCTGCTAACTTGGGTTAGTAAGTTGAGGAGTCTGACAGTTTATCGGCACTACTCTGTGGTTCTTTCTGGGTACTCTGGCTTCCTCCATCTTTCAAACACTCTGATTTGCTGTGACCCTTGTTGTAGAAAGTGTCATTAAACCCCAATAAACAAACTGCCTAATCTATATATTGTGTAGACAGATGCAGAACATTTATTTCTCAGACAATATTTTTTCTTGTTTGTCGAGGAATAAAATACACATGTATACAACATGATTCAGGTGAGCGATTTAGGCTCACTTGAGACTCTGGTTTCTTTCTTATGACTTCTTTATTGGAATAACTTCTCTATGAGTTCCCTGAATGAGTGAAAGCCAAAAATTTAAAACATAATAAAGTTTTCATGGCAATTTTTGTGCATAGCCATGGATGCATTTTCCAGTTGTAACTGTCAGAAAAAGGCTTTAACTGGTAGAGTGCTGGAAGCTCATATTTGGGCTTTTTCTGAAGTGCTAGGTACCAAAACTTAAAGGCTGCATATTCTAATGTGCTTCATATTATCGTTGAAGTGAAATAATTCAGTCTGTTTGGATTTGTCATGTTACAATTTATGGGAGTGTGCCTACAAGCACTCTCCCATAAATTTTAACAAGGTTAAGTTTGGAAACAAACAGTGACGCAACGCCCATACAACAAGGTTAGGACGTCTCCTACAGGCACCCAACAGTTGCACGCTTTTAGGGGCCCCCAACAATTCCAACATTTTGGGGAAAATCATTTTTAAGGGTCTCAAAACAGCATTGTAGTTGAAGCATAGAGGTTGGATGCTTCAATACCAGCTTGCGTAAGGAATTGGGGTGCTATTCTCTGAAACCAATTACGGGGTTGCGTATGTGGCACATGACAACATGAAACAGTTGAAATGATTAAACAATTTTAATTTTAATTCATTTACATATGTGGATGCATTCTGTACATGTTGTTACATCAAATCGTCGAAGCAGTATCCGAAACTAATCAATGCCACAATGCCAACATGACTCCTTCTTGTTTAAGGTACTGACCAACTAACGAAGGAACGAACACTGAAACGAACAAAAACAAAAGAACAAATGAAATTCACCATAAGGAAAATTTTAATTAATGAAGCACCGGGTTGTACCCAGTGCTTCATTAATTAAATTTTGACCATTTCTCCTATAATTAGTGTTTGAATCTAATATTATTGCGTCCAAGGAAATATTGCCCACCTGTGGAAAGTGACCAGTCCATAACACCCATACTGTAACCAATAACTATCACTAGAACTTCTTAAGTTAGTCAAGGCCGGATGAATATTATACTGAATAGAATGTTTGTACCCAGTCAATGTGCTAGAATATAACATTATAATATATTGAATAATTAAGTATGTGGCCAAAGAGCCTCCAATATTACTGTTATGCCACTGGAACAAATTCTGAAAATGGAAAAAAATTCAGTACTCTTCCATGTTAATGTTTTCCAAAGAATTGTCTGAATATGGGAGCGTGGTGGCTCCGTAGGTAAAGATGCAGGCTGCAGGCAAAGAGGTCCTCGGTTCAATTCCCACCTACGGCAACCGTGTTGTGTCATTCGGCAAGACACTTAAGCCCAATTGGACACGTGGGGGCACGGTGGTATTGTGCACTAAGGTATACTGCACGTCGATGGTGAACTTGTCTTCAACCAATGCTTGTGTGCAGTTAGAACGTTGGGGAGTCTGACAGTTGCTTGCCATTGCTCTCTGGTTCTCTCCAGGTACTCTAGCTTTCTCCACCCGTAAAACTGTCAGACCCGAGGTGATCCTGCTGTCAAAAGTGTCGTTAAATCCCAATAAATAAATAAATTGTCTGAATGGTGGTGGTTAACTGTGACTGCAATTTATCAGTGATTAACTGGCAACTAAACAACACAAACTCATGGGTTTGAGTAATCTTTTATTGTACATGCTTATTATATTCATTGCTTCAAAGATAAGTTTCTACCACTTTTTGTTTCTTAGCTTCAGGTTTCAAAGGAAAGCTTAAAATATTTATCAAAATTATGCATTTATCTCACTTTTTGTTTATACCTGTCAGGCTTCCAATACAAGACTCAAAGCACCTGTTCCTCTGCTTCAGATGGGGTCATATTTTCTTTTGCACTCAGACAGTATCTTGAAATACAAATAAATTATAACTTGGAATAAAATGTTTATAATGTACACATGATGCTTTAGTATTTGAGTCTGGATTCTAATTAAAAAAAATTTACTTTGAGTCTTCTTCATGAACTTGCATAAATGAGTTGGTAGGCAACCATGCATAAGCATCTGTATGAATAAAATCACCATTGTGTCATTTTAACCTTCAACACTCCCCAACCCCCTCCACCCACTTTTCCTTAAAAATATCAACCATATCTATATTAATGCCTGAAATTCCTAGGACTGATTCATGTTTTCTCAGCCTGATGTGTCTTGGGTCATTTTTGGTACACTCATACACCCACTTTCTGAAGCTTTAAACAAGTACTCAGGGATGCTTAGGTTAGCATGAAAGTTTTTTCTCCCTGGACCTTCACCAATGGGGGATACACACTCTGAAGTGGGGATAAAATCTTTTTCTGTTGCTATTAACAGAAAAATATTTTGTCCCCTTCCCACTTCATTCATCCTGTCTATGCCTCTGTATTGGCCAGTGGAGCTTGTGGCAAAAATCTCCTCCTTTGTAAGAACCATAATTACAAAATGAAAAACCTAATACTGATGTAAGAGGATATCTTCCCCCCCCCCCCTTCATATCATCCCCCACAGGGGGAAAGATATCCTAGGATATCTTCCCCAACCTGAATATCCCCCCCCCCCCCCCCCCCCCCCCCCCCACCAATGATAATTTTTAGCTCACCTTGATAAAATCAGGCTTAGCTAATCTCATCGCTCTCCGGCCGTCTTACGTCGTCCGTCAACACCATGTTTTGGTCTTCTCCTCCAAAACCACTGGGACAATACAAGTGAAAGTTTGTGAGAGTGATGGTCCCGAAAGGGCATTGCATTTTTGTTCAACTCAACATGCCCAGCCCCATAGGAGGTGGGTGGGGGAAAATACTCCAAAATATTTTTAAAATCTTCTTCTCATGAACCAGTGGGTGCAATGACTTGATATTTGTTACGGAGCTTCCTTTTGAGGTGTAGATTCAAGTTTGTTGAAACGAAGTTCGTGAAGCAAAATTTGGCTTTGTAATGGAAGGAGTAAGATTTTTGGCCCCACCCAAAATTTCTATTTTCTGAACCGAAGGTTTGATTTGAACCAAATTTGGTATGTGATATTATTGGGTCATAAGTACTTGAATCGTGCAAAAAAAGAAATTCCCGCAGCCCCATGGGAACCCTGGGAATTAAAAATAAAAATATTTTCAAATGCCCATATTTTCCAAACGACATGGAACAGGGAACTGTTATTTGGTATGGTGCATCCTTAGGACCAGTGGAATTAAATGGTAAAAAGAATTGGCATTGGTTTTGTTAGGGTGTTCTGTAGAGGGCATCGAAAAAAATGCTGAATCAGCATATTTGCAAAAATTTAAAAAAGTCTTTTCTCCAGAACCAGTGGTCAGAATCTTTTGATATTCAGAACACAGCATCCAGGGGGGAGGGGGGGGGGGCAGGATGTGTGTTGTGTGTGTGGGGGGGGGGCTGATACAAATTTGCCCATTGGTTTATATTTGGGCTCAATACAGGAGCCTAAAATTTTAACTTAGAGCAGTATGGGGAATATTCTTTAAAAATATTCTTCTTCAGAACCACCAGATGTTTGGTATACATCATTGTTATGAGGATCAGAGTCAAGATTGTTCAAACCAGGTCCCTAGGTTAATATTTGGGCTTGCTATGGTAGCCCAAATTTTAACATAGTGCAATATGAGGAAATTTCTTCAAAAATCTTCTTCAGATTCACCTGTCAGAATCCTTTCATATTTGGTTTACAACATCTCTAGGGGAGTCAGATTCAAGTTTGTTCAAATTGGTTCCCTGGGTTAATATTTGGGCTCCCTATAGTAGCCCAAATTTTAACTTAGTGCAATATAAGGAAATTTCTTTAAAAATCTTTTTCTTCAGATCCACTAGTCAGAATGCTTCCATATTTGGTATACAACATCTCTAGGGGCTCAAATGCAGAGTCCTATATTCATTAACTGGTAGAGTGCTGGAAGCCCATATTTGGGCTTTAATCTGAAGTGCAGAAAACCAGTCTTAAACACTTCATATTCATTGCGGGTACTCAATTATCCTTGAAGTGAAATTATTTAGTATTTAAGGATTTGCCTTGTTACAATTTATGGGAGAGTGCCTATGGACACTCTCCCATACATTTTAACAAGGCAAAGATGTACCGACATATTTTGATGACCAAAAAATAGCCAGTTATTGACAAAGGGGTTACTTCATGGAGAGGGCTAGAATGAGTTGTTGAGCAAAAACAGTATACAATTCAAGAGCTTCTAGAAATCATCTAGAAATATAGCAACCCTAGCTTCACTTTATGCAATAAACCTCCAAAACTGAAAGCATAGATATGTTTTATCACCCCCCTGATGGAAGACGACCTTTGTCAACTGCATTGCTAAAGCATGGCACCTTATTTCCAATCAAGGGATGATATATACCTTATATATCGCTGCTAGTAGGAACAGCGGTCAGGGTCAAGTGTTTGACAGTTATACAGGTGGAGGAAACCTGAGTACCCAGAGAGAACCATCGTACAGTAATGAGCAACTATCGGACTCCCCAACGTACTAACTCCGCACGAGGAAAATTAGCAGTTGTTGAAGACAAGTGCACCATCGACATGCAGTACACCTTTGTACACAGTGCCACCGTGCCACCCAGATTAAGTGCCTTGCCCATGGACATAATGCAGTTTCCAATGGTCAGTATCAAACTGTGGACCTTTCGGGTTTTAACTCCTCATATGTAGCTGGCAGATATTCCTGCCCAGGAAGGATTTCCCTTGACATTGAAATATATTAAATTTGGGCAGGTTTTATCCAATTTCCTCCCTGTAAATTTAATGAATTATTATGCCCCCAACTTGAAAAGTAGAAGGGATATCTAGTGGAGACCTCCATCTGTCCGTCTGTTCGTTTGTCCATCCATACCAACATTTTCCCTTGTATCTCAGCTACTGCTACTCTGATTTGAATGATATTTGGTGTTGTAATAGAGCATCATGGGGGAACATTAAATGTACAGCATGAGTTTCTTCCACACATTTTTTTCAGAGTTATGGCCCTTTTTCACTCTTTCGACTTAGAAAATTTTTGGCAGGTTGGGGGCATTGGCACACGCTTTGCGTTACAGCTCTTGTTTCACAAATGATTTCTTGAGTTAAATTTAGAAGAATTTTCCATCAAATCTAGTCATGGCTGCTTCAGAAAAATATCTTTAAAATACTCTGTGGGTTAAGAGTCAAGTCCAATATGGTAACCTCTGAGCCACAGGGGTAAAGGGTTAAAGAAAAACATATTGATAATGTTAACCCTTTGCCTGAAATGAATAGTCAACAAAAACCTTGAAAAAAATTATTGAATAACCAAAAAGCTTCATATTTTATCCCCAAACATAGCTTATGACCCTCTTATTGGAATGAGCATGGTGGGCTTCTCCGATGAGAAATCATTAGCCGTGTTTTTGAGACAAAAAGTGAGGAGAAAATAAAATTTGATCGAAATTTTTTGTATATAACACTGGCTGGCTTTCTCTAATAAAGAAAAAATGTTCTAAAGTAAACATATCAATCAAACTAAATTTGTTACTGTAACAGCTAAATATTCAAAGCAAGAAGTATAGGATATTTGTTCTTGAATGTTTTGTTTTTTTTAGCCTTGAGAGAGTTAATTTGCATTTGAGGAAAGGGTAACAGTTTTCTCCACAAAAGTGTTCACAATCAGTTTAAAACCAGTCTGATAGCATGCCAGAGGTATTTGACCCATATTACAGACTACTTGACTCTCACAAACTTACCTTATCAGCCTCCAACAAGTTTGTAATTACACTCAATTAACTTCTCTGTAATGAGAATTATAAAGATCAGGTACACCTTACAGATGCAGTCTATTGGGAGCTGATCCAAATGTTGATCACCTTTCTCTCTTTTCCTTGGGTTACAACAACCTAATGAATTTCCATTTTACAACAGTGAAGCTCACTAAATTGGTTATCTCTTAATTGAATAACCAGTATACAAATTTGACCTTTTAATTGCATATAGGAAAGTGTAGCAGTGCTTGTTTACTGCAGTAAGCAAGCAGACCCTTGCATTTTCAGGAGAGCGATTTATTCACTCACCTACTGCTCGCCTTAAAAAAAATAAGAAGAGCAAAAACTAGCCCTCCTGGCCTTAGAAAATAATGATTACTGTAACCACCTATTCCTAAAACCCACATCTTTTCAGATCTCTGCTATGTTTGTGGTCTCTGTAAGATGGCCACACTGCTCCTCCCATACCTCCGGGCCTTCCCAAGGCCCGGATGTGTGGGAGGGGCAGTGTAGCTGTCTCATAGATACTTCCTTGTTAGCAGCACCAAATAAAATGTACAAAGCCCACTAGGCAGAATTCATCAATTGTAAAACTTCATTTTGCAATTTTTAGCTTTTGTAACCTTGAGGAAAGCTAATCACTCGCCTAGGCCATGCGATGCGAGGTGAGCAATTTTTAACCCTCTTCAATAACTAATTTTGTTCATTTTTTGTCTCAAAAACATAGGTTATGACCCCTCATTTGAACGTGCTCAATGAGCTCAGTCCAAAGAGGGGTCATAAAGTATGTTTTTGAGAAAAAAATGAAAATTAATTGGCGATTTTTGAGAATAGAGCTGGCCAGTTTTGGCTGTTAGTTGGGTAAAGGGTTAAGAATGTCAGGACTGAGCAAGTTCTGCTTTACTGATAAAATATGATCTGGAACCAATGCTGGGATGGAAGTCCTCTGAAGTGGGCAGCATAGGTATCAATCAATGACTGAATAAACTTGACTTCATACCCATGTTCCTGTCATGATGTAGCCAAAGATGCTGAAAATGACAAAGGCCAATAAAAAAATAAAAAATTGAAAATATAAATTATAGAGTAAACTCCTGTTAAAACTGAATAAAAAGACGTTGAGAAATTAGCCCGAAAATCACTGAGTCCCCATTGTTTTAATTTGTTTATAATCCTATGTGTCCTTTTTACATACATACAGGCATTTAATCTATTATATTTTGTTTGACAGAGCCCCATGATCTCTGTCAATGGAGATACAAGAGATACAGTGCAGTCATCATGGATTGGTCGTAATCCACACACGGGCATTGAAGTCCTCGCATGCATTTACCAGGTAATAAAAATCATCAGCAAAACTTTAATTAATGAAGCACCGTGTTGTATTTGGAATCTAATATTGTGTCCATGGAAATATTGCAGGTTGTATTTGGAATCCAATATTATTTTGTCCGTGGATATATTGCCCACCCATGGAAACTGTCCAGTCCACGGCGGCTGTACTGTAAATGCTCAGTTTATCTCTAGAATACCAGAAGAAATCACTTTTAATTGAATCCTCCTGCTAATGGAATAATTTTCACTGTCAAAGTGACCATTCAGTTGACAGGATTCCACTTTACTTATGTTTTTAGCTTAACTTGACAAAGTCAAGATAAGCTATTGTCGTCACGTGTGCTGAAGTCTGTTCACAATTTTTAGCACAGGCTACACAACCATAGTTCTTGTCTGATCATCACAAAATTTCAATGCGAGGTCATGTCTAGATGAGAACATCTGCTTTTGGTCATGATCGGTCAACCTTTAGCACAGTCTACAGGTCGTATTTATGAAGGGATTTCATTGTAACTTGGTAGAATGATTCCGTATAATGTCTAGATGGGAATGACCCCTTTTGGTCCCAATTGGTCAACAGGACAGGTTCGCAAGCCCGAAACCTGAAAACCTTTAGCACAGTTGACAGGTCGTATTTATGAAGGAATTTCATTGTAACTAGAAAAGAACATCCCCTTTTGGTCGGGATCGGTCAACCTTTAGTACAGTCTACAGGTCATATTTATGAAGGGATTTCATTGTAACTTGGTAGAATGATTCCATATAAGGTCTGGATGAGAACATCCCCTTTTGGTCATGATTGGTCAACCATGACAGCTGTGCAGGCCTGAATCCCAAAAACCTTTTAGCACAGTCTACAGGTCATATTTATGAAGGGATTTTATCAGGGTTTGCAATCGGTACTGGAACCGATACCGATACCAGTGGTACTCAGCCTTTTAATCGGTACCAATTCCCATCCTTAAGAATCGATGGTTCTGGTATTCGTAGTTATTATATGTGAATGTGATACACAAGTAACACGACAGGATCTACACAGACAGTAAAGAGTTAATTGAATGTTTCCATAACGTTGGAACTAGAGTCCTGCCACCCGTTTGAAACGGTCTATAGGATGTCGGATAGGTGAAGTCTATATAATCTACATCAAATTATTACTGTTTCTTACTATTAGGGTGCCCACTGATTCCAAGTTTGAACATGCGGGGTTGCAGACACTGATGAAAATTGCTGCAAACAGCGAATTGAAAATGCATTTTTTCGGCTTTTAAATTTAAATTGGTAATAAAAATATGCCAGTTCAAAAAATAGTAAATACTACCAGAATCAGACACAGCATGTGATTGTGACTTTGGCAACTTGGAAATCACGCGCAGTAGACCTACTGTTCACAGATTTGTAGTTTGCATGTGTAACCCCTCCCCTGTGTTTCTGTCAATCCGTGATCAGCATTTGTGACAGCCTAGGTTGATAGTGATAGATAGATTTTCAGCCTAAATAACACATATTTTTTGATTGAATTTGACCCCCAAAATCACTGTTCACTCTTTTTTACAGATTAGAGTTTACACGAATCAACTGTGATTGACTTTCCACTTGCACTATCGGAATATTAGATGTGCTGTTCTCAGTACCAGTACCGACCTGGTTCTCGGTTCTTAACTCCAGTACAGTACTGGTACCGACAACAACGGAACTGACGGTACTTTGCAAACCCTGGATTTTATTGTAACTTCATGAGATGTCTCTACATAATGTCTAGATGAGAACATCCTATTTTGGCCGTGATCGGTCATCCGTGATGGCCGCACAGGCACAGGACCTAGATTTCTTTTGCTTATGGGTTTTACTTTGTATAGTGTTTTTTTTTTCTGCCATCTCCCCTTCTGTTTCCATTCTCCCTGCCCAGCAAATATAATGATTTTTTACAGAATTATTTATTTATTTCTTTATTTGTGTGTGTGTGTGGGTGGGGGTGGGTAGGGTGTGGATAAAGGGAAATGGGGCTGATTTGTATCATCCTTGTAGTGCTATTTCTAGTTTTTGCCTTCTTTGGTATTGTTTACTCAGTATCATGACACCTGACTCTTGTTAGCTCATCTGACTGCGAGTCAGTGGGAGCTATTGCCATCACTTGGAATCTGGCATTCGGCGTCTGCCATCCGTTAACTTTTAAAACTTGTCTTTTTCTTCAAAACCACTGGGTGAAATTCAAACATATATTGTGCAGACCATCTTTGGAGTATACCCTTTTTATTTTATTCAAATGAAGCAGCTGCCATCTTTGGGCTGTAGTTAATGCCCCAAAAGCCTACAAATCAAGTCCAAATATTGGCTTCTAGCTTCCAGTCAGTTATTTGTTATGAAATTAATCAGAGCCCACTCAGTATACATACCTTCATTGTTACAGATTTCTTCATAATTTGTCAATATTTGAATAATAATTATTCAGTTATTGCTTTCAGTTATAGATTTTGCTCTTGGATATTCACTGTGAGCATGACAAGAAGCCATTTAGCTTATTGTAAAATTTGCATACATCTTTTCCTTCACAGAAATTTCTTCTATGATTTTCTTACTCTTGTAATTACAGATTTCAATACCAATGAGGTATAAATGTTACCATTCAGCAGACTGTTGACTTATTGAAGGCTGGTTGTTTCCTAAATATGATGGCAAAAATGATATGATAGAGATACCTGCCAGGGACAATGGAATTTAAATACACCAAGAAATTTAGACATCAAGGCTAAGCAGACTTGCTGGTAAGTAGGACTGCAACGATTAATCCTGATATGCTTGAATTGCGATACTTTGCTCGCAATTCAATACGTATCGTTGTTCACTGTGTATCGTGATACAATAAATATGGATAATATCAGAGAAAACAACTTCTTGGACTTTAAAAACTGGTACAGAGAAACCCTGTTTTTGCATACCAACATTGATAGTGATAAATAGGCCATTAACCCTTAACCTGCTGAGTATTTTCAAAATATTTTACATCAGATCTAGTCATGGCTGCTATGAAGCAGACAAGACTAAATTTGATGAAAAATTCATCAAAATTTAAGTAAACATAATCATCGGCACAAACATTCTTTCAATTTACAAGAGATAAATTTGGTTAGATGTTCCAAATTATACTTATTTCAGAGGCAAATTTTTTTTGTCTCGGCAGGAATATCCGCCAGCAGCATACAAAGAGTTAAAGGGATTACTCAGTGTACCAAAATTTGGTGAACTTCATATATTTTACTAAATATTTATTTGATTAATCCATTATATCTTGTTTCACAGAGCTCATTGAGCTCTGTCAAACAAGATATAAGGAATTAAATGTTTAGAACATATTTTCTGAGAGAAAATAGGCACTAGAAAGTGGTTCATAAAATCAGAACTTAAAATGACTTTATGTCATTGGTTATCACATTGATAAGTTACATGTACCTATTGTTTCAGGAGTACATCCAAATTTGTAATACAAGTAACCTACTGGAAATGAATACATGCAGTCCCAAAGTAGCTGACATCTCTAGTAGCGATTTTATCTCTTCGGTATGGTATGCATAAATTTTGGCATACAAGAAAAATTAGAGGTTGACAAAAGAGCCCACACTGAAGAACAGTTGAGCTATGAAAGGGCTGCAGGATAAAATGATTACTGAAACTCCCAGCAAATGCAGAATGGGCTTACTTCTTTTTTGTAGAGAATATTGTTGATGATTGCAACAAATCAAGAAAAGTGCAAGAGCCAAGTCTTAAACTCATACCCTCTAGCAACCAAAGCTACTGATTTAACATGAAATAGGGGCACAGTGGCATTGTGGTAGCCGGTTCTCATCAGATCACTGAAGTTAAGCAACGTCGAGTCCTGTTAGTCCTTGGATGGGTGACCGTCTGAGCGATCGATTCAGACTCCCGCATTGTGTTCTTGAGCAAGGCACTTAACCCTGATTGACCACATGGGGGCATGATGACGCCATGTACTAAGGCATACTGCATGTCGATGGTGCGCATGTCTTCAACCAGTCTAACCCTGCCTGTGCTGCGGTGCAGAGTTACGATGTTTGGGAGCTGGCAGCTGCTCATCGTTGATCGGTGGTACTCTCCGGGTACTCCGACTTCCTCCACCCGTAAAACTGTCACCGAAATAATATGACCTTGGCTGTTAAAGTGTCGTTAAACCTTAATAAATAAATAAATAAATAAATAACATGAGACAAGGAGAGTTTGATCAACCAGAGTGATTGGTATGTGTCCTTTATACTGGACCACTACTCTATTCTCCCAGTCTTTTTTACATTCACCACTTGGTAATATTGCCTCAGATTCCTCTTATAGAATATTCAAGACAATGCCTGTGATGGCATTAACTATTCTGTTCGTTGGCCTCCAATGTGAAAAGTCTCTAGAGCAGTGTAGGACGTCGACCTTTTGATGTTGTGATCTGAAGCACAGAAATTGACTGATTTACCATACATAAGACTGAGGGAATTGGACTGACAAGGTCATCTTTTGAAAGTACCAGCAAATCCCAATGAACACCCAAATCAATACTCATGAAACGGGAGGGTTATAAGCTTTGCTTTTTGCCTAAAAAACATAGCTTATAATGCACCTATTTCATGAGTAAAATCATTAGTTATTGAAGAAATGTTTTTGCTTGTGTTTTTGGCTAATTGGGTCAGGTAAAGGGTGAATGCAGTTTCACAAATACAATAGAACCCTGATAATCTAATAGCCACGTTGCCAGTCGGTTAGCAGGAATATTCAATCAATAGGAATTTGGTAATTTTCCTGCATTTTTATGCCCCCACCATAAGTTGGCCTAGGGCATATAGTTTTATCTTTATCCATCCATCATTCCCTCTTTCCATCATTCTGTCTTTGCATCATTCTGTCTTCCCATGATTCCATCTATCCGTCATTTTGTCAACATACAAAGACATAATTGGCTGATTTTTTGTTGTGGCTTTGTCATAGGTACCTACAAATTGAGTTTGAGTTTGGTCCTGGTCTGATGATTTTCTGAAAAGTTATTGACCTTGAACTTCTGAAATAACAGTTTTCCAGACTTTTTTCCAACACACATTGAGATAATTGGGTGGTTTCATGCACATGGCTTTGTCATAGGTATCTACAAATTGAGTTGCAGATTTGTCTCGGTCAGATGCTTTTTAGCAGAGTTATTGACCTTGAACTTCCAAAATAACAGTTGTCTGGACTTTTTTTCACCATACACTGAGACAATTGGCAGACTTCTTGTATGTGGCTTTGTCATGGGTACCTTCAATTTGAGTTTGTGTTTGGTTCCGGTGGGATGATTTCTTGCTGAGTTATTGACCTTGAACTTGGTTTATGATGTGAAAGAGAATCAGTTTTTCCTGACTTTTTTTGCTTGCGGGGCATACGAGTCATACTGACACATCGTAGCAAATACTTGCGATATAAGTCAAGGGAGCTAACTCTAATTCTTTGCTTGCACTTTGCATTATCTAGGCATATATTATGGAAACCAATCACATCAGTTGGAATTGACTCAACCCATAGGGTATTATCTGTATTAGACTCTTCCAGATAATAGTATATAAAGGCCGAATTCCAGTGCATCTTCCTCACTTGTGTGATTCATCAAACGGGTTCAGTGTTGTTTCTAATACAGAAATTATAGAATAAGCACCATCCAGGAAACTTGCAAGGATATTTTTTGGAGAGTGGCTGGCAAATGTTGCACTGCTCAGCATGTTGTTTCATGAGCTTATCATGTTTCAGACTGGTCAGTTAAAACACAAATTCTGGGAGTTTCACAACAAACACCAGCATCTCAAGTTTATAAAAGCAAATATGTAGTACACGCCTGGCACGTTACAAAATTTGGTGGCAGCTGTGGGAATTTCAGACTTCGGTAACATTTGAGTGCATTGACACCATTGTAACTATTGACTCACACTCATTCTGCCTCATTGTCATTTATCGACCCCCACAGAGCTGCAAAAACAAATTCACTGTCAACCAGTTCATGAGCAAATTCCAAGACTTCCTAGGAAGCATTACTGCGTTGCCAGGAAAATTCATCATTGGAGGTGATTTCAATTTCCATATGGAGAAGAAAACTTCCAGTGATTCTTCTAAACTACGTGATCTTATCAATTCAATGAATTTATGCCAACATGTTCCTGGCACTATCCATAAAAATGGCCACACATTAGATCTGCTGATCTTGTTAAAAATGTATTACCGTATTTACTCTATATATTGGGACACTCTATAATTTGGGACACATTTTTTCCAGAAAAATATTTTTTTTTTATGCTCCAATGTTTGGGGCACTCTGGAGACTTGTTTCCAGTTGGCCCAGTCACCTGAAAATGGTGCAGAATGCTCAATATTAAAGCTAAGTTTGTGTTTAATTTTCCTTTTTAAACAATAAAAAATTGATAATACATACTGATTTGTGTTGTTTTTATTTAAATCTGTTCCTAAGTTTTAATATTTACAGTCCGGACTGACATGAGGAAGACTATTTAATATTACATTGTGACAGTCTTCAACCCTTTACTGAACGCTAGTGGCAGATGACACTCATAAAAAGAATTCTTGTGTAACTAAAAATTTTCATTTTTTGATTCCAAAACATAGCTTATGACCCCTCATTAGAACGAGCGCAATGCGCACATTCCAATGAGGGGCATAAGCTATGTTTTGGAAGCAAAAAATGAAAATCTAAAAAAAAATTGGATGACGATTTTCGTATATAGTGATGAAAAATGAATCACACACAACTTGATTCAGCATCAAAACAAGACCAGGTTGTGTTTTTTCCCCATTTTTGTGTCGCCGCCCCACGAAGTGGGGAGCGACATATAGGGATTACTTTTGTCGTCTTGCGTCGTCCGCATCACACTTTCTCTTATCCGCCACTCCTCTTTAACCTACAAATGGATTTTGATGTAACTTTCAGTGATTCTTTATCACATAATGGGATTGTGCACCTCCTATTTTATTTTTTGATCCGCTGTATTTTTTCCAGAGTTATGCCCCTTTTCCACTTAGAATTCTGTCTGAAATATTAAAATATAGTGCAGGCGACACACGTCTTCCATGGAAGACTCACATCTAAGTCTAAGATGTGGGACAACTGTGAAAATATTTATTTTTAGCTGTCCCAATACATAGATTAAATACGGTAATTGTTGATCCTGCAATCTCTGTCCATTTTATGATTATCTTCGATTTGGCACTTCCTCGTCCCTCCCCTGTCCGGAAGAAAGTCACATACCGCAAGTACCGAAGTATTGACCTTGCTAAGTTTGCGGATGCTATTGCTTTGTCTCCCATCACTAAAATTAACGAGATGCAAACTGTTGACAGCATTGAATACATCCTCACTGGCTCACTTCAAGAGGTTATTGACAAGTTTGCACCTAAGCAAACACGCACTTTTAGCGTACGCCCTTGCTCACAGTGGTTCAGTGATGAGATTAGGCGCGCAAAAGATTTACGACGCAAACTAGAGCTTCAGTGGCGGCAAGCAAAACTATGTGTTCACAGAGAGATGTTTGTCAACCAGCGAAATGTTGTTAACAAACTAGTCAAATCCGACGAATTTAAATGTCCCGAGCATAGGGACACTGCTAAGAGTAGAAATGCTGACAATAAAAGCACAGAAAAAGTGAACAGTGCTCAGGACAAAGATGCTTGCAGAACTATGTAAAACTGTAACATATGATGGAACTTTGTCCTGGACAGGCTATTTAACACACTTTGAAACTTGCTCAGAGATTAACAGGTGGACAGAACACCAGAAAGGATTATAGTTGGTTGGCTACATCATTACGTGGCCAAGCTCAGGGTGTACTGTGGAACATGCCGTACCAGGATTGTACTTATGACAAACTTGTCAGAGCATTGAATGAGTGGTTTGCACTGGCCAATCAGGCAAAGCTGTACCGAACACAGCTTCATGAATGGCACTCAAAGCATCTGAGACTATACCTCAGTTAGGCCAGGAGATAAGACGTCTTGCGAATTTGGCATACTCCACAGCACTGGCTGATATAAGGGAAACCCCATTTAAGGAACAGTTCATAGATGCACTGCCTTCATCAGATATGCGTCTATGCATTAAACTGTCCAGACCGAAAGACCTGTAGGATGCAGTTAGACATGCAGTTGAACTAGAGGTGTTCCAGAAGTCAGAACGCAAATATAATGAGCATCAGGGATATCTACGCACAGCTACCGAACATGCAATGTTGGATAAGGAGAGTCAGGATGTTATATCCCTTATATCAATGTCAGAGAGCAATATAGAGTTGCTAATGAAGGATTTGGATGGGATGAAAAAGAAGTCTGGAGAACATGTGTGCTCAAACCAAAATTGAGAGATTGAGAAAGGTGGCTAGAAGTGAAGCAAAGCCTTGAGTTATGAGGAAGTGCTTTGAATGTGATTCTCCTAACCACTCACAGAACAAATGCCCCCAGCTTGAAAAGAACAGACACCAGTAAAGGGTAGCCTGTACATCCCATAAAATACTCAAGAAGCTGGGATGTATATCCGAGCACAGTTCGGACCAGCAGAAGTAAATTCTTTGGTTGACACAGGTCCAATCCTAAGTCTTTTGTCTAAGCGCCTATGGAATTCCTTCCAGAATCAGCAAATGCTTGAACTTCACTCAGTCGATTTTGATTATCTATCAGTTAGTGGTGCCATGCTTTAGGTATTGGGTAAAACCACTGTAACGGTAAAGATAAATGGATTAACTTTTGAAACTAAAGTGGTCAATAAATGTTGATATTATTCTTAGGTTAGACTTTTTGAAGTCTAATAATTGCATTATTGATGTTTTAAACAACTGTTTGAAGTAGAGCTGAAATGGTTAAGGGGTTTTCTTGATCGATTAATCACATGGATTAACCTTGGTTAACCGATTAATCACTTGTCCAAATAGATATCTGAATAATTGCAATACCGTTGATGATTTACAGCATGAACCCTTGACCCAACGTAACAAACAAAACCGACTAGGCTTATATACAAAAATCTCCATTCATATTTATTATGTTTTTAATTTTGGTCTTAAAAACATAGCTTATGACCCCTCATTGGAACAAGCTTGTTGAGCTCGTTCCAATGAAGGGTCATAAGCTATGTTTTTGAGACAAAAATTGAAAATTTTTAGTAATTCATGAATTTATTTTGCAAGTATCATCTGCTACCCGCAGTGAGTAAAGGGTTAAGAATGACCATTTCCCGCCACTGATACAGTATGATGATCATGCAAGTGAACAAGTATGTCATCACGTAACTTGTATGCTTTACTCTGGCTCATATAATTGATGTGAGTCAGTGTGACAATGTTTGCCTATTTTGGAGCAAGTTTGTTCCTTTGTTAACCCAGAAAATACAGTAGTTCAAAAGTAACGGTTAATCGATCAATTACTTTTTTGATCGATCAAGAAGCCGATCATTGGTTAATTGATTAAATTATGTTCAGAGGCAAGATGTGTGTGTCCAACAATGAGCAAATTCCAACGAGTTTGGGAATTATTGAGCCTCTTGAAGAATTTACCAAGTCTGGAAAAGGGTTAGTATGACGAACACTGGTGAAGGGATAAAGCACAGTCCCTGTAAGCTTGATGAAACCTTCAAACGAGATACAGATAATATATAAGACGACAATGGTTGCACAATTGAGTTCAATACATGGTATCATTGACAGCAAGGAGGAACCCATGTCAGACAGACCATCTCAAGAATTACCTGGTCCTTTACATCAGATTTTGGAAGCCTCAATGAAAACTCTAACTGATGAGGAACAGCAGAAAGTTGAAGCACCCTTATGTCAATACAGTGGAGACCACTTAATTGGATATCTCTTAACTGAATAACCCTGTTAATTGAATATAATTTCCCAACACAGAACCATTTACCATACCTCCAGTACAAATTTGACCAGTTAATTGAATATAGGTTATAGAGTAAATTCCTGTTAATTGAATAAAAAATCTTGTAACCTGTCAAGAAATTACCCTCACTCTCCCCAGTTTTCCTTTGTTCATAAACCTGTTTGGCCTCAGTTCATCCAATACAGGCATTTAATCTATTATATCTTGTTTGATAGAGCTCATGGAGCTCTGTCAAACAAGGTATAATAGAATAAATGCTAAGTTTATCTTTAGAATACAGGAAAATGACACATTCCCTGTTAATTGAATACTCCTGTTAATTGAATAATTTTCATTGGCAAAGTGGGCTATTCAATTAACAGGGTTCCGCTGTATTCTGAGGTATTCTCTAAGTCTGATTTGCACCAAGGTAGGACCACGACAGTCAAACACAAAATAAATACAGGCAGTGCACCCCCAATAAAAGAAATGCGTAGGGGATTGCCCAAACACATGAATCAGGAGGTCAAGAAACAAGTAGATATGTTAGACAGAAATTTGATTCACGAGTCATCGAGTCCTTGGTTGTCGCCGACAGTATTAGTAAAGAAGAAAGATGGATCGACCCATCTTTGTGAGGACTATAGATGCTTGACTGAAGTCACACAGAAAGATGCATATCCACTGCCTCGTATTGAGGAGTCTCTGGATCAAATGGCTGGAGCAAAGTGGTTCTCCACTCTGGGTTTGTGTTTCAGCTACTGGCAGGCAGCCATAGAAGAAACAGACAAGGAGAAAATCGCGTTTGTAATGGACAGATCTCTTTTAATTTAATGTCATGAGTATGGGGTTGGCCTCAGCACCTGCCACATTTAAGCACTTGCTTGAAACTATACTTTTTTGGGTTGCAGGGGGCAGGTCTGTTTGTCTACCATGATGACATCATATGTTTTAGTTAAACATTTGACCAGATGTTGATGAACTTATCATCAGTTTTAGACAGAATTTCTGTGGCTGGTTTGATGATGAAACCCAGAAAATGTAATCTGTTTAGAAGAGAAGTCGAATTCTGGGGCCACATATTAAGTGTTGACGGTATAAAAACCGACCCAAGAAAAACAGATGTGGTAGCGAAATAGCCTGTATACCCTACAATATCCATGAACTACTCTCATTTTGGGGATTTAAATGCTACTATCGCCATTTCATAAGCAATTTTGCAACAATAGCTAAACCTCTGACTATCTGTTAGAAAAAGGAAAACAGTTCACATGGACAGAAGCGTGTACAGAAGCCTTTGAGTACCTTAGGAAATGTCTAGTTGGTGCTCCCATACTAGCTTACCCTGATTTTTCAAAAACCTTTACACTCGACACAGATGCAAGTAACTAGTGAATTAGTGCAATATTTTCCCATGTTCGTGGCAGTGTTGAGAAGGTTGTTTGTTATGCCTGTTGAAGTTTGACGAAGTCGGAAAGATGATGTTGTGTTACGAGAAAAGAGTTGTTGGCCTTGGTATTCTTTGTAGTACTTTAAGCTTTACCTTTATGGCAAAAGATTCCAGGTTTGGACAGATCATAACTCATTAAAGTGGTTACTTAAGATTAAAAACCTGGAAGGGCAGGTAGACAGATGACTTGAGGTTATCTCGTCATTTAATATGAAGATACAGCATAGGCCAGGAAAATCACACAAAAGTGCTGATGGTCTTAGCAGAGTTCCTTGTAGACAATGCAGTTTAGAACCAGAAATGATAGAAGATAATACCCCAATAGAAACTTGCCCCAATGTAACAGTAAGTAGGAACTCCGGAACAGGAGGGGTCCTAGCACTGGACCTTATGACACTGCAAGACAATGATCCTGATATCAGACAAATGAAGATGTGAATGACAAGTTGTAGCAAACCAATATCAATTATCAGATAAAAGCTTTTTCCTGAAAGCACCCTTCAGTCAATGAGAACATCTGAAATTACAGAATGGTATTCTGTACAGAGTGTTAGTGGGCACTGGGCTAAAGACCATAGTCGTCCTGAAAGAGTGATGTACTATTCTTTATATGTGCTATGATATTTGCACATCTTTGGGTATTACCAAAACTCTTGGTCAGTTAAGAGAAAAGTTCTACCAGCTTGGGCAGTGGAATGACATTTGCAGATACATCAAGGAATGTGCCAGGCACAAAAATCCTCAAAAGAAAGCTTGAGTGCCTATGCAGCTGACCCATGTGGGCTATTCCATGAAAAGGATAGTGACTGACATAATGGGTAAGCTTCCCACAATGGAAAGAGGAAATCAATATATATTGGTGATATCAGATTACTACACTAAATGGACAGAAGCTTTTCCAGTGCCAAATATGGAGGGAAGTACAGTAGACAAGATACTGGTGGAAGAAATAATCTGCAGAGTTGGTGTTCTGAAAATAATTCACTCAGACCAGTGCAGCCAGTTTGAGAGTAAGTTGTTCCTGGAAAAGTGTAGGTTACTTGAAGTAGAGAAAACAAGAATGTCACCATACCACCACAGTCAGATGGTATGGCTGAACGCTTCAAAAGAACAGTTAAAGCCATGTTAAGTGCTTATGTTGAAAGCCATCACAGGCATTGGGACGAACATCTGCCCTGTGTGATGATTGCTTACCGCTGTGCAGAACATGAGACCAGTGGTTTTACACCCAAAATGTTAATGCTAGGCCGTGAAGGATCGATGACAATGGACATAATATACAAAATGCCTCCAAGTATCCAAACTGTACTTAGAGAGACATGGGTATGGGACTTGCTTTGACAGATTGATGGATGCCCATCATTTAGTAAGGGACAAAACCAATGCAGAAATGCTACGTCAGAAAAAATATTTTGAATGTAAACAATCACGTAGAACCATTGAGAAGGAGATTTAGTTTATATCTGTTATCCACAGGTAATGATTGGGTGTTCGTCCATGCTGACATGCCATTGGAGAGAACCCTTTGAGATTGTAGACAAAATAACAGATGTCTGGTACAAGGTCAGTTGTCGGAGGAATGGCAAGTCCCATGTGATTCACTTCGACTGATTGAGAAAGGGTCAAATGCAAACTCTGGGCACAAGAAAATGAAACATGGCAACAGTGTTGAAAGTGAGGTTTGTGCTATCCTAGAAATGTTAGTATAGACTCTCACTGTTGTTGAAAAGACTTCAACTCCAGTTGAAGTGATTGCTGGTAACAAAAGTAGTGATGTCAACAGTGCCTCCGAAACATTATGTGTACAGTCCATTTAAAATATTCTCTTCTCTCCACTAGTCGATTGCATAATAGGGTGTCTAAAAATAGGATAAGCTAATTGGCTTTGAGGGGACTCCTTTTTAGTATCCACGGTAATTACTTCAACAATAACAAGTGCAGTTGTCAATGATGATCTTATGGACAGTCAGCTGTGTTAACTGATTATATGGGACAAATGATGTTAACAAACAATACTTTATTAAGCAATTTTTTTTATTAATGATATCTGACTTTAATGCTTTGCAAGTATCTATAAACATTTGCACACACGAATAAGAGAATATATTATATTTTTAAAAAAATATATACGCAAGCACTCTTTCAAAGCACTTTAATATCGATCGGGTTTTGTGATTAATGATATCTGACTTTAATGCTTTACAAGTATCTATAAACATTTGCACACATGAATGCAGAATATATTATCTTTTAAAAAAAATATACACACAAGCACTCTTTCAAAGCACTATAATATCGATCGGGTTTTGTTTGCACTTTTGAATAGAAAATCTCTGCTAATATTCCATGGAGTTAGCACTCAACTACTAATGGGTAAAAATACACAGTACGTGACAGGTGGACTACTACCAAATCACTTGTCAAGTGAATGTTTTACAGAACTCATATTTTTTTACACAAACTGATTTTTTTAAGGGCCACCAGATTTATCTACACATCCCTCAAGAGACAATTTGCTTGCTTGTCTGCTGTTTATCGGCGCATGTAAGTTGAAGTTGAGTGGATAATTCACTCTGTGTGTGATTTGGTTGTAATCCACCCTGCACTTATCTACACACACGAAATAAATTGTGTGGACAAACTTGCTAGCGGTATTCATGCTTTTTCCCACATATTGGACGATTAATTTTTTTAATAAATAATACATTCTCATTTTAGTTCATCTAAACTATTTCGGTAAAATGCTTATGTTACCATAAAATTTAAATCACCGGGTTTTAACTTTGAAATGTTCGGGCACTTGGCATGGTATGGAATCCATAATCCCGTATCGGAAAAGCTATTGCCGCAGCAAAACGCCAGGATATATCGCCAAGACTGTCAACATTGTTGTTTCAAAAACACCGCACACCAAGAACACATTTTATTCACTGAAATACTCGTTCTATTCCATAATTTCATTTAAAAAATACAGATGGAGTGTTACGAGAATGAATGAAGACAAGATCATTTCGACGGAGGCAATCCGATGTTCAATTATAGGAGGGGGGGGGGGCAAAAATTTTATTTTAATATGAAAACAAATTGAAAATCTCACGAATTAACGAACATATTTTTTCAATTCCTATATTAAACCGCAGTACAGAGTTCTGGAAATGAAAGATATTGCATTTGTATCTGAATATTTTATTAAATGTAGGGTTTAGAAATTTTCTGACTGAACAATATAATTGCTAATCAGGGACAGTCTCTGAAAGATTTTTCCGTCGTCTTTAATTAGCCTCGCAAAGTTGTGGACCCGTGAAGACAATGTGTTCACCGGGTGTGATGAAAGGGGGATTTAAATGGAGCGTACACGTAATGAGTAGTTGGGATGAGAATCCAGGTGATATTCTCACTATTTTGTCAGACAATCCAGAGGAGGAACCAAAGAGGGTGGAAACTCAGGTAAGGAGGGAGGAGGGCCCAGACAGTTCACTATTGGCAAGGTGTATGTGTAGAAAGCATACTGTGCCGGTACTGCCAGGGATGCATCCCAAGCAAGCATGTGCAACTTCCACCAAAGCAGACATAGTAGCAACAAAACAGGATATGAAGACTCAGACAGCCATTGAGGCTCTGCACATGGGTATGCAGGCGAATATTGAAAATAATAACTGTGACTAAGGCTGGGCAGCAAGTAAAGATCACCAAGGAAAGAGAAACTCTATAAGTTGTTTAATGTTAACTTTCATGTTCCTGTTTTATACCTCATTTTGTTTCATATATTAAAATTTTATAGCCCGAGATACAGTGCACAGATAAATAAAACATGCTGAGAAGTATGAGAATTATATGTACAGTCCCCTATTTGTGGGTCCCGTGTGTATCAGAGACATGGGTATTGTAGCGAATACTTGCGATATAAGTCAAGGGAGCTTACTCTAATTCTTTGCTTGCACTTTGCATTATCTAGTCATATATTTTGGAAACCATTCACATCAGTTGGAATTGACTCGACCTATAGGGGTGTTATCTATATTAGACTCGTCCAGCAAATAGTATATAAGGGCCTAATTCCAATGCATGTTCCACACTTTTGCAATTTATCGAACGGGTTCAGAGTTGTTTCTAATACAGAAGTTATAGAATAAGCACCATCCAGGAAACTTGCAAGAATATCTCTTTGGAGAGTGGCTGGCAAATGTTTTTCAAGAGCTTATCACGTCGCAGACTGGTCAGATGAAATACTCATTCTGGGAGTTTCACAACAAGCACCAGCATCTCGGGTTTATAAAAGGAAATACATCATACATGGTACATGCCCGGCATGTTACAACATCTCGTCTTGATAAATTGACCATTTTTAGCTCAACTTTCACAACAAACACCAGCATCTCGAGTTTATAAAAGGAAATACATCATACATGGTACATGCCCGGCATGTTACAAATGCCAAATTTGAGCTTATGCCATGGCCAGTCGTCCGTCGGCCGTCTGTCCATCAACCATTCAATACAGCTCGGGCTAGAGGTCATATTTATGAACCGATCTTTACAAAACTTCTTGGGTACCTTTGTTATGACCATGGGACGAGAATGAGTGTTTTGGGGTCCGATCCAAAATTCAAGTTGGCCGCTGGCGGCCATTTTGTACAGACTTAGGTGCAATCAGATTTTTGTGCAGAACTTCTATATGAAAGCGCTGATTTCAGTAATTTTCTGTATGAATGTTTAGTACCATGGGATACATCACATATAATACGTTTTTTTTTCTCGTATGTAAATTATGCAAATTAGACTAATTTTGATGTATTTAGTGTTACTTTCAGCACTGTAAGTGCAAATGCCAATACGGCTCGGGCTAGAGGCCGTATTTATAAACCGATCTTTACGAAACTTCTTGGGTACCTTTGGTATCACCGTGGGATGAGAACGAGAGTTTTTGGGTGCAGTCCGAAATTCAAGATGGCCGATGGCAGCCATTTTGTACAAAATTAGGTGCAATCAGATTTTTGCACAGAACTTCCATATGAAAGCGCTGATTTGAAACATTTTTTGTGTGAATGTTTAGTACCATGGGATACATCACATATAATACGGGTTTTTTTCTCGTGCAGAAACTATGCAAATTAGATGAACTTTGATTTTTTCAGTGCTACGTACACACAGTAAGTACACATGTCAATACGGCTCGGGCTAGAGGCTGTATTTATCAACCGATCTTCACGAAACTTCTTGGGTACCTCTGTTATCACCTTGGGACAAGAACGAGTGTTTCTGAGTGCGGTCCAAAATTCAAGATGGCTGGCAGTGGCCATTTTGTACCGAAATTAGGTCTAATCAGTTTTTAGCTCATCTTGACAAAGTCAAGCTGAGCTAATCTCATCGCTCTCCATCCGTCGTCCTGCGTCCGTCGCCCGTCGTCTGTCGTCCGTCGTCCGTCAACACCATGTTTTGGTCTTCTCCTCCAAAGCCACTGGGCCAATTCTAGTGAAAGTTTTTGTGAGTGATGGTCCCAAAGGGGCATTTCATTTTTGTTCAACTCAGCATGCCCAGCCTCATAGGGAGGGAGTGGGGGAAAATGCTCCAAAATATTTTAAAAATCTTCTTCTCAAGAACCAGTGTGTACAATGACTTGATATTTGCTATGGAGCTTCCATATGAGATGTAGAATCAAATTTGTTCAAACGAAGTTCGTGAAGTAATATTTGGCTTTGTAATAGGAGGGGTAAGATTTTTGGCCCCGCCCAAAATTTCTATTTTCTGAACCGATGGTCCAGTATGAACCAAATTTGGTTTGTGGTAGTATTGGGTCATAAGTACTTAACCCATGCAAAAAAAAAAATCCCGCATCCCCATGGGAACCCTGGGAGCTAAAAATAGAAATATTTTCAAACGCCCATATTTCCCAAACCCCACGGAACAGAGAGCTTTTATATGGTATGAAGTATCCTTATGACCAGTAGAATTGAATGGTAAAAAAAAATTGCCATCGTTTATGTTAGGGTGTTCTGTAATGGGCATCGAAAAAATGCTGAGTCAGCGTATTTGCAAAAATTTAAAAAAATCTTTTCTCCAGAACCAATCATCAGAAACTTTTGATATTTGGTATACAGCATTCATAGGGGGGTCAGATAAAAGTTTGTTGAAATAAAGCTCATTGGTTCATATTTGGGCTCTCTACAGGAGCCCGAAGTTTTAACATAGGGTAATATGGGGAATATTCTTTAAAAATCTTCTTCTTCAGAACCACCAGTCAGAATCTTTTAATATTTGGTATACATCATTGTTATGAGGGTCAGATTCTAGATTGTTCAACCAAGTCCCTAGGTTAATTTTTGGGCTTCCTATGGAAGCCCAAATTTTATCGTTGTTCAATATGGAGGGTAATTTAAAAAAATCTTCTTCTTCAGATCCAGCAGTCAGAATGCTTTGATATTTGGTATGCAACATCTCTATGGGGGGCAGATTCAAGTTTGTTCAAATCAGATCTCTAGGTATATATTTGGGCTCACTATGGTAGCCCAAATTTTTACTTAGTACAATATGATGAAATTTCTTTAAAAATCTTCTTCTTCAGATCCACCAGTCGGAATGCTTTTATATTTGGTATACAACATCTCTAGGGGGTCAGATTCCAGATTGTTCAATTCGAGTGCCTAGATTAATATTTGGGCTCCATATGAGAACATGAAATTTAACTTAGTACAATATGAGGGAATTTCTTCAAAAATCTTCTTCTTCAGATTCACTTGTCAGAATGCTTTCACATTTGGTATACAACATCTCTAGGGGGGGGTCAGATTCAAGTTTGTTCAAATCGGATCCATAGGTTAATATTTGGGCTCGCTATGGTAGCCCAAATTTGAACTTAGTGCAATTCGAAGAAATTTCTTTACAATTTCTCTTCTTCAGATCCAACAGTCAGAATGCTTTCATATTCGGCACACAACATCTCTAGGGAAGTCAGATTTAACTGTGTTCAAATCAAGAGCCTGGGTTAATATTTGCGCTCTCTATGGGAGCCGGAATTGGCCATTTTGCTGAAGAATTAAAAATTTTGTATTCAGTACCCTCTAGAGGTACTAAGATTAATCCACATAGGTTGTATCAAGGGGCTTCATAAGGGAGCTCTACATTTTACTTATGATCAACTGAAGAAAAGGCACGATGCCCAGATTATTTTTATCACTCCTGAGGGACTGAAGGATTGACAGTGTAGCCTATGGAGATGGCTTGCTTCATGTAGACTCATTCTTGGACTCTGTTTAAATTGTGTTCTGTACAAGATGAGCGCTTCAGGCCCTGTGGAGCCTCTTGTTTGTACACAACTTCTATACGGCTCAGGCTAGAGGCCGTATTTATGAACCGATCTTTACGAAACATCTTGGGTACCTTTGTTATCACCATGGGATGAGAACGAGTGTTTTTGGATGTGGTCTGAAATTCAAGATTGCCACCAGTAGCCATTTTGTACCAAAATTAGTGCAATCAGTCTTTTGCACAGAACTTCTGTATGAAAGTTCTGATTTGAATAAATTTTTGTATGAATGTTTAGTAAAATGGAATACATCACATATGGTACGGGTTTTTTTTCTCGTGCAGAAATTATGCAAATTAGATGAATTTTGATTTATTTAGTGCTACTTATACACTGTAACTGCACATGTCAATACGGCTTGGGCTAGAGGCTGTATTTATCAACCGATCTTCACGAAACTTCTTGGGTACCTTTGTTATCACCTTGGGACGAGAACGAGTGTTTCTGAGTCCGGTCCAAAATTCAAAATGGCTGCCAGTGGCCATTTTGTACCGAAATTAAGTCCAATCAGTTTTTTGTCACAACTTCTATACACCTCGTATTTATGAACTGATCTTCACGAAACTTCTTGGGTACCTTTGTTTTCACCTTGGGACAGGAATGAGTGTGTTTTAGGGTGCCTTTGTTATCACTGTGCTATGAGAACAAATATTTTGGGGTTCAGTCAGACCCACTCTGGGACTCCAAGATTTCTTTTCTAGTTTAGCATCTGACTGTCACTCACCTTTACAATACTTTACATATACATTTGTTACAGGCTACGGTCAGTATTTATGTACAGACCATTACAATACTTTATATGTACCTTTGTTATCAGGTCATTACCTAGTTGTTTGTCATTGCTGTGTCACATACTATACATGTACATGTCTTGACAAGTTGAGCTACAGTGTCATTGACACTTTCATTTCATTTTATCTAGTTTGATAGAGCTCTGGAACTCTGTCAGACAAGATATAATAAATTAAATAATAAATTAAATTCCTATATTTGATCTACCAAGTCTGAATAGGTCAGTAAGGAAAAAGAATTCAGTGCTTGTGAAGAGTAAATCTTCATTATTTCTCATGCGGACATCTGTGAGATTTTCCATCTGTCAACAATTCGGTCAGCTTGGTCTACAGCCTACAGTTCTTTTCCACTCATCACCAAATTTCATATGCATCTTCCAGGTCAGTCCGTGGAATTAGGAAATTTTGTGACGGCACAAAACTCATCGCTAGCTCATTTCATGATGGAAAATTTGTACCTGTGACATCACTTTTAATTCAGGGGTTTGGGTGATCCCAAGTAATTGATAATCAGAAATAAGAACAGATGTTTTCAAATGGACATGTTAGTATTGACTAGTGGTCATCAAAACAAACTGATCGACAGGTAATTGAATCACAAAAGGTTGTTTCATTTTTATGTATTTCTACAGACATGAAAATTTTCACATTTAAGTAATTTCCACAACAAAATATGACTTGACCCGGAACGTGTTGACTCCTTACCAATAAACATTTAGCTGAATTTCATTGGAATGTTTTTCAACTCAGAGTGTCATGCTGCTTGGTTTGTAATGGTGAAACGTTTTTTTGTATTTTTATTTATTGAACAAATTGATGTTTTTTTCTGTAGAGCACATCAATTTGTGCATGACGAAATGTCAGTTTGTGCATGACAAACTGGGGAAAGGAAACTTTGAAAAGAGCACAACTCAGTCAGGATTTTTAACCAGTAGAACTTTCGCATTGCTGGGTAACATAAATTTAGCATGGAAATACCTATACTTTTGTCAACCAAAGAATTTCATTGTTTCTAGTTATGAGACCCATGACGTCTAAGTGGTGAAGCCAGTAATATTTCCAGAGATGAGAGAATTCAGTTAATTAGCTGATTGCAGCCAATTTATTTTCAAATTGCTGAAATTAAATTTTCTATAAATCTGCATGAAAATGGTCTTAAATACCATTTTCATGCAGATTTATAGAAATAAAAGTCTACCAGGTTATACCTAACTGTATGTCCTCTTATTCGCTTGAATCAACATTATTTTCACAAAATTCCAGGTTAACTTATGTAAGCTTCAGCTTATTTCAGCTATTTATGCCCGTGTAACAGGGATGGGGTGAACGACTCCCCAGGGGCTAGAACTTTGGCTGAAATCTCCCTGTTGTTCTTCAGATTCGTAAGGACCTGGGTCAACTAGCAAACCATGGATAAAATATAACTCAACTCTAGAGGTAGGATAATCATTAAGTTATGTGTTGTGAATACATGAAAACGACAAAGGGTAAGCTTCCGCATGAGACGCGTGATGTTAAGGTTTTTTGAACGTCCTCTTTGTATGATAGCAACTGTGGCTTCATTATCACAGTAAAAGAGAATTCGTCTGCGGCACCAGTGACTCCCCTAAAGTATGGCAGATACTACAATGGGATAGAGTTTCAGTAGCACTGTAGACATTTGTGTATAGGTAGCTGAAGTAGCCCTGCGGGCCACCTATCTTGACCCCAGTGACCATTGCAGTAAATACCAAAGCCCTCCCTCGATGATGCATCAGTGAACAACTTGACATCCGCTCAGTCTGTAATATGTGTGTCTAAAAAAAAAAGAAGTTCTGTTCCAACCCATTAGGAACCTACCTTCGACACGGGTCAGTACGGTATGCCACATTTTCAAGTCCAACTGACATTCTTTATTGAGTACAACCTTATTGAAAAGGCGGGATACTGTTGTAGAGAGTTGAATTAGAAAGGAAATGAAAGAACAGCCAGGTGCAATACAGCGAGAAGCGATGTGACCCAGAAGTGACAACAACTCTCGCTTTGTGCAGTAGGTTTTGTTTTGAAAGTTGGTGACCATTGCTGTGAGCCTGTCAAGTTTATCTTGGGGAAGACTAACCTCCCATTTAACACTGTCTAAGATGATTCCTCAATATTCAAGGCATGTGACTGGACCAACAGTCTTGTGTGGAGCAATAGGGATTTTTATTTGCCAAAGATATGAGTCAGCAGGGCCATTGTACGTTCAGGGGTGGAATGGGAGGATCTATGGTGTGAAAATCATTGAGAAGATGAAATATATGTTTTATGTCATATAAAGTACTAGCCACCCAGCAAATGGCCATCGAAAGCTGGTCAAATAATTTGGGACTACTTCTGGAGCTGAAGACAACCTTTTGTAGTAGTAGAATTTGTTTTTCCACTTTATACCATGCTGGTGCCAGAGGGAAGGGCAGATTGGGATGAGCTTGAAGGCATCAGTGATGTCTGTCTTGCAAATCCAAGCCCCCACACCAAGATCCTGAATAACTTTGATGGCATCATCTAACCGCACATATGATAATGAATAATCATCTTCGTTTATAAGGTCATTAAGACTGAATTCTTAGAGATGATCATGTGGAGCAGACATGTCAACTATTACTCTCTTCTTGCCTGAATATTTGCCTGTAGCCACCCCAATGGGGTTGACACGGTGGCTGGGAAAAGGTGATGTGAGAAATGGGCCAAGCAGATATCCCTTTTCGACTTCAGACACCAGGGCTTCATCTACAAAGGCCTCATTGGTGCGAGCTGACAGAAGATTACCATACTCAAATGAAGTTTGAGGCACTGATAACAGTCCCATGTGGAAGCCATCCCACAACCCATCAATAAGGCCCTTGACGAAAACTTGATTTGGATGATGTGAAAGGTCACTTGCTAACTGGTCAATATTTATAGGTGTTGTAGCCTCCATGATAAAGGCATTATTAAATGTAGGAGGTGCAATAGATTGGACCGGTGCTGGTAGTCATGTTGCTTTTGGTGGGACTCTTTTGAAGTCTTTGGCCCCTTTTGCTTTTTCGGGATTGCAGCGCACAGCGGGATGGTCCCCCTTGCACCTCAAGCACACATGTAAAAATGGGCAATTAGGTCGACTACAACCTGTGTCGCCATTGAAGTTGTTACAAAGCTCCCTGCTACTAAAGGAGACCTGTTGTCGCCCTCTACTGTCAAGCCCCTTTGCAACCCGAGGATTGGTTGAGACCGGTGTCATTTCAGTTTATGCACCATGTTTTACCATAACCAGTCCAAAACTATTGTCGGAAGGTTTGATATCTGCAACTTGGGGGCAGAACATAGTTGAGTGGAGAGAACTTTTACCGATTTCACAAACAAGGTGTGGAATGGCCGAGAATATTCTCTGGAAGAGCCTGGAGTCGCCGAGAGACCAGTCCACCAGGATGTTGCATTGTTCGAGGAGAGCCACTGCTTATACCGAAAAGGCCTTCTGAAATTTATAAAACCCAAATCCACCAAACCTTGAATGCATGTCGATGATATCTCGTTCATACGCATCCAGTTCCTGGCATCTTTGGGGATATGCTTCACACAATGCATTTTTGAACTTTCCAAATGCAGCGATAAACTCCCTGATGGTTAAATTCATGTGTAAATGCAGGTCGGATTGCTTGAGGCAGAGGGATTAGTTGTCAACCTCCACCGTCCTCTGGTCCCAAGATCATAGTTTGGGATCAAGAGACAAGCAAGGTTGACATCTTTCCCTGTTATTATTGCCTGCCTGATTGATGGGGCGACAATTTTCGACCTTTGACACACTGTGTAGCAATACATTTAGCAATCTGTGGCACTGGCATATAACTATAAGGATTACCAGCAGTTCTTTCCAATAATTTATGAGGAAGTTCTTGCACGTCGGAAAGCCCACAAGCTGTTCTCTGGCCAATTCCCATCTGACCGTTGACGTCGTACAACGCTGTCATGCACTGTGGAGACTGAGAGGCGAAAGGCTGTCCAAGCAACTCCAATTGGCTGTGACGGATCCCTGGTATTTGTAGCAATGCATCCACTTGACATTTGTAAACATGTGGACAGTGTCTCTCAATGCACTGACTTCATTTAGGATGTCATTCCGCAACAGAATTAAACTTAAATCATGTGTGTTATTATTTACATGTGCATTGTTGTGAAATAGCACTTCCGGTTGTGATATGGTACCGGTTTCCTGGGTCCCACTCGCACAGTTCCTGCCTGAAATAATATCCGGGTCACAGATGTCCGGGTTGAAGGTGGTCGGGTTGCCACGAGGCTGATTGATAGTGTCCACAACCTGTTCGCTGACATCTCCTTGAGGAGTGGTATTACAGGCCTGCATGTCCTGTCGGCTCGTAGGTCTGTTGAGTTTTGAATTCTCCAGATTTTTTCAAAGTACGTGGAACAAGAATCCCCATGTCTGCCAGCGCACTCACCAACTGTTTAAGTGTCCAGTTAGCTGGGTTGGACCCATCATACCCCTCCGAAGTCTTGAGGGATTTGCTTTTCCCTCAGCCTGCCTTATGAACATGAATGTCGTATGAGTCTCCGCCACTTTGCGTTTTGATTGCCGGTGGATGGCTTGAGAATGAACAGCGTCCTGAGCCTGCACCTCAGCATTGGCATCGGAATCCACTGAATCGTCGCCGTGACATTGTGCATATCGTCTCTAGCGATTGTGATTGCCTAACAAATACGTTGAAGCAGGCACTCCGATGGTCCCAGAAATAATAGTTTGAAGTCCATCAACACTGGAGTGCACAGCAAGGTTTGTTGGAAAGTTCTCTTTGATTTCTCTTGGTCCCATTGCCCAACGTAGTGTTGATGTCTGTGTGAGATCACCATTAAAAGTTGAAGCCATTGTGAAGGTATGTAGGTTTGATATGAAACTAAAATCGTCTTGAAAAACGGCTGAATTTTTTTATTTTTGACTACAAATATCTGCAGGTGAAGAGTGAAGCGAATCGAGAGACAAAGACACAAGTTAGCGTGCCCACTAAATATAGAACACCTGTTGCAGCTAGTCATTATTCCTGAAAGTGGACTGTTCCCATATTGGCATAGGCGTATGAGCCAGGGGGGGGGGGGGCAGGGGGAGGGGCACTTGCCCCCCTGGATTCAAGTAAATCAGCTTTAGAAATCCAGGAAAGGAGCGACAAAGAGAGAGAGAGTGTTGGGGTGCGGAGCGAAACAAAACAAAACAACATTAAAATAAAAGAAGATCATGAGCATTTGCTGAATGTTATTCCATCAGAAATCTTTGAATAGCACCCGAATTAGCTCATCTATAGCGGCCCTCCTTAATAACTATTTTGCGTTTAGTTTTATGCTTTCGTCATTGGGATAATGTCATGACCTCGTCTCGTGGAACACCCAAAACGAAACAAGCCCATGATTTCTGTGAAATCTGCGAAAAGAAAATAGCAGCGAATCTCTCACATATCCTCAAATACTGACCCTTTAATATCTTAGGTGCCAGGAAAGCGGAAAACAGTATTTCTTTTAACTCCCGGCACACCGATGTTAAAACATCAACTTTTACATTTAGAATTATCCCCCTTGCTTTGCGTAGATCTCAACAATAAATATTTGCATGACAGAGCTCTGTTAACACTGTGTAAAGGAAAATAACCGTGGACTGAAATACAAGATACATTGACATCAGAGTGCCGGGAGTTAAGTTCATTACTTGGTAATGCATACCGCATTTTAATTAAACATCTTGGACACCATCATGTATATTTGTATTCCATCCATGCAGGACTTCAGGCAAATCAAAAGGTTTGCCCCCCTATATCACAAAAGCCCTGTACGCCCATGCATACTGGCTTAGAATCTTCTGTTGACCATTATGACACAGTAGGCAAAGTTATTTACATCATAAACGCCACTCAAATCAACTATGCTTACCTGAGTTTTAAGTTAGATGCCTTCCACTCTCATCCCTGTATTTCAGTAACTTGATGCAATTCATATCTTCATATCATTTTATGCCCTGCACTGGCCTCCCCGACACCCATCTTGGATTTCTTTCAAGACTGTCCACAATTTGTTCAGCACAGGCACAGTTCAGCCTGCAGTTCATTTCTGAGCATCACTAAATTTCAAGTGCATATTCAGGTTTAAAGCTAGATAAGAACGTCGTATTAGGGCTATGATTGGCCACCTGAAATGGCTACCACTGTAGTCATCTTGGATTTCTTTAGCACAGGCTACAGATCACATTTATGTATTAATTTTCTTGAAATTGTGTCTTGGTATGATAAATAGATGAGAATGTTCTAATTTGGTAACAGTTGGCTGCCATAATCACTGCCATGATGGCCATCTTGAATTTCTCCATAACACCCTACACATTGCATTTATGCATCAGTTTTTAGCTCAACTTGACAAAGTAAAGGTATGCTATTGCCACCCTGCTGTTAGTCTGTCCACAATTCATTCAGCACAGGCTCTAGCCAGCAGTTCTTTTCTGATAATCACCAAATTTCATTTTTAGCTTAACTTGACAAAGTCAAGATAAGCTATTGCCTTCACACATGCGGAAGTCTGTTAGTCTGTGAGTCTCATTGTCCTTTAGCACAGGCTACACCTCATAGTTCTTGTCCGATCGTCACAAAATTTTGTGCAGGTTTGATGTCATGTTTAGATGAGAATGTCCCCTTTTGGTTACGATTGGTCAACCATGATTGCTACTCGAGCCCAAAACCCCAAAAGCATTAGCACAGTCTACAGGTTGTATTTATGAAGGGATTTCATTGTAACTTGGTAGAATGACTCCATATAATGTCTAGATGAGAACATCCCCTTTTAGTTGCGATTGGTCAACTGCCACGCTACAGGGGCCTGAAGCCCAAAAACCATTAGCACAGTCTACAGGTTGTATTTATGAAGGGATTTCATTGTGACTTGGTAGAATGACTCCATATAATATCTAGATGAGAACATCCCCTTTTGGTCGTGATTGGTCAACTGTCACGGCTACAGGGGCCCGAAGCCCAAAAACCTTTAGCACAGTCTACAGGTCATATTTTTGAAGGGATTTCATTGTAACATGGTAGGATGACTCCAGATAATGCCTAGATGAGAACGTCCCCTTTTGTTCGCGATCATTCAACCATGGTTGTGATTGGTCTGAAATAAAAAAGCCTTTAGCACAGTCTACATGCTGTATTTATGAAGGGATTTCAACTTAAGCAATGTCCAGCCCGTTTAATCATTGGATGGGTGACCGTCTGAGCGATCAATTCGGACTCCCACATTGTGTCCTTGGGCAAGGCACTTAACCCCGATTGTCCACATGGGGGCACGGTGACGCCGTGTACTAAGGCATACTAAACATCGATGGTATGCATGTCTTCAACCAGTCTAACCCTGCCTGTGATGCAGTGCGGAGTTATGATGTTGGGGAGCTGGCAGCTGCTTGTCGTTGCTTGGTGGTTCTCTCCGGGCACACCGGCTTCCTCCACCCGTAAAACTGTCACGGTCATGATTAGCCATTGTGCATAAATATATGACCTTAAACACCAACAAATAAATAAATATGAAGGGATTTCATTGCAACTTGATAGGATGACTCATTTTGGAATAATTTTACTGTAACTTGGTAACTTTCATTGGCTGTGACCCTACATTAACTGTGAGGGCCACATTAACCCACCCCTTAATTCTTTAGTACAGTCTACACCTCATATTATTTTTATTGAAAACATAGCATACAGGGAACAGAAATTAACATATTCCCAATTATCACAATTCTTGTCTTATTTCATAATCCTTTCATAAAGATTGAACATTATCCTTTTCATCAAACACAACACACAGACAAGATAAGCTAGTGTCATTGACAATTTCATTGATGTTCAGGTTCTTGCCTAGATGAGAAAGTCTCATTTTTGGCATGATAAGCCTCCCACAATCTCTGACACAGCTGCCACCTTGAATTTCTTATGCACAGGCTAAATGTCACATTTATGCATGTTTTTAGCACACCTTAATGAAGTGAAGCTGAGCTTATCTAATTGCTCTCTGCCTGTTGTCCGACATTCGTCGTCCGTCATCTGTCATCCATCAACACCATGCTTTGGGCTTCTCCTAAACCACTGGGCCAATTCAAGAAGTTTGTGTGAGTGATGGTGGTGACGGGGCATTACATTTTTGTTCAACTCAATGTCCCCAGCCCCATAGGGAGGGGGTGGAGGAAAATACTCCAATTTTTTTTTTAAATCTTCTTCTCATAAACCAACTGGTACAATTACTTGATATTTGGTATGTAGTTTCTTTTTGAGGTGTAGATTCAAGTTGTTCAAAGGAAGTTTATGAAGCAATATTTGCCTTTGTAATGGGAGGAAAAAGATTTTTGGCCTTGCCCAAAATTTCTATTTTCTGAACCAATGGTCTTATCTGAACCAAATTTGGTTTGTGATATTATTGGGTCATAACTACTTGATTCATGCAAAAACAATTTTCCTGTGTCCCACTGGGAACCCTTGGATCTAAAATAGAAATATTTTCAAACTCCAGTATTTCCCAAACCTTACCGAACAGAGAACTGTTATTTGGTATGAAGCATCCATAGGACACATAGAACTGAATGGTAAAAAAAATTGCCATTGGTTGTAACAGGGTGTTCTGAAGAGGGTCGGAAAAGTGCTGAGTCAGCATATTAGCAAAACATTAAATAAACAGATATTTGATTTAAAAGAAAAAAATTACCCCTAGCTATCGTGGAACTCAATGTGTGCTAAAAATAGAAACATAATTCCAAGTTATTTTTACAAGGAGCCATATTTATTCAGTACCCTCTAGAGGTGTGTAACTAGGATTAATCCACATAGGTTGTATATCAAGGGGCTCCATAGGGGAGCTTCACTTTGTACATTATGATTAACTGAAGAAAAGGCAAGATGCTTGGACTATTTCAGTCACTACTGAGGGGCTCAAGGATTGACAATGGATCCTATGGAGATTGATTGCTTAATGTAGATTCATTCGTGGCCTTGGTTTATATCAGGTTCTGTTCAAGGTGAGTGCTTTGGGGCCTCTTGTTTTTTTAATTTGGTTGGATGACATAGTATGATTGGCGTGTGTGGATGTCTGAGTCTGTTTGTCCATCTGTGAGTCAGTCCACAATTCGTTCAGCATGGGCTAAATGTCACAGTTCTCTGATTATCATCGAATTTGATTAATGTATCAGTTTGTTAAAAATTTGTCAGGGTGACTTAGCTTGATGAGTATTTGAAAACATTGTGTTTTGGTAATGGTTGGCCACCAATAGTGGAAGCCATATTGGACTTCTTCAGAACACCCTGCAGGTTGCATTTATACAAAACCTTTCTTGAAACTCAGCAAGATGGCTTAGTATAAGCCATATTGGATTTCTTCAGCACACTCTACAGGTTGATGACTTGGTGCAATTAGTAATGAAAATGTCATCTTCCAGTCATGGTCCACCACCCTCAATGGCTACCGTGGTAGCCATCTTTAATTTTTACAACACACCTTACAGGTTGCATTTGTGGATCAATGTTCTTGAGACTTGAAAGGATGATTTACTATGAAGAGTGGATGAGAATGTCATATTTGCATCACAGTTGGGAGCCTAAAATGGCTGCCATGGCTCATATTTTTCTCTTTTTTATTTTTTTCTGATCGATAATAAAAAGTCAGGGAGCTCAGTGGTTACAGCATTGGACTTCAAAGTAAATGATCCACAGTTTGATCCCCACCTGGGGTAACTGCTTTGTGTCCTTGGGCAAGGCACTTAATCCTGATTGTCCATGTGGGGTTACAGTGGTGCTGTGTAATAAGGCTACTGCATGTCAATGGTGCACTTGTCTTCAACCAATGCTAACCCTGCTTGTGCGGAGTTTGTATGTTGGGGAGTCTGACAATTGTTCGCTGCCACTCAGTGATTCTCTCTGGGTACTGCGGCTTCTTCCATCACAAAACTACCCAACACGAGGTGACTTGAGCTGTAGGAAGTGTCATTAAACCCCAATAAAAGAAAAAAAAGTAAATAATTATGACACAAATAACCTAACTACAACACTGGCTGTGTAATTATGACATTAATGTCATAACGGCAGCATAAGTCAAGGTAAGATACAGTATCATTGACACTCTCATTTTATTCATACTTCTGGGCCATCTCTGCTGAAAAGATTGGAAGACCGTCTGGAGAAAATAAGAGGAAAGCTAATCAGCAAGTGTTTTGAGACACGTATATTTGAGACGCAAATAGAGAGTAATCGCTTGACTGGACTGGTTATGTGAAATAATTCATGAAAGGAAAGGGACGTTGTACAAACACGAGTGCGTGAATGCTCACAAGTGTTTTACAATATAGTCCCTTGCCTCAAATGAATTATTTCACGTAACCAGTCCAGTCAAGCAATTACTCTCTTTATTACTTTTCATTATTAAGGATAATTATATTATTTAACATTTTACCTAACGTAACGGCCAAAACCGGCCAGCGCTATTCTAAAAAATCGTCAATTAATTTTCATTATTTTTTTCATTTTTTTGTCTCTAAAACATGGGTTATGACCCCTCATTGGAACGAGCTCGTCGAGCTCATTCCAATGAGGGGTCATAACCTATGTTTTTGAGACAAAACATGAAAATAATAGTTATTCAAGAATTTTGTTTCCAAGTGTCATCTGCTTTTCATGTTAGGTAAAGGGTTAAAGAAACAAAAAAGAATGAAGTCACCCATGGCAGAGCGTCTTCATTTGCGCGCACAGATACATGACCCAATTGTTGATTGCATAATTCACTTGTTTAGTTATTGTTTATAATCAAACCGGGAAATCCCAGTAAATCACACTTTGGAAAGTAATAATGAAAAATATTAGTTATTTTTACCAGTGCTGCCTGCTAGTCAGGTTAGGTGTAGATGGTTAACAGGTTTTCCTCTCCAGTCCTGGGAATGCATATTTGTATTTTATAGAGAGAAATAATTTACAAGCATTGGAGTGAATGAACTCTCTTGAGCTGCAATGTTTCTGCATGTGTGCAGCTATAGTGTGACATATATCATTTGCAAATAAAATAACAACATACACCAGCCAATATCTGACATTTCAATATTGATAGCTTCAAACAGACATTTATCGATTTGAGCAAATGTTTTACATGTTATAGTGCATTGGAACAACTCTTATGATATCAGTACAACATTTTGCTTATTTTTTCAGATAGTGGATCACAAAAAACATCTAAAAGTATTTTCATAAAAATTTATCGCCATCACACATCCACTGCCAATGTTAATTTCAAAATTGATTCCCCACTAGATCCAGGTGGGAGCAAGTACTTGTGGGGAGTGCAACAACAAATCTACCCATATTCAGTTTGAGACATTAATTGATGACTAGGGTAGCTAAAAAGTTGACAGATGTCCTGTAAACATGCACATCAAAAATTTTATGCTCACAATAATAGTTCTCAAAAGTGGGCAGCATAGGTATAAATGATTGGATAAACTTGATTTCATCCCTATATTATGGTCATGAGAAAGCCAAAGATGCTGAAAGTGACCTTAAACACCAATAAATAAATCTTGTTTGACAGAGCAAGTGGTATAGCCATGGGGGTACCTGGGCTTCTCCAGAACCTATCCAGGTAAATCCCAAATTTTGGAACCTATCTCATATTTTTTTGATTTTCATAACATTTTGTATAAAACACAGTACCATTGTCATACGATTAAGACCATAATGACCAAGTCTGGAAAGAAGCAATCTGTCATTTTCAGAATGAGGTCCTCAGAGGGTGAATTTGCTGAGGCTATTCCATACAGTGGGCTAGAGTCCCCCAATTTATCCTCTTGGTACCTCTTTCTGTTTATGCCCGAGACCTTGATTCAGATTGAGGATCACAGAGGGTAAACTAAGTAAAGGGTGCTGTGCAGGGTAGCATCACCAAATTCACCATCTGGGAACCTCATTCTGAGGATGACAGTCGGTTATTTTCAGGCTTGATAATGACATGGAACTCTGTCACCCTAAATGTTTGAACACAGATTAAAATAGTTTGTTAGGACTCAGAATGGAAGCATGTCTGAGATTAACCCTCTGCACTCTGATGTCAAAATGGCAAAGTTGTCAGCAGCAAATATTTCCCATAATGCATTTTGATATTTTACCAAATATACCTTGTTTCACAGAGCTCACTGAGCTTTGTCAAACAAGATATAATTAGTTAAATTTGTAATTAAACATGAAAGACACAGAGTAATTGGAGAAAATTGTGTTGCACTACCAGAGTGATATGAGTTAAGAAAATGAAGTGTATCAAATATCATGCTATGAGTCTTTCAATTTTGAAAATGGAAAATGAAGGTGCATTGCACTGCATACTGGTCATTACCATTTGATGTAAAGCATGCTATTGTTGAGTCTCGGCATCAGGAAAACGTTTCAAGAAAAACATCAATGAACATCTGCACACCGTTCACTCCACTGGTTCACAGTAAGAAGGGCTTCCAAAAATACTACCTGATTTTTTGAATAAGCTTTTTGCAGCAATAATCAAATTTATTTGAGTTCAGTGTAAAACATGAAATGCAACTTCAGCAGAGCAATTGTAAGTCAGTCAAATTATTAGTCCCCTACGGGAACCGTAAGGGGACTATAGGATTGCACTCCGTCCATCTGTCCATCCGTCCATCCATCCGTCTGTCCATCCATCCATCCGTCCGTCCGTCCATCTGTCCGTCTGTCTGTCTGTTTTTTATGTTACCACCTCTCCCTCCAACATGCTTTAAGCTACACCTTTCATATTTGGTACATGGATAAATGGTTCTGAGGGAATGATGCACGCTCAAAATTTTTTTTTCAAAATCCAACATGGCGGAATGGCGGCCATTTTTGTTGTGTTTTTTAAGCTTTTTTTCTCTATTTTCATGCTACCACCCCTCCCACCAACATGGTTCAAGCTACACCTTTCATATTTGGTACATGGATAAATGGTTCTGAGGGGATGACGCACGCTCAAAATTTTTTTTTCAAAATCCAAGATGGCGGAATGGCGGCCATTTTTGTTGTGTTTTTTTAGCTTTTTTTCTCTATTTTCATGTTACCACCCCTCCCACCAACATGGTTCAAGCTACACCTTTCATATTTGGTACATGGATAAATGGTTCTGAGGGGATGATGCACGCTCAAAATTTTTTTTTCAAAATTCAAGATGGCGGAATGGCAGCCATTTTTGTTGTGTTTTTTAAGCTTTTTTTTCTCTATTTTCATGTTACCACCCCTCCCACCAATATGGTTCAAGCTACACCTTTCATATTTGGTACATGGATAAATGGTTCAGAGGGGATGATGCACGCTCAAAATTTTTTTTTCAAAATCCAAGGTGGCGGAATGGCAGCCATTTTTGTTGTGTTTTTTAAGCTTTTTTTCTCTATTTTCATGTTACCACCCCTCCCACCAATATGGTTCAAACTACACTTTGCATATTTGGCACATGGATAGAGGGTTGTGAAGGGATGATGCACGTTCAATATTTTATCTTCAAAATCCAAGATGGCGGCATGGCATCCATTTTTGTTGTGTTTTTTAAGCCTTTTTCTCAATTTTATGTTACCACCCCTCACTCCAACATGGTTCAAGCTACACTTTTTATATCTGGCACATGGATAGAGGGTTGTAATGGGATGTTGCACGTTCAATATTTGTTTTCCAAAATTCAAGATGGCGCCATGGCAACCATTTCTGTTGTGTTTTTTAAGCTTTTTTCTCTATTTTTTGTTACCACTGCTCCCTCCAACATGGTTCAAGCTGCACTTTTCATATATGGTACATGGATAAAGGGGTTGTGAGGGGATTATGCACGCTCAATATTTTTTTTTCAAAATCAAACATCTGTCTGTCTGTCTGTCTGTATTTTTCTTCAAAATCCAAGATGGCGGCATGGCATCCATTTTTGTTGTGTTTTTTAAGCTTTTTTCTCTATTTTATGTTACCACCCCTCACTCCAACATGGTTCAAGCTACACTTTTGATATCTGGCACATGGATAGAGGGTTGTAATGGGATGTTGCACGTTCAATATTTGTTTTCCAAAATTCAAGATGGCGCCATGGCAACCATTTCTGTTGTGTTTTTTAAGCTTTTTTCTCTATTTTTTGTTACCACTGCTCCCTCCAACATGGTTCAAGCTGCACTTTTCATATATGGTACATGGATAAAGGGCTTGTGAGGGGATTATGCACGCTCAATATTTTTTTTTCAAAATCAAACATCTGACTGTCTGTCCGTCTGTCTGTTTTTATGTTACCACCTCTCCCTCTAATATGCTTCAAGCTACACCTTTCATATTTGGTACATGGATAAATGGTTCTGAGGGGATGACGCACAGTCAATATTTATTTTTCAAAATCCAAGATGGCAGAATGGCGGCCATTATTGTTGTGTTTTTTAAGCTTTTTTCTCTATTTTATGTTATCACCCCTCCCTCCAACATGGTTCAAGCTACGTCTTTCATATATGGTACATGGATAAAGGGTTGTGAGGGGATTATGCACACTCAATATTTTTTTTCAAAATCCAAGATGCTTATATACTCTAGTGTCTTCTGTGACAAAAACACCTTATGTCACAAAAGCGCCGTAGGGGACTAATACCACCTCGGTGGTCAAACACTTGTTTTCTATGGAATGCATGAGCGAAAAAAGATGGTGAGTAGCATTACTGGCCTTTGAAGTTTGCCAAATTATGTTCGTAGCGGTCAAGGTATAAGGGCCATTTACCAACCAGCCTGGTTAGTCTGGATCTCTTAGTCTTCTGGTAAATCGGTCACTTTGTGTGCTAGAGGTCTACAGTTTGAGCCTCGGCTCCCGCACTTCTCTCTCGATCTGTTACATTTGTGCCATGACCGGCCCTCTGCAGTTTGTGGCATTGTTAATGCTGTGGTGAAGCATGATGGATGTTTCTACCACTCTGAGGTGGAATCTGGGGTGAGATTCACGGTGGGTGAATCTCAAAAGAACGTGAAAGTAGTGTAGCGGTTGAGGTATAAGGGCCATTTACCAACCAGCCTGGTTGGTCCTGATCTCTTAGTCTCATAGTTCTCTTGGAAAGTGAAGTTTGATTAGTTTGAAGTCTTGGAATGCTACAGATTATGATTCATGTATGCATTGTATTATTTGGCCTGTTTCCCATGAATAGATTTTAAACCCTTTCAAAATTTTTTTTATTTGAATTTTTCCCCCCAATTCTTAAAAAAATTTCATCAAAACCATATCATGTGACTCCTCATTGGAACAAGCTCGGCAAGTGTCTCCCATTGAGAGGTCACATGATGTGGTTTTGTGAAATAGTTTTCTACTGCACAGTTTGTATATTGGCAAAGCGAGACCGGTTTTCATTAGATCACCGAAGTTAAGCAACGTCAAGCCCAGTTAATCCTTGGATGGGTGACCACTCAGCGATTCATTCGGGTGCGTCCCATAGTAGTGGCCGGTGTGCGATCAGCGAAGTTTGATTGTGTGACTCTGTGATGTGCCTTTGTATGCTTATGCAGGGTGACAAAGATAGGAACTATTGATTTTCTTTTCATTTCCATCAAAAACTGTTGCTGTTAGCAACAATCTTTGAATTTATTTCATTTGTGCATCAACATTCTTCTTTGACATGACTTACAGGCCACATTTATAATTGGATTGTTTTTGAACTTGGTGTGCTGATTAGGCAAGACCTTTAGATAAGAGCTATTGATTAGCATTCATTTCTGTGAAAAAAGTGGCCATTTACAATAACCTCTGAACATACTGCATTTGTGTATCAACATTCTTCCTTTAGCCAGTCTTACAGTTTATATTTAAAAATGCGTGGATTACTCTGACTTTGTGCACACACAATGCTGTTATGTTGAAATTTCATCAAATAACATTGGTACCAATGATCTTCAATTTTGCCATTTCATTTATAACTTACCAAGTTCAAGTTTGTCAAGTTGAGCTACAGTGTCATTGACACTTTCATTTAATTCAGTTACCTCCCTTGATGTTTCTCTCCAATTGAACATTAAATAATATATTCTGACTCTGTGTGTGTGTCTGCAAACAATGTGCCATACAACTTCACAACACACATTAACATCAAAGTTATTATTCAATTAAGACACAAAGTATGTGTGCTCAGTATCTTTCTGGTTAATACCGCCAAGTGTATTGTATTATTACACAAAAACCATATTAACACTATTTACCAGAATAACACATAATCATCACAAGAGAACAATATCGTGTGATTGTATCATTTATAATGATCTTCCCCCACCCCAACTCCCAAAAATGCAAATATTATTTTGGCTAATATTGCCCCGCACTAAACATGCATACTCTGAGAACTTATGTGGTATTAAGCTTTCGTAATTGGTGATTTATCAATGAAATTCTGCAGTATAACAGGCTCTAACAGATTTTCTTCTGGATCCTATTTCAACCATCAGATTCGGCATCGAAATCGGCAGAGAAATAATTGGTAATCGGTTCATAGAATGTTTTAATAATCAGTTCATCACTAGTCGTCCATCATCTTACAAATTCTTACTAGTTGTACAGTTGTCGTTCCAGCACCGTACAAGGTCATATCGAATCATACTGAATCGGCTTGGAAAATCTCTTAGTAGATTGTTACCACAGTCGTGATGAACCATACAAAGTCGTATGAAGGTTGTGTGAAGGTCGTGTAAGATCTCGTGAGAAGCCGATTCAGGGCAATTTTTTACAGAAATCATGGTCAGTCGTGGAAATTTGAATTTGTGGCTATTCTTAGACATTCGTACAAAAAAATTGCAAAGATGTGACCAGGGCTTTAACATGACCACTGGAAGGAAGAAATGTATTTATATTTTTTTAAACACTAAGCTAAGAATTGATCAATGAATTTTTTTTTTTTTCGACATATTTGCGACATTTAAATTGGTTTAAGTCTGTACCTTTTAAGAGCGTTTACAAATTTAAGCACTTGTTTTGCAGTTTCCTCTGGGAAGCCTGGGGAGTGAAGCAGTGCTTGTTTACTGTGGTAAACAAACTCTTGTTTTACTGGTGAAATAGAACCCAATCACCAATGCCCTGGGTGGTAGTCCTCCAAAATGGGCAACATAGGTATACATAGGTATACATGATTCGCTGGACTTGACTTTATCTCCAAGTTGCGGTCACGATTAGTCTTTGTGCAGAAATTTGTGACCTTAAACACCAATAAATAAATAAATATAAATAACTTGTTTTACAGTCAAAACAAGTTTTGTACATCAATAAGTTAGTGGTGATAAATATAATGCAATTACCATGCAGTTGTCATATTTGGGTGATATTGAAGAGACAGGTTTTGGTCAGGTGAAGGATGAAAATGTTAAAGGTCAGTTTGACTGCAGACTGATTTGTGTGATTTTATCTGCTCAAATGATATACCACAGTTTCATGAAGCTTCATGTTTAAATTAATAAGACACTATAAATTAGGTTTTTAATTGTTTACATCACTCATTTTTCAGACACCTACTTTTTGTTCTATTTATCAAATACAGTTTAGGACTTAACCCTTTACCCAACACAGATGATATCAAAATTTATTATTTTAAATATATTGTTTTCAGAATATTTCAACAAAATTATATCATTTAACCCCTCGTTGGAATGAGCTCCATCTGCATGCTCCAATGAGCGGTCACATGATATGGTTTGTTGAAATTTCTTATACAACTCTTCCACCCCTGCCCCCCTCCCCCCCGCAATGAGTTGTGAAGATATACTGGAATCATCTTGTCCTTCCATCTGTCTGCCCCCCCCCCCCCTCCCAGGCTTAGCAGAGGTACATTGTGGCGTTTACCCCACAAGTAAGAATGTGTAAGAACGTCCATCCAACAGTCTGTCCATCCATAGACATAAGTTTGCCCAGTGATTTTCTCTGATGTTTATAAGGTGAATGCCGGAAAAAAAACCCTCACAGAAAAAAAAACCCTCGTGGAAAAAAACCCTCAGGAAAAAAACCCTGAAGAAAAAAACCCTACCAAAAATGACAAGGGTAGGAAAAAAACCCTACCTTTTTAAGGTAATGGTATAAAAATATACCTTGCATATAGAATCAAACTATACATCACACAGAAGTAAATATATATATGCTTTTTCACCTTAAATCCAACACAGTGTATTACATAATAAATGTGATTAAAATGTGATCAAAATATCTATCCTTCGGAGAAAAATGTAGTACTAGAAAAATGGATCTTATTTGCATGACAAGATATAAAACCAGAGAAGACCCGATAAAACCATACTAATATAGATGCATTTGGAATTAGGTCAATGACCTGGTTCCAATGGCATCCGTACTTGCATGGTTGTGGGTAACAAATATACTGAACTTTCATAGTTCAATAACACAAAAGTTACGTAAACATGTACAATGTATTGTTCTAATTGTTATAAAATATAATTGTAGAATATATAAAAAAAATCATAGTTTAAAAGTTTAAAATAGTTGTATTGTTATAACATAAACATATACAATATAAAAAAGTAGGGGGTTTATAACATAAAAGTATACAATATATAAAAAAAAATGTAGGGTTTTTTTTCCTACCCCTGTCATTTGTGGTAGGGTTTTTTTTTGATGATTTTTTTCCTGAGGATTTTTTTTCATGACATTTTTTTCTGTGAGGGTTTTTTTTCCGGATACCTTACAGGCCAATCCCTTTGAAACATGGTATGCATATTCACCACCATGGGAACCTGTGCACCTGCAATTATAGTTCTGGTTGGACTATTTTTGCCATAGTTATGCCCCTTTTGAACTTGGAATAATTTGCTGCTAGGTCAAAATTTTGTCTGGAGATTTTCTCGGATGTTTATAGACCAATCCCATCGAAACTTGTTTACATGGTTAAAATGTTTAAGACTCTCAATCTAAGCTGAATGAAAACATATTATGTTCTACAGAATGTAACTAAAAGTACACTCATTACGTGTACCTCTCAATTAAAACTGACACTAGAATTGCTGATTGCTGTTGTGTAACAGTTGTGCTAAAAATAGACTAATCAGCCCGATTGACTGTGCTGGAACCTTTTCTGGGTCACCACGGTGATTACTTAAACAAAAACAAATCAGATATAAACTTAATTACAGTCTTTGCCTGCCTGCCTGCCCTCTCTCTCTCTCTTTCTGTTGTCTCTCTCTCTCTGGTAACAAATCATTTAACTGAATTGTTAAGTTTTAGGGCTATGCAGTTAAACTAATCATGATTGAAGGGATTAATTAAAGTACATGTATAGATTGAAATTACCACTACTTGCACAAGGTGTGAAATAACATTTGGGTGGCACGACAAAGCAACAGAAGCTTTTATCCTCCAAACAAACAACTGTTTTAACACCTTTGCACATGACATGGTTGAGGAAAAACAAGAGACAGCAATCAACATTTTCAATTATTTTTATTATTATTTTAGCCTAATCATAACCATGTGTATATCACAAATTCAACAGAAAACAATTACGTTTTTCTTATTCGGTAATGACCAGCTTTGGATCACTCAGGCGATCGACACACCTCTCCCCGGCACAAGTAAGTTTTCATAAAAATAGGTGACTGAAAGTTTGTACTGCATTTAGAGAACACAAAATATTGACAAAGTAAGATTTAATGATATAACAATTCAACTCAATACGGAAATAAACTCTTGCTCAAGCCAGACATTCAGTGTTGGCAATAAGGATATGAAAAATAAAAATATTAATAATAACTGCTCAGCAAAACTACTGATACATGTGAACAACCACCCCAAAATAGCGTAATTATACACTTTATAAATCACTTTTCATGAATTTCCTCTATAGTTAATGAAAAACGAAGTTTTCGTCCTGTCGGGATTTGTCTTGGGATATTTCAGTCATTCGTCTTGTTGGGACGACACCACTCATACATCTTACAAGTATAAATATCTAAATATTAAATTTTTTTGCCTGATGTTCCCTATATGGGTTAACATGGGGTGGGGGGGGGGCATTTTGGGAGGTGGGGCACGTTCCTCTTCAGGCCCCTCTCCCTGGCTACACCATTGATTTATACTCGTGATCACCGTAACAATCCCCTAGAAAAAGCATAGTAGACCTAATGCAAGCACTACAGTGGAAGTAAAGGCAATATCCCCATGCTGTTGGGGATTCTTAATTTTTTAAAATGTTTCCTTTTTATAATATTCATTTGTTGTGCAACAACCTCTTCCTTTAAACCCACTTCTACTGTATACCCACCTACATGTACATCCACCCATTGTGTATTTCAAAATGAAAAAAATGCCAAGTATGCGGCAATTGGAAATGCCTTAAAACATGCCTGGTTGGCTTCACACCAAGTTCACCAACATTTTACAGAATGAGGCTCATGGGCAAGGGTGGTACTACAGGAGATGGTCGAGCCTCATAAAACAGGCTTTTAGCCTACTTCCCTACCTCACCAACCTACTTCCTTGAGTGTCCCCATGCAAATAAAAAAATAAATCTACCCCACCCCCCACCCCACACACACACACACACCTTCACACACACACGCATATGTATGTGAATTTTTATTGTTTTCAATAGAAAATCCGGAGGAGGGGTATGGCCAGCATACATCAACAGTCAATCAAACAACAGGGAACGAAAACAATAAAGAAGAAAGAAAACTTTTTTATGGAATAGTTTGGGCCTCAGTTTCAATGGTCGGGTATAAAGTGGAAGAAATGTATTTATCCGCTCTCTTAAATGCTAGCCTCATGGGCCATTTCTTGTAAAAAAAACACAAATGAATGCAGTAACGTCATCGTAATGGAATAATATTGTGGTTTCAAACATATTTTTAGCTCAACTTTGGCGAAGCCAAATTTGAGCTTATGCCATGGCCAGTTGTCCGTCTGTCCGTCAACAATTCAATACGGCTTGGGCTATAGGCCGTATTTATGAACTGATCTTTACGAAACTTCTTGGGTATCTTTGTTATGACTGTGGGACGAGAACGAGTGTTTTTGGGTCCGATCCAAAAATCAAGTTGGCTGCCAGCTGCCAATTTGTACCGACGATGCAGAAATCTGTTTTTTGTACAGAACTTCCATATGAAAGTGCTGATTTGAATAATTTTTTGTATGAATGTTTAGTACCATGGGATACATCACATATAACACAGGTTTTTTTCTCGTACGTAAATTATGCAAATTAGACTAACTTTGATGTATTTAGTGTTACTTTCAGCACTGTAAGTGCAAATGCCAATACGGCTCGGGCTAGAGGCCGTATTTATAAACTGATCTTTATGAAACTTCTTGGGTACCCTTGGTATCACCGTGGGACGAGAACAAGTGTTTTTTGGTGCGATCCGAAATTCAAGATGGCCGATGGCAGCCATTTTGTACAAAATTAAGTGCAATCAGATTTTTGCACAGAACTTCCAAATGAAAGTGCTGACTTGAATAATTTTTTGTGTGAATGTTTAGTACCATGGGATACATCACATATAATACAGGTTTTTTTCTCGTGCAGAAATTATGCAAATTAGATGAACTTTGATTTTTTCAGTGCTACTCACACACAGTAAGTGCACATGTCAATACGGCTCGGGCTAGAGGCTGTATTTATCAACCGATCTTCACGAAACTTCTTGGGTACCTCTGTTATCACCTTGGGATGAGAAAGAGTGTTTCTGAGTGCGGTCCAAAATTCAAGATGGCTGCCAGTGACCATTTCGTACTGAAATTAGGTCTAATCAGTTTTTTGTACACAACTTCTATACGGCTCAGGCCAGAGGCCGTATTTATGAACCGATCCTTACGAAACTTCTTGGGGACCTTTGTTATCATCGTGGGATGAGAACGAGTGTTTTGGGGTGTGGTCCGAAATTCAAGATGGCCACCAGCAGCCATTTTGTACCAAAATTAGTGCAATCAGTCTTTTGTACAGAACTTCTTATGAAAGTTCTGATTTGAATAAATTTTTGTAGGAATGTTTAGTAAAATGGAATACATCACATACAGTACGGGTTTTTTTCTCGTGCAGAAATTATGCAAATTAGATGAATTTTGATTTATTTAGTGCTGCTTATACACTGTAAGTGCACATGTCAATACGGCTCGGACTAGAGGCTGTATTTATCAACTGATCTTCACGAAACTTCGTGGGTACCATTGTTATCACCTTGGGACGAAAACAAGTGTTTCTGAGTGCGGTCCAAATTCAAGATAGCTGCCTGTGGCCATTTTGTGCCGAAATTAGGTCCAATCAGTTTTTTGTCACAACTTCTATACAGCTCGTATTTATGAACTGATCTTCACGAAACTTCTTGGGTACCTTTGTTTTCACCTTGGGACAGGAATGAGTGTGTTTTGGGGTGCCCTTGTTATCACTGTGCTATGAGAACAAATATTTTGGGCTTCAGTCAGACCCACTCTGGGACTCAAAGATTTCTTTTCCATTTAGCATCTGACTGTCACCCACCTTTACAATACTTTACATTTGTTACAGGCTATGGCCAGTATTTATGTACAGACCGTTACAATACTTTATATGTACATTTGTTATCAGGTCATTACCTAGATGTTTGTCATTGCTGTGTCACATACTATACATGTACATGTCTTGACAAGTTGAGCTACAGTGTCATTGATACTTTCATTTTGCTTATTGGATGAGTTTGCGATCAGGAGTTTATTTGTATAACTATATTATATCGCTGCACCACTCGATGCTGTCTGTTGAGGAGGCATGTCGTCAGCATTCTGTTTGAAGTTGGGTTTTCCCACTCATCTATAATTGGCCTTGATAAGCGGGTGGTGGACCTGTATATTATAGGGTGATCACTGGATGTGACGAAGACAGGTTTTAAATGGAGCGTATACGTAATGCTGGAAACTTACCTGTATTACCATCAAGATGCAAGTTACAAATTGTATCTTTACTCATCTTCACCTCTCAAGTGTTTCAAATTTTGTGAGCATGGTAAGAAAATGAGAAAACTGCACATCTTCAGTTTTAATCTGGATGTGCTTTTCAGTACCGTGGTGTCCATTTTATAACTATTGCTTTAGCAGTATGCCAATCATTGCAGTGGGGCATATTGATAGGCCCATCCAGGAACAGTCACACCTCTAGTTTAAAAATAATTTTTTATCAGTTGCTGAATTTGTATATTACATGGTCGAATGCAGCCAATTTGTTAGATAAAGTGTCAATGATTGAGGCTTGCAACCAGACAGAGCTCTGTCAAACAAGATTGAATGAATGTAGGAAAGAATGGCACAGGAAAAAATGACACAGAAAAAAATGTCACACTTTTTGACACCCTAGGTGAGCTTTTCTCATCACTTGGCGTACGTCGTCGTCATCCGTCGGTCGTTGTCCGTCGTCTATCGTCCGGCGTCCGTAAACTTTTCACATTTTCATCTTCTTCTCTGTAACCGTTGAGCCGGTGTGAACCAAACTTGGCAGAAATGATCTATGGGAGGTCCTCTACAAACGATCCTCATTTTGTTCCCGTCGGATGAAAAACATGGCTTCCAGGCATTCTTTGATTCTGGTTGGTGGATTTTCAAAAATCTTCTCCTCTGAAACCGCCAGGCCAAATGTTTTGAAACTTCACATAAATGACGACTAGAACCCCCTCTACCAACAATCCTCATTTAATGTTGATCGGATTACAAACATGGCCGCAATTGTGGCTTACAGTTACTATAGAAACCCTATGAGAAATCACATTTTCATCTTCTTCTCTGGAACCACTGAGCCGACATGAACCAAACCTGGCAGAGTTAGTCTATGGGAGGTCCTCTACAAATGCTCCTCATTTTGTTCCCATGGGTTTGAAAACATGGCCTTCAGAGGCATTCTTTGATTCTGATTGGTGGATTTTGAAAAATCTCCTCTGAAACCACAGGGCAAAATGTTTTGAAACTTTGCATGGTTGATGACTGGGACCCCTTCTACCAACGATCCTCATTTCATGTTGATGGGTTGCAAACATGGCTTCAATTGTGGCTTATAGTTACTATAGAAACCCTATGGGAAATCACATTTTCTTCTTCTCTGGAACTGCTGAGCTGACATTAACCAGTCTTGGCAGGAATGGTCTTTGGGAGGTCCTCAACAAACGGTTTTCATTTTTAGCTCAACTTGACAAAGTCAAGCTGAGATATTGCCATCACTTCTCGTCCGTCGATGTACGTACGTTAGTACGTACGTCCACAATTTCCTTTGGCACACCTCACAGGTCGCATTTATGATCAGATCGCTTTGAAACTTGGTATGCTTGTTTGGGGTGCCCTCTAGGTGGGAGCTATCGATTTTCTTCAATTTCTGTCAAAAAATGTTGCCACGGCCAATGTTCTTAGAACTTAGTTTAGTCAAACCTGAATATTTCCCTTTGGAACACCCTACAGGGCACATTTATGATTGGATCGCTTTGAAACTTGGTATGCTTGTTTGGAGTGACCTCTAGATGGGAGCTATCGATTTTCTTCAATTTCTGTCAAAAAATGTTGCCGCGGCCAACGTTCTTAGAACTTAGTTTAGTCAAACCTCAATATTTCCCTTTAGCACACCCTGCAGGGCACATTTATGATTGGATTGCTTTGAAACTTGGTATGCTTGTTTGGGGTGACCTCTGGATGAGAGCTATCGATTTTCTTCAATTTCCGTCAAAAAATGTCACGGCCAACGTTCTTACAACTTAATTTAGTCAGAAGACCTCAATATTTCCCTTTGGCACACCCTACAGGACACATTTATGATCAGATTGCTTTGAAACCTGGCATGCTTGTTTAGGGTCACTTCTAGATGGGAGCTATCGATTTTCTTCAATTTTTGTAAAAAAAAGTTGCCGCGGCCAACGTTCTTAGAACTTAGTTTAGTCAGACCACAGTATTTCCCTTTGGCACACCCTACAGGGCACATTTATGATTGGATTGCTTTGAAACCTGGTATGCTTGTTTGGGGTGACCTCTGGATGAGAGCTATCGATTTTCTTCAATTTCCGTCAAAAAATGTCACGGCCAACGTTCTTAGAACTTAATTTAGTCAGAAGACCTCAATATTTCCCTTTGGCACACCCTACAGGACACATTTATGATCGGATTGCTTTGAAACCTGGCATGCTTGTTTAGGGTCACTTCTAGATGGGAGCTATTGATTTTCTTCAATTTCCGTCAAAAAATGTTGCCACGGCCAACGTTCTTAGAACTTAGTTTAGTCAAACCTCTATATTTCCCTTTGGCACACCCTACAGGGCACATTTATGATTGGATCGCTTTGAAACTTGGTATGCTTGTTTGGGGTGACCTCTAGATGGGAGCTATCGATTTTCTTCAATTTCCGTCAAAAAATGTCGCCACGGCCAACGTTCTTAGAACTTAGTTTAGTCAAACCTCAATATTTCCCTTTAGCACACCCTACAGGGCACATTTATGATCGGATCGCTTTGAAACTTGGTATGCTTGTTTGGGGTGACCTCTAGATGGGAGCTATCGATTTTCTTCAATTTCCGTCAAAAAATGGCGCGGCCAACGTTCTTAGAACTTAGTTTAGTCAGAAGACCTCAATATTTCCCTTTGGCACACCCTACAGGGCACATTTATGATCGGACTGCTTTGAAACCTGGTATGCTTGTTTGGGGTGACCTCTAGATGGGAGCTATCAATTTTCTTTCATTTCCGTCAAAAAATGTTGCCACGGCCAACGTTCTTACAACTTAGTTTAGTCAGACCTCAATATTTCCTTTTGGCACACCCTACAGGGCACATTTATGATTGGATTGCTTTGAAACCTGGCATGCTTGTTTTGGATGACCTCTAGATGGGAGATATCGATTTTCATCCATTTCTGTTAAAAAATGTTGCCGCACCGAATGTTCTTAGAACTTAGTTTAGTCAGACCTCAATATTTCCCTTTGGCACACCCTACAGGGCACATTTATGATCAGATTGCTTTGAAACCTGGCATGCTTGTTTGAGGTGACCTCTAGATGGGAGCTATCGATTTTCTTCCATTTCCGTCCGTCAAAATATGTTGCCGCTGGCAACGATCTTTGAACTTAGTTTAGTCAGGCATCAATGTATTCCTTTGGCATGCCATAAAGGGCACACTTATGATCAGATCGGTTTGAAACTTTGTATGCTTGTTTGGGGTTACCTCTAGATGGGAGCTATCGATTTTCGTCAAAAAATGTTACCACTGGCAATGACCTTCGATGAACCTAGTAAAAACTTAGTGCAGTTAAGCATCAATATTTCCCTTTGACACAGCCTGCAGGGCACATTTATGATTGGATCGCTTGCAAACTCGGTGTGCTTGTGTGGGGGTGACATCTATATGGGAGCTGTCAATTTTCTTCAATTGCTGTCAAAAAATGTTGCCGCTGACCTTTGAACTTAGTTTAGTCAGATCTCAATAATTCCCTTTAACACACCCTTTAGGGCACATTTATGATCAGATCACTTTGAAACTTGGTATGTGTGTTCGGGGTGACCTCTTTATGTGAGCTATTGCTCTTTTTTCATTTCCATAAAAAATTATTGTCGTTATCACCAGCCTTTGAACTTACTGCATTTGTGCATCAACTTATCCCTTTTGCACTCTCTGAAAAAACATTGCCACAAGAAATGACCTTCTACTTAGTGCATTTGTGCATAAACATCTTCCTTTGGCATGCCTCTGAGGGCACATTCATTATCAGATTGTTTTGAAACTTTGTAAGCTTATGCAGGGTGACAAAGATAGGAGCTTTTGAATTTCTTTTCAGTTCCACCAAAAACTGTTGCTGTTTGTGCATCAACATTCTTTGACATGGCCTGCAGGTCACATTTATCATAGGATTGTTTTTGAACTTGGTGTGCTCATTAGGCAAGACCTTTAGATAAGAGCAATTGATTAGCATTCATTTCTGTGAAAAAAATTGCCATTTACAATAACCTCTGAACATACTGCATTTGTGTATCAACATTCTTCCTTTAGCCAGTCTTAGAGTTTACATTTAAAAATGCATGGATTACTCTGACGTTGTACACACACAATGCTGTTATGTTAAAATTTCATCAAATAACATTGGTACCAATGATCTTTGTCATTTCATTTATAACTTAACAAGTTCAAGTTTGTCAAGTTGAGCTACAGTGTCATTGACACTTTCATTGTTCCTGTGGGTTGAAAAACATGGCAGCCAGAGGCATTCTTTGATTCTGGTTGGTGGATTTTCAAAAATCTTCTCCTCTGAAACTGCAGGGCCAAATGTTTTGATACTTTACATAAATGATGACTGGGACCCCCTCTACCAACAATCCTCATTGAATGTTGATTGGGTTATAAGCGGCTTATAGTTACTATAGAAACCCTATGGGAAATCACACTTTCATCTTCTTGTCTGGAACTCCTGAGCTGACATGAACCAAACCTGGCAGGAATAGTCTATGGAAGGTCTTCTACAAATGCTCCTCATTTTTGTTACTGTGCATCGAAAAACATGGCTGCCAGAAGCATTTTTTGATTCTGATTGGTGGATTTTGAAAAATCTTCTCCTCTGAAACCACAGAGCCAAATGTCTTGAAACTTTGCATGGTTGATGACTAAGACACCCTCTACCAATGATCCTCATTTAATGTTGATCGGGTTGCAAACATGGCTGCAATTTTGGCTTATAGTTACTACAGAAACCCTATGGGAAATCACATTTTCATCTTCTTCTCTGGAAGTACTGAGCCGAAGTGGACCGAACTTTGCAGGAATGGTCTATAGGAGCCCATCGACAAACAATCCTTTTTTTGTTCCCGTTGGTTGGAAACTATGGCCACCAGAGACATTCTCTGATTCTGATTGATGGATTTTGTGAAAATCTTCTCCTCTGAAACTACAGAGTCAAATGTTTTGAAACTTCACATGATTGAGGATTGGAATACCTTCTACCAATGATCCTCATGTAATGTTGATGTAATATTGCAAACATGGCCACAATTGCAGCTCATACTTACCATGGAAAGCCAATGGGAAATCACATTTTTATATGAAGTTCCAGGTGAGCGATTACAGGCTCTTTAGAGCCTCTAGTTTAAAGTTTTAACCTCAGTTCCTATTTTCTCACGAATAGTGCTCAGTGACAACCGTTGAACCAAATGTTATCGCAGCTTAAAATACTAATATAATCCTGCTGTCAAGACTTTGTAACTGGTTGAGTGCTTAGAAGCCACTATCAGGTCTTTCAAAAAATGAGAATACCAGAGCAAAAGCCAACACATTCCATGCTTAAATTTCATATTCAGTCAAACACCTATAATATTTTATTATATAAAGTTGTGTTTTTACAAATTATTGGAGAGTGCCTGTGGGCATTCTCCAATAATTTGTAATAAAACAAGTTTTGAATAACAAATTCAGACCACCCAAAATTATTTGTACTTTCCGACGTTTGACGTCGCATTTTGAAAAACTTTGAAGAAACTGAATTCCCAGTTACGTTTGAATTTCATGATAATTAATGATTCAAAGGGTTAACATTTGTTGAATGCAACCTATTATTGCACTTTGTGTCACTTACTTTATAGGATTTCCCAGACATCTTAGGAGGGAGTTCAGTGGCTCAGTGGTTATGACATTGGACTTTGAACCGAAAGGTCTATGATTGAATCCCCATCAGGGGTAACAGCTGAATCCTTGGGCACTGTGGTGCTGTGTACAAAGGCATATTGCACATTGATGGAGCACTTGCCTTTAATCATTGCTAACCCTGCATGTGTGGAGTCCGTACTTTGGGGAATGTGGGGCACAGTGGTGCTGTGTACTAAGGCATACTGCACATTGATGGAGCAATTTCCTTCATCCAGTGCCCCTGAATGTGTGTAGTAAGTAGTTTGGAGAGTATGACAGTTGCTTACTGCTGCTCGATGGTTGTCTCTAGGTATGTCGTCTTCCTCCATCCATAAAATTATCTAACATGAGCAAGCCTGAATATAAGCAACCTGTCATTTGCAAAATGAGGTCCCTAGAGGGTGAATTTGCTGATGCTATCACATACAGTGGGCCAATTTATCCTCTAGGTACATCTTTCTGTTTTCTGTTATCCTCTAGGTACATCTATTGGATGGGTAACCGTCTGAGCGATCAATTCGGACTCCCACGTTGTTGTGTCCTTGGGCAAGACACTTAACCCCGATTGTCCACATGGGGGCACAATGACACTGTGTACTAAGGCGTACTGCATGTTGATGGTACACATGTCTTTAACCAATCTAACCCTGCCTTTGCTGCAGTGTGGAGTTACGATGTTGGGGAGCAGGCAGCTGCTCATCGTTGCTCGGTGGTTCTCTCCAAGTACTCCGGCTTCCTCCACCCATAAAACTGTCACGCTCATGATTAGACATTGTACATAAGTATATGACGTTAAACACCACTAAATAATAACAATAATAATAATTCTGTTTTGGCTTGAGACCTTGACTCAGACTGAGGTTCACAGAGGGTAAATTTTGTGATGCTACCCTGCTGTGCAGGGTAGCATCACCAAATTCACCCTCTGAGGACTTCATTTTGCAGATGACTGTCTGCTTATTTTCAGGCTTGGAAATGAGGTGACCCAGGTTGTTGAAAGTGTCATTAAGCCCCAATAAAACCTTGGCAACAAAACTCATAAATGACAATAAATATTCATATGATTGTAATGGTCTAGAAATTCCTGAGATAAGAGGTCCTTTAAAGCTCTGAAGATATTTGTGGTTAAATCTGGGTACACCTTGTCATTTGAAGTGCATTGTATATCATTTTAATCAAGTTGTTATAATTGAGGACTATTCCTACTAATCCATGTCATTTTTAAATGTTAGACAGAGGAAATATGAGTCACTGATGGTATTACAGTAATTGAGGAAACTTGCGCCCATAATAGAGAAAGGAAGTTTGTAGTTCTTGCCAATTTTAATGTCTTGTGAATCTGGCAAGGATTGTAATTTTGTTGCCACAGTAATAGATAAACCTGAGAAGGAAATACAGATGCGACCAAACATTTATATAATTCTGTTAAATTCTTTTTTAAGTTTTAACAACTGTCTTTACATTAATGTAGTGAAATTTTTTAAACGTACAATACTTTGATCATGTAGGCAAACAGATAATTTCAATCAGATCGTGACTGGGTCACAATCCTGTGTAGATGAGCGGTATTCGAATTTTGAGTTCAGTATCGGTTTCAGAATTTTTAGGGGGGATGGGGGTGTTATACCTCGCTATCAGTTCGGTATTCAGAATATTACTTGACTGAGATTTGCTGATAGTACGAAAGAGGAATTCACATCAAGAAAAACAGAATAAGTTGTTGTTGTTTCATTCTATCACAACGCTATAAATAACACTGCCAATGTGCTCAACAGTGGAATTTTTTTAGGACCACAAATCATATCTACAGTAATTTTGTGACTTGTTGTACACACACCTTAATGTTTAAAGACCTATTTCAGACTTTTGCGATCTCAAAGCCTATGCCCTGACCATGCCATCCTTAGGGATCCTGCTGACAATAGACAAAACACCTGGGCAGTGCTTTCTAACAGGCAGCTAAGACTTGACTAGAAATCACTGCTAAGCAATTGGACATGTACAGGTTGTAGTCTAGAGGAAATTCAGGACTGTTGCCCAGTCCATTGGGTGTTAGCAAAACTGAAAAGAAAATCAGTGAACCTTTCAACTGTTATCAAGCCTCAACATGGACTTGTAAATAACGAATGTAGGGTAATTTTAAAATTCAGATGGTTTCGGTATTCAGCGATTGGTTCATTTCAGTTTTTCCGTATCCCCTTGATATTGGTTCAGTTTTTTGGTATATTGCCCATCTCTTCAGTCTGGTCGAAATTATCTTTCCACTTTCTAATCCACAGCACTATAATCTCACTCACTGGAAAAGAAATATGAGTACATGAACCAGGGTAGTCTCAGGTCACTGAAAATCTTTGAAGATCCTTGAATTCCAAAATTTATTTTCAAGGCCTTGAAAGTACTTAAAAATGGGCACAAAATCCCAAAGTACTTAAAAATGTTTGCAGTTAGCCGGTACTCTAAAGCCATTCTAGGAACAACTTTGGTAGCACCAACAAAAGTCAATTGTGAGAGAAATATTCTGGTGGTTATGTTTCAAGTTATTTAAGCTTGCACTGTACATATCCTCTTATGTTGTAATTTATATACCAAAGGTTCTTGAAAGGCCTTGAATTTGGTGTGTTGTGGTCCTTGTACACCATGAATTGAACCCCCCCAAATTTCTTGAAAGTCCTTGAATTGGGTTCCTGAAATTGTTAGTGTACCATGTGAGGCGGAGAAGCTATTTTTTTTTTTTAATGATTCAGTTTAGATTTAGCAATATTTCTTGAAATTTTGACCCACTTGTGTATAAATGTGTCTCGACCTGATCACGATCAGGGACCAATACTATAAAACTTTTGCAATTGCATTTTCTAGAATTGTATTTTCTATTTATTAATATAAATGACTAAAATGAATCATTAGCATTTTAAAAGATATTTGAAAATGCTAATGGCTCATTTCAACCCATTTAAAGTCATAACTAGAAAATACAATTCTAGAAAATACAAATGTAAAAGTTTTATAGTACTGAGCCCTGATTAAGGCTTCTACGTTTAAACGTGTAAACAGAAACGTTTCGTTTCACACTGATAAACATTTACGATTTTCGAAAATGTTTACACAGGATGGAGTTTAGATAGAGTGATTTTCCCTCAACAATTGGCAAGGGGTTATGTTGACTCTAAATCAAGGCCTGGGGCCGAGAAGGAGCCAACTGCCGTGCTTTAAGGTTTTAGCATCATAAAGCGCGATAAATGGCTTCTTGTCCCTCTCGTGCCTTGAAAGGTAGATAAGAGGCCATTTCTTGATGAACTGTTTGTAATTGCAGACAAACGATTTGTCGTTCATCTGCCTTTTTATTTAGATAAGCGTCAGATGAATGATAAAATCATTCCTCTTAAATATTATGCCCTGCTCTTCTGTGTATGCGCACTGCACAGAGTAGGCCCAAGTTATATTCTGCTATAAAACTAAAAACTTCATAGAAATGATAGAATAAAAACTCCATAAAAATAATATATAGACAATAAACATATAGTGTGTTTTTATATCTGTGTTATACAACGAGTTGAAATATGGTTTATTTTTTCGAGGCTTCGCCGAGAAAAAATAAACCATATTTCAACGAGTTGTATAACACAGATATAAAAACACACTATATGTTTATTGTTTTTATCTGATAACAAACAGACACCCGTCTCGTGCGTCTACCCGACTTATATATGCTTCCCACGGGCCTCCAAAGAAAACCAGTCTACGAGACAAAAGAAATAAGACAAGACGCATAGAGTTGTGTCCCTTACATTACAAAATCGATGACGGCGATTGTAAAGTGCGATTGCACTTCTTGCATCATGTAACTGCGCTGGAACAAAATAAATTTCAACTATTTTATTAACAGTAACAAAATGGTGTTTCAGTAGAGTTATTCTTTTTTTGACATAGTTCCAGTTTTCTTCCGTGTTTTATGCTGTAGTCCCAATATAACAAATAATTTTGCGTTTGTTTACAATTTTTACGAAGTGTTTTTTTTTCAGGTAGAGCAGACGAACTTTTAATTAGCGCAGTTCCGCGAGTACTTTTGATCGAGGCCGTGACTATAAATAGTTCGCAGTCGCCGCATACTAATTACTATTAACATTCAAGTAATTTCTACAATGTTTTGAAGTAAAATTTTAGGTTGCCTTTATTGAAGCAAAATAAATAAGAAATGACACCATCAGAGGATTTTGACAAAGTGCAATAAGCGTACAATTAAAACCTGCCCTGTGATATAACGATGTTTCATGAATGAATGAATGAAAATGGAATTCAAAGAGGTCAGAGGTCGTTCGCATAAATTATAATTATATACAACACCCGTTGTATATACTTCAAGTATATACAACGGTTGTTATACTCTATGGTTATCAGATAAAATAGGGTATGAGTTGTCTGCCACTGACAGTACGATTTTTAGTGAACTTCAATAGATGCTTCATCGGGTTGAACATTCTTGTTGCCAAGATATTTTGATGGTGATCAAATAATAATGTTGTTGCAAAGTTTGCTTTGCTGCCGCAAAAGATATTTCCGACGGCAAAGTTGTGCCACCGCAAAAATCTACCGAATACCATTTCCCAGGACTACTTTCACTCATATTGGTCGTAGTAGCACGTTTGTACGTGTAAACATATTTGTATTTCGTTTACATACGGTCGTTTAACCATTTACGAAAATTCCTAAACGTTGAAGCCTTACCCTGATCAAGAAAAATATCACGGTTGTGATCTCGGTACTGCAGATAGAGGATTTTCAACTCATCCCCAGTTCAGTAAATTAGGTCTAGACCAAGCTTTAGTAAAGCTTGGTCCAGACATAATTTTCTGGATGAGGTTTGTAAATTCTGATATAAACAGGGGTTGAGTTGAAGATTCTATTTATTATATGATAAAAAAGGTGTGTGGTGGCTCAGTAGGTAGAGGTGCAGGCTGCAAGCTGAGAGGTCCTCAGTTTGAATCCCACCTGCATCAACCAAGTTGTGTCCTTAGGCACACCCCCATTGCCCTGAGGGGCATGGTGGCATTGTGTACTAAGGCGTACTGCACGTCGATGGTACACTTGTCTTCAACCAATGCTAACCCTGCTTGTGTGGAGGTAGTATGTGGGTGAGCTGACAGTTGCTTGCCATTGCTCGGTGGTTCTCTCCAGGTACTCTGGCTTCCTCCACCCAAAAAACTGTTGTGGTCATGATTAGCCATTGTGCAGAAATATGTGACCTTAAACACCAACAAATAAATAAATATAAATAAATATGATAAAAAAAAACCCACAAAAGATACTTAAATACATTAAAGAACTCCTGGTGCAATTTCTGTTAATGCATGGCTGTACATTATTATTTTTAATGAAAGGACTTAATAACCAGAAGAAGGGTCATATATAATTAATAAAACCATTTTATCAGCATAGAGCAGGGATAAACATTTATTCCAAATTTTAAATATACATTCTAATGCAATTGTACTCATAGCTTTCACACATGCACTCCAGGTTCAGGACCAACTGGACCATTGGAAGATAATTATGCAATTAACTGGATGAGGGCTAGATTATTACTCATTTTTTAGCTCAACTTTGACGTAGTCAAATTTGAGGTTATGTCATGGCCCATCATCCATCCATCCGTCCGTCCTGTCCCAGGGCTTGCCTTGAGTCGGGGCTGATCAGCCCAGGCCCCGAGGAGCACTTGCTGGGGGCTTTTTTTCAAGCCCCGACATTTTCCACAAAAAAAGCACTAACAATAATGGACAAAATGGAAAATCAGCCCCGAAAAAAAGGCCCCGACCTCAATATGTGGGGCACTTTTTTTAGACCTCGACCATTTTACTCAAGGCGAGTCCTGCTGTCCTGTCCTGTCTGTCTGTCTGTCTGTCTGTCTGTCTGTCTGTCTGTCTGTCTGTCTGTCTGTCTGTCTGTCTGTCTGTCTGTAACCACACAAATCAATTGTGTTCTATGCGCATAATAAGACGTTGTGAGTCGTTTAAAAGTGAAGAGAAAATATGTACCCGCAAGGGGAGTGTCTGTGGTCTGTTGTTTACCTGTACTTACGAGAGATACAGACATTGTGGGTCGATTCTTAAGTACAATAGACCATTAAGGGGTGTCTGTCTACCATTATGGGGTTGCTGCATTCACCCCACAATGAACAGACAAAAAAAAATTCACCATATAGCTGGCGTTGGTATGTCTGTCTGTCCAATACGGCTCAGACTAGAGGCCGTTTTTGTTAACCGATCTTTATGAAACTTCTTGGGTACCTTTGTTATCATTGTGTGATGCGAACAAGTGTTTATGGGTGCAGTCCAAAATTCAAGATGGCCGTCGGCAGCCATTTTGTACCCAAATTAGGTGCAATCAGTTTTTAGCTCAACTTTACATTATTGACTTCTCCTCACAAACTACTTGACCAAATTGAACCAAATTTTGTGTGCATGTTCCTTATCATATGTCAATTCAAGTTTATACAAATAAACTTGCCGCGCCCACAGGGGGCATCAGAAGGGGCATATCTCTGATAGCACCCATAAATTTTTTCAAAAATTAAAAAAAATCTTCTTCAGATCAGATCCACCAGTCAGAATCTTTTCATATTTGTTATACAACATCTCTAGGGGGGGGGGGGGGGGGGGGGGGGGGGGGGGGGGGGGTCAGATTAAAGTTTGTACAAACCGAGTCCCTGGGTTAAGATTTGGGCTCTCTATTGGAGCCCAAAGTTTAACTTGGTGCAGTTTGAGGAAATTTTTTTAAAAATCTTCTTCAGATCCACCAGTCAGAATGCTTTCATATTTGGTATATAACATCTCTAGGGGGGGTCAGATTCAAGTTTGTTCAAATCGGGTCCCGGAGTTAGTATTTGGGCTCTCTATTGGAGCCCACAGTTTAACTTGGTGCATTTTGAGGAAATTTCTTTAAAATAAAAATTTTCTTCTTCAGATTCACCAGTCAGAATACTTTCATGTTTGGTATACAACATCTGTGGGGGGGGGGGGGGGTGTCAGATTCAAGTTTGTTCAAATCGAGTCGCTGGGTTAATATTTGGGCACCCTATGGGAGCCCAAATTTTAACTTTGTGCAATGCGAGGAATATTCTTTAAACGTCTTCTTCAGATTCACCAGTCAGAATCCTCTCATATTTGGTATACATCATCTCTAGGGGGCTCATATTCAATTTTGTTCAAATCGAGTTTCTTGGTTAATATTTGGGTTCCCTATGGGAGCCTGAATTTTAACTTACTGCAATATGAGAAAATTTCTTTAAAAATCTTCTTCTTCAGATCCACCTGTCAGAATCCTTTCATATTTGGTATACAACATCTCTTGGAGGGTAAGACTCAAGTTTGTTCAAGCCTGATCCCGTGGTTATTAATCTGGGCTACCTATGGGAGCCTGAATTTTAATTAAGTGCAATATGAGGGAATTTCTTTTATAATCTTCTTCTTCAGATCCACCAATCAGAATCCTTTCATATTTGGTATACAACATCTCTAGGTGGGTCAGATTCAAGTTTGTTCAAATCGGGACCCTGGGTTAATATTTTGGCCCCCCTATTTGAGCCCAAAGTTTAACCTAGTGCAATGTGAGGTGATTTCTTTAAAAATCTACTTCATATCCACCAGTCAGAATTCTTTCCTATTTGGTATATGACATCTCAGGGGGATGAGATTCAAGTTTGTTCAATTTGAGTCCTTGGCTTAATATTTGGGCTCTATGGGCAGGGGTGGGGGTGGGGGGGGGGGGGGGGCGGCATATTAGGTTCAGGTTTGTTCAAATCCATTCCTAAGTGTTTTTCCATAAAATTTGCCTCTTATGACTTCAGTTCTTTGTAGTGTTGATGAACCATGTCTAACTGAATGTGACCCCAAATACTTCTTTGAACTACTTTAGCCGGTGAGCAATTAAGGCCCCTTGGGGCCTCTTGTTTGTACAGAACTTCTGTATGAAGGTTCTGATTTGAATAAATTTTTGTTTGAATGTTTAGTAACATGGAATACATCACATATAATACAGGTTTTTTTTCTTGTGCATAAAGTATGCAAATTAGATGAACTTTGATTTGATTTATTCAGTGCTACTTATACACAGTTTGTACACATGTCAATACAACTCGGGCTAGAGGCTGTATTTATGAACCAATCTTCACGAAACTTCTTGGGTACTTTTGTTGTCACCTTGGGATGAGAACGAGTGTTTTTGGATGTGGTCCAAAATTTCAAGATGGCCTCCGGCGGCCAATTAGACAAACTTTGATTTATTCAGTGATACTTATACACAGTAGGTGCACATTTCAACACAGCTCTGGCTAGAGGTATCTAACTGTCACCCACCTTTACAATGCTTTACCTGTACATTTGTTACAGGCTACGATCAGTATTTATGTACAGACCTTTACAATACTTTACATGTATCTTTGTTATCAGGTCATTACCTAGATGTGTGTCATTGCTGTGTCATATACTATACATGTACATGTCTGAGTTGAGCTACAGTGACAATGAAACTTTCATTGGTGGTATGGATTTGTTAATCAAAATTTGTTTTATTTAAAATTATTTTAAATTACGCACAGGCACACTCCAATAATTTGTAATAAAACATTAATATAAACAAAATCTTATTTACATTTGACTGAATATGAAATACGAGCAAAGAAAATGATGAGTTTTGCTCTGGAACCCACGTTTTTTTTGAATGCCCTGATAGTGGCTTCTAACACTCAACCAGTTAAAATGTCCAGTTCGAACTAAATATAAGGTAGCTTCATATCAGCCTGTGACCGAAAGTCAAAGGCTGATGTGAAGTTCCTGAGGGCTGATATGAGGCTAATGTTGAAATGTCAAATTTTCAAGCCGCAGGTTTGTTCCATAATGCCATATGAATGTAACTAATCTTGTTTGGCAGAGCTCAATGAGCTCTACCAAAGAAGATTGAATTGATTAAATTCCCATTTCAATTATGGGAATTCTGTTGTTTGAAATTTAAATATTTTGATATCATTGTACAGAGCATTAATACTTTTTCAGTTCTTGTCCCCAAAACATAGCATACGAAACTCCATTGGAATGAGCTTGTTGCAATGAAGGGTCACAAGGTTTGATTTTGAGGGAAAAAATTAAAATATATAGTTATTTGTGGACAACGAAAAGAACAAAACGCCATAGACAACAGCAATGATATTTATTACTAGCTTTTAGGTCTGCACCAATACATGTAGCAAGTCTGTTGTCATATCATGACTGCTTAGTACAACTTTAGTATCCATATGAAAGTGTTCATGTTAAGGCTCGCTGAGCCACAGAACTGCTTAGTATGACTTTAATGACACATTATAAAAGCATTTATGTTAAGGCTCGCTGAGCCACAGAGGTGTATATAGCCTGCTAAAGGATTGACCCGCTGGGCCGCGGAGTGATAGCGATAGTGATCCGCACCGAACCTGAAAATGACCCGCTGGGCCGCAATAAGAAATATATGATTTGCCACACAATGTTTGCATTGAATATATATAAATCGAATTTGTGCAATCCACAAGTAGTATATACACATGTATGGCTCGCTGAGTTGCAGGGTGAGGCTATCTAAGTATGCTATGGATAAGTTACTGGTTGGGGAAAAAACTGGGGGCTCCTAGTAGCACTGATACCATTCGGAGAAATATTTCGCGTAAACGTAACCTGAGTATACGCCCATGGGGGCCATCGGGAAATCGCATCATAGTGGATCTGCAAAACCGATGGCACCGTACGACGTATACTGGTTGGGGAAAAAACTGGGGGCTCCTAGTAGCACTGATACCATTCGGAGAAATATTTTGCGTAAACGTAACCTGAGTATACGCCCATGGGGGCCATCGGGAAATCGCATCATAGTGGATCTGCAAAACCGATGGCACCGTACGACGTACACTCACTATACGTGATGTTGTTGACCGAACAGTCCTTGATGGGGGCAGATCAACGAACACCCGACGTACACTCACTATACGTGATGTTGTTGACCGAACAGTCCTTGATGGGGGCAGATCAACGAACACCCTTCGGAGAAATATTACGCGTAAACGTAACCGGAGTATAAGCCCATGGGGGCCATCGGGAAATTGCATCATAGTGGATCTGCAAAACCGATGGCACCGAACGACGTACACGCACTATACGTGATGTTGTTGACCGAACGGTCCTTGATGGGGGCAGATCAACGAAACCCAGACCTAACAGGACAGGGCAAGCCTAGGGCCCCAGTTTTAGTCGAATACCTGATGGTGGTGGTGGGGTGGTGGTGGCTGACGAGAACTTTACATGCAGAAGGTGCGGCACCGAGTGACGGTCCCGGGAATCGGCAAAGAGCCACGAACTACACACGTGACCCACGGAGTGCAATATCATTGGTACGGAGTACAATGGGGATGTAGAGAATTTGCAGGGTCAGCAAGTTTCGGGGATTAGAGACAGCTTAATTGGAATTCTGCCAAGAGAGTACTGACCAACAAGTGACTTTGCAGGTGTGCGGTCATTGGTAGGTCAGTCTAATGAAAGCATACATACAGTGCTAGTCAAATACAGTGAAAAACTGGCTGATTTCGCTGTTCACAAACCTTCAGAAAACTGACGTTTTCCTTCCAATTTGTGGACAACGAAAAGAACAAAACGCCATAGACAACAGCAATGATATTTATTACTAGCTTTTAGGTCTGCACCAATACATGTAGCAAGTCTGTTGTCATATCATGACTGCTTAGTACAACTTTAGTATCCATATGAAAGTGTTCATGTTAAGGCTCGCTGAGCCACAGAACTGCTTAGTATGACTTTAATGACACATTATAAAAGCATTTATGTTAAGGCTCGCTGAGCCGCAGAGGTGTATATAGCCTGCTAAAGGATTGACCCGCTGGGCCGCGGAGTGATAGCGATAGTGATCCGCACCGAACCTGAAAATGACCCGCTGGGCCGCAATAAGAAATATATGATTTGCCACACAATGTTTGCATTGAATATATATAAATCGAATTTGTGCAATCCACAAGTAGTATATACACATGTATGGCTCGCTGAGTTGCAGGGTGAGGCTATCTAAGTATGCTATGGATAAGTTACTGGTTGGGGAAAAAACTGGGGGCTCCTAGTAGCACTGATACCATTCGGAGAAATATTTCGCGTAAACGTAACCTGAGTATACGCCCATGGGGGCCATCGGGAAATCGCATCATAGTGGATCTGCAAAACCGATGGCACCGTACGACGTACACTCACTATACGTGATGTTGTTGACCGAACAGTCCTTGATGGGGGCAGATCAACGAACACCCAAACGAAGCTGGTAACAGCTGAGAGCCCCCAGAAGGGCTGAGAGGTCCACCATCAGGATTCGAAAAGGTGAGGCAGTCAACGTGCCATGATTGATGAAAGGTGGTGACTTAAAATCTTGAGGTACCATTAAATGAAGCAGCCATGAAATACCAAAGGTAGAATGAAAGAACGAATAAGCGTGAAAACTAGAATAAAAACCGATAATGAAAAGGCTAACATTATATACAAATGAAAACGATAGGAGAAAACCCCAACAGACGAATATCATGAAAAGCAATAAAACTGTGAAAATGACCCACCGTAAAAGCCAAAGGGAAGGCAGGAATGGATACATATAGCGACATGTACAAAGGTGGCCTACACGTGTAGGCAGTTCCTGTAGATATGAAAATAAAGTCAAGTGTAGCCAATCGTTTATTGTCATGGAGTGTGCCTAGATGTAGGGTGATAGCAAGAGGAACAGAAAAGTGGGCAGGTTTAGTTGCGACATAAGGCCATGTGGGCATCATGCAGTACCTGGTCTGGGGTTTTAATGTACCGCAGATAACTATCAGAAGACCACCGTCCCAAAGTCTTAATGAGGTGATCTTCCAACCGAGCGTGACAGGCTGTTGTAGCTGCCCCCGAACGAAAACTATGGCCGGAGAAGGACGCCGAGTTGAAACCACACATAGTCAAACATGTCCGCAATTTAGTCAGGAAGTATGGCCGACTGAGAGCTTGATTGTACTCCGTGAGAAACAATGGGTGATGAGGCAAGCCCCCCTGTGCAATACGTACTTGTAAGAATGTTGTGAGAAAGGTGTACGGACATGCAAAAGAAGAAGTAGGAAAATATGTGAGAGTGACGCCAGTGCGAAATGGGTCAGATTTTGAAGCCTTCAGGCGGAGCCAAGCCCGTTGACGTGCCGTGCAGATCTGAACGTCACCCAAGCATAAATGAGAAGATGGGTCAAAAGAAGTTTGAGTGGTAAATTCCCCACAGCGTAGAAAACCAAAAAAAGCTACTAAAAGGACAGTTTGGAAAAGCAAATTTGTATAAGCGGAGAACGGACCTTGACGTAAAAAAGTAACTAAAGTATGAAGTATGGGGAACGTGATAGGAAGACGCTGAAGTTTCGAGGGCTTTTGAAATTTTTTCAGTGTTTTGAGCACTGAAAAGACTCGCTCCCAAGTCCTGCCTTGAGGAGACATTAATGGATTTCCCAGCCCTTGGGCTACATAGAAAAAGCGAATACCGGCCAAATATAACTTAATGGTAGGGTGTGAAAGCTTCAACATATGATGACAAAATACAATGAAATGTAAAAGTGGCAAGTCTGTGGTGAAAAGTTGGCGGTGGTCGCCCGATGGAAATTGCTGGGACAGGAATCGCTGGAACAAGTTGAATCCTGAACTGTAAGATCTGCGTGTGGATGTGGACACGGATTCCATATAAAGATGCTGTGCTACTGAATTTAAGCCAGGAGAACCGATGAGCATGGTGGGCATGGATATGGATCGAGTTCTGCCTCCGGTGCCAGTTCTCTGAAGTCCTGTGAAAAGCGAGAAAGAGAGTCAGCGATGGAGTTTGTGAAGCCTGGGATATGCTGTGAAGAAAACATGAAATTATGTTGTAATGCTAAGAGTGTGATACGGCGCATTAACTGCATGATGGAAGGGACCGGCGAACGTCCCTTTTTTAGTATATGAACGGTAGCTGCATTGTCGCAGATGAAAATGATACGCTTAGCAGACCACAAATGACCCCAGAGGACAGCAGCTACAGCAATGGGATATAACTCCATGAAAGCCATAGACTGTGGCAAATTCAGAAATCCAGGATCATCGCACCATCGTCCCTGAAACCACCGGCCTTGAAAGAAACCACCAAACCCAATTGTAGAACTAGCATCGGTATACAGAGCCATATCTAAAGATGTTGTGAAACGCGGTTCAAGAAACATGCTTACCCCGTTCCAATGTGACAAGAAAATTCGCCACATTTCCAAATCACGCCGGAACTGGGTAGACAATGTGACATGGTGCCAAAGTTCCGAAACCGAGTAAGCAAGGCGAATAATTTCCGAAAGAAAAGACCTACCAGGAACCACTACCCGACAGGCAAAGCTAAGGTGCCCAAGGAGAGAGAGTAGTTCCCGTTTTGTGCATGACCGCCGAGAGGAAAAGCTAGTGACAAGTTGCAAGATCCTGTCTAGTTTGTTTTGAGGAAGACGCGTCTCCATGCGGACAGTATCCAAAATAATCCCAAGATATTCCAGGCAATACACAGGCCCCTCGGTCTTTTCTGGTGACAAGGGAATGTTGAGATCTGAAAAAAGTTGTAAAAATTTGTTGAAAGGCAAATGCGGATCGCTTGATGGAGCTGAAATAAGGAGAAAATCATCTAGAAGGTGTAAAATATTTGGAATTTGTAAACGTTCCGTCGCAATCCAACAAACAGCCTCGGAAAGAAGATCAAATATTTAGGGGCTGGAGCGACAGCCAAAAGCCAGCCGAGTGTGAAAATAATAATTGCCGTCCCACTTTATGCCATATAGGTGCCAATCAGCAGGAGAAATGGGGATCAACTTGAAAGCGGAGGTGATATCGGTCTTACATAACCATGACTTGGGGCCAAGTTGCTGAAGAATATTTATAGCATGATCTACTGTAACATACGACATGGAGCATTCATCCTTATCAATGAGCTGGTTAATAGAACAGTGTTTTGTTGAACGATGTGGTGCGGACAAATCAACAATAAGACGCTGTTTTTTAGAGAATTTCCCTTCAACCAGCCCAATAGGGTTAACCCGATATGAAGGAAACGGTGGGACGCTAAACGGGCCAAGTAGAAAGCCCCCTGCCACATCTTTATCGATTAGCGAAGAGACTACAGATTTGTCACGTTGAGCCGATAAGAGATTTTTTAGTTCTAAAGTAGCTGATGGTGTAGCAGTAATGCCTGTTGAAAAACCAAATGTGAGTCCTGAGAGTAAATTTGTACAAAACATGCGGTCGGGGTGTGTGGCCAAATACTTGGTTAGAGCAGAAACCTGCACGGGCGTGGTGGCCCACCCTGGTGGTAATGATGAATGCAGGAGTCACTTGCTGGACTGCGAGGAGTTGGGGTGTGCCAATACCTTCGGACAGATCGGCTGAGGATGGGGCTGCCTACAAGTAGAACAAAGGTGAACATACTTGCAAGCTGAACCAAATGTACAACCCCGAACCGAGTTAAATTTCAGACATATAATGGCGGTATGAGAAGCACTGGTGGATGGCGAGATTGCACGTTGCGTACCAGAAGACGGAACTGCGCGACGCGAGGATTCCCACGATCTGGTTGGAGTGCCAAAGGGGCAAAACTTTGATAAATGAGAAGTACTTTGGCACAAATAACAAGTTTGCATTTTTTGACCAGCAAAAACAGAACAGAACAGCTTGTTATCCCTAATCGCCCAGTCGACCTTCACGCCCCTCTGAAGCCATGCTGCTGCTTTTGCCGAAAAGGCCAGATGGTATTGGTAAAAGTGTTCACCATATTGAGCCGCTAACGTTATCATATCAGATTGGTAGGCGTCAAGCTCGACACGGCGACCAGGGTAAGTTTCACACACAATATTTTTGTAGCGGCTAAAAGCTTTAATAAATTCAGGAAGGGACAGATTTTTGGACAGTCTGGGGTCACCTTTTGTTTCAGAACTGCTCTTGGGAAGGTTCGAATGAGGTAGCGCCGGCATAATTAGACGTGCAAGGTTCACATCCAAACCTAGCAGAACTTCACGTCGGAGTGCCGGGGTCACTTCGACGTCAATATCTGGTAGGCTAGAAAGTGCAACACCTTGAGTACTTAAAATCTGGGCTGAGTCGGCGGTAGAGCAGGGGATGTTGAATAAAGAATGATCACCTGTGTGTGCAGCAAGTAGGTCATGATCCCCAGGCGCCTGCCCTGGCAATGAAGTGGCATGAGGGTTCATGACATGATGGCGAATTGGAGGATCTGTGTTGCAATTTGTAAGTGGCGTGACACAATGAGGATTGTTGTCATTAGTTGTAAGTGAACGTCTGTCACTGAGGTTTGAAATACATTGTTCCAATGATGACAGTCGTTGTTGTTGGGTTTGCAAAAGCCCCAGAATCTGCTGAAAATGACTGGAATCGGGTAACCCTGGCACAGTAGAAATGTCTGATGGCGATATTGTCACATGGCTGCTACTATTACCAGTATAGTCCTGAATGCTGCTTGATTGTTGCACTGGTGGCTGTGATGTCTGTCTAGGCGTATGAGTGCGATAGATGGTACTGTCATAATCTGCTATATGTAAAGGCAATGCATGTGAGGGGCCCGCACGCGTCGATGCAACGTTTGATGTGAAGTGTACAGTCGGGGAGCAAACGATGTCTGTACTCGAAACTAACACAGTGGATTCTGAAGCCAAAGGCAAAGGCGAAAAGCTATGCAGATTGCCGTGTGTTGTACTGGCGGGTCGTGAAAGAGTCCTTGAAGAATACAAAGGGGCATAGCTTCCAGAGGTACCAAGAATGTCCGTGAATGGAACGGAGCTGGGTCTGCAGCTTGTCTCCTCAAAATGTAAGTCACTGTCGCGAGCATCGTGATTACTATGAGTCGCACGGATCCTTGACCTTGAGTGGCCGTGTACATTGTCCAAATACAGTTGGATGAGAATTGATTTCCGTATGGAAGCCTGCGTCCGAATGCCTGCGTTAGCAAGGGCTGCGCGCAAACGCGCTGATGTCCAGTGTTTGGGATCACTCGGAGCCAAGGCACGATTACGTGACACACTTTTAGATCTTTGAGAAGTGGTCCCAGTGTTTTTGTTTTGATGGCATACTTCCGGCGTCTCCGGTGCGCGCGCACTTGAGTCCGAAATGCAATGAGAAACGTCCGTAGTAACAGGTGCTGAAAAACTGACTCCAGAAAAGGAATGATCCGGCGCGACACTATGAGTAACCGTGATATCGCCCACTGACGTCCGACAGTGGGAATCTGGCAAAAGAGCGCACAAAACGTCCCGATGATAATTTACTGGAGCACTTGAGCTGCTCATGATGATAATGTCCACCACACCATAAATATTTATATGGTTGTACAAAAATAACAGTCACACAGACAGCGGGTATCACAATCGAGTGCACGAGTCAAGAGTGGATAGTCTTCATTCAACATATAATCTAACAGTCTGGTGAGTTCTGAATCGCTGAGTTCGAAAGATGCGGGTATATTAAAAAAGTCTTTTACTAGAGTAACTAAAACCCGTCGACCCGGTGGTATGGAAGCAGGATCCATAATATGTATTGTCTGTAGGTAACCGGAAAACAAGTCAATTTTTATATCACCAATATCTCAGTGCAACGTAAATCAGAAAAATGTCCGAGAATGACTGACGAGAACTTTACATGCAGAAGGTGCGGCACCGAGTGACGGTCCCGGGAATCGGCAAAGAGCCACGAACTACACACGTGACCCACGGAGTGCAATATCATTGGTACGGAGTACAATGGGGATGTAGAGAATTTGCAGGGTCAGCAAGTTTCGGGGATTAGAGACAGCTTAATTGGAATTCTGCCAAGAGAGTACTGACCAACAAGTGACTTTGCAGGTGTGCGGTCATTGGTAGGTCAGTCTAAGGAAAGCATACATACAGTGCTAGTCAAATACAGTGAAAAACTGGCTGATTTCGCTGTTCACAAACCTTCAGAAAACTGACGTTTTCCTTCCAATTTCACAAAGTAGGATTATGTGGTATTGTACTTCAAACTGAAATGTCCATGGTTCTACCCCCACCAGCGGTAACTGTGTTATGTATGCTACTGCTGAACAAACAAGCTAGTCCTTGATCAGTGTAAAGCTACTAAGCCTCTGCACACTGATATCAAAATACTGAAATTTCGTGCAGCAAATTCTTATTATAATACAACTTAGAATTTAACCAATTTAATCTTCTCATCCATATTGCTCTTTGCCAAGCTTTCGGCCTCTTGGCCTTCTTCAAGGATCGTTGATAAATTTTCAAACTACATTTCCACACTGTTCTAAACAATCAACATTGAAAAGAAAACTATCACCACAGTTTCGTTTGAACGTTTGACGTACGCCGACATAATACACGACGGGCTGTGTACATCAATGCCAGATTAGTAAGATATCAACATTATAGCAGGATTATAATAAAAATACAATGTTCTTGCTACAGAATCTTAGCAGCCAGCCCTTCACGTAGCACTGCCAGAAGGAAAACTAAATTAAACATCCTATTAAACCTATTAGAGGGAACCAGGAAAAAAAGGGGGGGGGGGCAGGAGGAGAAACACAGGTACATACAGGAGGGGTGATGGTTAGTAAAGGGCATGGTACAACCCCTACAATACAAATTACCTAATTATCCAATACAGGTCAATACCCGGGGCCTCAGCACGGTCACCCACCACCCTAGGCTCAACGGCGCTAAAAGCCCAGCTAGGTCCAAGGCAGTAGGTAGCCTCACTGAGACCAGCGGCAGGGGTCCAAATGATGAACCACAAAACAGAGAGTCTAATATTATCTAATAATTACAGTACGACCACCGAGGATGGTTGTTCTACAATAATTTAAACATCCTAACCAAAGTATTTACATTAAGTACCTCTATAAATTACACAAATGTGAACCCCATCATAATCGGCTCCTTAAGTTGGTCCCAATAATATCCACATCAGTACAGTTAGGACCACCCATGTATATATATTACAACAGTAAATAACTAAAATTAAATATAGTAGTTAGAGTACAAGCCCTACAGGACATGCTACTACATATCCAATACAAGCCACCACCCTTAGCCCCAGCACGATCACCCACCACATCCGACCCAGCTGGGCTAAACACCCAGCTAGTCCTAAGGCAGTGAGTAGTCCCACATCTCCCTCCCCCTTTTTTTAGCTCACCTGGCCTAAAAGGCTATGTGAGCTTTTCTCATCACTTGGCATCAGTTGTCGTCCGACATCCATCGTCTAGAGTCCGTAAACTTTTCACATTTTCATCTTCTCTGTAACCGCTAAGCCTGTGTGAACCAAACTTGGCAGGAATGGTCTATGGGAGGTCCTCTACAAACGATCCTCATTTTGTTCCCGTCAGATGAAAAACATGGCTTCCAGAGGCATTCTTTGATTCTGGTTGGTGGATTTTCAAAAATCTTCTCCTCAGAAACTGCCAGGCCAAATGTTTTGCAACTTCACATAAATGATGACTGGGACCCCCTCTACCAACGATCCTCATTTAATGTTGATTGGGTCACAAACATGGCTGCAATTGTGGCTTATAGTTACTGTAGAAACCCTATGAGAATTCACATTTTCATCATCTTTTCTGGAACTATGGAGTTGACATGAACCAAACCTGGCAGGGATAGTCTATGGGAGGTCCTCTACAAACGGTCCTCATTTTGATCCCATGGGTTTGAAAACATGGCCGCCAGAGGCATTCTTTGATTCTGATTGGTGGATTTTGAAAAATCTTCTCCTCTGAAACCATAGGGCCAAATGTTTTGAAACTTTGCATGGTTGATGACTGGGCCCCCCTCTACCAACGATCCTCATTTAATGTTGATCGGGTTGCAAACATGGCTTCAATTGCGGCTTATAGTTACTATAGAAATCCTATGGGAAATCACATTTTCATCTTCTTCTCTGGAACGACTGAGCTGACATGAACCAAACATGTTAGGAATGGTCTATGAGAGGTCCTCTACAAACAATCCTCATTTTATTCCCGTGGGTTGAAAAATGTGGCTGCCAGAGGCCTTCTTTGATTCTGGTTGGCGGATTTTGAAAAATCTTCTCCTCTGAAACTGCCAGGCCAAATTTTTTGATACTTCACTTAAATGATGCTTGGGACCCCCTCTACCAACGATCCTCATTTAATGTTGATCGGGTTGTAAATATGGCCATAATTATGGCTTATAGTTACTATAGAAACCCTATGGGAAATCACATTTTCATCTTCTTCTCTGGAACTACTGAGATGATGTGAACCAAACCTGGCAGGGATAGTCTATGGGAGGTCTTCTACAAATGTTCCTCATTTTTGTTAAAATGCATCGAAAAACACGGCTGCCAGAAGCATTTTTTGATTCTGATTGGTGGATTTTGAAAAATCTTCTTTGAAACCACAGCGCCAAATGTATTGAAACTGATGGCTGATGACTGCGACACCCTCTACCAATGATCCGCATTTAATGTTAATCGGGTTGCAAACATGGCTGCAATTGTGGCTTATAGTTACTATAGAAACCCTCTGGGAAATCACATTTTCAGCTTCTCTGGAACTACTGAGCCGACGTGAACCAAACTTCGCTGGAATGGTCGATGAGAGGATGGAAATATATGGCCACCAGAGGCTATATTCTAATGCTTAAATAAATGCCTCTCCTGTCTGTACGAAGATAGGTACTGCCAGCAAAATACTTGTTTTTTGAAAATCTGGTAAGGGTTGGTTCCAGTTTTCTCCACTGAGAACTGGGGAAAAAAACCCAAATATTGTGTATACAGTACAAGTCAAAATAAGCTGTAGCATAACTGCAATAAACTAAGTAGACTGCTGCTCCTGCACTGACAAGATCAGAATCTGACATTTTCTGGAAAGCTATCAGTGAGAGCTTTCCAGAAAAAGATGTCAGCTTCTGGTCTTATCAATGTAGGAAGAGAAAGATACATAGTTTATAGGATTATCCTACAACTGATTTTGACTTGTACTGTAAACAAGTGCAGCTGTAATTGTGTTAATACATGTATTACTCTCAAGTTACTTATCAGAAAATACTGATTGATGACAGGTTTTTGGAAAACCATGGAAGTTTTGTTTATGTTCTCTTCCCATCTCGTCATCTCAGCTGACCAGTAATTATATCATTTAAGATATTACAAAATTGGAGTAAAATGTGTTTCCTGTAACCCTTTACCTATCCAGAGCTATTTTGAAAGAGAATACTGTCTGAAAAAATTGTAATTTTCAAAATATTTATCCTTATTTTACTGATTTTTTTTATTGAAATAGAATTCATAAATGTGTGCATTTTCCAGAAAATCTTCTTTGAAACTACAAGGCCAAATGGTTTGAAAACTTAATGTGACTGATGACTGTAACCCCCTCTACCAATGATCCTCATTTAATCTTCATCAGGTTGCAATTATAGCTGCAATTGTGGCTTATAGTTACTATAGAAACCCTATAGGAAATCACATTTTCATCATCTTCACTGAAAGTACTGAGCCAATGTGAACCAGACTTGGCAGGCATGGTCTATGAGAGGTTCTCTACAACTGTTACTCTTTTCATTCCTGTTAGATGAAAAACGTGGCTGCCAGAAGCATTTTTTGATTCTGATTGGTCAATTTTGAAAACTCTTCTCCTCTGAAACCACAGGATCAAATGTTTTGAAACTTTGCATGGTTAATAACTGGGACACACTCTACCGATGTTCCTCATTTAATGCTGATCGTGCTGCAAACATGGCCACAATTGTGATTTATAGTTACTATAGAAAAACTCTATGGGAAATCACATTTTCATCTTCTTTCTGGAACTACTGAGCCGACGTGAACCAAAACTTGGCAGGAATGGTCTATAGGGTTATCAGATTTCAGTGAAATATGGCATGCAGTTTGCCTATGACAAAGACTTCTGCCTCATTGCATAAAACTACCAAACACCAAACAATTTACCATACCTTTTGACTTAGAAATTGTTGAAAACTTTTGAAGAAAATGGGGAGGGGGGGGGGGGGGTATACTGGATTGGGGTTATCGGATTTCAGTGAAATATGGCATGCAGTTTGCCTATGACAAAGGCTTCTGCCTCATTGCATAAAACTTCCAAACACCAAACAATTTACCATACCTTTTGACTTAGAAATTGTTGAAAACTTTCGAAGAAAATGAGGAGGGTGGTGGGGGGGGGGGGGGTGTACTGGATTGCGTCCATCCATCTGTGCATCCATCTCTCAGTCCATACGAGAATATTCATAAATAATATTTGTTGGTCATAGGTATGCCCACACTAGGCGGTACACCACGTGGGGGTATGCACCGGACGAAAGTCCAGCTCTTGTTTTATTATAATCCCGCTATAACATAGATATATTGCTAATCTGGCATTGATGTACAAAGCCCGTCATGTATTATATCAGCGTACATCAAACATTCTACCAAAACTGTGGTGATAGTTTTCTTTTCAGTGTTGATTGTGGTTTAGTACAGTGCGGAGATGTAGTTGGAAAATTTATCAATGGTCCTTGAAGAAGGCCAAGAGGCCAAAAACTTGACAAAGAGCCATCTAGATGAGATGTTTTACGAGACTGTCCCTATACAATGGACAATTTAATAATATGCAATTTAATCCTGTTTGACAGAGCTCAAGAAACAAGACTGAAGTGGTTACATTCCTCTTTCATTATATGAAAAAAACTGCATCTTGACAATTTGATTTTTGACATCGGTTTTCAGAAGGTTAAAGTGGCTTTGAGTACTTTAATAGAGCCCATGACAATGGCTTCCAACACACAACTGGTTAAGAAATAAACTTTCTGCAGTAGACATCTAAAATGCCACTTTCATTGTGTGCACAGGATCAACTGAATCTCATGTCACATGTATTAGATGTGGCATGTATGGAATGCAGGCTTTGACCTCACATACTGACACACAAAAGCACTGTGTGTACTTATCTATGTATTGTGTGGTTGAAGAAATATTTGTACCTCCATTGAATGACTTGAGTTCTCAGTCAAAATATGAGGAATACATTTCTAAGATAGATTATCAGAGTTTGTGTGTGGCCCAGGTTGAAAAAGCAATGTGGTAATCCTCTCAGATAAAGCAGGAATTCCACTGTTCTTTCAAGTTATATCCAGTTAAATAAACTAACTTATTAGTTAGTGTTTTAGTTAGAGTGACTGGAGGCATTGATAATAACTAATTAAGCATTATTACCTCATTAAATATCAAAGGAAGGTATCATGGTAATAAAGATTCACCATTTGTACTGCTGGAATCAGATTAAAATGTCACCATGACATAAACAGCATCAAGACAGAGAGATAGAGAGAGTAACAAAATCCTTTATTCCAGGGCAGGGAGCATGGTGGCTCAGTGGTTATGACATTGAACTTCAAACTGAGAGGTCACGGTTTGATCCCCACCAGGTGTCCTTGGGCAAGGCACTTAACCCCAATTGCCCATGTGGGGGCATAGTGGCGTTGTGTACTAAGGCATAATGCATGTTGATGGTGCACCTGTCTTCAAGCAGTGCTAAGCCAGCTTGTGTGGAGTTAGTATGTTGGGGTGTCTGACAGCTGCTTGCCATTGATCAGTGGTTCTCTCTGGGTACTCCGGTTTCCGCCTCCCGTAAAACTGTCCAACACAAGATGACCCTGGCTGTCAGAAATATCGATAAACTCTAATAAATAAATAAATAAATCCCAGGACACTGTCAAGCTCTCAAGCCACCAGTCAGATTCTGCAAAGAATCTGTGTGCAAACTCCACAAAAGATGAATAAACAAACAGCCCATAACAGCATCAAATTCTATACAGAATTAACCCTTTGAACTCTAGTGGTATCTTCCATGTCAGTTCAAAGACAGCAGTTAGAAGAGTCCATATTCATTATTTGGGGTAGACCAATCAATATTTCATCGTGCAGCCTTGGGGCTGCACGTTGAAAATATTTATTGGTCTACACCACACATTTACTGAACAACCACCTTATTAGCTCATCTTGACAAAGTCAAGCTGAGCTAAGCTCATCACTCTCCATCCGTCATCCTTCGTCTGTCCATGCACCCGTCCGTCGTCCGTCAACACCATGTTTTGATCTTCTCCAAAGCCACTGGGCCAATTCAAGTGAAAGTTTGTGTGAGTGATGGTCCCAAAGGGGCATTGCATTTTTGTTCAACTCAACATGCCAGCCCCATAGGGAGGGAATGGGAGAAAAAGCTCCAAAATATTTTTAAAATCTTCTTCTCATGAACCAGTGTGTACAATAACTTGATATTTGCTATGGAGCTTCCTTTTGTGGTGTAGAATCAAGTTTGTTCAAACGAAGTTCGTGAAGCAATATTTGGCTTTGTAATGGGTGGGTTAGGATTTTTGGCCCCGCCCAAAATTTCTATTTCTGAACCGATGGTCCGGTTTAAACCAATTTGGTATGTGGTATTATTGGGTCATAAGTACTTGACCCATAAAAAAAAAAATTCCCGCATCCCCATGGGAACCCTGGGAGCTAAAAATAGAAATATTTTCAAATGCCCATATTTCCCAAACCACACGGAACAGAGATCTGTTATTTGGTTTGAATTATCCTTAGGACCAGTGGAATTGAATGGTAAAAACAAATTGCCATCGGTTATGTTAGGGTGTTCTGTAATGGGCATCAAAAAAATGCTGAGTCAGCACATTTGCAAAAATTTTAAAAAATCTTTTCTTCAGAACCAATCATCAGAATCTTTTGATATTCGGTATACAACATTCATAGGGGGGTCAGATACAAGTTTGTTAAAATAAAGCCCATTGGTTCATATTTGGGCTCAATACAGGAGCCCAAATTTTTTACATAGGATAATATGGGGAATATTCTTTAAAAATCTTCTTCTTCAGAACCACCAGTCGAATCTTTTAATGTTTGATATACATTATTGTTATGAGAGTCAGAATCAAGATTGTTCAAACCAAGTCCCTAGGTTAATATTTGGGCTTCCTACGGAAGCCCAAATTTTAACTTTGTTCAATATGGGAGATAATTTAAAAAAATCTTCTTCTTCAGATCCACCAGTCAGAATGCTTTCATATTTGGTATGAAACATCTCTAGGGGGGTCAGATTCACGTTTGTCCAAATAAGATCCCAAGGTATATATTTTGGCTCGCTATGGTAGCCCAAATTTTTACTTAGTGCGATATGAGAAAATTTCTTTAAAAATCTTCTTTTTCAGATCGTCCAGTCGGAATGCTTTCATATTTGGTATACAACATCTCTAGGGGGGTCAGATTCCAGTTTGTTCAATTCGAGTGCCTGGGGTAATATTTGGGCTCCATATGGGAACCTGAAATTTAACTTAGTACAATATGAGGGAATTTCTTCAAAAATCTTCTTCTTCAGATCCACTAGTCAGAATGCTTTTATATTTGGTATACAACATCTCTAGGGGGGCTCAGATTCAAGTTTGTTCAAATCGGATCCATAGGTTAATATTTGGGCTAGCTTTAGTAGCCCAAATTTTAACTTAATGCAATATGAAGAAATTTCTTTAAAATTTCTCTTCTTCAAATCCAACAGTCAGAATGCGTTCAAAACCATGGTATGACAAATCTTGTCATGAAATGAAAAAGCAACTGCTTCACCAACACCATTTATTTATAAAATTCAACACAGACCCCATAGTCCGCGGGAGGTATTATGCCTTCAAACAGAAATATGTAAAAGTTTTAAGGCAGAAAAAAAGGCAGTACAAAGAGGAAATCATTCACCAATTAGACAATTTACACACTACAAACGTAAAAGTTTTAAGGCAGAGAAAAAGGCAGTACAAAGAGGAAATCATTCACCAATTAGACAATTTACACACTACAAACCCCAAACAATTTTGGGATACTGTGTCTAAATTACAGGATGATATTTCCAACACGTCAGATTTGTCGAACAATATACCTATAGATTCTTGGAAAAAACATTACGAATCGTTGGGAACCCGATTCCCAGTGCTACGTTTAATGAGAGTTTCAAAACACAGATCTGCTCTAGGCTCAGGAATCAACAACTCTTTAGACTTTGTGATTACCGACACTGAAACACTGCGGGCGATCTCGAAACTAAAGAGTGGCAAGTCAGAAGGCCTGGATGGAATTAAAAACGAAATGATAAAATTAGGGCTGTCGCGACTATCATTTTTTGTAATCGACTAATCGTGACCAGTAATCGACGGTTAGTCGATTAATAGTCGCTTCCCATGATTTTTTTAGCAAATCATTCTTCTGTTCGTATAACTCTGAAAATGACAATGGCACCAGTGTGTTCAGAAGAAGTGGGGTTGTGGGAACAACAAATCGGTCCCAACTGAAGCTACATGTAGTCCAATCTTGGACCCACAGTCCGTAATATAATTTTTGGGGTTGGTACGTCCTGTAGGATGTACCAACCCCAAAAATAATATTACTGACTGCGGGTCCAAGTTTGAACTAGACTGAAGCCGATGAATTAAAATGAATTTACCAAAGAACGTTCCTGCATATGTTTCCTTTCTGCAATAAGTTTCTCGAAATTTTGAACATTGAGATCTATGCATTCCCTCGTCAGTTGTTAAAATTGGATCTTAGTCTGAAGTTCCGAACTTTGAGAAGTGATCTGACGTTCTGACTTTCGTCATAATTTTGTCACTTCCGCGCTTTGGGTTTTCCAATGGGTGCATTCGTGTGTACAAGACTGGAGAAATTCAGAAGAATCTATTCTTCTCGAGTAACTGTGAGTGTTCTTTCTTACACAGTCAGTGACAGTCGTACAGTCTTCCAGATATGAATGTTAACTATGGTTAGATATTTAAAGTTATTCACCTTCATTGACCATTCACCCTACAAAACAATGCAATTTAGCCCCGACGTGTAGTAGACGTGTACCACCTTGAAAATGAACGACGATCGACTAAAAATAAAAAACGTCGACTACTTCAATAGTCGATGGTTAGTCGACGAATCGAATAATCGCGACAGCCCTAGATAAAATGTGTCAAATCCGTTATTGCTCCCGTGTTGACAAAACTTTTCAATACTGTCTTATGTAATGGCGAGTTCCCACCTGTATGCTCAGAGGGATTTATTGTGTCTCTCCCGAAGACCGCACGTGCCGACTCACCAGATATGTTTCGCGGAATCACCATTACCAGTAATATAGGGAAATTATACACCAGTATATTAAAAGAACGGCTAACAACTTTTTTAAAAGATAAAGGGATACCAAATGACTGTCGGGCTGGTTTTCGGAAAAATTATAAAACTTCGGATCACCACGTGGTTATTAAGGCATTAATCAATAAAGCATTTCATAGCAAAAAAAAGTTATATGCCTGTTTTGTGGATTTTCAAAAGGCTTTTGACAGGGTATGGAGGCAAGGGCTACTCCTTAAACTTTTACAAAATGGTGTAGGTGGCTGTTTCTACTCATCTATCAAACAGATGTGTACCTCTAGCTCACTATGTGTTAAAGCTGGGGGTAGATTGTCGGGAAAATTTACCACTTCGGTAGGGGTAATGCAAGGGAATAATCTCAGTCCCCTGCCGTTCAACCTTTTTATTGACGATATTCCAGAGTATATTAAGAAAAATGTTTGTCACGATAACTTTCCGACCCTTCAAGAGTTTGTCATACCATGCGTTTCTTATGCAGATGACCTTGTTCTGATTTCAACGTCATCAGCAGGTCTACAAAAATCGTTAGATGCGCTTTCCGACTAATATAATAATAATAACACTCCGGCCAGCCGCTGATTTGTCGCCGTTCTCGGACGAGAAGGCCTTGGTTACCCCTGAACTCCCAACTGCCTCCCTGTTCCCACGCTTCTCCTCTCCTCCCAACATTCGGAGACGAACTGCTTGATGACATCCCTTGCCCCATTCTTCCCAATCTCACCGATTAGCACATTAACCCTCTCCTTTGAGTCTCCCCCTAACCACATGTCCTTCATTCTCCCATCCCACTTCCCCATTATACTCCCAGTGAATCTTATTCTTTTAGACTGATACTTTGGGCATTCTAGAAGGAAGTGTTCCAGGGTCTCCACCATGCCCAAGTTACACATCTGGCACTCCCTTTCACCGTCTTTCCCAATTTTTCCCCTCAGCTCCAGGGATCGTGACCTCAGCTTGAACAGCAGTGACCCCCCAAAGGTGCCATCAAGGTACTCTTCAAAACCTGGCCTCTCTTTATCACGCAGGCCACCCAAAGACCTCTTTGATTTGACCCCCTCTCGCCAATTACGGTTACAATCCTCCATGACCCTTTCTCTGACGATTTTTTTACCCTGGTTTGCCCCAACGTCCAGGTCCGAGATCTCCAATGAGTAGTTCTCTACTAGCTCCCTCACTTGGACCATCCACCCCGTTTTGATATTTGAGTTGAAAATTCGCAGGAACATTACTTTACACCATCGACTGTCGGGGAGATTCACCAAATAATTAAGAAAGATAACCGAGTTTCAACAGGTCTATCCTGTCCTTGATCCTCATCCACCCAAGCTCACCCCTGATTGCTTCTAGCGCTGCGGCATTACTCGACCCCGTTATCCATCGGCCTGCATCGTTCTGTAAGATTTCCAAGCGACTATTGCGCCAGGTGGAGACTGACTGTAAATAAAAATAAGACAAAGGCGATGGTTTTCAATAAAACCGGCAGAACATCGACGGACGTGTTTCATTTCAACAATGAGCGGCTGACAACGGTATCATCCTACAACTATTTAGGTGTTATCTTGGCATCGTCAGGTAGTTACACAAGTGGTATTACTAATCTGAGATCTAAAGCACTGAAAGCGTACTTCCGACTGAAAAGTATTTTCCGATCTGTGTCGAATGATAATTTGCGTGTTCGCGAAAAGTTGTTTGACGCATTGGTAAAGCCGATACTCCTCTATGGGTGTGAAGCATGGGGTGACCAAATATAGCGGAATGCCCAGCACCAAATTGAAACAGTCCAACTCAAATTCTGTAAATATGTTTTGCAAGTTCATTCAAAAGCCTCCAATGCAGCAGTCATGGCAGAGCTTGGGAGATGTCCACTATACATTGAAGTACAGTGTCGATTTGTAAATAGCTGGCTTCAGGCAAAAAGTAACGATAATCGTCTTTTGTCTCGAGCTTATGATGAACTACATGTAATCGGACATTTGGGTATCTCTGAAATAGAAAATATCCTTTCAAAAGCCGGATTCTGAAGTGTCTGGGTGGATCCTTCGACCACTCCAGCAAACTTTATCGGGCATTTAAGGACGCGTCTCCAGGATATGTATGCCCAGACATGGAAAGATGATTGCGCTTTAGAAAAAACAAGATCAGACCATTCCAAGCTACAGTTTTATTATTCTATCAAGAATGGCTATGCACGTGAATGGTATTTAGACATCCTCGACTTGAAATACCGAAAATGTGTCACAAAATTTAGAATAAGTACACATGAATTGGAAATCGAACGCGGTCGATACAATAGGCCCAAACCTGTCCCACGCGAACACCGATACTGTAAACAATGTGAGCTAAATCTTGTTGAAGACGAAATGCGCACACTCTTCGTCTGCTCTAAGCACAAAGAAGTACGCCAGGAACTTGCCAAGACAGCATGCAAACGATACGCAGCTTACACCCATCTCAGTACTCGCGACAAAGTTCGGTGGCTTTTCAACTGTCAAGAAATTGATGTAACATACACCTTTGGACACCTTTTATCTGTGATTTTCTCCAACAGGGATCACATGTAATTGCTCCACTCACCTGACGATGCCGTGAAAAATATCCCCCCCCCCCCCCACGAGTATCAGTGTGTGGGGGCGAGGGTGTGGGTGTGTGAGGGGTTTGCGTGTGTGCGTGCATGCATGCGTGCGTGTGTGTAAAGAAAGGCGTGAACGGGAAATGTCTCCTTTGATTTATCTCTAGCATATTGCAACTTGTATGTATCTCTATATTATGTGCCATACCCATTAATGTTGTGGTTGTGCAATAAAATTTATCATATCTTATCTTATCTTATTTGGTACACAGCATCTCTAGGGAAATCAGATTCAACTGTGTTCAAATCGAGAGCCTGGGTTAATATTTGGGCTCCCTATGGGAGCCGGAATTGGCCATTTTGCTAAAGAATTAAAAATTTTGTATTCAGTACCCTCTAGAAGTGTGTAACTAAGATTGGTCCACAAAGGTTGTATCAAGGGGCTTCATAGGGGGCTCTACATTTTACATTATGATCAACTGAAGAAAAGGTATGATGCCCGGATTATTTTTGTCACTCCTGAGGGACTCAAGGATTGAGAGTGTAGCCTATAGATATGGATTGCTTAATGTAGATTCATTCTTGGACTCTGTTTATATTGTGTTCTTTTCAAGATGAGTGCTTCAGGCTCCGTGGGGCCTCTTGTTTAATGATGTTATGACGTATCATATTCCTGGTCGGAAAAGCGTCCGCTAGAGTTCAAAGGGTTAATGTAGCATGAGAGCTTTGTAAACTGAAAGCTAATATGAGAAGTAGAGCAGGCCTTTGAACTTGAGGCACTACACATGACAGCACTTACACTTCATCGCATTTCTAAAGTGTTATGCATTATAGTATTGGTCAAAAATGGAATTTCCAAAGCGCAAGGTTATAATATAACCCAGCACTTTGGAAAATCTATTTTTGTGTAGCACTATAACAGATATTTTTTCAAGCAGTGTGAAATAGGTAAATGGCATCAGCATATGACATGTTTGTTTTTTTTATTGGAGTTTAATGACACTTCCAACAGCCAGGGTCATACCATGTCAAACAGTGGTGAGCAACTGGCAGACTCTCCTGCTCAGTAACCCAGGACAAGCAGAGTGAGCAATTGAAGGCAAGTGCAAGCACCCATCTTTGATTTTTTCAACACACCTGGCAACAGGTCAAATTTGGGTATAAATTTTCTTGAAATTTGGCAGGCTCTCTTAGTATGATGAATCGATGAGAATATCTTATAATGGCCACCAGAGTTACCATCTTGTATTTATTCAGCACACCCTTGAGTTTGGATTTATGCATCAGTTTTCTTGAAACTTGGCAGAATAATTTAGTATGATGAGTGCATGAGAATGTTGGCATACATTTTCTTGAAACTCAGTAGAATGATCAGCTACTAAGAATGGCTGCAATGCAGAGTGGGTCTCTTTGTGTACTGAAGCTTCCTCCACCTGTAAAACCGTCTAACATGATGTGACAAATGTTGTTGATAGTGTCCTCAACTTCATGAGCTCTGTCAAACAACATATATAGAGGATATCTAGTGTTTTTGAATGGATCCCGAAAGTTATCTCATGAGTGACAGATACAAATGTTTATTTTTCGTGAGCGCTTGCGCGAGTGAAAATATACATTTCTCTCAGTCACAAGTGAGATAATTTTCGGTATCTGCTCAAAAACACTAGATTTTCTTTTTATTATACACTTTTTATAAGAATCTGATAATTCCACTCGTTTCAACCATGGATTGATGCATGAAAGTAAACAGCGCATTGAATCATTGATATTCGGAAGTGATTTGATCAATACTCAGAAGAGATAGCGTCTTGCAATCTGATTCAGTTGGCGGGTTTCTAGTCCAAACATGGCCTGAAAGTCTGTAATATAAGTTTTTGGTTTGGTATTTCCTTTGAAAGGACATACCAAACCAAAAACTTATATTACAGACTTTCAGGCCATGTTTGGACTAGCGGGTTTCATGCATCAATTCAAGGTGAATACGTGTTGAATTAAGGCTGGAAATGATCAGTATCCACTCAAAAACACTAGGTTTTCTTTTCATTATACGTTTTTAAAACAAATTGATCATTTCCAGTGATAATTTGGCTCATATTCACCTTGAAGTGATGCTTTGGAAGCCGCCATTTTGATTGATACTGTGAAAGTGAAAATTTCTATATCTTCACAGTGTGGGATACGATTTTTATCCTTCCTCAGTTTCTTCGATAATCTATCGTTAAGCGTATAATAAAAAGGATTAAATGCCTATAATTCATGTATCCGTCCATGTAATTTACAAATTGAGCAGTTAAAAAAAAAATTATTTAAAAATTATTTTTTTACAAAACCATATCATGTGATTCCTCCCTCATTTGAACAAAAAAAAAATTTACTTTGGAATAGAAACAAGTCTGGAAATAATTTTTTTGGTGTGTGTCATTATGATAGATCCTGTGCATGTCATCCCAAATTTGGTACCTGTCACAGGAATTAGGACCCAATAATGTCGTATGCCATTGATATAACAAATATTATATCATATTTTTGTGTTAGCAAATGAAGCCTTTGATTCATTCATTCGAACCTAGAATTATTTTTCTTTGGTCAACCTGTTACCAGGAGAGGCAAAGTTAGTCAATGAATGTCAAGTTCACCTTATCACTTTCTTTTCCTGAATTCCAATTCTAGGACAAATTGGTAATATGCTGATATGCATGTTAATTGTGCATGCAGATTGGGCAATAATGTTGGCTTGTTATCATTTATTGGATAGCTCTCTCACATAGAGCTTTCCAATAAATGATATTAAGTCAAGAATTTCCTGTTGGTAAAACCAACTAAAATTGGGTCAAAGTTGCAGGTTAATAGTCAGTTCTAAGAAACTGTGGTGGTCTTGATGACAAGCATAAGTGAATTGGTGCCTTCAAACCTGCAAGCCATGCCTGTCAATGAGTGAATAAGATTCCTTACAAGGTAGTCAAGGTCTGTAACTAACCCAAAATATTGGGGGGGGGGGGGGATAGGGATCATAATGGAAATTGCTCTGTTGAATCCCTCCCGCCCCTCTTCCTTCAAAAACCATGCAATTAGCCTGTCATTTAAATCAATCAGCTCTGACAAGCTTGCCCTGATAGAGAATGTTAGCATAACATGTGGGATGCTGATAAGTTGATTTTGTTTTGTGTATGCTCTGAACTATACTGGAACTTGATTGCAGAGCACCAGAATTGGTGAGATGAATTATTGACACTTGTGCAGAGCAGTAGTCCTATATCTTAAAATTGTAACACCTGTTTGTGGAGTGGTTGATTGCCCTGCTGGGTGCAACCTGCCTGTTTCCCTGAGAATGGATAGCTCTAGAATTTTGTGGGGATGTAACACCCCTCCCCAGGATTTATGCTAGCCATTGATGCCATTGCTTGTCACCATTGACAAATAGAGCTCAGATTAGAGCTGAAACAATTAACCACTTAATTGATTAACCAATGATCATCGTCTTGATTGATCAAAAAAGTAATTGATCGATTAACTGTTACTTTTTAATTACTGTATTACATCAGGCTTGTCATTTTGAAAATTGCAGGAGGGCCATTATGGTTCGCTGCAAATCACCCCAGGAGGGCCATTTTGGATTCACCTAAGGAGGGTCATTTATGATTTGCATGGGCCATTTTGTTTCTGCCTGGTGGGTAGATAACTAATATCATTTTAAGGTACATGATTTGAGTAATTATGATTTAATTTCATCACGTAATGTGGTTACCCATGACGCTCACCAACAGTGAGTGTTATAGTTATCTTGCATCCAGATAACCAAGCCCGTATCTATACATTACATGACTGTAAAAACCAGTGCACTGTTCTCACCGCCAGATGTCGATAACTTGGGACGAATGAATCAGATTTGGGGGACGAATCGTACCGGCTATGATTTTGGGCCGAAACGTCCCAGGCAAATCATTAGGGGACGAACTGGCTTGGGGATGATACATCCCGTAATCGCACATGACACAGAGTTGTTTCAGTCTGATGTACAATGAAATAACTAATTCCAACTTTGGATTTGGTAGACCTCCCGCTCATATTTGGAAAGTTACTTACTTCTCTGGGTTAGTGCATTGACAACACACTACAAACTTCACAAATTGTGGTTTTGTTACATGTACCTCCTTTCAATCGTGAAAATTGCCATTTGAGGCGGCCAATTTTGAGGTGCCTTCGACTGAATTAATGGGCCACAGAAATTGGGGTTAGGCGGACGTTTACCGTCCACAGAATTTTGAACTCAGGTCGGCGACTGCAGCCCGGGGCGATCGCCTGCCTCAAAATGACAAGCCTGATTACATGGGTTAAAAAAGGAACAAACTTGCTCCAAAACAGGCAAACATTGTCACACTGACTCACATTAATTATATGAGATAGGGTAAAGCATGCAAGTTATGTGCTGGCATACTTGTTCACTTGCATGATTATTATACTATATCAGTAGCTGGAAATGGTCCCCATGGGAACCCTGGGAAGTGAAGCAGTGCCTGTTCACTGCGGTAAACAGACTCTGTTTTACTAGTAAAATAGGACCCAGTCACCAATGCTTGGGAGGTGCAAACCCTCTCTAAAATGGGCAACATGGCTTATTAACGCTCACCCTTGGTCTTGAGTTGATACTCATGTTGTGGTCATTGTTAGCCATTGTGCAAAAATATGTGACCTTAAACACAATATGTGACCTTAAACACCAGTAAATAAATAAATAAATAGCTGGAAATGGTAATTCTTAACCCCTTACCCAAAGCGGGTAGCAGACGATACTTGCAAAAATAAATTCTTGAATACTAAAAATTCTCAATTTTTGTCTCAAAAACATAGCTTATGCTCCCTCATTAGAATGAGCTCAACGAGCTCGTTCCTATAAGAGGTCATAAGCTATGTTTTTGAGATAGAAATTTAAAACTTGATAAATTGTGAATTGAGATTTTTGTATACAGCACTGGCCGGTTTCCCTTACGTTGTGTAAGGGGTTAATGTTGTAAATCAACAACGGTACAGCAAATATTCAGCTACCTATTGGGGCAACTGACTAATCAGTTAACCAAGGTTAATCCATGTGATTAATCGATCAAGAAAACCCTTTAACCATTTCAGCTTTAGCTCAGATGACACATGGTCGATGGAGATGGGCAATTACTCACTTGTAAAAGCTTGAATGTCTTCCACCAACTCTAATGGCAACATAACTCCTAGTGCTAAAATGATTAGGCAATCCTGTAATTAGTTCTCTTAACTGTCTTTTACTTTGAAATCGAAAAAATGCTAGAATGTTGAACCATGATAATATGCCCAGTCACTTGTAATGTAGAAATTTAATTTTGTACTGAAGATTTCGCTGCAGAAACTACTGAGACTAAAAAGTCTGTACACTATATATAAAATTTATTCACTGGACTCCTGCAAACGTTTAATACAAAGTGCTGACGGGAGCCGGTAGCTAAACTCTTTGTCAAACGTTCTTGCAACCAGTTATCTGAATTAAATTATTTACAGGCTTTTATATGTATAATTTCCAAGTAATATTATTAAAATAGAACAATAAGATAGCTATGAATATGACATTTAAATTCTTGTATTAACACGTTGCCTAACTTAACGGCCCAAACTGGCCAGTGGTATTCAGAAAAATCTCCCTTCAGTTTTCATTATTTTTAGCTCAACTTGACAAAGTCAAGCTGAGCTATTGCCATCACTTCTCGTCCATCAGCATACGTACATACCGGGTCGCATTTATGATCAGATCACTTTGAAACTTGGTATGCTTGTTTGGGGTGACCTCTAGATGGGAGCTATCGATTTTCTTCAATTTCCATCAAAAAATGTTGCCGCGGCCAACGTTCTTAGAACTTAGTTTAATCAGACCACAATATTTCCCTTTGGCACACCCTACAGGGCACATTTATGATTGGATTGCTTTGAAACCTGGTATGCTTGTTTAGGGTGACCTCTAGACGGGAGCTATCGATTTTCTTCAATTTCCGTCGAAAAATGTTGCTGTCAGACCTCAATATTTCCCTTTGGCACACCCTACTGGACACATTTATGATCGGATTGCTTTGAAACCTGGCATGCTTGTTTGGGGTGACCTCTAGATGGGAGCTATCGATTTTCTTCCATTTCTGTCTGTCAAAAAATGTTGCCGCTGGCAACAATCTTTGAACTTAATTTAGTCAGGCATCAATATTTTCCTTTGGCATGCCCTACAGGGCACATTTATGATCAGATCAGTTTGAAACTTTGTATGCTTGTTTAGGGTTACCTAAGACATGCTACAGGGCGCATTTATGATTGGATTGCTTTGAAATCTGGCATGCTTGTTTGGGGTGACCTCTAGATGGGAGCTATCGATTTTCTTCCATTTCTGTCTGTCAAAAAATGTTGCCGCTGGCAACAATCTTTGAACTTAATTTAGTCAGGCATCAATATTTTCCTTTGGCATGCCCTACAGGGCACATTTATGATCAGATCAGTTTGAAACTTTGTATGCTTGTTTAGGGTTACCTAAGATGGAAGCTATCGATTTTCGTCGATTTCCATCAAAAAAATGTTGCCACTGGCAATGACCTTCGATGAACTCAGTAAAAACTTAGTGCAGTTAAGCATCAGTATTTCCCTTTGACACTCCCTGCAGGGCACATTTATGATTGGATCGCTTGCAAACTGGGTGTGCTTGTTTGGGGTGACATCTATATGGTAGATGTCGATTTTCTTCCATTTCTGTCAAAAAATGTTGATTCTGACCTTTGAACTTAGTTTAGTCAGACCTCAGTATTTCATTTATCACACCCTTCAGGGCACATTTATAATCGGATCACTTTGAAATTTGGTATGTGTGTTCGGGGTGACCTCTAGATGTGAGCTATTGCTTTTTTTCATTTCCATAAAAAATTATTGTCGTTATCACCAGCCTTTGAACTTACTGCATTTATGCATCAATTTATCCCTTTTGCACTCTCTGCAGGGTATATTTATGAATTTCCATAAAAAACCCCCCAAAAAACCCATTGCCACAAGCAATGACTTCCTACTTAGTGCATTTGTGTATTAACATCTTCCTTTGGCATGCCTCAGAGGGCACATTCATTATCAGGTTGTTTTGAAACTTTGTATGCTTATGCAGGGTGACTAGAGCTATTGATTTTCTTTTCATTTCCATCAAAAACTTGCTGTTCGCAACAATCTTTGAATTTATTGCATTTGGGCATCAACATTCTTTGACATGGCCTACAGGCCACATTTATCATACGATTGTTTTTGAACTTGGTGTGCTCATTAGGCAAGACCTTTAGATAAGAGCTATTGATTAGCATTCATTTCTGTGAAAAAAGTTGCTGTTTACAATAACCTCTGAAGTTACTGCATTTGTGTATCAACATTCTTCCTTTAGCCATGGTGACTTACAGCTTACATTTAAAAAGGAATGGATTACTCTAACGTTGTGCACACACAATGCTGTTATTTTTAAATTTCACCAACATTGGTCCCAATGATCTTCAATTTTGCCATTTCACTTATAACTTACCAAGTTCAAGTTTGTCAAGTTGAGCTACAGTGTCATTGACACTTTCATTTTATTTTTTGTCTCAAAAACATAGTTTATGGACCCTCATTGGAATGAGCTCATTGAGCTCGTTCCAATAAGGAGTCATAAGCTATCTTTTTGACACAAAAATAAAATTTTTTAGTTATTCAAGAATTTTCTTTGCACATGTCATCTGACTTTCATGTTAGACATGGGGTTAATCGAGTGGGAATTGTAATGGATTGTATGAGTGAAAACCATCTTAATGCATTAATTCATATAGGTATTATTTGTTTAAATAAGCCCATTGTTATCAAAGTATCTGAATTAACCCATAGTTTCTAAACTCCAGATTTTAGTCTGGTGATAATAATACAGAAATAACCTGGATGGAATTACTTTCTAGTGTGTTCAGACAATGCGGAAAACTTGGAATGTAACTCATGTAAATATTGATTGCATAAAATAGTCTTGCCAGAATGTAACTTGTACAAATCTCGCATCAAATACTCTGGCCTGATCATCAGAACCGAGTATTCTATGCAAGATTTGCAAACGTTACATTCTATGTATTTCCTATTGTCTGAATTTACAAAAAGATTTCAACAATTTTGTCATGAGTGTGCAGTTAACTGGTTGAGTGCTGGAAGCCCATATTTGGGCTCTCTTCTGAAGTGCAGGTACTGCAACTTGAAGGCTTCAAAATCAATAACTATGTTTCCGATTATCTTTGAAGTGATATTTTTTTTGGTATGTTAGGATTGGCCTTGAGAGAGTAACCACAGGCAGTCTCCTAAAAATTGTAGCAAAGCAAAGACAATTGAACAAATTTTGATGGTCAAAAATAATTTAGCACTCTACCAGTTAATCATTGGCAAACAATTGTAACCAGAAAAGCTTGTAGTCCTTTCAGTACTGGGTAATCGACTATTCATTTCAGTGCTTTAAATAACTCCGAGTGGATTTGTCATGGAAATCTGAGGCAAATATGTCAATAATCCTTCTGAAAAATGGCTCTCCTGGGGTGAATTTATTGACTTTATGCTGTTATGACTCTCCTTCAGTTTCCAAGTGGGCAGATTGGACATTTAGTGTTTCATACTTCACTGCACAATGCTGGAGCACTAACATGGTGTACCCTCTGCACACTGATGTCAAAATGTCAAAATTTTAGTTTTCAAATTTTTCCCATAATGCATCTAGGATTTTAGCTAATAAATCAAGATAGTGATGGGTCAGTGGTTCGAGCAATGGACTTCAAACCGAAAGATCAAATGGTTCAATCCTGACCTGCGGTAACTGCATTGTGTCCATTGGCAAGACACTTAACCCTTTGAACACTGGTGGTATCTCCATGCCAGTTAAATGGCAGAAATTGGAAGAGTCCGTATCCATTATTTGGGGGAAGAGCAATTAATATTTTCAAACAATATTAATTGTTCTACCACACACGTTCACTTAGTATCCATCCTACTTAATGAAATTATGACATATCGTGTTGTTGGACTGGAAAAATGGTCTCTCGTGTTCAAAGAATTAATTCTAATTGCACTGTTGGGGTACGGTGGAACTCTGTACTGAACTAAGGCATGCTGCCTGTTCACTTGCTTTCAACTCTTAGTGGAGAGTTAATTAGTATTTAGTTATTTATTGGGGTTTTAATGACACTTTCGACAGCCAGGGTCACATCGTGTCAGATAGTTTTACGGGTGGAGGATGCCGGAGTACCCGAAGAGAACTACTGGCCTACTGGCACTCTCGCATAAATTGTAACAAGCCAAAGATGCACAAAGAAATTTTAAGGACCAAAAATAATTTAGCACTCAACCAGTTAGGGGTATGGACATTCCCCCCCCCCCCCCCTGGACATTTCCCCCCCCCACCAGATTTCAGCTAGGGTATATTCCCCCATGGATATCCCCCCCCCCAGGACATATATCCCCCCCCTGATATTTTCCCCCTATGACATATTCCCCCTCAGATTCCCCGCCCCTCCCAAGGATATATTCCCCCCAAGGACACTTGAAAAAAAAGTACAACAATCTTCATGTTCTTTTGTTATATGTTCACCCAACACATTTCGAGATGCCTGAATGATTGCCCTCTCGATGTCTGTGACAATACTGTCTGTTCTCCCAATGCGGGCTCTCACGGGGTCAGCAACGTTCATAATTGCAGTGGTCAAGATCTGGGCTGGTCTCTCTTTTGAAGTTTGACATTTATCTCTGATTCCAGTTTTCATCTTTTCAAAATCTACTGCACATGGATCAGTTTCATGATTGTGAGTACGGGTAGCATGTACATCACCATCATGGATCAGCTTCATGATTGTGAGTACGGGTAGTACATCACCATTGTTCAGGTCTGTGGTAATAGCTCCTAAATATTCTCTGGTTTTCCTTTGATGACACTCCCATCTAATTCTATTTGTTTATTCATCAGATAGTTGCATCTAAGTACTTAATTCCACTTGTTTTGATTAATTCCATTTTGAATGATGGTGAAAGGCGAACGGAATGGTTTTTGTGTGCCAAAGGCACACAGGGATGCTATGGAGCAAGCTCCTTTTGACCCTCATTGGCTGTTTATGATCATTTAGGTTCATGTCAAAAGAGGAAAAGGTTCAGGTACTCAGTAGATTTCTCTGGCTAAGGTGTCACGGATGGAGGGTTGACTGATGTTGATTGAACCCTCGGTGAGGACCAGTGTGGGAGGTTGTGTCCTCTCACAAAGGTACTACCTCTCTCCGAGAGTGCTGTGGTGTTTTATTTTCGAGCAAGTATAGTCTGCCACTTCAGAGATGATTTCGATGGCGGGCCATCATTGGCAAGTATAGTCTGCCTCAGGCTGTCTTAGTCGGTTTTCATGTTCGTGGAAGGACATCTTTGGCAGGATAACAACGACCCCTTTCGGGGATCACCAGTAAGAAGACCCGAACTTCCCTGGTTTGGGGGCAGGCCTGCAATATGATCCTATTTGGCTGGGACAGAAAATGCGCAATGTGGACGCTTACAAAAAGGGCAGAAGTGGTCGACCACTTCTAGGGATGGAGCGGAGGATGTTCAGGAACCATGGAGGTTACAGTTTCCATAACGATTATAGTTTCTATAGCGGTTATTGGGGTGCTGGTCAAAAAGCATCTTCAGTGTACCTGCTAAGAGAAGAAGGTAGAATTAGTTTTCATTAAAATATGTAAAAAATAAAAAATAAAAATAGCATTTTATACAGTTTTAAATATAATGTAATTTTAGCTGAGTCAGTGGAGACAGCCCTTTCTGGTAGAAGGCCACAGCTGAGCTGTTAATCTGCCTGTTAGTTCATATTCTCATTCTCTATTTTATCTGGAGGCTTCCGATTTTTAGTAATTTTAGTTGAGTCGATGAAGGTAGCCCTTTCTAGTAGAAGGCCACAGCTGAGCTGTTAATCTGCCTGTTGGTTCACCCACAGTTACTGGAAATTGTGGCTGCAACCACTTTTTCACCGATAACAATGAATACACCACGTCAGTCCTGACCCCGTGTTACACATACAGTAGTCTATATAAAAAGGACAAGTAATGAAAGCTTTTTTGCCCTGACCGATACCCCCTTCCCAGTTCATTTGTGAATTCGTCCATTAAACAAAGATTCATCAACACAGTTTTCTTGTACAGCTATCCACAAGGTATTTAACTTCATGTTTATCATAAATTAATAATCAAATCATCATTCTGCAGCTTCTTTATTTGATAAAAAATACTCTCCGTTCGACTTTTTTGCCCGCGACTCAACGCCATAGGAACAACAACGATGGCGTGACATTTCGTTGCTAGGTTATACAAAAGTTAACCCGGAAAACGAAACTACGCACTGCGTTGTTCTTGTGCTGCAGACGACAGAACAGAAGAATGGATGTGGGCTGTAATGTAAGAGCCTTTCCTGAAAAACAGTTGTTGCACCCTTGTCCTCGAGTTTTATTTATTGTCAAGGCACAACCAACTTATCCGAATTTTAATAAAAATCTGGTGGTTAATTTAAGACAGCGCTACCTTGTTGTCCGAAGTTGAAAATTCAGGAAGCTTTGAAAGGAATATGTATAGGCAGGTGGAAAGAGTATTAGATCTAGGCTATAGGCCTATATGACAGACAGGGAGGGGTGAGAGTGATCTCATGTCCTGTATAAAAAAAGGAAATTCTATTGCATTTCTTTTTTACACTGCCAGTTAGGAATCGTGACATTGACAACATTTAAATGTACGTTTAATCATAATAGTGTATTAGGCCCACTACATGCTGATTGAAACGGGGAATGGGTTGGGGGGGGTGGGGGTGAATGGAGCGGCGAGGCTCGTTGTAGACACATATTATTCAGACGAAGCACTTGGCCGATAAAGATATCTCGGGGGTCTCGACAAAAATCTTTCCCAGGGACACTTTTAAAAAAAAAGGAAAAACCTTTCTAGAAAACCCACTGTGTGCATTTGTGCATGCGTTTGCGAGTCGGTGGGGAGGCAAGGCCAGTGATGCTTTTTGGGGAACGCCGTTCCCCTTGACCCCTTCTACTTGCTACTGCAAACGTTCTTCCTCCTCAATTGCCAAACTTGAACTGGCTACATCAAAAATTACCTGTTATTTGCTTGATGAGTGAAACGTAAAACTTGAATATTGTGAATGGAGGCGGGGGGGGGGGGGGGGGGGGGGGGGGGGGGGGGGGGGGGTAACTTGTAGGCACAGACTATTCAGACGCGGCGCTTGCTGAATGAAGATCAACAGCCCTCTGCCTTATTAACGGCCCTCGATTCTCGGGCCGATAATAAACCCTTGGGCTTTTATTCATTCCTCTCGGGCTAGCAATAAACCATAACGCCCTCCAAACACGTGGTATTGTTATAATATTGGAAGACAGCCCTATCTTCATAATCTGTAGTTTATGTTAACTTGGCTGCTCGTAGTTACTTGCTTTATCGCCTCTAGATTCATAGATAAGCCTATTGCGACTTTTTTCCAATTAAAACATAAATTATACACATCTGGCCAAACCATGGTCGGCCCCGGGATTGTCTAGACCTCTCCCCGCGGGAACCCCGGGAATGAAACAGTGCCTGTTCACTGCGGTAAACAGGCCGTGTTTTACTGGTAAGATAGGGCCCAGTCGACAATGCTTGGGAGGTGCAAACCCTCTCTAAAATGGACCACATGACTTATTAACACTCACCCTTGTCTTGAGTTGATACTCATGTTGTGGTCATGATTAAACATTGTGCAAACATATGTGACCTTAAACACCAATAAGTAAATAAATAAATTGTCTAGACCCCCACCCCACCCCCACCCAGGGTGGGGGGCATACGCCTACATCGGGGGAATATTGGACGCCACCCCTAGACTGCGGGGCATTCCAAAGTCAAATAACCTGAGAGAACGAAATAAGCAACACTACTGAGGTGTATAAATGGGGGTAGACTTTATTTATTTATTTAAATTTTTCCTTTGAACTAACCGTAACATCAGCTGCACATTTTCTGCACACGCAGATACTGCTGCAGAGATGTTTAACTTCTAAGTACTTCCTTTTTCTTATCATAAATAGCATAAAACATACGACTACAGTCTAAAAGTTCACCGACCATCACTGTAAAGCAGGTGACAAGAACTTGATCCGTTTCAATATTCCACAATCATTTTTAGACGGTATTTTTACACATCAGAAACCTTACGTCATGATTGTTGTTCTAATGGCGTCGAGTCGTGGGCAAAAAAGTCGAACGGAGAGTATTTTTTATGAAATAAAGAAGCCGTAGAATGATGATTTGATTATTAATTTATGATAAACATGAAGATAAATACCCTGTGCAAGAAAACTGTGTTGATGAATCTTTGTTCAATGGACGAATTCACAAATGAACTGGGAAGGGGGTATCGGTCAGGGCAAAAAAGCTTTCATTACTTGTCTTTTTTCTATATGTGTAACACGGGGTCAGGACTGACTTGATGCATTCATTGTTATCGGTGAAAAAGTGGTTACAGCCACAACTTCCAGTAACTGTGGTTCTGTGGTTCCAGTAACTGTGGTTCACCTTCTCGTTCCCTACTTTATTTTGAGGCTTCCTATTTTTAGTGATTTTTAGTTGAGTCGGTGAAGGCAGCCCTTTCTGGTAGAAGGCCACAGCTGACCTGTTAATCTGCCTTTTTATTCACCTCCTCGTTCCCGATTGGATCCTATTTGCATGCTAGTTACAATCTATTTTAGTTTTTCCTGTTGAGTCGGAGAAGTTATTTCTCTATGATTGGGCATGTTTGGATATTTGTCGGCTTTTGCAAATTGCTTCAAGCTCGGGAATTAGTTGGCTGTCGGCTAACCGGTCAAGATTTTTTGCAGCTAGGGAGGCAAGGTGGTCTTTAATGGTGGGGATATCGGCTCTGTCATGGAGTGTTTTGATAGGTGTATCCCATGAGGCATGGAGGACGACCCTAAGCATGTGATTTTGGACGTTCTGTAGCTTCCCCATATTTGTTTGATTGAGCTCAGTTAAGATGATGGCCCCATACTCGAGTACTGGGTGCACAAAAGGCTTTCTACAGTTTGAGTAGAGTAGTAGTAGTAGAGAGGAGTAGTAGTAGTGGTTGAAAGGAGGCTCTGGGTCATATTTAAACCTTAGCAGGATCATTGTTTGATTATTAATTTCAAACAAATGGTGACTGAGTGTGAAATGGATTCAGACAGAGATTATATCAAACAAATGGTCAGGTGTGAGATGGATTATAGCTAAAAGTCTTCAATTCAATTCAATGATTTTGATTACAAAATTTATGAAGTAAGGAGAAATATTTACAAAAAGTTTTATATTACAAAACCTTAACAGGATGATTGTTTGTTTATTAATTCCAAACAAATGGTTGCTCTGAGTGAGATGGATTCAGGCAGAGATTATATCTTAAATGCTAATTGATTACAGCTAAAAGGCATCAAGACAATGATTTGAAATATTGTTTGTGTTCAATAATATTTACAAACAGATTTATATTATAGAATTTATTTTTTATACCAGTTGGAGGGGGAATATGTCCAAGCTGAAATTTGGAGGGGGTGTGTGGGGGGGATATGTACTGGGGGGAAAATATCTGGTGGAGGACGGGGGGAATATACCCTAGCTGAAATCTGGTGGGGGGAAAAAATGTCGGGGGGGGGGGGGGGGGGGTATGTCCTATATTCACCAGTTAAGGTCTATCAAAGTTGAATTCTCTGCTGCATCATGGAAAAAAATTGCTGCTTGGAATTTTTGTATTTTGAAGTTAGTTTGCAGCGGGTTATCAATAATTTTGTGGAGGAAGTATGGTATACATTATAAACACCTAAATGCATGTCTAAATCCAGCGGAGCACAGAGGTAGCCCATTACTTTGTGTTCACAGGAGAATAAATTATGGTGAAATTTAAGATCAAACTCACATGATCAATGCATATCTTGCACATTTTAATTAACATTGAGTCTGTAGGCAGTATTGCATCTAAATAGGTCAGTCATAAAAGGTGTATTATTTTCCAGGGTATGATTTTGTTTGTGTATTTAGACAGCACAGCCTAAGGGTATTGTAATGAAATTCTTGACATCTTACACCTGTCATGTTATAAGAATGATAAGGGAATACTCTGAATTTTGCCATTATGTAACACTTACTGGGCCAAGATACCTCAATGGATAACTAACTTTGCCATTAAAAAGTAAACCCTATGCATTTACAGCACGGCCGCCGTGGACTGGTCACTTTCCACAGATGGGCAATATTTCCATGGATGCAATAATATTAGATTCCAAACACAAATTATAGGAATAATCATCAAAAATTTAATAAATGAAGCACCGGGTTGTACATTAATTAAAATTTTGCTGATGATTTTTATTACCTGGTAAATGCGTGTGTGGACATCACTGCCCATAGATAAAAATTTCGAGCTGCAAATTTGTCCAATTATGGACTCTCAAACTAAACTAAATTGGTTACTAGCTGTATTATGGAAAAAAGTTACAGGTTGAAATTTGGATATTTTGACATTAGTGTGCATGAGGTTAACATACTAATCTTTTTTTAGACAGAGCCCCTAGGTGGCTAAATTGTAACAGGGATTCTTTTGAGTATCTATAGCAGGCCTGTTGATTTGAGGCGAGCGGCTGTTTGGGTCGCTTGGAGGTTTCTTAAAATGAAATACACGCAAACGAAAAAACTGGTTGCGCCAAAATGTTACAGGAGGCCGAATTTTTAACTTAGGGCAATATGGAGGATGTTCTTTAAAAATCTTTTTCTTCAGAACCACCAGTCAGAATGCTTTCATATTTGGTATACAACATCTCTAGGGGGGCAGATTCAAGTTTGTTCAAATTGGTTCCCTGGGTTAATATTTAGGCTCCCTATGGTAGTCCAAATTTTAACTTAGGGCAATATGAGGAAATTTCTTTTAAGATCGTCTTCTCCAGATCCACTAGTCAGAATGCTTTCATATTTGGTATACAAAATCACGAGGATGGTCAGATTCAAGTTTGTTCAAATTGGGTCCATAGGTTAATATTTGGACTCGCTATGGTAGCCCAAATTTTAACTTAGTGCAATATGAAGTAATTTCTTTAAAATTTTTCTTCTTCAGATCCAACAGTTAGAATGCTTTCATATTTGGTATGGTGTCTTCCATGTAGACCAATTCCACTTAGACCAATTCCAGGTAGACCAACTCAGTTTAAATTAATTTACATTAATTCCAAGTAGACCAATTCCAGGTAGACCAATTTGATATAAAGAGTAATTCAGAGTTGGTCTACTTGGAATTTTTCTATTGTCATTTTTAGCTAAACTTGACATAGTCAAGATAAGCTATTGCCATCACGCGTGCGGAAGTCTGTTAGTCTGTGAGTCTGTGAGTCTGTGAGTCTGTTAGTCTGTGAGTCTGTGAGTCTGTGACGTCTGTTCACATTTTCCTTTAGCACGGGCTACACCCCGCAGTTCTTGTCTGATCGTCACGAAATTTCATATGCAGGTTTGGGGTCATGTCTAGATGAGAACGTCCCCTTTTGGTCGCGATCGGGCAAACGGTATGGCTGCCCGAGCCCAAAACCTGAAAACCATTAGCACAGTCTACAGGTCGTATTTATGAAGGGATTTCATTGTAACTTGGTAGGATGCCTCTGTATAGTGCCTAGATGAGAACGTCCCCTTTTGGGCATGATCTATCAACCGTGATGGCTGCCCAAGCCTGAAACCCAAAAACTTTTAGCACAGTCTGCAGTTCATGTTTAGTGTGGAGGGATTTCATTGTAACTTGGTAGGATGACTCCTTATGATGTCTAGACGAGAATTTCCCCATTTGGGCATGATCTGCCAACCATGACGACTGCCCGAGCCCAAAACCCGAAAACCTTTAGCACAGTCTACAGGTCATATTTATTGAGGAATTTCATTGTAACTTGGTGGGTTGACTTCATACAATGTCTAGATGAGAAAGTCCCCCTTTGGACGTGATTGGGCAACTGTGACGGCTACGGGAGCCCGAAGCCCGAAAACCTTTAGCACAGTCTAGAGGTCATATTTATGAAGGGATTTCATTGTAACTTGGCAGGATGACTCCAAATAATGTCTAGATGAGAACGTCCCATTTTGATCGCGGTCATGCAGCCTTGATGGGTGCCCGAGCCCAAAAACCTTTAGCATAGGCAAAAGGTCATATTTATGGAAGGATTTCATTGTAACCTGTTAGGTTGTCTCCATATAATGCCTAGATGATGGCATCCCCTTTCGGTCGTGATTGGTCAGTTGTGATGGCTACAAGTGCCTGAAGCCCAAAAACCTTGAGCACAGTCTACAGGTCATATTTATGAAGGGATTTCATTGTAACTTCTTAGGATCACTCCAGATGATGCTCAGATGAGATTTTCCCCTATGGTTGCGATCATTCACCCATGATGGCTGCCCGAGCCCGAAGCCCGAAAACCTTTAGCACAGTCTACAGGTCATATTTATGAAGGGATTTCATTGTAACTTGGTAGGTTAACTTCATATAATGTCTAGATGAGAACGCACGATCATTCACCTATGATGGCTGCCCGAGCCCGAAGCCCGAAAACCTTAAGCACAGTCTACAGGTCATATTTATGAAGGGATTTCATTGTAACCTGGTAGGTTAACTTCATATAATGTCTAGATGAGAACGTCCCCTTTTGGACATGATTGGGCAACTGTGACAGCTAAAGGTGCCCGAAGCCCAAAAACCTTTAGCACAGTCTACAGGTCATATTTTTGAGGGGATTTCATTGTAACTTGGTAGGATGACTCCAAATAATGTCTGGATGAGAACGTCCCCTTTTGATCGCGATCATTCAGCCTTGATGGGTGCCCGAGCCCAAAAACCTTTAGCATAGATAAAATGTCATATTTATGGAAGGATTTCATTGTAACCTATTAGGTTGACTCCATTTAATGCCTAGATGATGACATCCCCTTTTGGTCGTGATTGGTCAGCTGTGATGGCTACAAGTGCCTGAAGCCCAAAAACCTTGAGCACAGTCTACAGGTCATATTTATGAAGGAATTTTATTGTAACTTCATAGGATCACCCCAGATGATGCCCAGATGAGATTGTCCCCTTTGGTTGCGATCATTCAACCATGAGGGCTGCCCGAGCCCGAAGCCCGAAAACCTTCAGCACAGTCTACAAGTCATATTTATGAAGGGATTTCATAGTCACTTGGTAGGTTGACTTCATATAATGTCTAGATGAGAACATCCCCTTTTGGACATGATTGGGCAACTTTGATGGCTAAAGGTGCCCGAAGCCCGAAAACCTTTAGCACTGTCTACAGGTCATATTTATGAAGGGATTTCATTGTAACTTGGTAGGTTGACTCCAAATAATGTCTAGATGAGAACGTCCCATTTTGGACGTGATCATTCAGCCTTGATGGGTGCCCGAGCCCAAAAACCTTTAGCATAGGCGAAAGGTTATATTTATAGAAGGATTTCATTGTAACATTGTTAGGTTGACTCCATATAATGCCTAGATGATGACGTCCCCTTTTGGTCGTGATTGGTCAACTGTGATGGCTACAGGTGCCCGAAGCCCGAAAACCTTGAACACAGTCTGCAGGTCATATTTATGAAGGGATTTCATTGTAACTTCTTAGGATCACTCCAGATGATGCCCAGATGAGATTGTCCCCTTTGGTTGCGATCATTCAACCATGATGGCTGCCCGAGCCCGAAACCCGAAAACCTTTAGCACAGTCTAAGGTCATATTTATGAAGGGATTTCATTGTAACTTGGTAGGTTGACTTCATATAATGTCTAGATGAGAACGTCCCCTTTTGGACACGATTGGGCAACTGTGACGGCTTCAGGGGCCCAAAGCCCGAAAACATTTAGAACAGTCTACAGGTCATAATTGTGAAGGGATTTTATTGTAGCTTGGTAGGATGACTCCAGATAGTGTCCAGATGAGAAGGTCCCCTTTTGGTCACGATCATTCAGCCTTGATGGCTGCCCGAGCCCAAAAACCTTTAGCAGGTCTGTAGGTCGTATTTATGGAAGGATTTCATTGTAACTTGTTAGGTTGACTCCATATAATGCCTAGATCATGACATCCCCTTTTGCACGTGGTTGGGCAACTGTGATGTCAACAGGTGCCTGAAGCCCGAAAATCTTGAGCACAGTCTACAGGTCATATTTATAAAGGGATTTCATTGTAACTTCATGGGATCACTCCAGATGATGTCCAGATGAGAATGTTCCCTTTTGGTTGCGATCATTCAACTATGATGGCTGCCCAAGCCTAAAGCCCAAAAACCTTTAGCTCAGTCTTCAGATCATATTTATGAAGGGATTTCATTGTAACTTGGTAGGTTGACTTCATGTAATGTCTAGATGAGAACAGCCCCTTTTGGACACCATTAGGCAACTGTGTTGGCTACAGGGGCCCAAAGCCCGAAAATCTTTAGCACAGTCTACAGGTGATATTTATGAAGGGATTTCATTGTACCTTGGAAGGATGACTCTAAATAATGTCTAGATGAGAACGTCCCCTTTTGGTCGCGATCATTCAGCTTTGATGGCTGCCCGAACCCAAAACCTTTAGCATAGTCTAAATATTGGTCATATTTATGGAAGGACTTCACTGTAACCCGTAAGTTTGACTCCATATAATGCCTAGATGATGACATCCCCTTTTGGTCATGATTGGTCAACTGTGATGACTTCAGGGGCCCGAAGCCCAAAAACCTTGAGCACTGTCTACAGGTCATATTTATGAAGGGATTTCATTGTAACTTTGTAGGATCACTCCAGAAGATGCCCAGATGAGATTGTCCCCTTTTGGTTGCGATCATTCAACCATGATGGCTGCCAGAGCCCAAAGCCCAAAAACCTTTAGCACAGTCTACAGGTCGTATTTATGGAGGGATTTCATTGTAACTTGGTAGATTGACTTCATATAATGTCTAGATGAGAATGTCCCCTTTGGACGCAATTGGGAAACTGACGGCTACGGGGCCCAAAGCCCGAAAACCTTTAGCACAGTCTACAGTGCATATTTATGAAGGGATTTTAATGTAACTTATCATAAACATAGCATACAGGGAACAGAAATGAACATATTCCCAATTATCACAATTCTTGTCTTATTTCATAATCCTTTCATAAACATTGAACATTATCCTTTTTCATCAAACACAACACACAAGTTATGCTACAGTGTCATTGATACTTTCATTTCAGATATTATTTTGTATTTTTTCAATGGGTGGGTGGGGGGGGGGAATTTGCATAAAAATATTTTTGTATATACTTTGTTAACAAGCTAACATGTTGTTTGAAGTGTTATTTTGTTTCCACTGTGAATCCATAACAGTTTGTCACAGTTTGGGTCTTTGGGAAAAGATAAACGATAGGCGATGGGGCAGTGGGTCCCCACCAAAAAGAAATACACTGGTGGAGGAGAACCTATCCAATCGTGTATGTAGCGAAATAACGGCAGAAGAAGTGCGGAACGTGGTCTCGAAATTAAAAAATGGTAAAGCGGGAGGGACTGATGAAATTCCGAACGAATTCCTCAAAAATGGAGGGGAGGCACTTATTGAAGTCCTGACAAACCTTTTCAACCTGGCTCTGCGAAAGCAAGAGGTCCCCAGAGAGTGGAGGGAAAGTAAGGTGTCGTTCATACACAAAAAGGGGGATAAGGAAGTTCTAGATAACTATAGGGGGATATCAGTTAGTAGTAACATCGGAAAAGTATTCTGTAAGGTCATATACAGTAGACTAGAGGAAGTTATTGAAGAGAAAGGTTTTCTAGGAGAAATTCAAAATGGCTTCAGGAAAGGACGAAGAGTCACTGATCACCTATTTACACTCACCCAACTGATAGAATCAACAAAGGCTGAAAAGAAAAAGATGTTTCTGGCATTTCTAGATGTGAAAAAAGCGTACGACCGAGTGTGGAGGGAAGGTATGTGGCGAAAGCTCGAGGGCATCGGACTGGGGGGTGACTTTGTGGGAATCATGAAAGCACTGTATACAGATGTGCAAAGCCAACTCAGTCTAGGGAGTATCACTACAAAACGAGTCCCTATGGATATAGGCCTCAAGCAGGGGTGTATCTTTTCACCGATTTTGTTTGCATTGTATGTTAAAGATATAGGGGACGAACTAATTCAGAGTGCGGAGGGGGTAAATGTTGGAGACATAAAGATACCAGGCTTATTCTTTGCGGACGACATGGTGTTAATGTCTAGAACTGAACAGGGGCTAGAGAAATTGCTGGAAATTGTTGGTAGTTATGGGAACACTTGGCGGCTCGAACTAAATGAAAATAAAAGCAAGGTAATACCCGTTGGACGTAAGGTAGATATGACGAAGAGATGGAGAGTGGGGGAGTTCTCAATCCCCGAAGGGGAAAGCAAACAAATCACTGTAGGAGAAAAGGGAGAGTATGAGTATCTAGGGGTAAGCATAAATATAACGGGAAGAGGGGTGTACAGAAATTACTCAGCCAAACTGATTCTGAAAGGGAAAATAATTCTGAACCAACTAAAACTTTTAGGGAAAAATAGTTTCAACAAGGTCTTTGTGGGGAAAACACTATGGGAGAGGGTGGGTTTACCAAGTATAACGTATGGCACGGACGTGATTCCATTAAACCAAACCGTTATTAAGAAGTTGGAAAGTACTCAGAATGATGCCGGCAGATGGATAACAGGGTCAAGTAATGCTGCAGCTTTGGAAGCAGTAAGGGGGGAGCTTGGGTGGATGAAAATCAAGGACAGGGTAGATTTGGGAAAACTGTGTTACTTTAACTACTTGAGAAACCTGCCTGACAACCGGTGGTGCAAATTGATGCTCGATACCATTTGGAATTCTAATATAGAAACGGGGTGGTCAAAACATGTGAGGGAACTAATGGACAATTACTCTATAGAGGTCACAAACATAGAAGTAGGAATGAAAGAAGGCAAAAGGTTTGTCAAAGAGAGAGTCATGGAAGATTGCAATCGAAACTGGCGAGCAGGGGTTAGCGTGAAAAGATCACTGCAGGGGTTACAATATAAAGAAAAGCCAGCTTTTGAGAAGTACCTAGATGGCACCTTTGGAGGGTCACTGCTGTTCAAACTGAGATCAAGATCACTGGAGCTTCGGGGAAAAATTGGGAGAGATGGGGAAAAGGGATGCCAAATGTGCCACTCTGGAGTAGTGGAGACCCTGGAACATTTTCTCTTGGAATGCCCACAGTATATACCTCATAGAATAAAATTTACTGGAAGAATAATGCAGAAGTGGGGTGAAGAAACAAAGGATAGATGGCTGAAGGCGGACACGAGGGAGAGGGTAGGAATGCTTATTGAAGAAATTGAAAAAGAGGAAGTGAGGGACACTATTAAGCAGTTTATATCTGAATGCTGGGAGGAGAGGAGGGGAAGAGGGGGTGGGGTGCAGGGGGAATGATGGCCTTCTCTTATGAGGACCGCGACAAATCAGCGGCTGGCCAAAGAGTTATTATTACACTACACTTGGGGTACTGGAGAATGGGATCAGACAATGACCATTGTTTTATTCAGTAACACATCACCCACATCAAAGATTTTTATCAGTCCACATTTTGGGTGTTTACACTACACTTGGGGTACTGGAGAATGGGGCCAAACAATGACCATTGTTTTATTCAGTAACACATCACCCACATCAAAGATTTTTATCAGTCCACATTTTGGTATATATGATAACCTGGCCACCAGGTGCAGACGTGTGGCTTACAAACTGCCTATTCAAATTCAGAGGACGCCACATTTCGTGATTGTATCAGAAAGGTTCTGGCTATTGCTTTTCTTCCTGTCCTGTGTGTGAGAACAACATGGGAGGAGCTCAAAACAGAACTTGAAGGTTTTGGGTTTCCCGAGATCTTAACTTTTATCAGTTACATGGAAAGAACTTGGATCAGTAGGGACGCAAAATTTCCAGTCAGACTTTGGAACCACCACACCACGGAATCCCATCGTACAAACCATAATGTTGAAGGGTGGCATAATAAGTTAAACAGAGTTGTGGGGAAGGCCCATCCCAATATTTATGAGCTGGTAGATGTGTTTAAACGGGAGGACACTATGACAAAAATTAATATTATCCAACTGGAAAGTGGTGTAGCACCCCAAAAAAGAAGGAAGAAGTATGTGGAAGTAGATAAGAGACTGAAAATGTTAAAGACTAAACTAATAGAGGGTACTATCAATGCCGAGACATTCCTTGACCAAGCAAAATACATGTGTTCTGTGTAAAGTGATGTTTGATTTCATGTTAGTGCTCAAGTGTATAAAATGGCCTCTCATTTATTTTAGTGCTCAAGAAATTCTTTTTGTCAATAAAATTATGGCAATGTGTGTGTGCTTGAAACAAGCTCCGTGAGCTTGTTTCAGTCATATGTACATTTCTACAACTTTATTAACAGAATTGAATTTCTCATAGAATTATTTTAGTGCTTAAAGTATTTTTTTGTCAATAAAATTATAGAATTGTGTTTGTTTCTACCAAAATAAATTCTTCCAAAAGAATTATTTTAGTGCTTAAGAATTTCAATTTTGTAGATAAAATTATAGAAATGTGGGTTGTCTTGAGGGGGTTTTGTCCTGTTACCCCTGAAACAACCTTCATGAGCATGTTCCACTAATATCCACATCTGTATGATTTTATTGCTTAAAGTGTTTTTAGCTCACCTGACTGAAAGTCAGGGTGAGCTATTCTGATCACTTTTCGTCCGTCGTCCGTCGTCTGTCGGCCGTCGTCCGGCGTCCGGCGTGAAGGTGGTGTTTGGGCTTTTTCTCCCAAACCACTGGCCGCATATTAATGAAATTTCATGTGAGAAGGGATTATGTATGCGGACTTTGATTTTTTGTCAAGTTAGGTTTCGGCTCACATTGAGCAGAGGGATGGGGCAAAAATGATCCAATTCTTAAAAAATCTTCTTCTCAAGAACCAGCAATAGCAGAGGCTTGATATTTGGTATGCAGCTTCCTTTTGAGGTGTAGACTCAAGTTTGTTCAAGAGAAGTTGGAGGGGCTATATTTGACGATGTTAAAAGAGGGGCAAAAATTTTGGCCCCGCCCCAAATTTCTATTTTCCAAACCGTGAGGCCGATTTGAACCAAAATTTACATGAGTGCTTATTGGGTCATAAGTACCTAATTTATGCCGAAATTTTTTTTCCCATAGCCCTGTGGGAACCACAGGAGCTAAAAATAGAAAAAAATGAAAATGCCCATATCTCCAAAACTACACGGCACTGAGAATTCTTATTTGTTGTGAAGCTTCCTTAGGACCAACAGAATGGAATGATCAAAAAAAATTGCCATCGGTTTTATGATGGGGTAGTTTTTGGGGAGTTTGAAAAAGTGCTGAGTCAGCATTTTTTAACACTGTGGGTAATGGGAAAAACATAAGACTACTTTTCTCCGAAAGCACTGCTCCAAAAGCTTTAAAATTTCACATATAACATCTTTGGAAGATTGTTTCACATGTTTATTGAAATGAATTGCCTGGGTGGATATTTGGGCTCTCTATGGGAGCCCAAATGTTTAAATTACTGCAGTATGAGGAGTATTTTTGAAAAATCTTCTTCTTCAGATCTAGCAATAAGAATGTTTTGATATTTGGTATGCAGCATCCTTAGTGGGGTGAGATTCAAGTTTGTTGAAGCCAAATCCCTGGGTTCATATTTAGTCTGAAAATTTGGGGTCCCGTTGCAGACTTCGAAATTTTGGACCAAAATCAAAAAAAATTTTTTTTGTTTTTTATGCATTTCTGTCAATTTTAAGACAAAGAAAAAAATTTTTTTTACCCTCAAAATTTTGGGTCCGGGTGGGACCAAAATCCGAAAAAAATTTGTTTTGTTTTATCTGCGTTTTGGTCAATTTTAAGACAAAAATTTTTTTTTTTTTTCCCCTGAAAATTTGGGGTCCGGGTGGGATTTAGAAAATTTTGGACCAAAATCCAAAAAATTTGTTTTTTTGTTTTTTATGCATTTCTGTCAATTTTAAGACAAAAAAAAAAAAAAAAAATTTTCCCCTGAAAATTTGGGGTCCGGTGTCCCACGGTATCTTCCCCCTCCGGGGGAAGATACACTAGTGCATCTTCCCCCCCCACAGGGGAAGATACACTAGTGTATCTTCCCCCCCACCCTGGGTATCTCCCCCCCCCCCAATATTTTTTTTAACATTGATAACATCAGGCATGACTATTCATGGTGTGGAGGGGATCCCTAGATTTGAGTACCATATTATTATTTTTTCTGACATTCCAGGTTTGACAGGTTTTTTCATGAAAAAAATTCACTCAGACAAAAAATATTTTTCAATTCAGATCTTTATTGGCTTTTTGACAAGCAAAAAATATGTACACATTTTGAAATTATAATATCAGAACAAGATCTAACAAAATGAACATCATCAGGACCTTTATGGAAGGCTAAGAGTGGGGGGGGGGAAAGATGCACAGGTCTGTGTATCTTCCCTACCCACCCACATATTCACCTCTCAATGTTATTATTTTGAAATTATAATAACATATTCCCTCATCTTTTTTGTTATTTAGAAATTATAATAACATTGCACGCCTTTCAGTGAAAGGTTTATGTTATCAGAAAAGTGTTTATCAAAATGAACATCGTGGGGAGCACTTCATGGAAGGCTAAAGGAGGGGGGTGGGGAAGATACACAGGTCTGTGTATCTTCCCCCCCCACCCTCATATTCACCTATCATTGTTATTATTTTGAAATTATAATAACATTCCATGCCTTTCAGGGAAAGGTCCATAATATCTGAACAAGGTCTAACAAAATGAACATCATGGGGAGCACTTTATGGAAGGCTAAGGGGGGTGGGGGGGGGGGGAAAGATGCACAGGCCTGTGTATCTTCCCCCCACCCACAACATATTCACTCATCATTGTTATTTAGAAATTATAATAACATTGCACGTCTTTCAGTGAAATGTTTATGTTGTCAGAAAAGTGTTTATCAAAATAAACATCGTGGGAAGTACTTTATGGAAGGCTAAGAGAGGGGGGGGGGGGGGGGAAGATACACAGGTCTGTGTATCTTCCCCCCCACCCACATATTCACCTATCATTTTATTATTTTGAAATTATAATAACATTCCATGCCTTTCAGGGAAAGGTCCATAATATCTGAACAAGGTCTAACAAAATGAACATCATGGGGAGCACTTTATGGCAGGCTAAGGTGGGGTGGGGGGAAGATGCACAGGCCTGTGTATCTTCCCCCACCCATAACATATTCACTCATCATTGTTATTTAGAAATTATAATAACATTGCACGTCTTTCAGTGAAATGATTATGTTATCAGAAAAGTGTTTATCAAAATGAACATCGTGGGAAGCACTTTATGGAAGGCTAAGAGAGGGGGGGGGGAAGATACACAGGTCTGTGTATCTCCCCCCCCCCACCCACATATTCACCTATCATTGTTATTATTTTGAAATTATAACAACAGTCCATGCCTTTCAGGGAAAGGTCCATAATATCTGAACAAGGTCTAACAAAATGAACATCATGGGGAGCACTTTATGAAAGGCTAAGGTGGGGTGGGGGGGGGGGGGAAGATGCACAGGCCTGTGTATCTTCCCCCCCCCCACCACCCACAACATATTCAGTCATCATTGTTATTTAGAAATTATAATAACATTGCACGCCTTTCAGTGAAAGGTTTGTTATCAGAAAAATGGGAAGATACATCAAAAATCAACATCATATGGATCACTTAATTTTTATACATTTTGACCCCAGCTTCGACACAACTGCAGTGTCTGGGAAGGGACTCAGATATCCTTTATTAAAACAATTTACAAGATGGGTTCTCATTCCTCTGGATGAAAATCTTTTGTCCTTAATGTCCCCAAGTAATAAATGGAAGGCATTAGCAATTGCATAAACTCCACAGTCTGCTGTATTGGGCTGTCGAACTGTCTCAGGAAATTCTACTTTTACTGTTTCCATTCCCAAAATGTCTTTTATTACTTTTTTCATTGCACGATTAACTGACCGACTCAAACTGTCATAAATATTGATTGTTCCACTTTCACACCCAACTGTTGACAAAGTAACCCAGTGGTTGCCACCAGAATTTATAATTTGAACAAACTCTGTACACGGGATATCATAGGAAGCTCAGGAAAAAATTGAACAGTTTTTCAGGCCACCAACGGTTGGAAATTTTTCTTTAATAAGAAATGATGCCAAATTGATGTGATTGTCGTTTAGCCAATCCCCTTGTATTAAATCTTTCTTTTCTGCAGCTGTTAATTCAAATTCGGAAACGTTATCACTTTGTTTACCACCACTTGCATCAACACCAGTCACTAGCACACTGGTATCACTGTTGAATGAAGTGTCATTAACTGAACTAGACACAGGTGGATCCGCTGACTCAATTGATGGCAGGTATACTTTTAAACGATTTATATTCACAGAAGTCTTAAGTTCCTTTCCTTTACTATTTTTAACTCTATATACATTGGCCTTAACTACCTCTGATATTGTATATGGTCCAGTCCATCTTGCATCAAGTTTTCCGCCTGCTCTGTTGGAATTTTTCATTGATTTCATCAACACAAAATCACCTTGTTGAAGTTGACTAAAATTCTGGCGTTGGTCATAATTTTTCTTTTGTCTGGTTTGTGCTTTTTTAATATTTTCCATTGCTTTTCCATTGGCCACTTCACGAAGTTTGGTCATCTCATTAATTGTTTCATCTATGGTCGAGGTTGATGGCGCAGGTTGACTGTCACTTTCCAGCTCAACTGGTAGACGTGGATGCCTCCCATGCAAGAGAAAGAATGGGGAGTACCCTATGAAAGAGAAGAAGAAATAGAATAATTTTTCAATGATTGCATCAAATCTGTCTCATGAGCTCACATAATGCTATGAATGTAACATGTTACAAGTTACTTGTAATAAATTTCTAATAATTCTGCAATTCATTAATAAGAATTTTGTCCCACTCAAAGATAGGTTATCGACAATAAAAGTAGTATATACCCGCATTCACATTCTTTATAATTTTGGTTTAATTTTTGATATAGAATAAAACACATTAGGGTGGAATGCTTAATGTATGTGTGTGTGAGTGGCGGGGGGGGGGGGGGGGGGGGGGGCAAGAGGGGGGGGACATGGAAATTATTGATGTGCTGCCCGCGTGCAAAAATCTCACTGACATGCATCCAAATCTCACTGGGAGCTCATCAAAATCTCACTGACAGTCACCTCCAGAGGTTAACAGGTCTGGTCACCACCAGTTGGTAGAACGTAAGCGTATGTTCCTTTGATGTATTGTCATTCCTGTTATGCCTGTGTGGGTGGGTGGGGGGATATTTGGTATTAATTTGTATTTAAAACTGATCCACACATGGTTTCTACGCGCAAAAAAAAAATCTCCATGAAAATCATGTCATCTCCCTGAAAATTTTCTTCAATCTCCCTGAAAAAATGAAAAAAATTTTGGGAGGTTAACATGTCTGTCCCTGCCATTTTTTCACACTGGGATTATACTTGCCAAGTAATTATTAATGAAATAAGTATGTGTATATAAATTATGGTAGATGAACTGGCAGATCCATTGTGATATACATTTTAAAAGTTTTTGAAATGCATTATTTACCTGTAGAGGCATGTACTGATGTCCTGTATGCGAACAGAACACCTTCTAAAATATCAGCCCATTCTTCCTGTTTTTCTTGTAGGTGTTTCAATAGACTCTTCTGTGTTGTCTGATTTTGCCGCTCAACTAACCCATTTGCCTAGAAGATATAAGTTTCTGATGTTAGACATGAAAATAATATAGTTCATAATAAAAAATTGTAATTCACCACTCATATTTGATCTCATTTTTCTATTTGAATAAATGAATTCCTTTCGGAGCAGGGCTGGGGTCAGTTACATGCAATGTAATTAATTACAATTACTTGGGGAAAATGCAATTACAATTACTTGGATTTTAAAAGTAATTAATTACAATTACAATTACTTTTTGAAAAGTAATTAATTACTTTTAATTACTTTCAATTACATAACACAAGAATTTTTTTATGAGTGTTGTCTGCTACTAGCATTAGGTTAAGGGTTAATGAAGTGACTATAATTGACTGTACCTGTGGATGGTAAGCACTGGTTATATGGTGGTCTACACCTGTCAGCTTGTGAAGTTCTGTCTGAAGTACATTAACAAACTCCCGCCCCTGGTCTGAAATGATGATTTTAGGGCAACCATGTCTGCAGATCAATGAGTATAGGAATTTCGCTACACTAACTGCTGATTTATCTTGTATTGGAGCAGCTTCAGGCCACTTGGTAAAATAGTCAATTGCAGTGACTGAAATTTGAAAATAAGATTATATTTATGAAAACCGTACAGTGAAGTCATGTTAATTGAATATGCATTTTGCAAAGGACAATTAAGTCAATGGCAACATTTGCCGTGAAGGGAAGTTATGGGAAATAGATTTGTGTTCATTCCATATATTCCATTAACTGGCTGAGTGCTAGATTATTTTTGGAAGTCAGAATTTGTTCATATAGATTTGCATTATTAAAAATTATTGGAGAGTGCCTTATTTTTAATAATGCAAATCTATATGAACACAATTGCTTTTGACTGAATATGAAACTTGTGTAAAGAATATGAAGACTTTAGTATGATACCCTCATGTTTCTGAAAGCCATGATAGTTGCTTCCAGCACTCAACCAGTTAACGGGGATATACAATTATTACCACTTAAGAAGGCATTCTCTAGTAAATTAACACAAATTTCAGTGGCCTTAATGCGCGTTAATAAACCCGAAAGTTATGTTCAACGTTACCCTCACCACGGAAATCAGAAATAGAAGCTTTGTTATTTTCGTGAGTATTTACAATAAATAAGTACTTTTCACCCATGAAACTAGCATCAATCGATGTTATATCAACCAGGTGAGTCAGATCGATAGATAAATATATGCGTGAGTGAATGTTGAATCTTGCAGAGAATGGTATATGAATGTCCCCCCCCCCCCCCTCCCCCCAGCCCATGCTGACCCATGACAATACCTTTGTACCTCAGCTTGATTATTAAGGCAGGTTGGTGCTAAAACGTGTTTAAAAAAAATTACCTATATACTTGTAGCCTTCTTTTGTCTCTGGTAGAGGGCCAAGAAGGTCAATACCAATTTGATGCCACAATTCTGAAGTGATTGTAATGTTCTGTAAAGGAGCCTTGGTCTTCTTGAACGGTGCTTGAACACGCTGACATACATCACAGTGTTGAATGAAATCAACAACATCTTTGTAGTGACCAGGCCAGTAGTATCTCTCGGAGACCTTGAAACATAGAAAATGGCTCAGGCTTGAAATGTGCTAGAAAGTTTGAACATTATGTGCCCCATAACATCCCGAGTTGCCCAAAATCCTGTGACTTATTCACACTTGCACCTTAAAGACACTTGCAAAAACATTTCTTGAAAAACTAAACATTTTCATTCTCGAATAACTGAAAAATTTCATTTTTTGTCTCAAAAAACATGGCTTATGACCCCTCATTGGAACGAGTGCAATGCAAATGAAAATATAATAAAATGTTAATGGTGATTTTTGGCCATTACGTTAGGTAAAGGGTTAAGTAAAATATGAACTTTTTGCTTCAAATTAGTCTTTCAGACACAGGCCCACCCAAAAATGCTGGGAAGAAACTAGATTAAAAACTCTCGATGTTTATTTTATTTTATTTTTTATTTGGAAAAAATGCTCTGCAAATTTGCAAGAGTGAAATTTGCTGATGCAGTGATGCTTGCTGGATTGATATATATTGTGATGTATTCTGTATGACCGAAAAGGTGTACAGCTAAATATGACAGCCTGTGTGCTGTTGTTGAAATAGTTTCTTTGGTATACAGAAAAAAAACCTTCAGAGAAAAAAACACCCACATGAAAATTAACCCTCACCTTTTTTGCATGAGCAGAAAAAAAAAACATATAAATGTTATTGCTTGAGACATTCTGACTAATAATCTTTATACACAACCACTTATATTTAATAACCACAGTTCACAAATTTGAGCGGTTTTACTATCAAATAACCTACCTTCTGTGCTGACTTATCATGACCAAAATGGCCACCAAGTGCCTTTGATGTGGTAGTTGTACCAAGCCCCTCATGGCAAGCCTTAATTATCCGTCTACGCTCATCTAAATCAGTTACAACTCGGACATGATGACCTGAAAGTTGATACAGATGTGAATATAAATACTGTTATATTTACATTGTCTATAGTTAACCCTTTACCTAACGATTCAGCCGTAAAAGCCCAAAAAATGTCATTGGAATGGGCTTGTTAAATTGTCTGCGTTGGGTAAAGGGTTAACAAAAGAGTCATATAAACGATTTTTGTCTTCTACTAACGTTAGGAAAAGGTTAATCCGAATAGTTGTGATGTACTAAACCCATTAATGCCTTCCGTTTCGGGCATTATGCTCTCATAGTGTTGCTTCGGGAACCAAACAGTGTCCTCGCTATCGCCATTGCATCCCTCAGCAACACTATGAGAGGATAGTGCCCTCAATGGAAGGCATGAATAAGTATACCCCCCCCCCCCCCCAACAGGGCATATAGTTCGACGAGAATCAGAGTATTGATTCACGCAATCTTTTCTGATTTTCAGTACTGTAGGACTAAGTTGATTCTCTATTTGATTCTCGCCCCCCCCCCCCCCCCCCCCCCCCTCTGAAAATTTGGGGTCCAGGTGGGACTTAGAAAATCCGAAAAAAAATTTTTTTTGTTTTTTCTGCGTTTTGGTCAATTTTAAGACAAAAAAATTAATTTTTTTTTTTCCCCTGAAAATTTGGGGTCCGGGTGGGACTTAGAAAATTTTGGACTAAAATCCCAAAAAAATTTTTTTGGTTTTTTATACATTTCTGTCAATTTTAACCCCCCCCCCCCCCCCCCCCCCCAAAAAAAAATTTTTTCCCCTGAAAATTTTGGGTCCGGGTGGGACTTAGAAAATTTTGGACCAATATCCGAAAAAATTTTTTTTTTGTTTTTTCTGCGTTTTGGTCAATTTTAAGACAAAAAAAAAATTTTTTTTTTACCCTGAAAATTTGGGGTCTGGGTGGGACTTAGAAAATTTTGGACCAAAATCCGAAAAAAATTTTTTTTGTTTTTTATGCATTTCTGTCAATTTTAAGACAAAAAAAAAAAAAAAATTTTCCCCTGAAAATTTGGTGTCCGGGTGGGACTTAGAAAATTTTGGACCAAAATGCGAAAAATTTTTTGGGGGTTTTTTATGCATTTCTGTCAATTTTAAGACAAAAAAAAAAAAAAAAATTTTCCCCTGAAAATTTGGAGTCCGGGTGGGACTTAGAAAATTTTGGACAAATCCGGAATTTTTTTTTGTTGTTTTTTATGCATTTATGTCAATTTTAAGACAAAAAAAAAAAAAAAAATTTCTCCCCTGAAAATTTGGGGTCCGGGTGGGACTTAGAAAATTTGGACCAAAATCCGAAAAAATTTTTTTTTGTTTTTTCTGCGTTTTGGTCAGTTTTAAGACAAAAAAAAAAATTTTTTTTTTACCCTGAAAATTTGGGGTCCGGGTGGGACTTAGAAAATTTTGGACCAAAATCTGGAATTTTGTTTTTTTTTGTTTTTTATGCATTTATGTCAATTTTAAGACAAACAAAAAAAAAAAAAAATTTTCCCCTGAAAATTTGGGTTCCGGGTGGGACTTAGAAAATTTTGGACCAAAATCCCAAAAAATTTTTTGGTTTTTTTTATGCATTTCTGTCAATTTTAAGAGAAAAAAAAAAAAAAAAAATTTTCCCCTGAAAATTTGGGGTCCGGGTGGGACTTAGAAAATTTTGGACCAAAATCCGGAATTTTTTGTTTTTTTTGTTTTTTATGCATTTATGTCAATTTTAAGACAAAAAAAAAAAAAAAATTTCTCCCCTGAAAATTTGGGGTCCGGGTGGGACTTAGAAAATTTGGACCAAAATCCGAAAAAATTTTTTTTTGTTTTTTCTGCGTTTTGGTCAGTTTTAAGACAAAAAAAAAAATTTTTTTTTTACCCTGAAAATTTGGGGTCCGGGTGGGACTTAGAAAATTTTGGACCAAAATCTGGAATTTTGTTTTTTTTTGTTTTTTATGCATTTATGTCAATTTTAAGACAAACAAAAAAAAAAAAAAATTTTCCCCTGAAAATTTGGGTTCCGGGTGGGACTTAGAAAATTTTGGACCAAAATCCCAAAAAATTTTTTGGTTTTTTTTATGCATTTCTGTCAATTTTAAGAGAAAAAAAAAAAAAAAAATTTTCCCCTGAAAATTTGGGGTCCGGGTGGGACTTAGAAAATTTTGGACCAAAATCCGGAATTTTTTGTTTTTTTTGTTTTTTATGCATTTATGTCAATTTTAAGACAAAAAAAAAAAAAAACATTTCTCCCCTGAAAATTTGGGGTCCGGGTGGGACTTAGAAAATTTGGACCAAAATCCGAAAAAATTTTTTTTTGTTTTTTCTGCGTTTTGGTCAGTTTTAAGACAAAAAAAAAATTTTTTTTTTACCCTGAAAATTTGGGGTCCGGGTGGGACTTAGAAAATTTTGGACCAAAATCTGGAATTTTGTTTTTTTTTGTTTTTTATGCATTTATGTCAATTTTAAGACAAACAAAAAAAAAAAAAATTTTCCCCTGAAAATTTGGGTTCCGGGTGGGACTTAGAAAATTTTGGACCAAAATCCCAAAAAATTTTTTGGTTTTTTTTATGCATTTCTGTCAATTTTAAGAGAAAAAAAAAAAAAAAAAATTTTCCCCTGAAAATTTGGGGTCCGGGTGGGACTTAGAAAATTTTGGACCAAAATCCGGAATTTTTTGTTTTTTTTGTTTTTTATGCATTTATGTCAATTTTAAGACAAAAAAAAAAAAAAACATTTCTCCCCTGAAAATTTGGGGTCCGGGTGGGACTTAGAAAATTTGGACCAAAATCCGAAAAAATTTTTTTTTGTTTTTTCTGCGTTTTGGTCAGTTTTAAGACAAAAAAAAAATTTTTTTTTTACCCTGAAAATTTGGGGTCCGGGTGGGACTTAGAAAATTTTGGACCAAAATCTGGAATTTTGTTTTTTTTTTGTTTTTTATGCATTTATGTCAATTTTAAGACAAACAAAAAAAAAAAAAATTTTCCCCTGAAAATTTGGGTTCCGGGTGGGACTTAGAAAATTTTGGACCAAAATCCCAAAAAATTTTTTGTTTTTTTTTATGCATTTCTGTCAATTTTAAGAGAAAAAAAAAAAAAAAAAATTTTCCCCTGAAAATTTGGGGTCCGGGTGGGACTTAGAAAATTTTGGACCAAAATCCGGAATTTTTTGGTTTTTTTGTTTTTTATGCATTTATGTCAATTTTAAGACAGAAAAAAAAAAAAAAAAAAATTTTTCCCCTGAAAATTTGGGGTCCGGGTGGGACTTAGAAAATTTTGGACAAATCCGGAATTTTTTTTTGTTGTTTTTTATGCATTTATGTCAATTTTAAGACAAAAAAAAAAAAAAAAATTTCTCCCCTGAAAATTTGGGTTCCGGGTGGGACTTAGAAAATTTTGGACCAAAATCCCAAAAAATTTTTTGGGTTTTTTTATGCATTTCTGTCAATTTTAAGAGAAAAAAAAAAAAAAAAAATTTCCCCTGAAAATTTGGGGTCCGGGTGGGACTTAGAAAATTTTGGACCAAAATCCAGAAATTAGTTTTGGCGTTTTTTATGCGTTTTAAGAAGAAGAAAAAAATTTAGGCTGAAAGTATTTTGTTTGGGAAAAAAATCTGTTTTTTATGTGTTTATCTCAATTTTGGGACGTTAAAGTGCAGGAACTGAAAATAGAAGGAAAATCCTGTGTATTGTGTGGGCACAATCGCTTCATCTAGTTGGTATATGCTTTTCTTAGGTGGGGCGTATGCAGCTTATTCAAGTCAAGTCCCTGGTTTGATATTTAGACTACCATGTCAGGTGAGCGCCCTCAGGCCCCCTGGGGCCTCTTGTTCTTTTTGTGATGTCAGCCACCTAATCAAGGTATTTATTGCAACTTTTATTTAATTGCCATTCTCCATATTGTTATCTAAACACCAAGTAAATGGCACTCACAGACAACAATTACCAAAGCAATAAATAAATTGCATATCAATGCTATGCTAATCCTGTGACTAATCAGGCTATTACTTTTCTTAATCCTTTTCAAGAATGGCTCATTGAAACCTCTCTAAGCCATCATGTTCTGTAAAATTATTTGTTCATTTTTTTAAAATAATATTCAATAAAGGATATGGGAGTCGGAATCGGTCGTGTAGCTGAAGAATTCAAAATTTTGTATTCAGTACCCTCTAGAGGTGGTATCCGGACAAAATGTCCATGGACATAATGACCATGGTGGTTCTGCATAGGTGGACAAAATGTCCATAGGACATAATGTCCATGGACAAAATGTCCATGAACAAAATGTACATATAGTAGTACACCATAAAATCAGTTGGGTTGAAAATTAACCAAAATCGACTGAGTTGAGTGAATATGAATCTTATTCACTCAACTCAGTCGATTTTGATTAATTTTCAACCCAGCTGATTTAAGAGTGTAAAATAATATTACAAAAGACTGAATACCCCTGGGACAAAATCCCCTTGATAAATATAAATACTATGAATATAGTAGACTATAAAATCAGTTGGATTGAAAATTAACCAAAATCGACTGGGTTTAGTGATTTTTTCACTCAACCCAGTCGGTTTGGGTTAGTTTTCAATCTAACTGATTTTAGAGTGTAAAATAACATAACAAGTTTACAGTCTAATGACATGGCCAAGGGAATTTAAAAATTCTGAGAGGTTTTTCTTTTTGTCCTTAAAGTCAATACACAGATTCTTGAGACGTTGCTGGTGGTCCTTTGTAACTCGCTTAACCCTTTTCTTTGGCGGTTCGCCGAGTGAGTCTTTGTAGAGTTGGGTAATAACCATAGAATGATCCTTTCTGATAGCATCAAGGGTTACCCAGACTGATGCATGGTGGTAACCTATGGACTTATTAAATGCACTGTTCCAAGACCAATCACACACACACCACAAGCTCATCATTGAATATTGTTATAAAAACAATAATGTAATGTACACACATGCACATTTACCCTAAGCTAATGAGATATTCATGGTATTCTGATAACATGAAAAATATATACTTAAATTTTCAAAATAATTATAATAATAAAATTAAACTTAAAATTGGGAAGTACAAAGAATAGGAAAACCAAAAAAAATGGACATTTTGTCCACCATGGCAAATTAATCAAGGACATTATGTCCATGGACATTATGTCCTATGGACATTATGTCCAAGGTGTATTTTTTGTTGGACATTTTGTCCATGGACATTTTGTCCTATGGACATTATGTCCCACTATCCTAGAGGTGTGTAACTAAGATTAATACACATAGGTTGTATCAAGGGGCTTCATAGGGGAGCTCTACATTTTACATTATGATCAACTGAAGAAAAGGCATGATGCTTGGACTATTTTTGTCACTCCTGAGGGGCTCAAGGATTGACAATGTACAGTGCAGTCTCCGTGGACTGGTCGTACTCCACATGTTGGCAGTGATGTCCATGCATGCATTTACCAGGTAATAAAAATCATCACCAGCAAAACTTTAATTAATGAAGCAGCAGGCTGTGCCCGGTTCTTCATTAATTAAATTTTTGATGATTATTCCTATAATTAGAGTTTGGAATCTAATATTATTGCGTCCGTGGAAATATTGCCCACTCCGTGGAAAGTGATCAGTCCACGGCGGCTGTACTGTATCTCATGGAGATGGATTACTTAATGTTGACTCATTCTTGAACTCTATTTATATTGTGTTCTGTTCAAGGTGAGTGCTGCAGGCCCCGAGGGGCTTCTTGTTTATAAATATGAGTTCACTTCTCTCTCTGTGACTTTGTTCCTTGTGCGTTCCGACATTCCATTTTCTATGCAGCCCAAATTTGACTCTGTAGCGTAATTTTGTCTGAGAAGTTACATGGGATGAGTTTTGTTCCTCTCTGAGATTAGTATTCGAGCATAATATTTGTTGTATATAAAATAGCGCTATGTATTAATTAAAATATCAAAAATGAAAAGAGGTTTGAAAACTGTTCTTTGTTAGGCAATATGGTGGTGGGAGGGAGATTCATATATCCACAGTATGTCAGGACTGTTGCTATGTATAGAACTTTGTTACAAACTGGTTTCCAAGTATTATCATGCGACCTGTTTAATTTGACCAGTCAACATGCTCTAATAGCTTTTCACTACAAAAAAAGTAGATTTTCGTTTTATTATATGCTACGTGACATTTTACTGTGCAATATTCAGCCCAATTCGACTGCAAACAGTTACAAGACAATCACAAAAAGCTGCTGCTGATCATTCCTTGAAGGTGACGTTCAAGGCAATGTCAAGTGCCGAAGCATAATGTCATTTAGGAAGTTACTGAAAAAATCCATCGTGTGGACCTGAAAATATTATTTTTCACTGGCGTAAGTGCTCGTGAAAAATAAAACTTTCAGGTTCACACTCATGAGATAATTCCAGTTACTGGCTAAAATAAAGTAGTTTTTTAGCTCATCTTGACATAGTCAAGCTGAGCTAATCTCATCGCTCTCCGTCCGTCGTCTGTCGTCCGTCGTCTGTCGTCCGTCAGCACCATGTTTTGCTCTTCTCCTCCAAAGCCACTGGGCCAATTCAAGTGAAAGTTTGTGTGAGTGATGGTCTCAAAGGGACATTTCATTTTTGTTCAACTCAGCATGCCCAGCCCCATAGGGAGGGAGTGGGGGAAAATGCTCCAAAATATTTTAAAAATCTTCTCAAGAACCAGTGTGTACAATGACTTGATATTTGCTATGGAGCTTCCATATGAGGTGGAGAATCAAGTTTGTTCAAATGAAGTTCGTGAAGTAATATTTGGCTTTGTAATAGGAGGGGTAAGATTTTTGGCCCCACCCAAAATTTCTAATTTTTGAACGGAACAGAGATCTGTTATTTGGTTTGAATTATCCTTAGGACCAGTGGAACTGAATGGTAAAAACAAATTGCCATCGGTTATGTAAGGGTGTTCTGTAATGGGCATCGAAAAAATGCTGAGTCAGCATATTTGCAAAAATTTAAAAAAATCTTTTCTCCAGAACCAATCATCAGAATCTTTTGATATTTAGTAACCAGCATTCATAGGGGGGTCAGATAAAAGTTTGTTAAAATAAAGCTCATTGGTTTATATTTGGGCTCTCTACAGGAGCCCGAAGTTTTAACATAGGGTAATATGGGGAATATTCTTTAAAAATCTTCTTCTTCAGAACCACCAGTCAGAATCTTCTAATATTTGTTATACATCATTGTTATGAGGGTCAGATTCTAGATTGTTCAAACCAAGTCCCTAGGGTAATATTTGGGCTTCCTACGGAAGCCCAAATTTGATCTTTGTTCAATATGGAGGGTAATTTAAAAAAATCTTCTTCTTCAGATCCATCAGTCAGAATGCTTTGATATTTGGTATGCAACATCTCTATGGGGGTCAGATTGAAGTTTGTTCAAATAAGGTCCCTAAGTATATATTTGGGCTCACTATGGTAGCCCAAATTTTTACTTAGTGCAATATGAGGAAATTTCTTTAAAAATCTTCTTCAGATCCACCAGTCGGAATGCTTTTATATTTGGTATACAACATCTCTAGGGAGGTCAGATTCCAGGTTGTTCAAATCGAGTGCCTAGGTTAATATTTGGGCTCCATATGGGAACATGAAATTTAAATTAGTACAATATGAGGGAATTTCTTCAAAAATCTTCTTCTTCAGATTCACTTGTCAGAATGCTTTCACATTTGGTATACAACATCTCTAGGGGGGTCAGATTCAAGTTTGTTCAAATCGGATCCATAGGTTAATATTTGGGCTCGCTATGGTAGCCCAAATTTGAACTTAGTGCAATTCGAAGAAATTTCTTTACAATTTCTCTTCTTCAGATCCAACAGTCAGAATGCTTTCATATTCAGTACACAACATCTCTAGGGAAGTCAAATTTAACTGTGTTCAAATCAAGAGCCTGGGTTAATATTTGGGCTCTCTATGGGAGCCGGAATTGGCCATTTTGCTGAAGAATTAAAAATTTTGTATTCAGTACCCTCTAGAGGTACTAAGATTAATCCACATAGGTTGTATCAACGGGCTTCATAGGGGAGCTCTACATTTTACTTATGATCAACTGAAGAAAAGGCATGATGCCCAGATTATTTTTGTCACTCCTGAGGGACTCAAGGATTGAGGATGTAGCCTATGGAGATGGCTTGCTTAATGTAGACTCATTCTTGGGCTCTGTTTAAATTGTGTTCTGTACATGATGAGCGCTTCAGGCCCCTTGGAGCCTCTTGTTTTTTTTTATTATGTGCTACGAGACATTTTATTGCACAATATTCAGCCCAATTCGACCCCCAAATGCATACATTTCAAAACATTAACAAAGATCAGCTAATCGTTCCTTCAAGGCAACATGATGAGGCGTAGCATGACGTCATTTAGGAAGGTACTGAGGGATATTCCTCGATATCCATCAAGTCGATGGATATCGAGAAATATCTTTTACATAATTTGCGATAATTCACAGGCTAGCATATAATAATAGAGATTATTATGACAGTAAAGTGAGCAGGTTTGTCTTATTCCGTCTCGTCAGCCAGATCACTTTACTGTCATAATAATCTCCGTATTGTGTATAGTAGTGCTCCACACATGTGTAAACTCAAGAAGAGAGAATTTTGAAGCTGCATTTGATAAAAAAATATAATAAAAAGCTTCCATTTATTTGGACACATGTTAACCTTTTGAACTCTAGTGGTATCTTCCATGCCAGTTTAATGGCAGAAATTCGAAGAGTCCATATTCATTATTTGGGGTAGACCAATTAATATTTTCAATGTGCAGCCTCGGGGCTGCACGTTGAAAATATTGATTGGTCTACCCCACACATTTACTGAACAGCTGTGCTATTTAATGACGTAATGATGTATCATGTTCCTGGCGGAAAAAGTGGCCACGGGGGTTCAAAGGGTTAAAGTCACTTTATACCATGCTTACCTGTGTTACTAACTGCGAAAAAGCCTGTATGTTAAATTTTTGGTTTTAACCCTACTACCTGTGTAAGGTTCTACTGTGGTTAAAACGTTTTCAATGGGAATTCCATTACAAAAATTTACATCTATAATAGTACACATTGTGATGTTTCATTCAAACATATGATGTTTTGCGATACTATCTGCTACGTGCAATGACTTATTAAGTTTAAAGTACCTACAATTAAATATTTAAAATAAAATTTAAAATTGTTAATAATAATTTGACTGAAAAGGCAAGGTAAATTCAATCAACTTTGACAATGTGTCTAGTTTAAACAGTATTTATTTCAAAAGAATTTCCATGGTAATACATAGCTTACATTATTATTGTGTGTGGATTCGACAGTAAGCTGTTAGCTTATCTGTGGTCGTTTCCACTCATAGTAATTTTAACAGGTAGCAAACGAGAAGACAGTGAGACCAATTCCTTCTATCAAGAACGTGTACAATAAGATACCTGTTGACACAAATAATTCGCTAATAAAGAAAAATAGAAAATACTATAAAAAGATACAAATTGGTTAGATTTCCCAAACTGATATAGAGTAAGAAGATAGAAGTACAGTTCTTAGGAAGAGAAAGAGTAAGGAGCGCCTAGTCCGAACCGAACCACCTCCATGTTTGTACCTTGATACTGTAACAAGCGAATTCTAAATTTTAACGTTGTTGGACTATCATAAGAACAAAAACTCTAGTGAGGGAAATGACCGGGAGTTAGTTTATCGTGGTACAATAATTCTGAGCATATTTTGGTGGATTTTCACAGTTAAACAATAGTAGCATAAACAGATTTTGACGCCCGGATACCAAAGTGTTCCATGTCCCAGTGGTACATACAACACTTTACTCTCCGGCGATGAATTATACTTTTATCGATCATTAGCGACAATCTTCGGGGACGGACCATGTATTATTCCTAGATGCGAGATGCACTTTATTGCTTCTGGGAATAATACATGGTCCGTCCCCGAATGTGTCTAGCTGTCAATCTAGGATTTGCGTGCAGCCGGAAGTACTGCCCACCAGCGCAGATATAAACAAAACAAACCTATGTGTTTGTAATAGAAAGTATCAGGCTTTTTTTTCCATTTAAGTGACAAAGTCGATTATTTATTAAGAGCATGGTATAAATAAAACAAATAGGTACTAGGGCCAGTAATCAGATTTAAACCATGAGTAGGATAAGGGTTTTAACTATGAAGCTGATACCTATATATTCTATATGTTTTTGGTAAGATTAAATTAAGTCAATGAAGTTAACTGATTTAACATGCTTAACAGTAGCGCAATGGCTCAGTGGTTACGGCATTCAACTGCAAACAGAAAGTTCCACAGTTTGATCCCACCAGGGGTAACTACGTTGTGTCCTTGGGCAAGGCACTTTATCCCTATTGCCCATGTGCGGCACAGTAGCACTGTGTAGTAAGGCATGCTGCACGTCATTGGTGCACTTGTCTTCAACCATTGCTAATCCTGCTTGCACAGAGTTAGTATGTTGTGGACTCTGGTAGTTGCTCACCATTGCTTGGTGGCTCTCTTTGGGTACTCCAGCTTCCTCCACCCATAAAACTGTCTTGACACAAGGTGACCCTGGTTGTCAAAAGTATCATTAAACCCCAGTAAATAAATAAATATTGTAAGATAAATTGGTCATTACCTCCTAAGTGATTCTGACATGGTGCAATGAAGTCTCTCAATTGGCTGAACATGACTTCATACCAATGTTGCAGTGACGATATAGCTAGCTATACATGCTGAAAGCAATCTTAAACACAAATGAATAAATGGTTTTGTCCCTCTATCCCGATAAATTCTGTCTTTTGATTTGTCAGAATGCCTTGGACAAATAGCCATGGCAAAGGGTACACCCAACATCCATGGGATATGAGACCGTGCAACATCCAGGGTATAAGCATACGGAAAACATCAGGGGTATATGGTTTAAATGAGAGCTTTCTGCTTTTGTTCGCCTCGATATAAAAATCGAAAAAAAAAACAAACGGAAAATAGTCACAAATATCATCAGATTTCCGACAATTTGATCATATTTTGCCATAAGAAATTAAATTGTCGAATAATTAAATGAAACAACTTGAGAAAAAAATAAAATAAGAGCAAATATTATCCCCTGAGTTCCAATGTGTTCTATGTGCCAGTAGGCACATAGAACACATTGGAACTCGGGGGACAATATGTCAACAAAATACTGTTTACTCGTTTTCTTAATGACCCAAGGGATGTAACTCTATCTGTTGTCTTCTATTTCCACTATGTCTATATTGTGTTTCAAACGGGACAACAACGTTATCTCCACCAACATGTATGGAAAATGGAGATTTAATACCTGGATGTCTCATTTGAAAACTTCGACCACAGCTCGGTAATTAAAAAACTGACATCCAAGTATTAAATCTCCATATACCATACATATTGGCAGAAATAACTTATATTGAAGTCTCAGCGTTGTCTCTGGGCCATATATATCAACTCGCTTTTCAGATTTGTTGATACAGTACAGCCGCCATGGACTGATCGTAATCCACACATGAGCAATTATGTCCACCCATGCATTTACAAGGTAATAAAAATAATCATCAGCAAAATAATTAGTGTTTGGAATCTAATATTGTGTCTGTGAAAATATTGCCCACCTGTGGAAAGTGACCAGTCCATGGCGGACATACTGTATATGCGCAGAGATAAGGTCTCGACCTCCGTACACCATCTTGGAATCCCCAGAGAGATAATAACCTATATTTAAATGGTTGACCACAAAAATCCCCCCCTCTAGTGATGCTCATGGTACGTGCCATACCTTAGGTACCCCGCTGCTCCAATTGCAGCTGTCCAAAATAAAATTGCAACAACATCACTTCTCAGATACATCTGTATCATAACCCTTAAGGGCCTAATTCTGATTTTGATAACATTTTAATGCAAATTATCAGGTACCCCAACATGCATTGTTTGGGTAAACTCAAAACTTGTTTTCTAAATATCTTATCAGTTGTTTCTAGGCAAGTCTTGGCTAGGCAGCCAAGACTTGACTAGAAACAACTGCGAAGCCACAGGAGGTGGTAGATTTTCAAAGTATATAAGAAAATGTATAAAAATCTCCAGTTCCTTGAGGGTTAATTTGGTCTTGAATTCATAATATTTTATTTATGAAATTTCAGTGAACTGGGGAAAGTGCATTAGTTGTGACTACATCACAGTCTAATTAAGAAAAAGACTGTTTTGCGATCACAATACTATATTTGGCCTTAGTTCTTCTACTTCAAGCATAAGACTAAGAACTCCAATAACCAATATCCAACTGGTAAAATAATAAATTTAGAACTAGAGTAGATGGAAATGACCAAATTCTGGTTAATAGAATATTTCTTTTAACAGGCCTAGAAATAACCGATCAATGACCATTTAGGTTATGTGTGGATTACATAAATTGTAAAACACATGAACGAACTACAGGTTACGACAAAGTAATAATACTTTTTTTCAATAATTTTTATTCAATTAACAGGAGTTTACTCTATAACCTATATTCAAGTAACAGATCAAATTTGTACTGGAGGTGTGGTAAATTGTTTTGTGCTGGGAAATTATATTCAATTAACAGGGTTATATATATGTTTTTCTGGTTTCTTGGAAAATTGTTATCTGATTCCTGAATGAATATCTTTAAATACTGTTAATGAAGACCTATTTCTGATTTCTTTAAAAAAATATTTTACCCCCAAAAATAAGCCTCCATAAATTCTCTTTCCATTTTGTTTATTTCTGATGCTTTAACCATATTGACACAGACTTTAATTTTGTTTCTCTGGTTTGAAACTTTTCTTATTCTTTAAAACCACTGGGCCAAATTCATTCATTTATGGCACAGACCATCTTTGGCACATACCTTTTCTACTTTGTTCAAAAGAAGCTGCTGCCATCTTCAGGCTGGTGGAGTTTACTCTTCTGATTTTTTCCCCCAAAAGTTACAATGTCCCTTGGGGCGGGGGTTAATGCGCTATAAGCCTAATTACTTTAAAAATCCTTTTCTTATAAGCCACTTGCAATAATGCTTAGATTTCTGGTATGGAACTAAATTACTTTAGTGATGCAGATTCACTTTTTTTCAAATTTATTTATATTCATTTATTGGTGTTTAAGGTCACATACTAATGCACAATGGCTAATAGTGACCGTGACAGTTTTTACAGGAGGAATCTGGAGTACCCGGAGAGAACCACTGAGCATCGATGAGCAACTGTCAGCTCCTCAACATTCTAACTCTGTTCAAGCTCCGCTCAAGCAGGGTTACAGTGGTTGAAGACATGTGCACCATCGACGTGCAGTACACCTTAGTACATGGCGTCATCGTGCTCCCATGTAGGCAACAGGGATAAAGTGCCTTGCACAAGAACACAATGCGGGTCATCCCAGACGGGGACCTCTAGCATAGAAGCCCAACAGTCTACCACTGAGCAACCACGCTCCCACTTTTTTTCAGAGAAACTCTGTAGGACAAAATTTGGGCTCCCAAATTAGGGCCCTCCTCAAAATTTATATTTTCAGAACCAATGGGCAGATGTGAACCAAATTTGTCATGTAGTATATAACTGGGTCAAAAATACTTCATTTATGCCAGAATTTTTTTTTTTTGTGGGGGGTGGGGGTTTGAGAGAACCACAGGAGTTGAAAACAACACACAAATTTCTTCAGTTGTTGTTTTTAGCTCAACTTTGACGAAGTCAAATTTGAGCTATTGTCATGGCCCGTCGTCCGTCTGTCCATCCGTCCGTCCGTCTGTCCGTCTGTCCGTCTGTCCGTACGTCAACAATTGGCTATGGCTCGGGCTAGAGGTCGTATTTATGAACCGATCTTTACGAAACTTCTTGTGTATCTTTGTTATGACCCTGGGAAGGGAACGAGTGTTTTTAGGTGTGGTCCGAAATTCAAGATGGCTGCCAGTGGCCATTTTGTACCGATGATGCAAAAATCAGTTTTTTGTACAGAACTTCTGTATGAAAGTTCTGATTTGAATAAAGTTTTGTATAAATGTTTAGTACCATGGGATACATCACATATAATACGGGTTTTTTTCTCGTGCGTAAATTATGCAAATTAGACTGACTTTGATTTATTTAGTGTTACTTTTAGAGCTGTAAGTGCCAAGCTGCTATGGCTCGGGCTAGAGGCCGTATTTATGAACCGATCTTTACGAAACTTCTTGGGTACCTTTGTTATGACCGTGGGACGAGAACGATTGTTTTTGGGTGCGGTCCGAAATTCAAGATGGCTGCCAGCTGCCATTTTGTACCGACGATGCAGAAATCTGTTTTTTGTACAGAACTTCCATATGAAAGCTCTGAATTGAATAATTTTTTGTATGAATGTTTAGTACCATGGGATACATCACATATAATACGGGTTTTTTTCTCGTACGTAAATTGTGCAAATTAGACTAATTTTGATGTTTTTTGGGGTTACTTTCAGCACTGTAAGTGCAAATGCCAATACGGCTCGGGCTGGAGGCCGTATTTATGAACCAATCTTTACGAAACTTCTTGGGTACCTTTGGTATCACCGTGGGACGAGAACAAGTGTTTTGGGGTCCGGTCCGAAATTCAAGATGGCCGATGGCAGCCATTTTGTACAAAATTAGGTGCAATCAGATTTTTGCACAGAACTTCCATATGAAAGCCCGGATTTGAATAATTTTTTTGTGTGAATGTTTAGTACCATGGGATGCATCACATATAATACGGGTTTTTTTCTCGTGCAGAAATTATGCAAATTAGATGAACTTTGATTTTTTCAGTGCGACTTACACACAGTAAGTACACATGTCAATACGGCTCAGACTAGAGTCTGTATTTATGAACTGATCTTCACGAAATGTCTTGGGTACCTTTGTTATCACCTTGGGACGAGAACGAGTGTTTCTGGGTGCGGTCTAAAATTCAAGATGGCTGCTAGTGGCCATTTTGTACCGAAATTAGGTCTAATCAGTTTTTTGTACACAACTTCTATACAGCTCAGACTAGAGGCCATATTTATGAACCAATCTTTACGAAACTTCTTGGGTACCTTTGTTATCACCGTGGGATGAGAGCGAGTGTTTTTGTGTGTGGTCCGAAATTCAAGATGGCCACCGGCAGCCATTTTGTACCAAAATTAGTGCAATCAGTCTTTTGTATAGAACTTCTGTATGAAAGTTCTGATTTTAATAAATTTTTGTATGAATGTTTAGTAACATGGAATACATCACATATTGTAAGGGGTTTTTTTTCGTGCAGAAATTATGCAAATTAGATGAACTTTGATTTATTCAGTGCTACTTACACAATGTAAGCACACATGTCAATACGGCTCAGGGTAGAGGCTGTATTTATGAACCGATCTTCACAAAACTTCTTGGGTACCTTTGTTATCTCCTTGGGATGAGAATGAGTGTTTTTGGGTACGGTCCAAAATTCAAGATGGCTGCCAGTGGCCATTTTGTACCGAAATTAGGTCCAATCAGTTTTTTGTCACAAGTTCTATACAGCTCGTATTTATGAACTGATCTTCACAAAACTTCTTGAGTACTTTTGTTTTCACCTTGGGACAGGAACAAGTGTGTTTTGGGGTGCCTTTGTTATCACTGTGCTATGAGAACAAATATTTTGGGGTTCAGTCAGACCCACTCTGGGACTCAAAGATTTCTTTCTAGTTTAGCATCTGACTGTCACCCACCTTTACAATACTTTACCTATACATTTGTTACAGGCAACGGTCAGTATTTATGTACAGACCGTTACAATACTTTATATGTACCTTTGTTATCAGGTCATTACCTAGATGTTTGTCATTGCTGTGTCACATACTATACATGTACATGTCTTTGTCTTGACAAGTTGAGCTACAGTGTCATTGACACTTTCATTTTTAGTTCATTTGGCTACCTGACAGCTGACAGCGTGAACACTGCTGCTAAACTACCAGACCCACAAGGAGTGGTGTGTTGTAAAACATTTGGCACATCCCCCCACCCTCAATCCTGCCTCAATTGAGGGTTATAGGAGGCTTGGTATGTTTCCATGAGATTTATTGTGCGAACACTTCTTCTAGAATCCTTTAGTTTTTCAGGCTTTTCAATGCGAGGAAAATTGTCGCTCTCCTTATTTTAAAATGATGCAGGCCTGAGAGCCTCAAAACAACATGCCTGTTGATAAATAAAATTCCACTCTTCTGTCTTTTGATTGTGAGCATAATTCTGCTTCATCCAATTATGTATTTCAGGTATTGCGGTTGGTCATGTATATTATTTCTTAGAAGACATATTTCCAGAACAACCTGGAGGCTTTAAACTTTTAAAAACACCAAGAATTTTGTGAGTATTTTACATTTACAACTCTGTAAAGCCAAACAAAAAAATACATTTGGTTCACAGGCGATTAATTTTTCAAATCTATGAGGGAGGGCTGAGGAGAGAGGCTTCTATTTGTTTTATTAGCTCACCTGACTGCAAGTCAGTGTGAGCTATTGCCATCAGTTGGCATCCATCGTCCGTTAACTTTTGCAAACATGACTACTTCTTCACAGTCATTCAGCCAAATTCAAACATATATTGCACAAACCATCCCTGGAGTATATCTTTTCTATTTTGTTCAAATGAAGTGGCTGCCTTCTTCGGGCTCTGGTCAATGATGCCAAAGCCTAAAAATCTTTAAAAATCTTCTCATGAACCACCAGAGAGATTGCCTTGATATATGGTATGGAACACTCTTTGGTGTTGAAGATTAAAGTTTGTTCAAGGGAAGTTGGTAGATCAATATTTGGGCTCTCTGTGGGCACATAACCATTTTGGGCTCTGCCCAAGATTTCTTTTTCAAGAACCGATGGTCCGATTGAACCAAATTTGGCATGTAGTATAAGTGAGTCCACAGTACTTGATTGATGCCCCCAAATTATTTTTTTTGTAGCCCCGTGGCTAAAAATAGAAAAAAATTCAAATGACCATATTTCCCAAACTACATGGAACAGAGAATTGTTATTTGGTATGAAGCATCCTTTTGACCAGTAAAATGGATTTTAAAAAAATGGCTATCGGTTGTGTCAGGGTGTTTGTAGGGGTGTTTGAAAAAATGCCGAGTCAGCATATTTGCAAAAATTGAGAAAAAAAAAAAAAAATTTCTTCAGAACCGCTGATCAGAATCTTTTGATATTTGGTATATAGCATCCATAGGACAGTCAAATACAAGTGTGTTCAAATTGAGCCCCTCGGTTCATATTTGGGCTCAACACAGGTCTGTCGGTTATACTTTAGTTTTCCAGACTTTTTTTGGAAACGCTTCAACGGAATGATTTCATTTTTGGTAACCTACTATAGAACGATGACTTACAAATCAAGTTTCATTTGTACTGTGTCCATCCGTCAGTCTGTCAGTCATACTTTAGTTTTCCGGACTTTTTTTGGAAATGCTTCAACCGAATGATTTCATTCTTGGTAATCTACTATAGAATGATGACTTACAGATCAAGTTTGAGTTTCTTGCTGATTGCATTATTCTTGTGTGGGTTATGGCCCTTGGAAATATGGAAAAGTGCCAAAATATCATTTTTGAGGATTTTTTTGGAAATGCTTCAACGGAATTCATGCTGATCACATCTAGATTATAACATTTGTATAAATATTAATGTGCATTAGTCCGGTAGGGGACATTGTATTGCTTCAGCGATACGTGCACTCTTGTTCAAATCGAGTCGCTTGTTTTTTCTTGTTTTTAGCTCAACTTTGACGTAAGTCAAATTTGAGCTTATGCCATGGCTAGTCGTCCGTCTGTCCTTCAACAATTCAATATGGCTCGGGCTAGAGGCCGTATTTATGAACCGATCTTTACGAAACTTCTTGGGTGCCTTTGTTATGACCGTGGGACGAGAACGAGTGTTTTGGGGTCCGATCCGAAATTCAAGACGGCCGCTGGCAGCCATTTTGTACAAAATTAGGTGCAATCATATTTTTGTGCAGAACTTCCATATGAAAGTGCTGATTTGAATAAATTTTTGTATGAATGTTTAGTACCATGGGATACATCGCATATAATACGGGTTTTTTTCTTGTGCATAAATTTTGCAAATTAGACTAACTTTGATGTATTTAGTGTTACTTTCAGCACTGTAAGTGCAAATGCCAATATGGCTTGGGCTAGAGGCCGTATTTATGAACCGATCTTTTCAAAACTTCTTGGGTACCTTTGGTATCACCATGGGACGAGAACGAGTGTTTTTGGGTGCGGTCCGAAATTCAAGATGGCCGATGGCAGCCATTTTGTACAAAATTAGGTGCAGTCAGATTTTTGTGCAGAACTTCCATATGAAAGCGCTAATTTGAATAATTTTTTGTGTGAATGTTTAGTACCATGGGATACATCACATATAATACAGCTTTTTTTCTCATGCAGAAATTATGCAAATTAGATGAACTTTGATTTTTTAGCTCAACTTTGGTGAGGCCAGTTGTCCGTCTGTCCGTCTGTCCATCAGCAATTCAATATGGCTCGGGCAAGAGGCCGTATTTATGACCCGATCTTTACAAAACTTCTTGGCTACCTTTGTTATGACTGTGGGACGAGAATGAGTGTTTTTGGGTCCAATCCGAAATTCAAGTTGGCCGCCAGCTGCCATTTTGTACCGACGATGCAGAAATCTGTTTTTTGTAATGAACTTCCATATGAAAGCGCTGATTTGAATAATTTTTTGTATGAATGTTTAGTACCATGGGATACATCACATATAATACGGGTTTTTTTCTCGTGCAGAAATTATGCAAATTAGATGAACTTTGATTTTTTCAGTGCTACTTACACACAGTAAGTGCACATATCAATACGGCTCGGGCTAGAGGCTGTATTTATCAACCAATCTTCACGAAACTTCTTGGGTACCTCTGTTATCCCCTTGGGATGATAACGAGTATTTCTGAGTGTGGTCCAAAATTCAAGATGGCTGCCAGTGGCCATTTCATACCGAAATTAGGTCTAATCAGTTTTTTTGTACACAACTTCTATACGGCTAGAGGCCATATTTATGAACCGATCTTTACGAAACGTCTTGGTTGGGTACCTTTGTTATCACCGTGGGATGAGAACGAGTGTTTCTGAGTGCAGTCCAAAATTCAAGATGGCCACCAGCAACCATTGTGTACCAAAATTAGTGCAATCAGTCTTTTGTACAGTACTTTTGTATGAAAGTTCTGATTTGAATAAATTTTTGTATGAATGTTTAGTAAACTGGAATACATCACATACAGTACAGTTTTTTTTCTCGTGCAGAAATTATGCAAATTAGATGAATTTTGATTTATTTAGTGCTACTTATACACTGTAAGTGCACATGTCAATACGGCTCGGGCTAGAGGCTGTATTTATGAACCGATCTTCACGAAGCTTCTTGGGTACCTTTGTTATCACCTTGGGATGAGAAGTGTTTCTGAGTGCGGTCCAAAATTCAAGATGGCTGCCAGTGGCCATTTTGTACCGAAATTAGGTCCAATCAGTTTTTTGTCACAACTTCTATACAGCTCGTATTTATGAACCGATCTTCACGAAACTTCTTGGGTACCTTTGTTTTCACCTTGGGACAGGAATGAGTGTGTTTTGGGATGCCTTTGTTATCACTGTGCTATGAGAACAAATATTTTTGGGGTTCAGTCAGACCCACTCTGGGACTCAAAGATTTCTTTTCTATTTAGTATCTGACTGTCATCTACCTTCACAATACTTTACCTATACATTTGTTACAGGCTACGGCCAGTATTTATGTACAGACCGTTACAATACTTTATATGTACATTTTTTATCAGGTCATTACTTAGATGTTTGTCATTGCTGTGTCACATACTATACATGTACATGTCTTGACAAGTTGAGCTACAGTGTCATTGACACGTTCATTTAATAATTCACTGAACAGAGCATGCTAGGAAGCTTTCCTAGAACCAGCTGAAATGAAGGGCCAAAAAAGTTGCCTTTGGTTGTGCTATAGCAAATAAAATAAACAGCTGCGCCATGAGCACATGATACGCCCGTTATTAATTACAAGAGGGAAGCACACAATATGAGTATACATGTGTACTTGTCAGGTTTTTTTTATATTCTTGTACAATAATTATACCCAACAACATACTGTGTTCAATAATTTGGAAATAAAATTATTTGAATTTCATGTATATATCTTATGTTTATAAAGATCATAACTTCAAGAAAAAATCAACGATTTTCTAAGTAATAAAGTCCCATAACTCTGGAATGACTAATCGAACGGCGACACCAACCGAAAGGGAGCTTCCTTCCATCAACATAATCCACCTACCAAAAAATCGTGAAAATCTCTCAAAGCGTTCTCGAGTTATCGTACGACGTGTAAAAAATCAACAATTTTCTAAGTAATAAAGTCCCATAACTCTGGAATGACTAATCAAACGGCGACACTAAATGAAAGGGAGATTCCCTCCATCGATATACACCACCTACCCAAAAATCACGAAAATCTCTCAAAGCGTTCTGGAGTTATCGTATGACGTGTAAAAAATCAACAATTTTCTAAGTAATAAAGTCCCATAACTCTGGAATGACTAATCGAACGGTGACACTAAACGAAAGGGAGCTTCCCTCCATTGATATACACCACCTACCCAAAAAGCACGAAAATCTCTCAAAGTGTTCTTGAGTTATCGTACAACGTGTGACCAGACAGACAGACGGATGGACAGACGGACAGCGGTATACCATAATACGACCCGTTGGGTACCTCCACATCAAGTTTTAAGCTCTTTCCGATCCTTTCATTTATCAAAGAGTGATTGCCCTTGAACTTGGAAATTTAACATATTAGCTGTGGTTGTAGCTCCTCATCCATCATACAGACAGCAGTGGTTGGAAACAGTCCTTCCCATGAGACGGGTGCTATTGCGCTCGCGCCCGTTCGCGCCCATCATTCCCATTTCCAGGGTGCAAAAAAACGTGCTCTTGTTTTGACCGGACACATATTATTAATCAAGAAAGAAGGAGAAAGGTTTCAAGCGACACGATTACTATTTACGGTAAAATTATCGGACATTTAGCGAAAGACCGGAATCATGATAATCAAACACACCGTGTATTGCTGTCACTTAGTGTAAAATGCATTTTGATTGGGCAGCTATAAACTCAACGGCGGAAGTGCGAACCATCCAGAAAAAATCTTTGATGGAAAAAATCGCGCAACGCATTACAGCGTCCGGATCGTTTCGTCTCAAACACAGTTCGTCCCGAACACATCGCCCCCAACTGAAAATCGCACCAAGACGACTCGTTTGGGACGTTTTGTCCCACCCAAATTATTTGTACTTATAGATAGATAATTGAAGACTTACTGCAGAAAGTTAAGAAATGGTTTTACATCTGGAAATAAGAAAATAGAGTAATACAAATACATGTAGCTTCTAAACACACAAAACGTATATCGGTACACCGACGTACTTTAATCAGGTATGAACCTAATTGAATACTGGACTTTTTGCCGAAAGTACATTTTGCCGGAAAAGACAGTTCGCCAACATGTACCATTTCAGTGGGGAATATTCAGTCCCTGGAATTCGGCAATAACGTCGAAAATGCAACCACCGTAAAGCTTGGCGAAAGCATTTTCTTGCCATCGAAAGAAAGTGGAGGCTTATTTAATATTTTTTATAATATTTTTCCAAATAATTCCAAATAACCTATGTCCTCCAAACGGTGGGTTTTAGGATGTCAATCTACTATTAATTTGGGTGGGAAAAAAAAGATTTTTTCTACCTGCATGTTAAAATTTTCGCTGGAAAATTGTAACATGCTGTTAAAAAATGTCTTTTTGCCCACCCAAAATTGAAAGTAGATTGAACCCCTAAAACTCACCAGAAGGCTCCATTTGATGGTAGATTTAAAAAATTAGGGTGAGTGCCTTTGGCACTCGCACGCAGATGCCTTCTGCCTCATTTTTCCATCAAAAAATGATTTTACAGGACTTACTAGTCAGCGGCTAAATTCACGAGTGCTTAATGCCCCCGTCTCCATTCTTACAAGGGCATTTTATTGCTCCCGTGGGATTTTCTTCCTGGGAAGGACTGTTGGAAAGTTGAATGGAAAACAAGACTTTTCAATGTAAATATCTCTTTTATATAGTAAAATAATAATGATATAAATACCCTGGACCCTGAAACCCAAAACAGCTATTTGGCACATCGTTTCACTGGCCTCTCAAGACAGGTGTTCTCTAAAGGAAGATTTTACTGTACTGTATACTGTTCGAATTGCAAACCGTTTCAAGTGTTGGGTCCACAGTGATGGCAGCCATCACTTTGCATCTAGTTTTTAGCTCACCTGACTGAAATTCAGGGTGAGCTTTTCTGATCACTCTTCGTCCATTGTCCATCCGTCCGTTGTCCGTCTGTCTTCTTGCTGAAGGTGGTGTTTGAGCCTCTTTCTCCTAAACCACTGGCCACATTTTAATTAAATTTCATGTAAGTAGTGGTTATATAGGGGCATTTTGATTTTTATGCAAATTAGGTTTCGGCTCATATTGATCACAGGGGTGGGGAAAAAATGGCCAAATTTTTTGAAAATCTTCTATTGAACCACCAGTAGCAGAGACTTGATATGTGGTATGCAGCTTCCAATTGAGGTGTAGACTCACATTTGTTCAAGAGAAGTTTGACGGGCAATATTTGCCTTTGTTCTGAGAGGGGCAAGAATTTTTGCCCTGCCCAAAATTTATATTTTCTGAACCCAGAGGCCGATTTGAACCAAATTTAATATGAGGTATTATTGGGTTATAAGTACTTGATTTATGCCAAAAAATTTTTTCCTGCAGCCCTGTGGGAACCGCAGGAGCTAAAAATAGAAAAAAATTAAAACGCCCATATGTCCAAAACTGCATGGCACTGAGAATTTTTATTTGGTGTGAAGCTTCTTCTTTAGGACCAACACAAAGGATTGGTCAAAAAATTGCCATCGGTTTTATGATAGGGTACAGTTTCGGGACTTTTGAAAAAGTGCTGAGTCAGCACTCTTTAACACTGTAGGCAATGGGAAAAACTTTAAAAAATTCTTCTTCTCCAGATCCAGCAGGCAGAATGTTATTTTTTCATAATGGCCATAAAATTGAGTGCTCTCTGACTTTTGGTGATGAAATGATCTGATGTTATACACTGTTGGAAGGTTGCTTTGTGAGCTCTTTCCAAAAGTTTGTTACAGCACATAGTCCCTGTGGGAACCCCAGGAAGTGGAGCAGTGCTTGTTTGCTAAAGGTAAACAAGTTTTGCTTTACTGGTAAAATAGGATCCAGAACAAACGCCTGGGGTGGAAGTCGTCGAAAGTAGGTGGCTAAGGTATAAATGATTCACTAAACTTGACTTCATCCCTATATTGCAGTCATGAGATTATCAAAGATGATAAAAGTGACCTTCAACAACAATAAATAAATAAATAAATAAATAAATAAATAAATAAATAAATAAATAAATAAATAAATAAATAAATAAATAAATTACATCATAGGATATCATCAGCTTAAAACCCTCTGCACTCCATGTCAAAATAATGAATTTCAAACAGCAAAAGTTTAACATAATGCAGGCTCTATCAAATAAGATTGAAGAAGATGATCTCTGCAAGTAAACAGAAAATGTGCTCTTCATAGTTTCTTGAAAATATGGACCCATAGTTACGACTAAGTACACAAAGTGTATGAAATGATCACTGAAGAGATAACATGATACGTCTGTGTTTTTATGAATTTGAATCTTAACGGAAAAGAAGCAATTCTTTAAGGAAATTCATCTCGTGATTGATCTGTCTTGCTGTTTCGTAATTCAAGATGGCGAGCCCAGTGGAACAGAAAAGATGCTAAGCCACGGCGAAATTCGATGGACAATCGTTCACCGGACTTCAGTATAAAGAAGCGTTTCGGGACTTGGAAGTGTGCACAAAAATTGATAGGCAAAAATCTACAAAACCAAAAACTAGGAAATTAAAGCCACATGAATTAGAAGTCCCTATAATCCACACGCAGCATGTTGAGAATGAAATTGGAAAATGGATAGAAAAAGCCTGTGATGTAGAATTCTTCACAACTCCCGAACGCCAGAAAAATTGGATAACAAACATTAAACAGGTTTGTGCCGATAAATTTAAAATAGAAGAGAGAAAAGTCTAGAAGATGGAAATTCAGTTGTCGCTTTTTCGTTTGACTCCACCTAATGTGAAATTTGTAACAATTAACTTATATAAGACAGGTACAGTGGTTGTTCAAGGCATTGAGAATTGTGTTAAATGGAGAGATTTGTACTTTGAACGGATTAAAAAGGGTGTTGAAAATCTTCTATGTCAAACAGATGTGTCGATAGCAGGGTGTTATTGAAAGTGACACTCTCCCACGTTCGCCCTCGGGGCATAACGGAATCGAAGTGGGGCTTATCGACAAGGAAACCCCTAAAATACCGTTGGTTGTTAAAAAGGCTGTTAATAAAAGCCTAGAAAACATTAGAGAGGAAAGCCTTTAATGCAGACAAGCTTGAACACTCTATTAGTTTGCTAGAGAATATTGTTTGCTCATTACAACTTGAAGTGTCCAGCCTCAAGGAAGGCTCGGATAAACAATTTGCCTCAACAAACAATATAGATGGGATGGCGATTAAAGTCGAAGAGTTGGCAAGCAAATTATCGATAGTGGAACGTTTCATATCTGACCTTCACCAGGATTATGACAGTCTGCATAGTATGTTCCAACAGTATAATTTAGTGGACAGGACAAATATTTGTGTGAATTCAATAAAAGTTGTGTCCAGAGAGGAATTCGAAGAGTTACGAAGCACTGTCAATGACTTTCTATCTATTCCATCGGATTTGGGATCAGAGAACAGTGAAATTCTTCACACATCAGTGCAAAAAAATTCTCAAGTTAAAAACAACCCAAAGAGAAATACATGTAGCTCAGCTCGAAGAGAGCAATCTCGAAATCCAAGCCTGTCACAACGCACACCCCCATTGAGTGCATTGAACAACATTCTAATGATACGGACTCAGCGAGTGAAATCACCATGCCAACAAGTACATGTACATCACAGACAATGGATGGCGATGTAGAAAAGACAGCTGTGCAGATGCCCCAGAGAAGGAACCTGATACTGACAAACTCTGTTGGTAGACGTATAGGCAGAAATCGGTTAGATCATAGAAAAGAAACTTGGGTACATTACGAATCGGGGGAATAGGCGGTTTGATTAATCTTCTTGCAAGATGCGAACCACAGGATGCTCGCCAGTCTGACCTGCTGTTTACTGGCACAAGTCTTATTGACACTTCTCAAACTGCAGAAGAAATTGGTCAGCGTTTCGTGGAACTGGTGGGTAAATGTAAAACAACTTTTCCAGAGGCTCATATAACTCTCTGTAGCTTGCTTCCCAGATTGGACTCGGAGGAAGCAAATTGTAAAGTGTCTTGCGTGAACAATCAAATACAAGGAATGTGTGAGGCTGATGATTGTCTTCACTTCTGTGACATAGCAGGGGTTACTGTAGACAGAAACGGATCATTCAACAGAGATTTCTTCTATGATAATGTTCACTTGAATAATAGAGGACTCTCCAGATTAGCTTCCTGTATAAAGAGGTATTTACATTTACCTATGGCACCTTCTGTGGCCAAAAATAGAAACTCTGTACCTAGGAATAGACATTCTGTACCTACATTTCAACAACCACATTCAAATTCTCACCAGAAGAAGAGACTGTCTTCAAATTACAACTGAAATGATTCTGGAATGAGATTCCAAACAAATGAAATAACTCACAAAACTCAAAACGTTACAGCAAATGAATTATTTGCTCATATTACCCTGCTTCTAGAAATGTTACAATCAATTCAAAGTACGAAGAATAACTCAGGTCCCTATCTTTCATAATTGTATCGAATATTACATTTATTAGATGGCTAACTCAAAAAAAAAGGACATTCGAGAACTCAAAATAAGCTCATGGAACATTCATGGCTATAAGGAAAATGTCGGGAATAATAAATTCAGGAATAGTGAATTTATCAATTATATCAGTAAGTTTGACATAATTGGGCTAGTAGAGACTTGGACTGACAGGGATAGTCCTGTCTTTATACACCGTTATAAAATCTTCTCCAGCTGTCGCACGAATCATAGAAGGGGTGGTACTCTTTTTTGTGTCCGAAATTCACTGATCTCAGGTGTTAAAGCCATACCCTCTAAAAGCAAGGATGTTCTTTGGCTTAAACTGGACAATAAATTCTTATTTTTACTTAGTGCAATATGGGGAATAATCTTTAAAAAAAATCTTCTTCAGATCCACCATTCAGAATCTTTTGTTATTTGATATACAACATCTCTAGGGGGTCAGATTCAAGTTTGGTCAAATCGGGGATCCCTGTGTTAATATTTGGGCTCCCTATGGGACTCCAAATTTTACCTTAGTGCAATATGAGGAAATTTTTTTTTTTTTTAAAATCTTCAGATTCACTCGTCAGAATCCTTTCTTTAAAAATCTTCTTTTTCAGATCCACCAGTCAGAAACCTTTCATATTTGGTATACAGCACCTCGGGGGAGGGTGTCAGATTCATGTTTGTTCAGATCGAGTCCCTGGCTTAATATTTGGTCTCTCTGTTTGTTGGTGTGGGGGGGGGGGGGGGAGGGGGGGGGGAGGGGGGGGGGGAGTTAGGTTCAAGTTTGTTCAAATCCATTCCTTAGTGTTTTTCCATAAAATTTGCCTTTCAAACTACAGTGATATAATAACTCTTGGAAGTTTGGCAGTGCTTGTCTACTGCTGATATAATTGGAAGCAATCAGGAAGACCTATGATAATAATCATCTGACATGGACACCAGAGTTATGATTAATTTCATGACTTCATTCCTGTGTATGGTTTATGAACCATGACTAACTAAATGTGCCCCAAAATACTTCTTTGAACAGCTTTGTCAGGTGAGCGATTAAGGCCCCTTGGGGGCCTCTTGTTTTTATGCGGTCTTGATTTTGTAATATTTTACTTAGAAATCTTAACTGGTTGAGTGCTAGAAGCCACTATCATGGCTCTGCTGAAAAGTGCTGAAAGCCACTTTAGTGGCTTTACACTGTATGCATTAGCTTGTAATTTACTCAGCAATAGAAAAAAAGTGTTCAAATAAAATTATGTTAAACTTTATTGGAGAGTGCCTGATGGCACTCTCCAATATTAACCCCTTACCCAATGTAACGACCAAAACCAGCCAATGCTATTCACAGAAGTTGCCAATTAATTTTCATTATTTTTTCATTTTTTGTCTCAAACACATAGGTTATGAGCTCATCGTGCTCGTTCCAATGAGGGGTATTAACCTATGTTTTTGAGACAAAAAATTTAAAAAATTAGTTATTCAAAAATTTTGTTTATAAGTGCTCTCTGCTTTTCATATGAGGTAACAGGTTAACAAAACACTAATATTTAAACAAAATCTTGCAAAACTAAGGCTCCCCTTGCTGGCAGCATGGTATGCTGATAGCATGGTATCTTGCTGGTAGCATGGTATCTTTTAAATGGTATCTTCACATTACAATTCCCCTTTGAAAAATAATTTAGCACTCAACCAGTTAATCGACTGGTGAAAATGTGCTGTAGTCAGGATACGATTCGATTTTCAAAAGACTGCTTTTGTGAGCAGAGTTAACACGAATAGTAGACCATGCTTGCGAAAACATTTCTTGAATAATTAAAAAAATTCACTTTTTGCCAAAAAAACATAGCTTATTATTAACCCTCATTCAAGTGTGCTCAAACCAGTAAGGAGTCATAAGCTTATAATATTTTTGTGGCAAAAATTGCTAAATGTTTAGTTTTTCAATAAATTTTGAGGCAACAATTGAAAAAACAATAAAATTTGAATGGTGATTTTAGTGAATATTGCTGACTGGATATGGCCATTAAGTTGGGTAGAGAGTTGAAATACTAGTGTTCTATTCAGCCATTAACTCTTTACATGTTGCAGACAGATTTTCCTGCCAAGAAGAGGACTTCTCTTGCCACTGACATAAGTATAATTTGGATATATTTAATCCAATTTTTCCACTGTAAATTAAATGGACTTTTTCACCAATGATTCCTTGATTTAAATTTTGATGAATTTTTTATCAAATCCACTCATGGCTGCTTTTCAGCAGCCATGACTAGATTTGATGAAAAATATCCTGAAAATACTCAGCATGTTAAGTGTTAATGGCTGTGATGATTTGTCACTGTGGCCATTGTGTATTGAAGAAAGTGTTGTTGATGAGTATTAAAGGTTATTAGTCAGAAGCTATTGTGTTACAGTTATCATAAAAACTAGTCTACTGTCCTCTACACTGCCCCCAACAGTGTCTGTTGTCTGCTGTTTCTGTTAGAATTAATGACATTTTCAAATATGAGAGGTCAGATCATATCAGAGAGGGAAAGATAGCAACCTTTTGCAACAGACCAAAAGTACATAAGGAGAAATAGACATACAATTCAAATTTTTATTGTCTGGCATCAGTCAGCAGTCAAATCAGCACATTCGCAAAGACATGGTCTACCATCACTCAGTTGTCAAACTGGTACATGTATAAGCTCTTCATAAAAGGCAGAGTCTGCCATCACTTAAGTCATCAAATTGGTATCAGCACATCAACAAAGACATAGTCTCTCACCAGCCAGCTGTCAAATTGGTACCAGAACATCAGCAAGGGCAGTTTGTCATCAGTTAGCTATCAAATTGATATCAGCACATCAGCAAAGACAGAGGCTCTCACCAGTGATCTGTCAAATTGGGATCAGCAAAGACAGAGTCTGCCATCTGTCAGCTGTCAAATTGGTATCAGCATGTCAGCAAAGACAGAGTCTTCCTCCAATTTGCTCTCAAACTGGTATCAGCATGTCAGTAAAGACAGAGTGTTCCACCAGTCAGCTGTCAAACTGGTAAAGGCTCATCAACAGAAGACAGACTTTTCCCTTAATCAGCTGTCAAATTGGTATCTGCACATCAACAAAGACAGTCTTCCACCAGTTAGTTGTCAAACTCAGGTATCAGCACATCATCAAAGACAGAGACTTTCACCAGTCAGCTGCCAAATTGGTGTCAGCACAACAGCAATGACAGAGACTGCCACCAATCAGCTGTCAAATTGTGATCAGCACATCAGCAATGACAGTCTTCCACCAATTAGCTGTCAAATTAGTATCAGCATATCAACAAAGACAGAGTGTTCCACCAGTTAGTTGTCAAACTGGTATTGGCCCTTAAACAAAGACTGAGTGTTCCACCAGTCAGCTGTCAAACTGGTAAAGGCTCATCAACAGAAGACAGACTCTTCCCTCAATCAGCTGTCAAACTGGTATCTGCACATCAGCAAAGACTGAGTCTGCCATCAGTTGGGTGTCAAATTTGTATAAGCACATCAGCAAAGACAGAGTATATGATCAGTTAGCTGTCAAATTTGTATCAGCATAGAGAGTCTGCCATCAGTCAGCTGTTAATTTTCTGTCAAACCAGCGATCTGCGAAGACAGGGTCTGCCATTAGTCAGTTGGCAGATTGTTATTGTATCATCTACACAGGCCAGCAAATCTTTGTCTTTGGGTTAATTCATTTGAGTCACACAAAATACCAAATAAGATATTAGGCTTTTGACTGAGCTCCACTGTCTGGGTCAAAGTTCAAGTTAAATGGTGGAAAGATGTAGACCGATGTGTGATACCATTGAAAGGAAAATGCATCAATGGCAACTGCCCCTGGGTCTGGCTGCCAGGCAGCATATTGTGCCACCTGATAATTTAGTCTGGATGCAAAATGGTCAATCTCGGGGATGCCCCATATTAGAGTAAGTTTGCAAAAAATGAATGGATCTAATTTCTATTCAGTATTATCATGATGAAGTCGACTTTGGTGATCCGCATCGACATTAAGAACACCTGGGATATGAGTCGCCGACAACCACACATTTCTATTCAAAGCACAGTGCCATATTTTTTGAGCCAGACGATTACAAGTATGTTTGGTTCCACCCATGTTATTGATATATGCTACTGTGGTTGTGTCGTCACTCTGAATTTGAATATGCTTGTTTGTGAATGTGTTGCAGAATGATTGCAAAGTTAGCCAAACTGCTGAAAGCTCTTTAACATTCATGTGGAGACCTGCTTCCACGTCTGACCACCTGCCCCCTGTTTTTTGTGTTCCAAAGACACCATGCAAGATTTGAAGCATCTGATTGCAGAATGATCTCACAGTTGTCAATATAAATGGGGGAATTGGATTTTGTTATATGGTCTATCCAGTATCTCAGGTCATCCTCGACTGCTGGAGAGATGCTCATTAAATGGCTGAAATTACCACATGCTTGTTTTAGTGCATGAGCTTTAGCATTGTCTAAATTACTATAAAAAAGTTTTCCGAACTGGAACCCCAGAAAACATACAACCATTTTGCCTACCAATTCAGCTACACTTTGAATTGTAGCCTTATCTCTGCGTAATAACTGGATGCATAAAGTTTGAATGTCAGTAGCTTTCTCAGGCCTCAGTGAGAACCCCCAAGTAGTGAAGTGTGTGTGAGGGGCTCTGATGAGATTTCTCAGGGTGAATTATAAACCCGGATTCGAGGCCCAGATTAACAGTGTCCTGAATGTTATTGCAACAATCTTCATAATCTTCACCCATCAGCTAGGAGTCGTCCATGTAAGATGCATTTAAATGACCAAGAGATCGAAGATGAGCATAAAACACATTAGAATTTTTTGTTAAAATACGAGGTCCATTTGGGAGAATGCAAAATTGGTATTTTGTTCCTTCCCCAAAAAATCTAAGAGTTTTGGTGACTGTCCTTTATTGGTAAGGAATAATAAGTGACTTTCCAATCGACAGATGCCATGTAACATCCTGGTGTCATAAGACTGAAGGCAGAGTGTAAACTTTGCATTTTGGAATGTTTCTTGGCAACATGTTCATTAAATTGTTTCAAGTTCAAAATGAGTCTGAATGACCCATCTTTTTTAGGTCGAATAAAGACAGTTGAAATATATTCTCCAATGCAATCGGACATTGCTGATTTTATAACGCCTGTCGACAAAAGTTTCTTAATCTCTTGAGAAATAATTTCATGTTCTTGAAGACTGAAGTTAATCGTGCATGGTAGAGAGCACTGTGTCGGTTGGCCCGACAACTCCGTGTTAATGCTTGTAATATTGTTCAATATCCAATGGTCAGATGTGATTTTCTACGAATTGTGGACATGGAACTTCAACTGACCGGCCCTGAAATTATTCACTAGGCCCTGCAACTTGGATTTGAGACCATTGATAAATAAAGACCAAGAAAGAAAATAGGTGCTTACCTGTTCTGTTGTTTCCTGTGTGCATTGTTCGGTTGGTAGATGAAGTCGTCGTCAAGGCGGGAGAACTGGTACAGGTATGTGGCTTGCTACATAGCGTTTGTCGGCTCTGTGGTAAGGCTTTTTTCGGTTGGTGTTGTGGCCGGCCTCCCGAAAAAAAATGAGCTTTACCTTTGCCAGCGAATTTGCTGTTGCTTTTGAAATGGAAACTGCTGCCTCTCTGATAGCGGTTTGTGATGTCACTATCGACATTGTCTGTCTCATTAATGTCTTTGATGGACTTTGCCAGATCTTTGCCAAACAACATCTGTGCGTCATTGTTGGTCACCAAACAAAGTGGAGCATACCGACTATTCATATCTGGCTTGAACAATTCTTTTCATCGCATAGACATGTATGTCATGGTGTGCAGCTATGGACAGGCTGACAGAGTCCACCAACATTTTAATGTTGTTTTCAATGTCAAGTGGTGACTGTTGAGATTTCCCCTTCACCAAATCATTAAGAACTTGAAGAGTTGCATAAGTGCCCTGCGTCAATTTTAACTGGGCCCTCTGAAGCTTCATGTCCCTGGAGCATGTTGATGATTTCACCTTGCTCCAAATTTCTCTATTAACTTTGGGAACCAGGAGATTGTTGACGTTTTGAGGTTGGGTATACCGTTGTTGATCAGTTTTCAAATGGCCTTCACTGAGGCCTTTGTCAGTCAAACTGTTGGTAATTTTTGCCAGTTGAGCATCCAGAGCTGGCCCAGCCTCCTCCTCAAACTCCATTTCCTTGTAAATCGCCGAAAGGTAGCTGTCTTGGTCGGCCAGTGATTCTGACACTGGAGATCCGAACTCCTGTCCCGGCGCCGTTTCGTAATTTTGTTGGAGTGTAGGAGTTCGTCGATCCGCTCCTCCATCAGGCTTTCTTCCCCCCCCCAAATCTGATGCCGTAGACATATGCTCCTCATCATCTCCGAGCCGTCTCGTAATAGCAGCAGACAATGTATCAAACTTGGTTGCAAAAGTTTGTTGCAGTCCCGAAATCGCTTGAGTAAGCTGCGACAAAATGGCGCCGTCCTGGAATTCCTTTGTCTGGAAAATTTTTTGCCGGTACCGGTGCCACGGGGCACGAATCCTTGTGCAATTGTGCATCTGATACCTCGACCCTGCATTCCCGATCATCCACAGTCAGAGACATGATGTTGTGTTTACCCGATTACGGGTTGTTCAACACAGATGAAGTCTGGAATTCTGATTGCAGATTCCTGGACAATGGCAAAATTCCTGATTGCAGGCCAACAGAGTTGGATGCCAAATTCTTTTGCCTCACCAGTTCTCCCAGAAAAATTCTGTCCTTCCATTGTATCTTCTGCGTAGTGACGATTGTCCAAAGAATATAATTTGAATATTTTGGTGGAAAATAACGTGTAACTGCTAAATATTGCTACTGTTGATGATCTTTTCCTGGTCCCCGGAAAATCTACAGTGTGAAATCCGATTCCGTATCACTATAGTATGACAGACTATTTACAGGTGCATTCGAATTCACATAATTAGCTGTTCCGGTCTCAGAGGCTACTTTACTCTGAGCTGAATGGGTGCGCTCGAACGGTGGTCCGGACTTTTTAGCTCATCTTGACAAAGTCAAGCTGAGCTAATCTCATCGCTCTCTGTCCGTCGTCCATCGTCCGTCGTCTGTCGTCCGTCGTCTGTCGTCCGTCGTCCATCAACACCATGTTTTGGTCTTCTCCTCCAAAGCCACTGGGCCAATTCAAGTGAAAGTTTGTGTGAGTGATGGTCCCAAAGGGGCATTTCATTTTTGTTCAACTCAGCATGCCCAGCCCCATAGGGAGGGAGTGGGGGAAAATGCTCCAAAATATTTTAAAAATCTTCTTCTCAAGAACCAGTGTGTACAATGACTTGATATTTGCTATGGAGCTTCCATATGAGGTGTAGAATCAAGTTTGTTCAAACGAAGTTCGTGAAGTAATATTTGGCTTTGTAATAGGAGGGGTAAGATTTTTGGCCCCGCCCAAAATTTCTATTTTCTGAACTGATGGTCCGGTATGAACCAAATTTGTTTTGTGGTAGTATTGGGTCATAAGTACTTGACCCATGCACAAAAAAAAATTCCCGAATCCCCATGGAAACCCTGGGAGCTAAAAATAGATATATTTTCAAACACCCATATTTCCCAAACCCCAGGGAACAGAGAGCTTTTATTTGGTATGAAGTATCCTTATGACCAGTAGAATTGAATGGTAAAAAAGAAATTGCCATCGGTTATGTTAGGGTGTTCTGTAATGGGCACTGAAAAAATGCTGAGTCAGCATATTTGCAAAAATTTTAAAAAATCTTTTCTCCAGAACCAATCATCAGAATCTTTTGATATTTGGTATACAGCATTCATAGGGGGAGGGGGGGGGGGGGGGGGGGGGGGGCAGATAAAAGTTTGTTGAAATAAAGCTCATTGGTTGATATTTGGGCTCTCTACAGGAGCCCGAAGTTTTAACATAAGGTAATATGGGGAATATTCTTTAAAAATCTTCTTCTTCAGAACCACCAGTGAGAATCTTTTAAAATTTGGTATACATCATTGTTATGAGGGTCAGATTCTGGATTGTTCAAACCAAGTCCCTAGGTTAATATTTGGGCTTCCTATGGAAGCCCAAATTTTATCTTTGTTCAATATGGAGGGTAATTTAAAAAAATCTTCTTCTTCAGATCCATCAGTCAGAATGCTTTGATATTTGGTATGCAACATCTCTATGGGGGTCAGATTCAAATTTGTTCAAATCAGATCCCTAGGTATATATTTGGGCTCACTATGGTAGCCCAAATTTTTACTTAGTGCAGTATGAGGAAATTTCTTTAAAAATCTTCTTCTTCAGATCCACCAGTCAGAATGCTTGTATATTTGGTGTACAACATCTCTAGGGGGGTCAGATTCCAGGTTGTTCAATTCGAGTGCCTAGGTTAATATTTGGGCTCCATATGGGAACATGAAATTTAACTTAGTACAATATGAGGGAATTTCTTCAAAAATCTTCTTCTTCAGATTCACTTGTCAGAATGCTTTCACATTTGGTATACAACATCTCTAGGGGGGTCAGATTCAAATTTGTTCAAATCGGATCCATAGGTTAATATTTGGGCTCGCTATGGTAGCCCAAATTTGAACTTAGTGCAATTCGAAGAAATTTCTTTACAATTTCTCTTCTTCAGATCCAACAGTCAGAATGCTTTCATATTCGGTACACAACATCTCTAGGGAAGTCAGATTTAACTGTGTTCAAATCAAGAGTCTGGGTTAATATTTGGGCTCGCTATGGTAGCCCAAATTTGAACTTAGTGCAATTCGAAGAAATTTCTTTACAATTTCTCTTCTTCAGATCCAACAGTCAGAATGCTTTCATATTCAGTACACAACATCTCTAGGGAAGTCAGATTTAACTGTGTTCAAATCAAGAGCCTGGGTTAATATTTGGCTCTCTATGGGAGCCGGAATTGGCCATTTTGCTGAAGAATTAAAAATTTTGTATTCAGTACCCTCTAGAGGTACTAAGATTAATCCACATAGGTTGTATCAAGGGGCTTCATAGGGGAGCTCTACATTTTACTTATGATCAACTGAAGAAAAAGCATGATGCCCAGATTATTTTTGTCACTCCTGAGGGGCTCAAGGATTGACAGTGTAGCCTAAGGAGATGGCTTGCTTAATGTAGACTCATTCTTGGACTCTGTTTAAATTGTATTCTGTACAAGATGAGCGCTTCAGGCCCCGTGGGGCCTCTTGTTTTTATCAGATTCAGAATATTTTTTTATTGTATTCATGCACATCAGGGGATTCCCTGCAAGTGTGCACCTGTTACAAAAAGCATGTGATGTTGAATTATAAGTCATATAATAAAGCTTTTATCGCTACAGTGAAGTGATCTGGGTCATCGCATCACATCTCATTCATGAGGTCAGATCGCCAGATCAAACAAGCTGCTACAGGCAATCTGACCTCCTCAACTCGACGTGATACTACGACAGAGGCCACTTCACTGTAGCGATAATATGTATATAGCATCATTTGGGAGGGTGGGGTATGGGTTTGGAAAGCCACACTCTCATTTTCCATCAGATCGGATTAAAGAGGTCCAAAATAGTGGTACAGTGAAACCCTGTTAATTGAATAGCCCCTTTGCCAATGAAAATTATTCAATTAACAAGAGTATTCAATTGACAGGAATTGTGTCCCTTTCCCGTATTCTAGAGATAAACTTAGCATTTATTCTATTATATCTTGTTTGACAGAGCTCCATGGGCTCTGTCAAACAAGATATAATAGATTTAATGCCTGTATTGGATGTACTGAGGCCAAATAGGTCTATAAACAAAGGAACACTGGGGAGAGTCAGGATAATTTCTCGACAGGTTCCAAGATTTTTTATTCAATTAACAGGAGTTTACTCTATAACCTATATTCAATTAACAGGTCTAATTTGTTCTGGAGGTATGGTAAATGCTTCTGTGTTGGAAATTATATTCAGTTAACAGGGTTATTCAGTTAAGAGATATCCAATTAAGTGGGCTTCACTGTTTCAGGTCAATTTTTGTGTCTGGTCTTAATAAACCAGATCATTGTTTGGGAGGATTTAACAAGTGATTACCAAGGGTGGTTTGAGAAGAACGTTTTTTGTTATTTGTCAAAGACCAAGTAAGAAAAGGTGAAGAAAAGATTGGTTGCCTAATTTCTATTGGGGTGAATGATAGTTAAACAAAAATGATTGTTTGTCCAATTTATATAGGCCTTTAAAGATACGCCAAGTAGCGGGGGAGGAATTCGCTAGAATTGTGCACTTGGTGATACCTTCCTGAAATTTGGCATGATGTAAGGGTAGGCATCAGAGATTTCAAAATCGATCGGCTACAAGTTGGCACCATCCTCTAGCCACCACTAGCAGCGAAATCCAAAATGGCCGCCAAGCGGATCGAAAAAAAGCTATTTTCGCCGATCGCACAACTGAAGCTCCAAACCTAACACCATACATGTGCTGTAATTGATGTGAATGATGGAGTGAAGCCCTTGGAACAAGTTGGGGGGAAGATTAATGGATAATGGGATCAGAATTTCCGTCGATGTGTGCGTCTGTGTGTCTGACTGTCAGTATGATCGTCCGTCCGTAGATAAATTAGTGTTGAATGTTTCTCGGGAATGCAATGGTCAAATGAACATGGTATGAGAGATTCCTGTCAACACATGAACAAGGGTACTCGATAGTATGCAGCAGTGGGGATACTTGGACATTTGATAATCCAATTAAAGTGACAGTCTATTCTCAACTTCCGGCATTTTCGATAGATTTATTTTCTAAGAAAATAAAACTATCAAATTTCTAGAGGAGTTCTGGTTCAATCTCAACACCATAGCGACACGTCTGCCAGCAAGGGCAGTGCTGGAATGAACTCGGGATGCATTAGTTCCCGTTGTTAATTATACAATGTTATCTTGCCAGTATAGAACATTGGCAAAATGGGACTAGAAGGGGTGAGTGTATGTTTGCAGTCATTCGAGGTACAGGAATATTTTTTGACTACAAGTAGTATTCTTCATTTTCGGCCAGTTAAGATGTGGTGTGTTCCAAGTCAGGATTAATGTTGCCGACACTTAATGCCCATCCCTCATGGTATGCTACTTTACCAGGGATATAGAGATATAGCCACCACTGGGAGCCAAAACATGACCTTTGATGTCGATGAGTGGTCGAAATGTTTTAGCGAATAACTTATCGAAATATGATCCGGTATGGCAATTTGATACCTTACGTTAGATTTATTAGATCAACTCAGGTATGGATTCATTGAGACATGAGTGCGCTACAAGATGAAGGATTTCCAAGTTGATTTGCTATGGAGTAGGAACTGACTAGTCACATGTGGCCTATGGCCAGAGAAAGACAAGGATACCATAGATGAACACACGGGTGAACGAAGGTATCAACTGTTGTACAGAGGCAAAATAGTTGGGGATATTGTATCATGCTATGCATGAATTAACACCGTCTTGTGCAGTAAATAACAGACTATTTTCCGAAATCTAAAACTGTATTCCTATACCCCGGACAATGTAGCAAGCCACATGGGATGAACATTTGTTAGCAAAATCAACTCAACTAGAAACATGACATGTGTTAACTGGCCGAAAATGGAAAAAAAAATACCAGAATAGGAGATGACTGGTCCTAACATGACAGTATACTACTCAATATTGTTACAACAGCCACCTTCACACTTACACAAAGGTGTGCACCTTAATCCAGCTTTCAAGCATTTGCAATTGCCCTTGCAGGCCTTGGCACAACTACAGTGGAGCATCAGTGCACATGCAGCACTTGCGTCTCCTAGGTGAGTCCAAAATGGGACCAGAATATTGAGACGTGGATTCCACTCCCATCCGTACTGTGATGGGTCTGGCACACATAAGTGTTTCTGCAGAGCACGATGCCAAATGAAAGATGACACAAGAATTACCCTTTTTACATGTTGATACAGAGCTGCTTTGGTGGGCGGGATGTTTTCCATAGACTTAAGGCCATGTGTGAACATATGCCGTCTCGCATCATTGACACGTGTACTGACACAACTGTTACTGTACATCTGTATGGTGAGTTTTTCGATATGCTGCATATGAGGGGAATCCTCTGAAAAGACTTGCGGATTCTCAGTCAATTCTATCATCATTTCAGTTGATGCGGGAAAATTCATCCATGCATTCCATCCTGTCTTCTTCCCAATGCCGAGCATGCTGGATGTTACATCACAACCTGTGAAGGCGTGGAAGAAAGTCAGGGCCTTACAGTAATCAGGTCCAAGTTGTGAAGCTATCTCATGAATTGGCATATCTTTATATGCCTTTCCAATTCCAAACCCAATCCACAGCTCACTGAGTCCAAGGTCACGGAATGTTGCGAAATGGTGCAAAGACAGAATGACGACATCAGAATCAACCGTGCGAAGAAAAGCTATTTTGTGACCTTGTGAGACTGCATGGTTGAGATGAAGCATCATGCGCGTGTCTGCTTCCTCGTGGTTCGATGGAGATATGTCACATAAGCTAACATCCTTATTGCATAGTACATATTCTCCTGATGTCGTTAACAACTGGTACTCGGATGTTGATGTTAATTTCAGCAGTTCAGCAGACAGGAACTTGAAAAATTCGTCTTTATTCTCACTAACTTTCAAGAATGCCTGCCAATTCTTCCCTTTAGGTAAAGGGACGTTCTCGGACACCCGTATCAACCTAACTGCTGTCTCACCGAGGCGTTTTGCTCGCGTCTGATTCTTCAAACTGCCTTCGGGGTAACAGTCATAGATCGCATCAACCCTTGTGGTGTTCGTGTTAATCAGAGATTCGATGTATGGCAATAATTGCAATCGAGCATATTCTCCAAACAGATCCGCTTTCTGTGGTTTGATTACATGGACTACAGCAGGCATATCCAAGATGACAACTGAAGCTTGTCTAGCTGCTGAATTCTTCCCTTGTGCAGGAATAGCTGGTAAACAATTGAGAATTTGAGATTTTGTCCCACTCCGTAGCTTACCTCTATCGGATAATGCTGGCGGATCACGTGCATTCTCGTGCATGAAAAACTCATCCATGTTTGAATCAGGCCGGGCTTGCAGTGAAACGAACATCTGGGTAACTATTGCGGCAGTTGCTTTACTTGACATGAGTTTGTCTCGGCCTTTGTCCAGGTTGGCTGGGGGTGGGTTAAGGAAGGTATATATATTTGCCTTGGGAATAACATCATTCAGGGGTACGGTGCATTCCACAAGCCTTTCCTTCAAGAAAGTGGAATATAAATGCTTGCCCCTTTCGGGTAATGACCGTAAACTCTTACTAACTTCGGGGTCCATATATTCACCAGTATCTAATGTCACCAGCTGACCACTAGTTTCATCATAAGGGTTGATAATGAGTCCCTGATTCACCAGATCGAGGAGAGATTTCAATTGATTCAGAAATTTTTTCTGCTCTGATACCGAACTTTCCGGGTGTTCCGTGTTATCTGATGATGTTGTGTGGAAACTTGCATATTCATACTCATCTATAACACGCAGAACTTCTGACCTTGAAAGCTCAATAACGACTTTCTCTTCAGCCTGGCCATAGAGACCTTTTGGACCACTGTCTTCTTTGAGTAGTTGGATACTATGTTCTTGGCTCTGATCTAAACCCATCATACTGAACTTCCTCTCACTACGCTGGACCACAAAATGGCCTTCCATGAATTTGTTGTGGATTGAAGGATGCCGCCTGGGTAGCTGAGACATGTCTCTCAGAAATACGGGGACCCACCGACAATAATTTGTATGTCCTAGGGCAAAAAAGTAACTGCACAACTCATCGATAGAACACAGTGTACCAGGCCAGTTACCGATTCGTTGGTTCCGAACGAATTGACAGCTTGTCAAGAGAAAGTTCCGAACGATTTCACCCCAATAGCGCGCAGTTGGAGATTGTGAAAGAATCCTCTGTTCCCACATTTCAAATGACTCATGGGGCCCAGTCTGCTGACAGTAAATCTCATAAGCATTCTTTCTGAGGATCTCAAGCCAAGCTAGAGTGAGAAGATATGCCTGTCGCGTCCTCTTGACATGTTTCCCACCAAGTAGGGATGATGCTACACCGGGTGTGAATATCTTTGCGAGGTGAAACATTCGCTCCCAACCAGAACCACCCATAAGCTTACCACCAGCTTCTTGGGTGCACATTTCAAGATGCAGGAATCCAATCATACACACCATTCGATCCTCACCTATCTCCTCTGGGAACAGCCATTGACATTTTTTCTGCCTGGCATACAACGGACAGTCACCTTCAATGACAGGTATCTGGCCGGGGTTTACGAAAGCAGTAGCTTCCCTGACCACATACATAGCATGCTTCTGCATACTGAGTGAGTCCGCTTTCTGCTCACTGAAAACAGGGAATACCCCAATAACTGCACGAGGTTTGACATTGTCTTGATCTTCATGTTTTGAAAAGAAGCCTGAAAAGGTCACAGGGACTTCATCAAGCTGCCAGCTGCCATCAACCTTCCCTTTATTGCTGATCTGTGACACATGAGACAACCAGTCATTCTCTCCCACGTTCAAATCTGCATATTCATTGGGCCGTACATTACATTCATCTGGAGATTCAAGCCTGATGTCCCCACCAAAGTCTTCAACGAAAGGAACAAATGCATAGTCGTCTGGGAGTTCAATTTGTGTGTCTTCTGGAACATCTAAACTCAGTGGTGGGGGATCAGTACCCACATTGTCCCTGCTCAGTTGACCAATGAGTGTGATGGACGTACCATGCATATCAGATCTACCAGATACATCAATGTTATCAGTGGTTCCTATCGAGAAAACATTACGTTTGCAGTTAGCTGGGACTACAACACCTTCGTTCTTGAACCGCAGTGAAACAGCTCTCGCGAAACTCCTGCGAACATCCATTACGCGATCATAAGAGACAGAGAGTCCCATTTGATGAAAATCTCTGATAAGATTTTTCATACGATCATGGGCATGCAACTTCAAACCCACATAAAGAGGCATTGGAGTTTCTCTGTCACGTCTCTGGTGAACATTTTGTGCATGTTCGGAGCGTTTCGCTGAATTGCTGATCAACATCTGTGAAATAGTACAAGCCACTCGAGTCTTGGCATTAACAGTCTCATCATCGCCTAAGTTCTGTATACTACATGTGCCCTCAAGTAGAACTCTAAGAAGAGTCAGGAGTGAGTTGGGTACAGGCTCGCTCAAGCAATAAGATGAAAATGATCCCGTGAAAGGAGCTTGAGATATGAGTATGTGTTTACGCAGAAGAAGACCCACATCAACTATCTTTTTTGCCTCTTCCTCAGACACTATACGAGTTAAAGATTCGGACAACAAGGAGCCAACTCGAAACCTACTTGAAATAAACACATCTCTACCCTGTGTGAAGGCGTCCCAGCCATCGCCCAATTTCTGCAACAAATGTTCTTTGAATCGAGTGGAATGTATTTCTTCACTAAGCCAATCAGAACCGACTTGCTTCAACCTCCGACTGTACAGATTCTTGAGATCGACAAGCTTCATCGCGGAATCGTTGTGTTCAACAAATGTTATGAGCTCTGCCATAACGAGAGGGTCATAGGGCAGGCCTGACGCGGAATGTTCGGCGTTCTTCGACTTTTTAGATTTAGCCGCTCGTGCTTCATTGGCAAGCTTACAATAACAGGTTTTGTGATAGTAAAGATCACTAGCAGCGGAATCAAATGCTGCATTGACCCGAGAAAAAACAACCCAGTTCTCGGCTTCCTTTGCCATAATTTTGAGTTTATTGTTATCAGACATTGATCTGCAAATAGGCTCACTGCTGTCACCTTCGCGTTTGTGACAATAAACACACTGGGGCAGTTTCCTGTCACAGCCAGATTCAAAACTTGTCCGTGTTCTTTTAGGACTCAGCGTGGAGCAGGATGCCACTGCCTCATTTCGCTCTCGCTTGTGTAGCACGCGCTGTACGATGTGAGTCCGAATACTGTCACGGCATGTCTTATGATATATTGCCTTATTCGTCAACAGTGACATCGACATACACTCATCACTCTCTCTCATCAAACAATCAATGGTCAAATTATATGGAAGCTCAACGCCATTATCTAGGAAGCGCGTTATGTCTTCCTCAATAGCTTTATAGGCGTCATGAAAACGAGATTCTCTATACGGACGCATCAATTTCTTGGAACTGTCTTGCTGGCAAAAGCAACAACGTTCCCAGTCAGTACTAGTCCGTACACGAAGAGGATTCTCACTCATTCTGTGAATGATTTTTGTGAACAATCGCGTTCTCGAATTAATTTCGACAGACAAATCAGAATTGCTTGCGGAATTACGCCAAACAAGAGATTGTATGGCAAAGAGACTGCTTCATAATATAAAGAGCGTTGTTTCTCCGGGATCAGCGTCATTCAGGTTTGCCTGAATGACGCTGATCCCGGAGAAACAACGCTCTTTTCAAGTTCCAAGAAATTGATGCGTCCGTATAGAGAATCTCGTTTTATTCTACATCATCTCCCACGTCTGTTTCCAACACGTGCGTGGATCAGAGTTCACTTTCGCGCCCTTACAATCGGATGTATAGTCGGTAGACCGTCGAAAAGGAGGTTCCCTTCAGCCGCTGGCGGCCATTTTGGATTGTGCCGCTACTGGTCGCCACCGGTCGGTGTCAACTTGTAGCCGATCGTTTTTGAGAACCTCATAGCCTACACTAACAGTGTGCCAAATTTCAAGAAGGTATCACCAAGTGCACAATTCACCTGTATGTGACGAATTCCTCCCCCGCTAAAGCTTGTGGAATGAATCAGGAAGCCAAAACAGTTAACACTCTGTGCACTGATGTCGAAATATCACTTGAAGAAAAGATTGGTTGCCAAATTTCTATTGGGGTGAATGATAGTTAAACAAAATGATTGTTTGTCCAATTTATATGGGCCTTTAAAGATACGCCAAGCTTGTGGAATGGATCAGGAAGCCAAAACAGTTAACACTCTGTGCACTGATGTTGAAATATCAAAATTTCAACCTGTGCATATTTCCCATAATTATTATTTAGGGCCCCGCTGACTTTTGGCAGAAACTCTATAGTAATCACTCTGTCTGTCCATCAGCATATTCCTATGTCATACGAGAACTCAAGTTTCCTGTGCCCAATTCTCATAATATTTATTCACAATATTGAAATTGATCAAATGAAGTTCCCTTTCATTTTTGACGTTTTTCTGTTTTTTCTTTCCCGAGTTATGGGACTTGAATCTTCAAAAAATTGACACATTTTTACATGTTGTATGATAACTCAATAATGCTTTCACTGAATCTCTTGAAATTTTGTGGCAATGTTACAATGAGGAAAGGTAACACCCCTTTCAATTTCTTATCAACCGACCTTACAGTTGTTTACTACAGGCTTGTACTACAGTGGAAGACCCCAACTTGGAAAATATACTCTCTATTTTGATCTTTCCCAAGTGATTTGGGAAAGAAAAGTGGTGCAAAAGCACCAAGAAAATATAAGCCAAAACTGGGTCGAGCGCCATCGGCGCACACCCAGTAAGGGACACTCTTCTCTTAGTACAAAGCCACGACTTCCGGAACCAGTGCGGAGGCAATCACAAATGAATCATTCTTTTTTCATCCGCCCACGTGGCAGGACGTCCATTTTGCATTCAGAAACAGTGATAATTCAACTCGTTGATTTTGTTTTATTACTATTAGGGTTTAACGACACATTAACAGTCAGGGTCATATCATGTCGGTGACAGTTTTACGGGTGGAGGAAGCCGGAGTACCCGGAGAGAACCACCGAGCAACGACAAGCAGCTGCCAGCTCTCCAACATCGTAACTCTGAACTCTGCACCACGGCACAGGCAGGGTTAGATTGGTTGAAGACATGCGCACCATCGACATGCAGTACGCCTTAGTACACAGCGTCATCGTGCCTCCATGTAGGCAATCGAGGTTAAGTGCCTTGCCCAAGGACACAACGCGGGAGCACAAATCAGTCGCTGAAATGGTCACCCATCCAACTACTAACCACGCTCGACGTTGCTTAACTTCGGTGATCTGACGAGAACCGGTTACCGCGACGCCACCGCGCCCCCTCAACTCGTTGATAATGGTTACCTGTGACTGGAATTATGAATCTGAGGATCGTATAAGAGGACTGTTTTATATATTCTCATTATTATTTTCAACCACATTTTCATTGTATTTTATATATTTTCAGTGTGGCACGCGACTTTCGCGTACCGTGTGGTTTGGACATAAAAAATTTTCGGTTGATAAATTTTATTATTATTATTGGAGTTAGGTGTCAGTGGGGGACTGTATGCTGTTGTAAAATGTGGTTAAAATGTATATCCAAATGATTCATTGAGGTATTTTGACACTACGTGGAGCATAAAGCTAATCCATAACAGACGTCTTGTCAGTACCAGTTCTTATCAATGAATGACAATAAAGGGAGATTGTCCGTCAGTGAGCGTATCAAGGGAGATAATATGTTATAACAGTGCATTAACCCAACAGAAGCCATAAATGACGAGAACCTCTGAGTACAACTCTCCTCCCCTGCCTGTTCAGAGCTATTTACATTTTAGTCAAACAGACGGGGGTCATGATGTCCAAACAGGCGGACAAACAAATTATCTACAAACAATACTTTATTACCAAAAGGCAGTGCAGTACAGTTAATCTATTCATAAAACTGTTGGGAAATGACAACAATCACCCCTTAATACGTCTACGTACAAATCGTGCAGTCAGAAATGGATATTCGTGAAAGCTCATACTCCAAAAGGAAGTGCAACTAAGCACGTGAGTAATTATCGCCAGATTTACCAACTGGAGCATAACAAGGTAGCAGAAATCACCTCCCTGTCAGATCTGTCCAGTTACTAAAACTGTTGACAATTCTAATCAATGTTGAGCCACGAATAACCATTTGTGAGAAAATGTTTCACGTTTGTTACAATGTTTTTCAGATGGAGAACATTCATCCCCCAAAATCAGAATGCAAATAAAACAATTGAAAACTTCTCTCACTTCTCAAATGGAAAAACATTCGAATGCCAATGAATCTGGTGAGTAGATTCACTAGAGAAAGCAACAAAGGCCTTCCCTAAAATGGCACCACCCATCAAAATTTTTGACCGATGTGAGAGGAGCTTCCACTGAATGGTCAAACTGACAATGAATATACTCTGAAGACACTCTGTTTAAAATAAACTGAGAGAATGGATTAAAATCTTGAAAATAGTTTGTTAAAAGAACTGTTGCTGTGAGTTAAAGAGTTCTGTGAATTATTAAAATTGATGAACTGTAAAAATAATGGCGTGTGTGCTTGTGTTAAAATTTCAAGGTATAATGTGAGCGTAAATGTCCCCGAGAGGAAGCGATTAAGACCTCCCCTCGGAAAACATACTGCTTGTGTGTGTTATGCAATGTGTTTGCATTTGTTGTGTGTGTCATTTAAGGACGCTCTGAATGTTATCCAGGCAAGAAAGCATATAGAGCCTTCCTGCACTGAAAATGTATGATGTATGCAGTTCTGTTGGAATTGGAGTTATATAATGTGTTGTGTGCTGTCCAGTCTTGAAAGGCTTGTGTCTGAATTATCTACACCGTTGCATGCCTTCAAGGTAGCATAAATTGCCTCCCATCCAACAGCAATGTCGTTAGTATAATTTACGTAAACGTGTTATCTGAGAAGAAACGGGTGTTCCAATCCAACGGAACAGAGGAAATTGATTCACAGGAGGCATAGGCAGGTGACCAATTACAAAGATTGGATTCATTTCTGGTTTTGAAAATAATGAAGGCATCATGCATGCTGTGCTGTAATTCAGGTTTTGAGGATTGGTCACAGCGAACGTAGGTGGAAACGGTTGCTCTGTATAATACAGTCCTCTTGCAGATAAAATTGGTGTTGTATTTGGAAAGAGATGAAAATGCTACTGCAAACTATTCATTGACTGTATCTTTTGTATTGGTCGAGCACCATTCACCAGCCTGTCTCGTGGAAATTTGTGACCTATGGTAGATAGATATGATGTATCGCTTGCAATCTGATCAGAAGCAAATCGAGTTGTCGGCATGTGATATAGCCTCTGTTGATGTTGGGTTATGTCTGGTATTTGTTGGCGAGTGTTATTGCTGATTTGTATGTTGGAACACACTTTGGAGCATTCATATCTTTTTGCACATTTTTTCTATTTTGATTTCCTTGCACTCTTTCTCCAGTGATTTACTAGATCTCTGCCATGGTCGATATATCTGTTAGATAATTCGTTGCGATCCTGATCAAGTTTTGATGAAATTGTCTCATTCCGCTGAGGTGATGCATTGACGCAGACATTTTCTGAGGATGTAATATGAATATTAATGGAGCTAGTGTTGTCTGTTAATGGTATACTTAGAACACGGTTCGTAGTATTTTTTGGAGTATCCTCGGGATATATATGTGGTGATAACTCCCCTACATTACATTCTACACTCTCGCGGGACTGTTTTATTGAGAATTCTACTGCATCAAATAGACGAGACAATTTTTCAAATTATTCTGCGGCCATAGATTCATTATCGTCTAACTTTAGAAACTTTTCAGCATTCATTTTTAGCTCAACTTTGGCAAAGCCTTATGCCATGGCCAGTCACCCATCGTCCATCTGTCCGTCAACAATTCAATACGGCTCGGGCTAGAGGCCGTATTTATGAACCGATCTTTACAAAACTTCTTGGGTACCTTTTTTATGACCGTGGGATGAGAACAAGTGTTTTTGGGTCCGATCCGAAATTCAAGTTGGCCGCTGACGGCCATTTTGTACAGACTTAGGTGAAATCAGATTTTTGTGCAGAACTTCCATATGAAAGCGCTAATTTGAATAATTTTTTGTATGAATGTTTAGTACCATGGGATTCATCACATATAATACGGGGTTTTTTCTCGTACGTAAATTATGCAAATTAGACTAACTTTGATGTATTTAGTGTTAATTTCAGCACTGTAAGTGCAAATGCCAATACGACTCAGGCTAGAGGCCGTATTTATAATCCGATCTTTACGAAACTTCTTGGGTACCTTTGGTATCACCGTGGGATGAGAACGAGTGTTTTGGGTGTGGTCCGAAATTCAAGATGGCCGATGGCAGCCATTTTGTTCAAAATTAGGTGCAATCAGATTTTTGCACAGAACTTTCATATGAAAGCGCTGATTTGAAAATTTTTTGTGTGAATGTTTAGTACCATGGGATACATCACATATAATAGGGGTTTTTTTCTCGTGCAGAAATTATGCAAATTAGATGAACTTTGATTTTTTCAATGCTACTTACACACAGTAAGTACACATGTCAATACGGCTCGGGATAGAGGCTGTATTTATCAACCGATTGTCACGAAACTTCTTGGGTACCTCTGTTATCACCTTGGGACGAGAACGAGTGTTTCTGAGTGTGGTCCAAAATTCAAGATGGCTGCCAGTAGCCATTTTGTACCGAAATTCGGTCTAATCAGTTTTTTGTACACAACTTCTATACGGCTCAGGCTAGAGGCCGTATTTATGATCTGATCTTTACGAAACTTCTTGGGTACCTTTGTTATCACTGTGGGATGAGAACGAGTGTTTTGGGGTGTGGTCCAAAATTCAAGATGGCCACCACAGCCATTTTGTACCAAAATTAGTGCAATCAGTCTTTTGTACAGAACTTCTGTATGAAAGTCCTGATTTGAATAAATTTTTGTATGAATGTTTAGTAAAATGGAATATATCACATACAGTACGGGTTTTTTTCTCGTGCTGAAATTATGCAAATTAGATGAATTTTGATTTATTTAGTGCTTCACATACACTGTAAGTGCACATGTCAATACGGCTCGGGCTAGAGGCTGTATTTATCAACCGATCTTCACGAAACTTCTTGGGTACCTTTGTTATCACCTTGGGACGAGAATGAGTGTTTCTGAGAGCGGTCCAAAATTCAAGATGGCTGCCAGTGGCCATTTTGTACCGAAATTAGGTCCAATCAGTTTTTTGTCACAACTTCTATACAGCTCGTATTTGTGAACTGATCTTCATGAAACTTCTTGGGTACCTTTGTTTTCACCTTGGACAGGAATGAGTGTGTTTTGGGGTGCCTTTGTTATTACCTAGATGTTTGTCATTGCTGTGTCACATACTATACATGTACATGTCTTTGTCTTGACAAGTTGAGCTACAGTGTCATTGACACTTTCATTTTCCATTTCCGTCAAAAAATGTTGCCGCGGCCAATGTTCTTAGAACTTAGTTTAGTCAGACGACCTCAATATTTCCCTTTGGCACACCCTACAGGGCACATTTATGATCGGATTGCTTTGAAACCTAGCATGCTTGTTTGGGCTGACCTCTAGATGGGAGCTATTGATTTTCTTCCATTTCTATAAAAAAATGTTGCCACGGCCAATGTTCTTAGAACTTAGTTTAGTCAGACCTCAATATTTTCCTTTGGCACACCCTACAGGGCACATTTATGATTGGATTGCTTTGAAACCTGGTATGCTTGTTTGGGGAGACCTCTAGATGGGAACTATCGATTTTCTACAATTCCGTCAAAAATTGTTGCCGCTGCCAACGTTCTTAGAACTTAGTTTAGTCATACTTTACCTGTACATTTGTTACAGGCTATGGTCAGTATTTATGTAGAGACCTTTACAACACTTTACATGTACCTTTGTTATCAGGTCATTGCCTAGATGTGTGTCATTGCTGTGTCACATATAATACATGTACATGTCTAACACAAGTTGAGCTACAGTGTCATTGACACTTTCATTATAATCAGTTTTGTGTCAAAGAAGTTACTGTGTCAATGCTCTTCGGTAGAGGGGAAACATGTATCTGAAGTATTTTCGTTCCCACGCGATTGGTCATTTCTGTATGGTGGGATTACAGTCCTTAGTGTTGTGTTTAAAGTCTTGTTGAGCTTTGTGTGTTCTGCAAAGTACCGCTTGTGGGTGCAACACTCTTTTTCCAGCTGATCAAACTTTTGCAACCACCGTGCTTGTATTTGAGTAAGATTATCAAGGTGTGTTTCTTTCAAGATATAGTGATCTGTTAAATAGGTTTCCCACTTACTATTGGTATCGTCTACAGCAATCCAATAATTTTCTTCGCATAATAATAAGTCTTTCCTATCTGTTTCTAATTCGAGATCCTTTACCTCTGCTCTAAGAAGCTTCTGTACATCATACCAATGATTATTCTCCAAGTCTGGCGTCGATTTTTCAAGTGAATGATGAAGATCACCTTTTACTATCGACGTGGATTCTTTTTCCGATGTTTGATCACGTTGTAACCTCAGTGTTATCTTTCCTTCTAGTAACAAATCGGACCACACATCAAGACAGATACTGGTTTTCCAGTGTAGATCCGACAGTTCCAAATAGCCTTTTCTTTTTCTGCACTTCAGCAACTTATACGTGTCATCCTCATTCATTTTGTTTATTTTTAGAAACTCCTCAACAGTTGCTGTTTGGATATTGATTCGACCCATTTTCCAAACAAAGCCTATCACACCAACAATAAATAAAAATCGAGATTCTTTTCGGTTGTCTTTCTCAAAAATTGTGTTTTAAAATATTCCCCTTTATTGAACCAATAAGGAACAAAGAAAAAATCTCTTTAAATACAGGAGTAAACAATTACAATTAATTGAAAAAGAATGTTGGAAAATGAATACAATTTAGAACTATTTCAACTAGAACTGTACAATACAATAATGCTGGACAGTCAGCTGCTTGAATGAATATTTACACACGAGTGCCCAGTCATTGAACAGTAGAGCTTGCAGTGAGCTGTACTCATGATAAATCAGTCACAATGACAATATACACAAACAATGACTGACAAAACAAGGGCAACTGAAACAATAGTTTGCTGTACGTAATAGATATATCACTATTTTGTGTACTATATGGGTAAATAATTGTACAGTTGTGCAGGTGTCCGGAGATATTTTGAACGAGGCGAAGCGGAGTCCAAATATTGGAGGACACCTGCACAACTGTACAATTATTTACCAATATAGTACACAAAATAGTGATATATGTAATTTAATCCACAGCCCCTCAATGTTAACAAAAGTCAAAAAAAATATATTTTAGAAAGTTTGACACGAGTAAAACCACATTTTAAAACACTTTTTGCTTGCTCTCCCCCCAAAAAACAAAATGGGCATAACCCATTGTTTGCTTGCTAGAAAATCTATTGAAGTTGTGACAAGCATCAGGAGTTCAGATATTGTGAACAGATCTGTGGCTTTGAAGTGAACTCACATCATGACGTAATTTTTTCTCTCGCTAATATAATGTCTCAGCTCAAGGGTGGAACACTTATTCAATCCCTCATCGAAAGTGCGGCAGATAAATTTAATAATCGTTCATTTTTAAAGTATTTGGAAGAATAATTCTTTTTTTATCTGAAGAAGAGGTTCGCTTTCCCTCAGGGGTGGCGGGTGGTGGTGCCTGATTGCTGTCTTAATATTTGAAAAAGGGCGTTTTTTGGGGGGTTATTTATTTACTGGTGTTTAAGGTCACTTTTCTGCAGCTATGGCTAATTGTGACCGCAAAAAAAGGTGTAAAGTCAAGTTTAGCCAATCGTTGACACCCATGCTGCCCATTTTAGGGGACTTCTACCCCAGGCACTTGTGACCAGGTCCTATTTTACCAGTAAAACTGAACTTGTTTGCCACAGCAAACAAGCACTGCTTCACTTCCGAGGTTTCCACAGGAGTCCTTTTTAGGTTACCAGGGCTGTTGGTTATTAAAAGCAATAAAAAAATTAAAAAATACATTATAATTTGGACACGATGCACACTCAATTCAGTAGCTCTGTCGAGAAAAGCTTGTCGATAATTCATGTGTCAGAAAGTTTTTCACACCTCCTTTACAGCATCTTTACTTTTGAATGGTTATGATTACAGTACCGTGACAATCATACAAATATCTAGTTATTGGGACTGTTTCAAAACCGTCCCAATATCCAGATATTGGTACTGTTTTACTGAGCTGTTCTCATCAAAACCGTACTTGGTGTGATTTTATAGGGCTTGTTTTCATGACAGAGAACAAAAGAAATATTAGGTAACTGTGGATTAAATTGACAATATTACAAACTTAAATCTAATATTTGGGAATATACACAAACAGAAATTTTGAAACCATCATTCCCATCATTCTTTTCTATACATTGGGCGTAAATTATACAACTCTGCTGATAAACAGAAAACCCGAAAGATAATGTTTTCAAAACGTAAATTATTCCACAAACAAATTGAGATTGCAAAACAAACGGGCTTCCCCTCCATCGGCGTTGATAAATAATTTACAAAATAATTCTCAGATTCTCTAAAATCAGAATATACAAATTATCAAGTGAACGATGGCAAAATTTGTGAATCAGGCAGCGATGAGATACTGCCCGATCCAGGTACGCTCTCGTATCGTTCCTTAGGAAGCCATTTTGAGAAAAAGTTCAAAAACAGAAAAAAATCAACAATAAGCCGAGAGAAAATTGATAAAAAACACAAACGTTATTCCTTGCATCCAATTAGTCGCGGTGACGCCAGTGTTGTAAAATGTGGTTAAAATGTATATCCAAATGATTCATTGAGGTATTTTGACACTACGCAGAGCATTATGCTAATCCATAACAGACGTTCTTGTCAGTACCAGTTCTTATCAATGAATGACAATAAAGGGAGAATGTCCGTCAGTGAGCGTATCGAGGGAGATAATATGTTATAACAGTGCATTAACCCAACAGAAGCCTATGTACATAAATGACGAGAACCTCTAAGTACAACAATGGACAGGATTTCTCCTCTCTGTTGAGGGCAGAATTTCTGTGTTTTGGGTCCCTGTCAGCTGTCTGGGTTCAGTTGTGTTCCCGCCAGTCCTTTTTCTGCCACCTTTCTCTCGTAGTTTGGGGTGTTCTTATACTTTCTACATCTGTTGAGTTGAATGAGTTCAACTTTTTCTTCTACTACTCTCACCTCTGTATTGTCCAGTACTGTTCCTTTAGGGCAATGCCTTTTGTCCTAGCTTATGGTGCGTTCTCGTGGCCGTTCCCCCCCTGCACCTGCAGGGGGGAGGGAGACGCTGTCGTTTGGGACATCCTGACATGGCCACGTCTGGTGAGAGTTATACCCCCTCTGTGGGGGATGTGCAATTTTTAACCATGGTGGATACTGCGGAAGCTGTTGAGTTGTCTGGTGAAAAGATGCCTGGTTCTGGGACTATGGTCCCTCTCCAGTCGACATCTGAGGCTGTCACTAGGGTTGTGACTCCTCCTTTGGGGGCCGAGCTCGGTTGCTCTCTCCCCTTTTCCACCAGTTTCACCAGGTCCCGTCGTATCTGCTGCTACTGCTGTTCTGTCTGCAACGTCATCTGTCACCGTTTCAGCCGGCCTCGGCTTATCCCTCCAGGGGTCTGCAGTGATCTCTGGTAGTGTAGATGTGGGGTATCGGCCTCAGTCTTCCCTGACTTCAACTCGGCAAAGTCAGAAGTGGCTGCTGACCGAACCCTCTGCTGTGCCCTCTCCACCGCTGAGCACAGCAGTTTTATCCCTGCAGGGGTCTGCAGAGATGTCTGGTAGTGTAGACTTGGGGTATCGGCCTCAGCCTTCCCTGACTTCAACTCGGCGAAGTTGGAAGGGGCTGCCGGCCGAACCCTCTGCTGTGGTCTCTCAGCCATCGAGCACCACAGTTTTCTGATTGGATTCGGATGTTCATGGTGGGGCCACCATGAACTCCGTGGCATTTCCGTCCACGCACTCTGATCCCATGGCCAGTTTTGTGGGACCAACGCCTTTTGTGCAGCCAGGACCTCCTGTCCCTCAGAGGTCTGCGACGACTCTCCTGAGTTTCCGCTCTGTAGATCCTCGGGGTAATTCATACCCCTATACACATCTGCCTTCAGATGTTTTGGCTGCCACCCGTCGCCCCAGATCGGGTATATTTGAGGATCGTGACCCTTCGCTGGTTAAAAGGGTCAGGAGTGAAGCCGCTTTGGTGGTTTGTTCCCACGTCGAACCGGCCGACACGGGCCAGGAGCTTAGGGAGGCCCTCTCCTTGCTCACTCAGGCTTTCCAAGAGCCTTCTCGTTGCTTCCAGCGAGGCTACTAGTGGTTTCCAAGTGCCCCCCCCCCCCCCTGCGGCACCGCCTCCCGGGATCAGAAGCCGGCTGCTTTCTGATCCCTCAGGTGTGCCTACACCATGGGAGGCATCGGCTGGTTTGCTCATGATGGGCTATGTGTCTTCTGACTCAGAGGTTGAATCCGACATACCTGACGTCGAGAGCCAACACTTTTCTGACTTGGGGGCAGCTCTTGACTTTGTGTTTGGGTTCCTTCCAGATCTTAAACCGTCAAACCATCCGACAGTGTCAGCCAGGCCGCGAGCATCGGTCGAGTGCCTACAGCCTGTGGAGCAACCTGCTTCTGGGCGCCTTCGACCATGCCAGTCGGTACAGGTGGTTGAAGCATTTTCAGCTTTGGACTCTAAGTTGAGTTTCAAGGCTATGAAGACTTCGACTTTGACGGTCTTGGATCAGGACTCCACCTCCCTCGGGCTTTCCAAGCCCAAGTCGGCTTATTCCTATGGCGATTCTGGAGTCCCTGTTGGGCTTATCGAGAAAGATGCTGGGCATGGATCACGTCGTCTCTGCTTTAGCTGCTTATCTGCCTCCAGATAAGTTTGACAACGAACAGTCTCCTTTGTGTGTGCTTTCCAAGATGCTCATGCACACGCATGCCTGTAACACGGCTAACTTGGAATTAGTTTGTAGGGATGATGTGTTGGACACATGCTGTTCTCTTCCTAAGGGGCAGCGCGCTGCTCTTCGATCTGCTTCTTCGGCGGGTCCGCAACTATTCCATGGTTCCATGGCGACGGTCCGAGATGACGTCCTATGTCATTCCATAGATCACCTGCTGCTTCGTCAGCCTTCTGTTGGAGGCAGGGGCCATCCAAAAGCCTAACAAGCACCCTTCTGCTTCCTCTGCGAAGCCAAGGGCTGATCCTCCTGTTGCCACTTCTACTTACTCACGGGGTAAGGGTAGGCGTCGGCAGTCGTCACCTTGATTCGTCCCAGGTTGAGGCATCCAACTCTGTCGAGAGTGCCTCTTCCAGCACACAAGTTCCTTTCGACGTTACACATTGGGAACTTTTGATCATGGAGATAGGCAGTCTCCTGTCAAAGGGGGCATTCAAGGTCGTCAAGAACATTCATTCAGTGGGATTTTATTTCCGCCTGTTCTTGGTTTCGAAGAAGGATGGCCGACTCCAACCAGTTATCGATCTGAGTATCCTGAACCAGTTTATCGTTGCTCCTAAGTTCAGCATGGAGACTTTCAGGTCGGTTTGCCGCTCCATTCACCAGGGAGTTTTCGCTTCCAGCATCGACCTGTGAGACGCTTACTTTCACGTTCCTATTCATCGGACACTGCAAAAGTATCTCAGGATCGCTTTTCTGGGGTGAGTTTACCAGTTCAAGGCCATGCCCTTCGGCCTCAACCTGGCTCCTTGGGCCTTCACTCGACTGATGTCGCATGTGTTAGCCTTACATTGCACACAGTCCAGGGTGAATACTCTGGCTTATCTAGATGATATCCTCCAAAGGCATTCCAATGCTGCCTTTCTGGAGTCAGATGTCGACACAATGTTGAGCCTGCTCACGTAACTAGGGTTCAGAGTCAACGAGGAGAAGTCGGACCTGGTCCCTTCTCAGTCGTATTGTCATCTAGGGATGGACTTCCGTACTCAGCTGAATTCGGTGGCAGTTCCCCGGGCAAGGGCTGTGATTCTCTCAGCATTTGCCCTGACTCTGTTCCAGTCCACGTCCGCGATGGCTTGGAGTCTTCTCCGGCTGCTCGGTCTCTGCGGTTCGGTGACGGATCTCATTCCTCTAGGTCAGCTGCATGCCAGACCTCTCCAACACTTTCTGCTCAGTTGTTGGAGTCCGAATGTCGATCCTCTGGATCTGGTGCTTGAGTTACCGGAGTCTCTTTATCGTCACCTTCTCTCCTGGACAGATTTTCAGTGGATTATGCAGGGAGTTCCGTTGGACTTACCCACATCTGATTGTGTTCTGACGGCAGTCACCAGCGATGTTGGATGGGGTGAGATGTTGGATTTTCTAGGTCTTTCCCTTCACGGGTCATGGGACCAGGATCAAGCAGCTCTTCACATCAACCAGAAGGAGCTTCTTTGCTCTTGTTCTGAGTTTCCGGCAATGGATCCCCCACCTTTCGAATTGCCAGGTCCTTCTGTTGTCCGACAATTCAACAGTGGTTGCTTACATTCGGAACCAGGGCGGCACGCACTCTGTTCCCATGTCCGAATTGGCTTGGGATCTTCTACTGCTCACTCAGGATGTCAACGCCAGAGTGGTGGTTCGTCACATTCCCGGTCATCTGAATGTCCTAGCTGACTCCCTGTCCCAACGGGGCAGGATCATTTCCACCGAGTGGATGCTCCACAGGGTGGTGTTCCAGTCGCTTTGTGATCTCTGGGGTCGTCCCCACATCGATCTCTTTGCGATTCATTGGAACCATCAGGTGGACACTTTTGTGTCCCCGTATCCAGATCCTCTGGCTTTCGCTGTGGATGCTCTGTCACTCGACTGGAACGGTCTTGTCGGCTACGCCTTCCCGCCGGTTCTGATTCTGCCTCAGGTTCTAACCAAGATACAAACCTGCAGTTGTCGCATCATTTTGATCGCTCCTGTCTCCTCAGTGGGTGTGGATCAATCTGCTCTGCTCTCTGTTGGCGGCAGCTCCGGCACAGGCACGTCTCCCTCTACGTCTCGACCTTCTTTGCCAAGGTTACCCGAGGAGGTTTCATGTCGACCCGGCTTCATTTTGTCTTCACACATGTTTTTTGTCAGGTCCTGTCTCCTCTGTAGAGGTTTTTTCGAGACAAGCAGTGGAGTGCATTTCTTCTTCAAGGAGGCACTCCACTGGTTTAGCCTATACGGCCAACTGGAAGGTCTTCTGTCGATGGTGTGCCGATCACTCTGTTTATTATGCCAATTCTTCAGTTTCACAGATTGTGGAGTTTTCTGGTATGTTTTATTCTTGGGATTTCCAGCCTGTTACCATCAAAGGGTACAGGTCCATGCTTTCGGAGACCATTTTGTATGTGGGACAGCATTGTATCGGCACTAATCCATACCTCTCCAAGCTTGTTCGTCACTTTTCCTTGAAAAGGCCTAGGACTTTGCAGCTTATCCCAAGATGGAATCTTTCTTGGGTGCTGCTTGGGGGGGGGGGGGGGGGGGAGGGGGTGCACTGTTCAAACCTTTATCCCAGGTGGATTCTCACATACAAGACAGCTTTTCTGATGGCTTTTGCCTCAGCCAGACGGGTTAGTGAGCTTCACGTCCTCTTGGTTGACCCGTCCTTTTTCAAGAGCTCTCCCAACGGTATTACATTTACCACTGATTGCTCCTTTCTGGCCAATAATCTGATACCAGAAACGACTCCACCTCCTATCTGCATCAGGGCTTTTCATTCTGTTGAGGGTAACCACCCTTTGCTCTGTCCGGTTCGTGCAATTCGCATATATCTCAATCGGAAGCAGTTCATTAGGAAGGGTAGGAAACAATTTTTTCTGTCTCTTATTCCTGGTCGACAGAAGATCTCTCCTCAATCCATTTCTCGATGGATTTATCTTACTATTCGCGTGGCTTACGCTCTCCTAGCAACTGACGATTGTATTACCAATTGTATTTCTACCTCTTGGGCTTATACAAACTCCTTCATGTTGTTGGATGTTATGCTGGCAGCCTACTGGAGAAATGCTACTTTCTCCACCTATCTGCGTCAGTCGCAGGAGCAGGCAGAGGACCTTTGTACTATGGGCCATCTTTCTTCTGCTCAGGCTGTTGTCTACCCTAGCCATTCGGCTTCTTTCAGGGTCTGTTCCAGCTCTGTGCTGTTACTGCCCTTTCTGTCTGGGCCTCACACAGAACCATATGCCTCATCTCTTATTGTCTTTTACTAATGTTTGTGATGCTGTGGTTTGGTAGGCCTAGGGACCTCTTCCTCTGTCCATGGTTCAGTACAGTTGGGTTATGTGGGGGTTGGTTATGTGATTCCTTCCATCCTATTGTCTATTCAGCCTGTAGTAAACATTTGTAAGGTAGGTTGACAAGAAATTTAAATTTTATAGTAAATTTCCTTTCTTAATATACCTACCACAATTGTTTACATGGAGGCCCTCCTGTCTTCTTATTCGGGTAAGAATCCTTCCTCCCCACTGATCACATAACTCCTATGTTGGCGGACTCAAAAGAATGATTCATTAGTGACTGCCTGCACACTGGTTCTGGAAGTCGTGGATTTGTACTAAGAGAAGAGCATCCCCTACTGGGTGTACGCCGATGGCGCTCGACCCGGTTTTGGCTTATTTTTTCTTGGTGCTTTTGCACCACTTTTCTTTCCCAAATCACTCTGAATCACTTGGGAAAGATCAAAATAGAGAGTATATTTTCCGAGTTAGGGTCTTCCAATGTAGTGCAAGCCTGTAGTAAACAATTGCGGTAGGTATAATAAGAAAGGAAATTTACTATAAAATTTAAATTTTTGCAGTTTTCAGGTTTATCATTCTGGAGTTATGGGACTTTAATCGTAAAAAATGACAATTTGTCACATGTCATATCATTACTCAAGTTTGTTTTGCCCGATTCTCATAATTTATCATATGACTATGACATTTTTACCCTAAATATCACTACTGTTTGACGATGTTTTCCAAACTGTTGTATCACACCGGGTGAGATTTTTCCGGATCAAAAGTCCATATCACACTCTTACCTAAATCAAAAATCCATATCACACTCCCACAGAAATATCCGAGAGTTTCCGTGAATAGTTTTCGTAACTAGGGAAGTTGTTGTTGTTTCGTCTCCTATTTTGTAACCGGCTTTTCACCGCATATTAATTAAAATGGCAAATTTGCGGCAGCTCGTGTGATCCGAAAATCTGGCCACCTCAACTTGACGTGATACTACGACACGGATCAACACACTGTTATGATAATATCTATTTTTTTTTTTTTTTTTTTTTTTTTTTTTTAACGACATATTAACAGCCAGGGTCACATCATGTCGGTGGCAGTTTTACGGGTGGAGGAAGCCGGAGTACCCGGAGAGAACCACCGAGCAGCAACAAGCAGCTGTCAGCTCCCAACATCGTAACTCTGAACTCTGCACCACAGCACAGGCAGGGTTAGATTGGTTGAAGACATGCGCACCTTCGATGTGCAGTACGCCTTAGTACACAGCGTCATCATGCCCCCGTGTAGGCAATCGGGGTTAAGTGCCTTGCCCAAGGACACAACGCGGGAGCAAATAATATATATTTATATCTATTTATACACACACTTTTGAAATTGATCAAACGAAGCACCCTCTCATTTTTTGACAATTTTCAGATTTGTTCTTCCAGAATTATGGGACTTGAATCATCAAAAAATAGCAATTTTTAGGTCATCATTGTTGAAGAGGTTGTGTGGACTTTCTGAAATATTCTGACCTGTTTTGCTATACTTGCTTCCAGACAGGCATCCCAGGGCTTTCAAATTTCATATGTGTGTTAATTGCTTCAATATAAGTTAACGTTAATATAACAATATAATAATGATGTAAATACCCTGGACCCTGAAATCCAAATCAGCTATTCAGTACATTGTTTCGCTGGCCTCTCAAGACAGGTAGTCTCTCAAGGAAGGTTTTACTATACTGTAAACTGTTCAAACTGCAGTGTTTCAAGTGCGGGACCCGCAGTGATGGCTCCCATCACTTTGCATCTAGTTTAGCTTTGAAATTAACCAATTCTATCTTGTTTGACAGAGCTCATCGAGCTCTGTCAAACAAGATTGAATTGGTTAAATTTCTAGTTGCATTATGGGAAAAATTTCTACTTGAAATTTCAATATTTTGTCATCAGTGTGCAGCTGGTTAAAGAAATAGGAGGAACTATATCTTTAACAAATAGGAAACAGTCTAGGGGATTCCCCTTTTTCAGACAGGCACAGTATCTTTATGGAAAACGTTACTTTTGTATTCCAATTACACAGATTTTATGGGGGAAATATTGTAATTCCATGCGGCTTTTAGTGGTGGTGATGTAATATATGATTAGATTAATATAGGAAATATGATGTTGGATAATTTGGTTGATGTTAAAATTTACCAAAAGTATTGAAAACAGCATGGAAACAGTGAGGATCTGTTTTATTTATGATCTTAGCTTGCAACTTTTTTAGTTCTTGTTGAACAAAACCACCTTGTACTGTACTTTACATAGGGGAAGGACATGTGTACTTGGAACATCCAGATTTATAATTATAGACTGACGAGACCTGATCATTTGTTTCAGTTGTACTGTAGTATGGTATAACACTGTTATTTGAACAGCCACAGCCATGGTGTCAGTAAAAATTAATCAATAAACAGGAATATTCAGTTAACCCTTTATCTAATGAATCGGTTGCATCCACCCACATAATTTACAAATTGTGCTGTTGAAAAAATATTATTTTTCCAAAAATTTCAACAAAACTCTATCATGTGACCCTTCATTGCTCAATTTAACTCTTGAACACACAAAAATGACCAAATTTCAGTTAACCCTTTACCCAAAACATTCATAACAAAATTTATTATTTTAGTTACTGATTTTTCAAATTGTTTGAAAAATTTCAGTAAAACCATGTCATGTGATCCAGGTCACATGATATGGTTTTATTGACATTTTTAGCTCACCTGACTTTCAGTCAGGAGAGCTATAGTGATCACTCACCATCCGTCATCCGTCGTCCGTGAACATCTTGCATCTTCTCCCTCCAAACAGCTGAACCAATTTAATTGATTTTTGAGATAATAGTTTGTTATGACATCGCAATTTGATTTTGTTCAAATCAAGTTGCCTCACCCCTTGGTAGGGCCATGCCCAAAAAGTGTGCCTAAATCTTAAAAAATCTTCTTCTCATGAACCAGCAGTAGCAGAGACTTGATATTAGGTGTGCAGCATCCTTTTGAGGTGTAGACTCAGATTTGTTCAAGAGAAGTTTGTGGGGCTATATTTGCCATCGTTACAGGAGGGGCAAGAATTTTTGCCCCACCCAAAATTTCTATTTTCCAACCCGAGAGGCAGATTTGAACCAAATTTGATATGAGGGCTTATTGGGTCATAAGCACTTAATTTATGCCCAATTTTTTTTTTCCGTCGCCCCCATGGGAACCACAGGAGCTAAAAACAGAAAAAAATTAAAATGCCCATATCTCCAAAACTACACGGCACTGAGAATTCTTTTTTGGTGTGAAGCTTCCTTAGGACCAACAGAATGGAATGGTCCAAAAAAATTGCTATCGGTTTTATCATGGGGTACTTTTTGGGGACTTTGAAAAAGTGCTGAGTCAGCATTTTTTAACACTGTGGGTAATGGGAAAACATGTAAGACTACTTTTCTCCCAAACCACTGCTCCAAAAGCTTTCAAATTTCACAAAAAACATCTTTGGAAGATTGTTTCACAGGTTTATTGAAATCACTTCCCTGGGTCCATATTTGGGCTCTCTATGGGAACCCAAATGTTTAAATTAGTGCAGTATGAGGAATATTCTTTAAAAATCTTCTTCAGATCTACCAATAAGAATCTTTTGATATTTGGTATGCAGCATCCTTAGGGGAGTGAGATTCAAGTTTGTTCAAGCCAAGTCCCTGGTTTCATATTTAGGCTGAAAATTTGGGGTCCTGGTCCGGACTCAGAAATTTTTGACCAAAATCCAGGAATGTTTTCTTTGTTTTTTTATGCATTTTGGTCAATTTTAAGACAAAAAAATTTTTTTTTTTTTACACTGAAAATTTGGGAGCCGGGTGGACAAAAATCCGGAAATTAGTTATTTGGTTTTTTATGCGTCTTGGTCAATTTTAAGACAAAATTTTTTTAATATTTTTACACTGATAATTTGGGGTATGGGTGGGACTTGAAATTTTGGACATTTTGGACCAAAATCCGGAAATTAGTTTTTTGTTTTTTTATGCATTTTGTTCAATTTTAAGACAAAATTTTTCTTTTTACACTGAAAATTTGGGGTCCAGTTTGGGCCAAAATCCGGAAATTAGTTTTTTGGTTTCTTATGCGTTTTGGTCAATTTTAAGAAGAAGAAAAAAAAATATTAATCTGAAAATATTTTGTTTGGGACTTCGAAAATTTCCACAACAAAAATAAAAAAAATATGTGTTTTTATGCGTTTATCTCAATTTTGGGATGTAAAAGTGCAGGAACTGAAAATAGAAAGAAAATTCTGTGTATTGTGTGGGCACAATCGCTTCATCTAGTTGGGATGTGCTTTTCTTAGGAGGGGCGTATGCACTTATTCAAGTCAAGTCCCTGGTTTGATATTTAGACTACCATGTCTGGGGCCTCTTGTTTTTTATTGACATGTTTTATTGAAAAATCAATAATTAAAATAATAAATTTTTATATGATATGTGATGGGTGAAGGTTTAAATGCTCAGTTTAACTCTTGAATACACAAAAGTGTATTCAAGAGTTAAACTGTGCATTATTTACGGGTGGAGGAAGCTGGAATATCCAGAGATTAACACCAAGCAATGCCAAGCAACTGTCACACTCCCCAATGTATAAACTCTGTATAAGAAGGGTTAGCATTGGTTGAAAACAAGTGCTCCATCGACGTGCAGTATGCCTTAGTACACACAACAACACTGTTCTCTCATGTGGGCAATCAGGATTAAGTGCTTTGAGAGTAGTTAAGGGAGTACACAGGGACAACTGAACTGATGTTGGCCTCGTCAGTAGAGAGGGGACTGTGGCAAATAAATGGAAGGCCCAATTATTATAATTATTATTTCTTATTTTTGAAAAATATTTGCTTTCATCTGCAACATCTTCCACTTTCTTATACTTTATCTTTATTGTACTGCTACACCATTATGGTCAAATATAAGATTAATATTACATTAATGTTACATTAATTACCCAATATTACATTAATATTACATTAATTACCCAAATGTTTAAATTAGTGCAGTATGAGGAATATTCTTTAAAAATCTTCTTCAGATCTACCAATAAGAATCTTTTGATATTTGGTATGCAGCATCCTTAGGGGAGTGAGATTCAAGTTTGTTCAAGCCAAGTCCCTGGTTTCATATTTAGGCTGAAAATTTGGGGTCCTGGTCCGGACTCAGAAATTTTTGACCAAAATCCAGAAATGTTTTCTTTGTTTTTTTATGCGTTTTGGTTTTACATTAATATTACATTAATTACCCAAATGTTTAAATTAGTGCAGTATGAGGAATATTCTTTAAAAATGTTCTTCAGATATACCAATAAGAATCTTTTGATATTTGGTATGCAAATTTAATGTAATATTAAAGATTAATATAACATTAAATTGGGCAAAAGAAAAATCATATTTTTACATAAGTTGGTACAAAAACTTGCAACTTAACAACTTAACATGCTGTTATTGACATTATTGACCTGGGGCTGCCACACACCCTTTTTAGCTCACCTTGACAAAGTCAAAGGAAGTTCGTGAAGCAATAATCTAATCGCTCTCTGTCTGTCATCCGGCATCCATCGTCTGTTGTCTGTCAACACCATGTTTTGGTCTTCTCCTCCAAAACCACTGTGCCAATTCAAGTGAAAGTTTGTGTGAGTAATGGTGCCAGAAGGGGCATTGCATTTTTGTTCAACTCAACATGCCCAGCCCCATAGGGAGGGGGTGGGGAAAAATGATCCAAAATATTTTAAAAATCTTCTTCTCATGAACCAGTGGGTTCAATGGCTTGCTATTTGTTATGGGGCTTCCTTTTGAGGTGTAGAATCAAGTTTGTTCAAAGGAAGTTCATGAAGCAATATTTGGCTTTGTAATGGGAGGGGTAAGATTTTTGGCCCTGCCCAAAATTTGTATTTTCTGAACTGATGGTCCGATTTGAACCAAATTTGGTATGTGATGTTATTGGGTCATAAGTACTTTACTCATGTAAAAAATACAATTCCCACAGCCCCATTTTTAACTTAGGGCAATATGGGAAATATTCTTTAAAAATCTTCTTCAGAACCACCAGTCAGAATCTTTTAATGTTTGGTGCATCATTGTTATGAGGGTCAGATTCAAGATTGTTCAAACCAAGTCCCTAGGTTAATATTTGGGCGATCTATGGAAGCCCAAATTTTAACTCAGTGCAATATGGGGGATAATTTTAAAAAATCTTCTTCTTCAGATCCATCAGTCAGAATGCTTTCATAGTTGATATACAGCATCTCTAAGGGGGTGAGATTCAAGTTTGTTCAAATCAGGCCCCTAGATGTATATTTGGGCTCGCTATGGTAGCCCAAATTTTAACTTAGTGCAATATGAAGAAATTTCTTTAAAAATCTTCTTCAGATCCACCAGTCGGAATGCTTTCATATTTGGTACACATCATCTCTAGGGAGGCTAGATTCAAGTTTGTTCAATACGAGTTCCTGGGTTAATATTTAGGCTCCATATGGGAACCTGAAATTTAACTTAGTACAATATGAGGGAATTTCTTTAAAAATCTTTTTCTTCAGATTCACCTGTCAGAATCCTTTAATATTTGGTTTACAACATCTCTAGGAGATTCAGATTCAAGTTTGTTCAAATTGGTTCCCTGGGTTAATATTTGGGCTCCCTATAGTAGCCCAAATTTTAACATGGTACAATATGAGGAAATTTCTTTAAAAATCTTCTTCTTCAGATCCACCAGTCAGAATGCTTTCATATTTTGGTACACATCATCTCTAGGGAGGTTAGATTCAACTTTGTTCAAACCAAGTGCCTGAGTTAATATTTGGGCTCCCTATGGGAGCTGGAATTGGCCATGCAGCTGAAGAATTAGAAATTTTGTATTCAATACCCTCTAGAGGTGTGTAACTAAGATTAATCCACATAGGTTGTATCAAGGGGATTCATAGAGGAGCTCCACATTTTACATTATGATCTACTGAAGAAATGGCATGATGCTTGGACTATTTTAGTCACTCCTGAGGGGCTCTAGGATTGACAATGGATCCTATGGAGATGGATTGCTGAATGTAGATTCATTCTTGGACTCTGTTTATATCGTGTTCTGTTCAAGGTGAGCAATTCAGGGGCCTCTTGTTTTTGCAGACCCTGAGAAACAAAATGTACAACGTAGTTTATGCATTCTGTGTTGTCACTTGTAAAGATATATTTGACTTTTGATGTATCAGTCATGCTGTTGAAATACTCGTGGTTGTTTTGGATGTTTTGTATTAGGTATTTGTCCTCTTCTATCAACATTGTACATTGTGCAGTGGAGGAAGAAGTGTGTCTCATCGTCTACCACCCCACAGTGTTGACATAGACGCTGCGCTTCTGGGATACGATAATATCTGCCTCCCTAGATTCCCAAATTGTGGCAGCTTAGGCAGAAGTTTGTTAGGGCCTGGTCGTGTTTCTGTGTTAGAGTAGATAAAGAGTTAATCCCTTGCCTACGAAACGGCCACCCCCCTCTCCCCCCCCCCCCTCCCCCCCACACACACACACACACATACACATAATTTACAAATTGAGCACTTGAAAATAAACAAAAATTTAAAAATAAATTTCAGCAAAGCCTTATCATGTGACCTTTCATTGGAATGTGCTCATTCAGCTCATTCCAATGAAGAGTCACAAGACAGGGTTTTGTTGAATTTTTTTTTAAAATTGAGAAAATGGGAATTACAAATTTTGATATTGTATACATTGGGTAAAGGGTTGAAAGTTATTCATGCATGTTCTTACCATTATTCAGACATTTAACTGGTTGAGTGCTAGAAGCCACTATCATGGCTCTATTGAAAAGTGTGATGTACACTGCATGTATGCATTAGCTTGATGTTTGTTTAGAAGTAAAAGAAAAACAATTAATATAAAATTGTAACAAAACAGTTATTTATGAACAAAATATTGCTAAACTAAGGGTACTCTTGCTGGTAGCATGTTTCAAATCACCCTTGGAAAACAATTTAGCACTCAGCCAGTTTATTACATTTTTTGAACATGTCTGTTTTGTTCCACAATGGTGTTATCAAAATTTTGTGCAATTTACTGATTGTTTTCAAATAACACAGTAAAAGGTTACCAGAATTCCTCCAGTATTGTTCACTTGTTAAATGATACATGAAGTTGAGTACTTAGAACTTACACTTTGGCTGTCTAATCTGAGATACTGTTTAATACTCTTCTGAACCCTTCACTGCTGGAAGCCACTATTAAGACATTAACTCATTACAGGACAGGAATTCCCTTGCCACTGAAATGAGTACAGTTTGGGCACATTTAATCCAATTTTACCCCTGTAAATTGAATGGATTTTTTTCACCAATGATTTCTTAAGTTAAATTTAGATAAATTTTTCATCAAATCTAGTCATGGCTGCTTCACAGCAGCCATGACTAGATTTAATGAAAAATAGCTTGAAAATACTGATTAAAAGATAAACATTACTTAACTTACCTAAAGCAAAGGCCATATCTGACCAGCACTGTTCACGATAATTAGATACTTGCAAAACGCGATTTTGTGCTTGTATCGAATCCGACAAAAAGTTTCACATCAAATTGAATTACATTTCCATTGGTTGCATCTGTTGCACAGGTTATTGGGAATTATCTCTCATAATTATCAGATTAAATTTAGTATAGGATGTTTGTACTTGGCTTCATATGGATGTGTGACTTCTTGCAGTAGTAAAGTACACTACAAGCCTGCAAATAAGCAATCTTTCATTTGCAGAATGAGGTCTCCAGAGGGTGAATCAGCAGATTCTATCAGATAAAGTGGGCCAGTTTATCCTCTGGGTACCTATTTCTGTTTAGGCTTGAGATCTTCTTTCTGATTGAAGCTCATAGAGGGTAAGGTGAGTGGTGTTACCCTGCTCTGCTCTGCTACCGAATTCACTCTCTGGGGACTTCATTTTGCAGATGACAGTCTGCTTATTTCATGGCTTGCGTGACAACAGTTTTCTGAAGTAGAGGAAGCTGGAGTACCTGGAGAGAACCACCAAACAATGGCAAGCAACTGTCAGGCACCCCAACATCCTAACTCCACACAAGCAGCATTAGCATTGGTTGAAGACAGGTGCATCATTGAAGTGCAGTATGCCTTAGTACACACTGCCACAGTGCTCCCACATGGACAATCATTAAGTGCCTTGCCCAAGGACACAATTCAATTACCCCTGGCAGGGATCGAACCGTAGGCCTCCTGGTTTGAAGTTAAACACTGTAACCGCTGAGGAATTAGTTGATAACTTCTGTGGTAAATCACTCTTGGCATTGAAAAAGTTAATTTTTTCTGGTTGTGTTGTGAAATTTTAATGATTAGAATGTAGGAAATGTTTACTTTATGTATAGTGGGGTGGTTCCAGATACTACAACCTGGTAATGAAAATCACTTCATATTTATTTACTCAGCCACCAAACTCTACTATGAAACTGACATTTGTTTGAGATTTATTCTGGTGAATAGGGAATTCTGCTTGGAGATGTTTACAGATTTTTGCCAGATCTACCCTTGCCTCGCTTGTTTTTCTAGGCTAGGAATTAGTGAAGAGTTGTCTGTATATAGCTACAGTTCACATCAAAAGGACTTTTTAAAAAAAAGACAGCATGCCTAAAAAATTTATATAAAAAATTGCAAAAAACAAGACAACATGCCTTAACTCTTTGAACTCTGGTGGTATCTTCCATGTCAGTTCAATGGCAGCAATTAGAAGAGTCCATATTCATTATTTGGGGTAGACTAAACAATATTTTCAATGTGCATCCTCAGGGATGCACGTTGAAAATATTGATTGTTCTACCCCACACGTTTACTGAACAGCCATCCTATTTAATGACGTTATGATGTAGCATGTTCCTGGCCGGAAAAGCAGCTGCTCAGATTCAAAGTTTTAAAATTTTATGTAAAAAATTTGCTAGTTCACCTGAGACTTAACCCACTGCACAGAGATGCCGAAATATAAAAATTTCAAGGGGAACTTTCACATAATGAAACTAGGAATTTAACCAAACAAAACTGAAATAGCTAAATTTCTAGTTACCTTCACAGCTACCTCACCCTATGGTATACTTACAGTATAAATTTAGACTGTAAGTGTAACATGGGCTCAGGTTTTGACATGCATTCACATTGTTATCAATAAAAATGGTGGTTAGGGACAGAATTTTTGTAACTGTTGTTGGATTATGCAAAAAATTCACTGCTTCAAATTGCAGTATTTTCAGAGTGCACAGCGTTAATCATTACATTTCACCATCAGTTGTTTAGTGTTGCCCAACATAATGGCCATATCCATTGCCATTCAAATTTTCCTGAAAATATCTGACTATGAGACTGGGAATTAGTGTGCAGTAAGTCTGTATGTAACTATAGTTCACAGCTTCTGGACTGTTTCATGCACCCCTGCCTGACTTGGGTGGCATACAGTGATTGAAGTGTGAAGGTGTTGATGGGTGTGGGTGTCTCCAGGCCAGAAGCTCAAACACTATTTGAGATACAATCATGAAATTTCACACAATTGTTAGGACAATGGGAGGATGTGTCTCACACCATAGGTGGGTTTGCAACTTCCAAGGACAAGGTCACTTTCCAAGGTCACATTTGAAATCCATTGCTATTTTTGTGTCTCAGTAATAACTTAGAAGTGACTAACTACAATTATCAAACTTTGAACAAATGTTGAGGATGGCCAGAAGATGTGGTGTATATAATCAAACCTGAAAATAAGCAATCTGTCATTTACTGAATGAGGACCTCAGAGAGTGAATTTGGGGTATCTGGGTACCTCTTTTTGTTTAAGCCTGAGACCTTGATTCACATTGAGGTTCACAGAGTATAAATTTAGTGATGCTACCCTGCTGTGCAGGGTAGCATCAGCAAATTCACTCTCTGGGAACCTCATTCTGCAGATGACAGCCTGCTTATTTCCAGGCTTGCATATAAGAGATGCATATGCATCTTCAAGGTCAAGATCATACTTAATTGCCATATGTTGAAGGTCAACACAAGTCATGTCTCAGCTATAAGTAAGAAACTATTGGATCTACAAACATCAAACTTCACACAATTATAAAGGACAAGAGTAGAATGTTTTACACATCACAGCTTCAAGCCAGGTTTGTAACTCCAAGGCTAAGGCCAAAATTCAAGGTCACCCTTAAAATCCATTGATATTTGTGTCTCCGCCATAACTCAGAAATGAATCAAACTACAGTTATCAAACTTCATACAAATGTTAAGAACAGTTGGAAGGTGTGCAGCAATAGTTCTTGCACATCTTAAAGGGCAAGTCATACTTTGAGTTCCATATCTTGAAGGCCACAAGTCTCAGCCATAACTCAGAAACTGTTTTGGTGACAATCATCAAACAGCATACAATTATTAATGTCGGTTCCAGTGGTTTTAAGGGTGTGGGGAGGGTGGGGATATATTTTGCGATTGACATTTCTTGTTTAAAATTTTAAACAGCAGTCCTTCAAATTTAATGAGAAAAATCAATTGTTTGGTGTAAACCTTTACCTAAGGTCTAAAAAAGTTACAAATCTGTTTTTCAGGCCATCCCGCATGTTCATTTTGACTGATGCATGCTCTCTTTTTAAAACCAAACTTAAAAAAATATAAATTAAATGGTTTATGTCTGATATTTTACCCAAGTTACAAAACTGATAAGTTTGTCCCATTAGCATTGCAAAGCCTTGTTGCACTCAAGGGACGAAATACCTCACCACCCATGCAATTCTGTAGATTATGAGGCCTAAAACATAAAACAAATCAAGAATATGAACTTTTGATGGCAAAGAAATAATTACAAAAATAAAAAATAAAATAAAAAACTGTTCGCCCACATGCAATTTTACAAAAAATGGCCAGAGAAACAAAAGATGTACTTTGTGGGGCCTAATGCAATTGTCATATCCATCAAGTGCTATTCTAAAAAAATTCCATTAAAATTTTATTATTTTTACAATGTTTCCCTTGAAAACATAGCTTATGACCTCTCGCTGGAAAAATGTTGTCAAGCTCATTCCAGAGAGAACTCATAAACTATGTGCTCCAAACAAAAAATCTTTGACCATTTAGTCTTCATCTTTCAGTCTTCTGAAGAACGGTGGGTCCTTATCCAACTGAACATGACATGTATCATCCCCGGATGATGGTGACTTGATTTTTTGTTCACTCGAATTTTCTGCTATCATCACAGAGGTTCAAAATTCTTTTGAATGTCCTCATGAACCAGAGGCTGCAGTGGCATTTGGAATTCAGCTTCTCTTTGTGTCCCAGATTTATGTTTGTTCCCACATTGTTCATTCGGCAATATTGGGGGATATGTTATTCATGTTTGTGAAAAAAATTGTCTCACAATGTATCTCTGGGACTAAAAATGAAATAAACTCCAATTGCTTTTGGAAGCTTCTGCAGGAGGAGTAGAATCCAATTTAAAAAAAAACAACTTGATTGGTTATTCCGTAGGACACCGCATGATCATGGACTCATTTTGCTAGAAGTCTTGAAAACTTTTTAATCCATTAAATTCTTTGGAAATGTTTTCGTTTCCTGGAGTTTGCGCAGTGGCATGTCAATGGGCCAGAAATAAATTCTCCTGACCACAACCATAGGTATTAGATTCTCAACTTTTCTCCATTTCATATTTGAACTCCAGGTCATCTGCAGAAACTAGAATTTGCAAGTCAGCAAACTTCAATTTTTCCCTATCACAAACTCTCAAATTCCAAATTAGCTATCACAGTTGACCAATCATTCCACAGATATACCTAAAATGAACAGGTGTCAGAGCCCCCATTTTTCCCCAACTCATATGTAAATACTATCATACAGTTATTCTGCGAAATACAATCTCATAGTCTACATGCCAGCCCAGACTACTCACAATGATCACTTATTAAATACATTATAATCAATGCTAAATGGTCTTGTCTTATGTCACTGCATATAGTGACTATATTTGCACATGATCTTTTAAGTAGCAATGGTAGTACATGTACATGGTTGTTTTAAACATTCTGCTCACATGCTAATTAACAAGCTAATTAACATGTTAATTAACATGCTAATTAAAGTAGACAATTTTTTTTTACTGGTAGAGTGGTGAATTAATTTTGGCCATCAAAGTTTGCTTACTTGTATTTGATTTGTCACAATTTATGGGCATGTGCCTAGAGACATGACAAATCCACAGAGACTTAATAATTTCACTTCAAAGATAATATGAAGCACATCCACAGAATATATGAAGCCTTTAAACTGTGGCACCCAATGTTCAGAATAAAGGCCAAATATAGGCTTCCAGCATTTTACCAGTTCAAATTTAAATGTTTGAAAAGGCAAATCAAAGTTAACATCAACACATGAATGACTTCAAGTACAAGTTAATGGAACATCACAACAAGCGCATGAGAACATGCTCATGAAACACTCTTATTTTGTGCATATATCATGCAATCTCTTCGTATTAGAACATAAATAAACAAGAAACATTCCGTGAACAAAGTTGAATCTCTCTTACTAAAAGAAGGTGAATACCACATCTCTAAGCATAGTGGCTGGTGATTAACAAGAAATTAGTTTAAAATAATTTCAAGATCATTGAACAGGGTTCAAGGCTATGGGGGTTAATAGTTTCCTTCGAAAACACTTGAAAAGGCACCCCTCTCACACACAAACACCCCTCCTCCCCCCAAAAAGTTCAGCTTGTTGGACGAATCATCCCAGTACGAAACTTGAACTTGGGGACAACACCCCTGTGTTGAGATGATTTTGAGAGGAATTGCCTCGGCACCATCTCCAAGTATTGTTAGCAGTGGTTCTTGAAAATTCTTTTTAAAGAATTTCAAGCTTATTGGACAGGGGTAGGGGAGGGTGGCGGTGGAGGTGGAGGTGGCTACACCATGGGGGTTAAGATTTCCATTAAAAAAAAAAACTTTGAAAACTACCCCACTCCTCCACACAAAATAAACAGAGCAGACTGCTTAAATGTAGGCTACAAACATATTGCTAAATTATATTGGGGAAAAATATTCATGCAGATATCTCATCTAATATAGTTGAGGGTTGATGTATCATAACAAAAATGGTTTCAAAGAGTACTTCTAAGTTTGGAGGAAGCACAACACAACACAAATATTGATAACATTGAATACGGTGAATCCAAGTTAAATAACAAATTCTGCATATTAGTGGATCCAGTATATATACGGTTGCATTTTCATTGTTTTATAGGCAGTTGAATCAACCTGAGAAATCAGTACCGCGTGTCATGGAGCAATTATTATCCCAATATACACACATGCTAAATAAGACATTTTGCTTTTCCCTCACCTGTTACTGCCAGGTACTGATTTTATTATGAAAGTTCTGTACCAATTCCATTGTATGTATACTGCGAAAAATACTGTTTTTCACCTGTGGTTATTATGGGTCTCTGCTGATGATATCAAAAGCAATATCATTGGTTCATAATAAACTATTTTTAAATAAAATTCAACTATTATTTTTCATGAAATAAGACAGGCTAAGACAGGGAACAAATAATTGTTTACAGTTAGTTGAGTGCAAGCCTGAAAATAAGCAATCTGACATCTGCAGAATGAGGTCTCCAAAGGGTGAATTTGCTGATGCTATCCAATACAGCCAATTTATCCTCTGAGTAACTCTTTTCTATTCAGGCTTGAGACCTTGATTCAGAATGAGGCTCACAAAAGGTAAATTTAGTGATTCTACCTTGCTATGCAGGGTAGAACCACCAAATTCACCCTCTGGGGACTTCATTCTGCAGATGACAGTCCACTTATTTTCTGGCTTGGTTGAGTGTAACTTTCCAGAAGGTACACTTAGTTTTTTTATGAGGTAAACATGTTTACAATAAATTAATGTGACCTAAATAAAGCAAGTTGTTTATAAGCAATGAAAGAAGTTCTCTTGCATTGGATCAAATTTTAGAACACCAAGGGTACATTTCAGTGGGCCATTCTGGAATACTAGGAATTCCTAGTGGTATTCCAGGCATGCTCGGACAACATGGGTTATTACTCTGGTCGTTCTTGTTGCCATTTATCATTCTAGAATATCATTCCGTGCAGTCCACCTCTTGACAAGCTGGAAAATAAGCAATCTGTCATTTGCAGAATGAGGTCCCCAGAGGGTGAAATTGCTGATACTATCACATTCAGTGGTCCAATTTATCCTCTGGGTACCTCTTTCTGTTTAGGCCTGAGAACATGATTCAGATTGAGGTTCACAGAGAGTAAATGTAGTGACGCTATCCTACTATGCAGGGTAGGATCATCAAATTCACCCTCTGGGGGACCTCATTCTGCAGATGACAGTCTGCTTATTTTCAGACATGCCTCTTGAGAAGGTTTACTTATTATTCTTGACATGCATAACTAAATTTTGTTACTAAATTTTGGTCAACATTGCAGCGAATTTAAGAAATTATGCTTCTGAGATGAATAATGGTTGCTCATACATGAAATCCAACAATTTTTTATGAATAAACAAAAAAAAATTAAAAGACCAAAACAGTTTGTGTATCCATTACAGGCCATATGACAAAAATAGACAGAAGAAGGGAAAGTGGAAAACTTGAGTTTCTTTTAAACTGCATGTTTATGCGACAATTTTGTTCCTTGAGAATGAGGGAACTCTCAGGGAATCTGACATTTGTTGGGATGGGGAGGAGGCATTACACCTGTTAATGTTAGTGATATGCTGAGAGGTACACTCTTCTCATATGGATTATTGCGATAACGTGTCAGTATTGGCTGATCTGTGGGGAAAAATGTCAGGTAGATCAATAGAAAAATGTTTTAGTAGCAACAATTGCATTAAATTTTGGAAATAAGTACTCTCTATTAGGCCTCACAAAGTAGAGAGACAAATTTATCAATTTTATTAACTTGGTTGAAATATCAGACATAAATCATTTAATTTTTATGTTTTTAATTTTGCATTGGTTATAAAAAGAGAGTAAGCAGCAGCCAAAATGAACATGTGGGATGCCCTGAGAAACTGATTTTAAACTTTTTTTTTAGGCCTTATCTTTTTATTTTTTCTACTGGTATGTTGCTCTTATTTTCTAACCAGGGACAGCGTGTTCAGCACATTGTAGTGCATATAACAATTGAAACAGGAAATAGTATCTAATTCAGTTATGTATTAGACTGTTGTTTTCAACTACTTGGCACTTCCCCATTCTAAATCATTCCGGTTTATATGCAGATGCTATTTGTCGTTTTCGTGAGACAACTGTTCTATGACCATACTGTGCATGTCACATTTATTCCAGAATGGACCATGGAAACATACCCTGATTCTCATTCATTGGGCACCAGTTGTTTACTTCAGGTAAGATGGAATGTTCTGGGTTTCTGATTGACTGATATATTTGCCATTCTAGAATTAGTGGGGCAATTTTTTTCATATTCTAGAATCTTTCACTTGTTTACTAGATAAACTCCTGACAGTTAGCTTAGGGACATACACGCAATAAAGTGAGAATACATACCGCATTGAAGATTATTTTGGGACAGTGCATATTTAGATAGCTTTATTTTGTAGCATTGATTAACATTCTGAAGAAAATTGATATATTGATAGTCAATTTGTATTATATGAAAAGCGTTTCCAAATTTTGAAGAGGGATGTTCTTTTGAAAACCAGGATTCAGTGGATTATTTTATAACTGCCTTTGCGGAGCCAATACTTGTTAGGCATTATTTTCAATTGAATATTTATTACTTAGAGCTGTATTAGAATTTATTGTGGGGCATGGTGGCATTGCACTAAAGGGTTCTCATCAGATCACCAAAGTTAACCAATGTCAAGCCCGGTTAGTCCTTGGATGGGTGACCGTCTGAGTAATCGATTCGGACTCTCGTGTTGTGTCCTTGGGCAAGGCACTTCACCCTGATTGTCCACATGGGGGCACGATGACACCGTGTACTGAGGTATACTGCATGTCTTCAACCAATCTAACCCTGCCTGTGCTGCAGTGTGGAGTTACGATGTTGGGGAGCTGACAGCTGCTCATCACTTCTCGGTGGTTCTGTCCGTGTACTCCAGCTTCCTTCACCCGTAAAACTGTCACTGACACGATAAGACCTTGGCTGTTAAAGTGTCATTAAACCCTAATAAATAAATAAATAAATAAATAAATAAATAAATTAGAATTTATTGGATCATGTTGGATTTTGGGTGAACTATTTTGACTAAACACTTTTTTCATTTTGTTGGATATTGTTTCTGTGGAACATTCTAGAATATCATAATATCAGCTGAAAAGTTACAGGATTCTATGGGATTCCAAATTATAACTCAGTGCAGTATAAACTCTGTTCTTTAAAAAAAAAAAACTTCTTCACATCCACAAGTCAGATTCAGACAGAGATGATTGTGGTAAATTTTAGTTAGATGTGAATTGAGTGTATAAGATTAACATTTGCTCAAGTGGGGACCATCAGGCCTTTGCCTTAGAAGATTTGGAGGGTTTTGAGTGATTTTATGACAAAAATGAATGTGTTTAAATGTTTTTACACAAAAAAATCAACCAACAGACCCAAGCTAAAATGGATTAATTATATTAACACATAAATACTGAATGTGGCCTTAAATACTTCTTAAACAATTTTATCAGTTGAGTGATTAAGGTCCCTTGGGGGCCTCTTGTTTCCATTTTTGGTAAACTACAAGGGGCCTCTTGTTTCCATTTTTAGCTTAACTTGACATTGTCAAGATAAGCTATTGCCATCACGTGTGCGGAAGTCTGTTAGTCTGTGAGTCTGTTAGTCTGTGACGTCTGTTCACATTTTCCTTTAGCACGGGCTACACCCCGCAGTTCTTGTCTGATCGTCACGAAATTTCATATGCAGGTTTGGGGTCATGTCTAGATGAGAACGTCCCCTTTTGGTCACGATCGGGCAACCGGTATGGCTGCCCGAGCCCAAAACCGGAAAACCATTAGCACAGTCTACAGGTCGTATTTATGAAGGGATTTCATTGTAACTTGGTAGGATGCCTCTGTATAATGCCTAGATGAGAACGTCCCCTTTTGGGCATGATCTATCAACCGTGATGGCTGCCCAAGCCCGAAACCCAAAAACTTTTAGCACAGTCTGCAGGTCATGTTTAATGTGGAGGGATTTCATTGTAACTTAATAGGATGACTCCTTATGATGTCTAGATGAGAATTTCCCCATTTGGGCATGATCTGCCAACCGTGACGATTGCCCGAGCCCAAAACCCGAAAACCTTTACCACAGTCTACAGGTCATATTTATTGAGGAATTTCATTGTAACTTGGTGGGTTGACTTCATACATTGATCATACTAGATGAGAAAGTCACCTTTTGGGCATGATTGGGCAACTGTGAGGGCTACAGGGGCCCAAAGCCCGAAAACCTTTAGCACAGTCTAGAGGTCATATTTATGAAGGGATTTCATTGTAACTTGGTAGGATGACTCCAAATAATGTCTAGATGAGAACGTCCCATTTTGATCGCGATCATGCAGCCTTGATGGGTGCCCGAGCCCAAAAACCTTTAGCATAGGCAAAAGGTCATATTTATGGAAGGATTTCATTGTAACCTGTTAGGTTGACTCCATATAATGCCTAGATGATGACATCCCCTTTTGGTCGTGATTGGTCAGTTGTAATGGCTACTAGTGCCCGAAGCCCGAAAACCTTGAGCACAGTCTACAGGTCATATTTATGAAGGGATTTCATTGTAACTTCTTAGGATCACTCCAGATGATGCCCAGATGAGATTGTCCCCTATGGTTGCGATCATTCAGCCATGATGGCTGCCCGAGCCCGAAGCCCAAAAACCTTTAGCACAGTCTACAGGTCATATTTATGAAGGGATTTCATTGTAACTTGTTAGGTTAACTTCATATAATGTCTAGATGAGAACGTCCCATTTTGGACATGATTGGGCTACTGTGACAGGTAAAGGTGCCCGAAGCCCGAAAACCTTTAGCACAGTCTACAGGTCATATTTATGAGGAGATTTCATTGTAACTTGATAGGATGACTCCAAATAGTGTCTAGATGAGAACGTCCCATTTTGACCATGATCATTCAGCCTTGATGGGTGCCCGAGCCCAAAAACCTTTAGCATAGGCAAAAGGTTATATTTATAGAAGGATTTCATTGTAACCTGTAAGGTTGACTCCATATAATGCCTAGATGATGACATCCCCTTTTGGTCATGATTGGTCAACTGTGATGGCTACAGGTGCCCAAAGCCGAAAAACCTTGAGCACAGTCTACAGGTCATATTTATGAAGGGATTTCATTGTAACTTCGCAGGATCACTCCAGATGATGCCCAGATGAGATTGTCCCCTTTGTTTGCGATCATTCAACCATGATGGCTGCCCAAGCCCGAAGCCCAAAAACCTTAAGCACAGTCTACAGGTCATATTTATGAAGGGATGTCATTGTAACTTGGTAGGTTGACTTCATATAATGTCTAGATGAGAACGTCCCCTTTTGGACATGATTGGGCAACTTTGACGGCTAAAGGTGCCCGAAGCCCGAAAACCTTTTGCACTGTCTACAGGTCATATTTATGAAGGGATTTCATTGTAACTTGGTAGGATGACTCCAAATAATGTCTAGATGAGACCGTCCCATTTTGGCCGTGATCATTCAGCCTTGATGGGTGCCCGAGCCCAAAAACCTTTAGCATAGGCAAAAGGTTATATTTATAGAAGGATTTCATTGTAACCTGTTAGGTTGACTCCATATAATACCTAGATGATGACATCCCCTTTTGGTTGTGATTGGTCAACTGTGATGGCTACAGGTGCCCGAAGCCCGAAAACCTTGAGCACAGTCTACAGGTCATATTTATGAAGGGATTTCATTGTAACTTCGCAGGATCACTCCACATAATGCCCAGATGAGATTGTCCCCTTTGGTTGCGATCATTCAACCATGATGGCTGCCCGAGCCCGAAGCCCAAAAACCTTTAGCACAGTCTACAGGTCATATTTATGAAGGGATTTCATTGTAACTTGGTAGGTTAACTTCATATAATGTCTAGATGAGAACGTCCCCTTTTGGACATGATTCGGCTACTGTGACGGCTAAAGGTGCCCGGAGCCCGAAAACCTTTAGCACAGTCTTCAGGTCATATTTATGAGGGAATTTCATTGTAACTTGGTAGGATGACTCCAAATAATGTCTAGACGAGAATGTCCCATTTTGGCCGTGATCATTCAGCCTTGATGGGTGCCCGAGCCCAAAAACCTTTAGCATAGGCAAAAGGTTATATGTATAGAAGGATTTCATTGTAACCTGTTAGGTTGACTCCATATAATGCCTAGATGATGACATCCCCTTTTGGTCGTGATTGGTCAGCTGTGATGGCTACAGGTGCCCGAAGCCTGAAAACCTTGAGTACAGTCTACAGGTCATATTTATGAAGGGATTTCATTGTAACTTCGCAGGATCACTCCAGATGATGCCCAGATGAGATTGTCCCCTTTGGTTGCGATCATTCAACCATGATGGCTGCCCGAGCCTGAAGCCTGAAAACCTTTAGCACAGTCTACAGGTCATATTTATGAAGGGATTTCATTGTAACTTGGTAGGTTGACTTCATATAATGTCTAGATGAGAACGTCCCCTTTTGGACACGATTGGGCAACTGTGTCGGCTTCAGGGGCCCAAAGCCCGAAAACCTTTAGAACAGTCTACAGGTCATAATTATGAAGGGATTTCATTGAAGCTTGGTAGGATGACTCCAAATAGTGTCCAGATGAGAATGTCCCCTTTTGGTTGCGATCATTCAACCATGATGGCTGCCAGAGCCCAAAGCCCAAAAACCTTTAGCACAGTCTACAGGTCATATTTATTAAGGGATTTCATTGTAACTTGGTAGATTGACTTCATATAATGTCTAGATGAGAACGTCCCCTTTGGACGCAATTGGGAAACTGACGGCTACAGGGGCCCGATGCCTGAAAACCTTTAGCACAGTCTACAGGCCATATTTATGAGGGGATTTTAATGTAACTTGATAGGATGACTCGTTTTGGAATAATTTCCTGTAACTTGATAACTTTTGTTAATATACGTTAACTGTGAGGACCACATACATTAACTGTGAGGTCATATTAACCCACCCCTCAGCTCTTTAGTACAGTGTACACCTCATATTATTTTTATCATAAACATAGCACACAGGGAACAGAAATGAACATATTCCCAATTATCACAATTCTTGTCTTATTTCATAATCGTTTCATAAACATTGAACATTATCCTTTTCATCAAACACAACACACAAGTTAAGCTACAGTGTCATTGACACTTTCATTTTGTAAACTACAGAGATTGTGTACCATTTTTCTTTCGAATTATTAACCCTTAGGTCCCCAGACAGCCACAAACTGCATCTTTATATTGCATTGAAAAGTTGTCCCCAGTATATTCTTCTTTAAAAACTCTAGTGGTAGGCCACATTTATTTTGACAGAGTTATTACGTCATTGTTAGCTGTCTGTACAGGCAGCCAACAATGATGCAGAAACACTGTTAAGTTATCTGCAGTTGTGTGTATGTATATACAATAGTTATTATCATAGAATTAATCTGAGGGTTAAATTCAAATTCCAGAAAAGTTTTAAGTAGAGTTATTGCTGTTTGATCACAGATTTCTTTCTGTTATCAGATCAAGTATATTATAACACTATAACAGCTGTGCATACTTTTCTACTGTTAAAAAGTTTACTGGATATTGGTGGTGTAATTTATATCAGTTTGAAGGGAGTGTGGTGGCTCAGTGGTATGGCATTGGACTACAAACTGAAAGGTTCACGGTTCGATCCCTGCCAGGGGTTACTGCATTGTGTTCTTGGGCAAGGCACTTCATCCTGATTGCCCACTTGGGGGCACGGTGGCACAGTTTACTAAAGTGTACTGCACAGCGATGGTGTACTTTTCTTCAACCAATGCTAACCGTACTTGTGCAGAGTTAGTATGTTGGAGAGTCTGGCAGTTGCTCACCATTGCACAGTGGTTCTCTGGGTACTCTGGCTTCCTCCACCCTTAAAACTGTCCAACACGAGGTGACCCTGGCTATCAAAAGTGTTGTTAAACCCATTAAATAACTATCAATTTGAAAAAGCCTTCAGATCAGATCAGTAGTAACACAACTGGTAGAGTGCTAAATTATTTTTCAAAAAAGATTTGTGGTGCAAGTACTTTGCTTTCAAGAGTACCATATTACAAGCAAAAGGACTCCCATAGCCCAAGAACATTAGGTTTCACTAGGGAAAAAAATCGGAGAAAGCTGATTTTTTCAGGGAATGTCGAGTACATGTCACTGATCGATTAGACAAAAGTCCCCTAAAATCCCAGTTGAGCTTTTTTTTCTACAGCCTTTTTATCGAAAACGCGTTTGAAAAAATTTTTAAAAAATCGCACGAACTTTCTAACCTCGAATTGATCCAACTGTATTTTTTGTTTACGCGTATTTCGAGCTACATAATGTCTAATATACATTTGCCTAGAGGAAAATGTGCATTCTGTGACAATTTCTGCGAAAAATTATTGAAAATTCACAAAAAAGTATCGGATTTACGCAAAAAATGACGATTTTCCTAACGGATTTGCCCAAAGGGTCGTAGTACAGAACGGGATGTTAGTTGGACAGACGATAAAAAATCCACCACCATTTGAAGACTTTTATCATTGCTTACAAAATAGACATTATGGAAGACCCCCTCTGCTTCTGGCCGAGTTCCCCTTTTGGCATAAAATTCGTCAGCATGAGAACTCAACTATTTTCGGGCTTGGGACCGAACAGACACGTCTGTGTCTGGCAGCATTAGATCAATAAATAATATTTACAGAATGTACAAAAATCAATAAATAATATTTACAGAATGTACAAATCAATCAACATGGATTAAGTTACATTGACTATTATCAACGCTATATACAGAAATGACATGACCTATATACATATTATTCATCGAACTCAGAAATTTCCGACAGGACAGTGTTTCTGTGGTTGTTACAAGAATCCGAACTGCAATTACACAAACCTGAGCAAGAGAGTCCTGCCTTCTTACACCCACACCTTTTTGTACAAGCACTCTTGCAACCACAACTGATCAGATTCAGTAGGTTATCGGGGGCACATGGCTTTGTGGCTGCAGTCGGTACAAGAAGTCCATTGTCTAGCGACCACCCCCAATCCGTCGGAGGAAGCAAAGTGCCCAGCCATTGTTGGACCTGGAGATAACATCTGTAGACATGTTGTTGTGCAGCATCGCTGCTTGGTGGGAGTGAGGCTAGGTCGATGGGTTTATTCAGTTTAGATTTTGCTACATAACGCTTGTAAGTGACATATCTATATTGGTCGAGAGAGGAAACAGTTTTACTCCCGTATAAGATCAGGAGAAGTTGTTCCCCGGCAGCGGCTACTGCACTTGGTGTACTGTCATCCGCCAAAATTGTGTTGACATACTGTTGTGAGTCGCTAGTAACATCGGAGACAATTGTACTGAATACTTTCTTCTTACCAACTCGAAAGAGTGCAGAAGTAGTGTCACAACCACTTATAGAATGTGCTACAAGGAGGTTGCTTCTATGGTCACCCATTTTGGTTGCTATTTCACTAACTGAAACTAGTAAGTTTGGGGTAATGGAATACATCATGTGAATATTACATCCCAGTTGAACTCGAGAGGTAAGAATGACTAACAAGTCTGTGTCTGTTCCCACAACGACAACATTGTTGTCATCTTGAGCGATGTCAAGTGCAGTTTCGGCTATCAGTACATCAGCATCAGCCTCGGCCTGCTTGGACTGAATATTGATAGCAGATAGCTCCTGCATTAGAAGATCGATCAGTTGGGTTTTGTTCTTGGCATTTGCAAGGAAATCGGATTGGGGTGTGGTGGCTGGTAACTCGGGTGAGATATTGATATCAATGGAATACCTGTCTTTAGATCTACGGGCTTGTTCCATGCCCTATGTCGACATTGTACAAGCATAACCATCAAAAACAACCACGACGGTCGCCCAAAAATGTCTCACTAGATAATTGGAATATGATGTACATATGTCCTTATATGACGACTGTTTAGGCCATACAACTGCCCTCAATAAAAATCCACCATCTACAACAAACAGAGAATGTTCTGGGATTTTAGTTTGTTCGGAACCGTATGTTTTGAGGATCTTACCGAGCGTGCTTTTCTGTGTCTTCCTCATTCCAGCAGAATCAAACAATGCTGGTGGTTTCGGGGCGAGTTCATATTTGAGATACTCTTCCATCTCTGCTTGTGACTGAATAACACATGTGATGCAGTTGAACAGAATTGTGGGGTCAATCACTACCTTACTTCCACGGACTTTGATGCTATTTGCCATCGATGCGAAAGACTTCACAGTGTCAACATGTCGTAGTTTGATGCTGTTGAACGTTTTGCTTACAACATTCGATACGCAACATTCACCAATTTTGCGAACTTGGTCACAGTTCACAGTTTCGTCGGCCACAAGCCCGGTCGCTATAGAGACTAATTGTAGTGGATCTCTATTCTGAAAGGAGGAATGCACTCTGATCCAGTTCAATAATTTGGTGATATCATTGGCATCAGTCAATTGTGAACTTTGACGGAGATCCCGTTGTTGTTCGCCATGACCAGTGTGAACATGAACAAAATTTTCGAGAGCATTACATATCGGAAGGCAAAGAGGTAGTCCATGTACCCATTTCGCAACAGTGCTATCGGTTATTCCCCTGCCATGTGTGAGACCACCAGGGAGCTTGAACATTCTCATTAAACACTGCTCTATGGTCTGATCAGAATATATCCCGTCCCAGAATTTATCTGAGCGCCTTATGGTAAAGTAACCTTTCTCAGTGAACAACTTCAAATCATCCTGTTGCATTATTTCTGTTAGCTCATTCATCTGCTGCAAATAGAGATGAGAACTTTTTGCGTATGCAAAATGACCACCTGCGTGAAATACTGGAATCATATTGCGAACACAATATGTGTGGAGTTCCCAGTCGCCTGTGCGCTCTGCTCTCAAGAACAACTGGAGAAGACCTATTTGCTCGTAGTATTGTACCCAAAGCTTTCCTGTGCGTCCTACGGACGCAATCTGGAGCAGTTCGTGTAATTTTGACAGTAGATGGTTGACACTTTCTTGATTGACAGCGTCAGCTGTTGTACAGTCACCTCTGGCAAGTCCACAGAATATTTCATTGACTTCTGTGCAGTCTATGTTATCTAGTGTTCGGCTTTCTTCAAACACAAGTTTTGTAATGGCAATTTGTGTTAGCAAATGGGCACGAACTGCTCTTGAATATGCATGACCACTGATCAAATGATGGATTGACCCACCAGCATAAACAGTCCCCCAAAGTTCATCCAAGCCGCTACCAGCCATGATCGAACCAATTGCCCCTAAATATGACATAATCATATGGAAGCCGCCGAGTCTAACGAAAACTTTTGTCAACTTATCTGATGAAGACACAATCTCCACTGCTTTGATATAAAGTGGTTGGTCAAACGTCACTGGACAAACGTGCACACATTACATGCCAATGCATCTTGAGTGTAGGCGAACACCACATTATGTGATTTAATCGAACATGGAAATTGAAACAATGATGCTATAATACGGTATTTGAATGAGAAAAGTCGATGCCGTTTGAATTTGAGTTTAGGGGGTATGGTTAATATTTCACACGTTTCACCAGTTCATTATGGAATAAATGACTATTGTTATATATCATTATAAAGCCACTGCTTTTCTGCAATTTGTGATATATAATTTAACTCCCAAAGTAGTCGTAGATTTGATTTAATGGACGTTGTGTACCGTTGTGTGTATGAAAACAATAAATTTTTTTTCGTAATTTTGTATATTTTCGTGAATATTTCACCATTGAGTGTGAGGATTGGTACAAAGTTGGCATTTTCTGTTGGGGATATGTATTCTCAATATAATTCAGCACGATATTTATGATTCTCACCCTACTAAGGCGAATAAGAATGAGAAATATGGAGCTGGGTCGAATTTTTTTTAAAATTTTTTTTTTCATCAAAAAAACGCTATAACTAAAAAAGCTCAACTCGGATTCGCGGGGACTTTTCACACTTTATCTGCAATGTGTGTCCTGGAAACATATAAAAAAATCAGCTTTCTCCGATTTTTTTCCTTACTTTCTCATTTTTATGTCTAATGTGCCTGGACTACCAGTTTAGTAAGATTTTGTTCATAAAAATTGTTTTGTTATACACCCACAAAACAAAGTTTTTGGGGGGGGGGGGGGGTATATAGGAGTCAACTTGTCCATCGGTCAGTCGGTCGGTCATCGTCGGTCCATTGCACATGTAAACTTGTGGAGCGAACGACTTCCACTGTTTTAGCCACATTTTCATGAAACTTCACAAAAATGATCAACATGATGAGGGGAAGTGCGTGACTTAATTTTTTTTCCTCTCAGTTTCAAGATGACCGACTGGCGGCCATATTGGAATTTTTAGCTCATCTTGACAAAGTCTCTCTGTTTTGTCTTCTGCTTTCATATTTGGTATGCAACATCTCTAGGGCTGTCAGATTCAAGTTTGTTCAAATCAGATCCCTTGGTATATATTTGGGCTCGCTATGGTAGCCCACATTTTTACTTAGTGCGATGTGAGGAAATTTCTTTAAAAATCTTCTTCTTGAGATCCACCAGTTGGAATGCTTTCATATTTGGTATACAACATCTCTAGGGGGTCAGATTCCAGTTTGTCTAATTCGAGTGCCTGGGTTAATATTTGGGCTCCATATGGGAACCTGAAATTTAACTTAGAACAATATGAGGGAATTTCTTCAAAAATCTTCTTCTTCAGATCCACTAGTCAGAATGCTTTCATATTTGGTATACAACATCTCTAGGGGGGTCAGATTCAAGTTTGTTCAAATCAGATCGCTAGGGTAGCCCAAATTTTAACTTAGTGCAATATGAAGAAATTTCTTTAAAATTTCTCTTCTTCAGATCCAACAGTCAGAATGCTTTCATATTTGGTGCTCAACATCTCTTGGGAAGTCAAATTCAACTGTGTTCAAATCAAGAGCATGGGTTAATATTTGGGCTCCCTATGGGAGCTGGAATTGGCCACTTTGCTGAAGAATTAAAAAATTTTATTCAGTACCCTCTAGAGGTGTGTAACTAAGATTAATCCACATAGGTTGTATCAAGGGGTTTCATAGGGGAGCTCTACATTTTACATTACGATGAACTGAAGAAAAGGCATGATGCCTGGATTATTTTTGTCACTCCAGAGGGACTCAAGGATTGACAGTGTAGCCTATGGAGATGGATTGCTTAATGTAGACTCATTCTTGGACTCTGTTTAAATTGAGTTCTGTTCAAGATGAGCGCTTCAGGCCCCGAAGGGCCTCTTGTTTTAATGTAAACTTGTGGAGCAAACAACTTCCACAGTTTTAGCCGCATTTTCATGAAACTTCACAAAAATGATCAACATGATGGGGGGAAGTGCGTGACAGAATTCTTTTCCCACTTGGTTTCAAGATAGCCGACTGGCGGCTATTCTGGATTTTTTTTTTACTTAGAAAAATTGAATGCCTCTTTTCAGTCACCCACACTAGGCGGTATGCCATGGTGGGGGTATAGCAGGTGACAGACCATCTCCAGTTACAATTTATCAGAGAGTGTCTTTGGCAGTACCAGTAAATTGTAATAAAACAGTTTTGTTTGAACATTTTTTGTGTTTCAACTGCAGAACTAAGTGATGAATACAGAGTAAAGCTACTGAAGTGGCTTTCAGCACTTTTCAGTAAAGCCCTGGTAGTTGCTTCTAGCATTCAACCAGTTAACAGGGATTTGGTTACTTTCCCATATTATAGTGATAAAGTCAGCATCTGTTCTGTATCTTGTTTGACAGAATTAATGAAGCTCTGTCGAACAAGATATGGTGGAGCCCACTTAATTAGATATCTCTTATTGAATAACTCCATTAATTGAATATAATTTGCAAGCACAACCATTTACTATACCTCCAATACAAATTTGACCTGTTAATTGCAAAGAGGTTATAGAATAAACTCCTGTTATTTGACTAAAGAATATGTGATATATTGAAAAATTACCATGACAATCACTGAATTCCCTTTATTTACAGTCCTATTTCTACCCTCAGTATATCCAATACAGGCTTTAAATCTATTATATCTTGTTTGACAGAGCTCTTTAAGCTCTGTCAAACAAGATATAATAGAATACATGTTCAGTTTATCTCAAGAAGACACGAATGCAACCAAATCCATGTTTACTAAATAATTTTCTTTGGCATAGTGACACGACTATTCAATTAACAGGGTTCCACCCTATAATTTATTACATGCTTGTTCTATGTAATCCCCAGAGCACTAAACAATGCGGAAAATGAAAATCTGTTCTGCACATATGTGCGGAACGGAAATCGTTGATGGACTATTTTTAAATAGAAGTGAAATTTCACTGGAATTTTCTACAAATTGTGCAACGCAGTTACAATTTGAATCGCTAGCGATAGCTGAAAATTGTCCCCTGGGTTCCAATGTGTTCTATGTGCCAGTAGGCACATCAAACACATTGAAACTTCAGGGACGAAATAGTAACCCAGGTTCCCCTCGCAAATTTGATTGGTGATAAAATGTGTTGTTTTTGTTGATAGTTATCAAATGAATTATTGAGTGTCTTTCTCATAATAGTTTTTAGCTCAACTTTGACGTAGTCAAATTTGTTAGCTCAACTTTGACATAGTCAAATTTGAGGTTATGCCATGGCCCGTCATCTGTTGTCCATCTGTCATCTGTCTGTCTGTCCATCTGCCGTCTGTCCATCCATCAACAATTCAATATGGCTTGGGCTAAAGGCCGTATTTTTGAACCGATCTTTATGAAACTTCTTGGGTACCTTTGTTATCACCGTGGGACGAGAACAATTGTTTTTGGGTGCGGTCCGAAATTCAAGATGGCCACCAGCAGCCATTTTGTACCTTAGTTACTGCAATCATTTTTAGCTCAACTTTGGCGAAGCCAAATTTGAACTTATGCCATGGCCCGCCGTCCGTCTGTCCGTCAACAATTGGATACGGCTCGGGCTAGAGGCCGTATTTATGAACCGATCTTTACGAAACTTCTTGGGTACCTTTGTTATGACCGTGGGACGAGAACAAGTGTTTTTGGGTTTGGTCCGAAATTCAAGATGGCTGCCAGCCGCCATTTTGTACCGACGATGCAGAAATCTGTTTTTTGTACAGAACTTCCATATGAAAGCTATGATTTGAATAATTTTTTGTATGAATGTTTAGTACCATGGGATACATCACATATAATACGGGTTTTTTTCTCGTGCATAAATTATGCAAATTAGACTAACTTTGATGTTTTTTGGTGTTACTTTCAGCACTGTAAGTGCAAATGCCAATACGGCTCGGGCTAGAGGCCGTATTTATGAACCGATCTTTACGAAATTCCTTGGGTACCTTTGTTATCACCGTGGGACGAGAACGAGTGCTTTTGGGTGCGGTCCGAAATTCAAGATGGCCGATGGCAGCCATTTTGTACAAAATTTAGTGCAATCAGATTTTTGCACAGAACTTCCATATGAAAGCGCTGATTTGAATAATTTTTTGTGTGAATGTTTAGTACCATGGGATACATCACATATAATACGGGTTTTTTTCTCATGCAGAAATTATGCAAATTAGATGAACTTTGATTTTTTCAGTGCGACTTACACACAGTAAGTACACATGTCAATACAGCTCGGGCTAGAGTCTGTATTTATGAACCGATCTTCACGAAACGTCTTGGGTACCTTTGTTATCACCTTGGGACGAGAACGAGTGTTTCTGGGTGCGGTCCAAAATTCAAGATGGCTGCCAGTGGCCATTTTGTACCGGAATTAGGTCTAATCAGTTTTTTGTACACAACTTCTATATACGGCTCAGGCTAGAGGCCGTATTTATGAACCGATCTTTACGAAACTTCTTGGGTGCCTTTGTTATCACCATGGGATGAGAACCAGTGTTTTGGGGTGTGGTCCAAAATTCAAGATGGCCACCAGCAGCCATTTTGTACCAAAATTAGTGCAGTCAGTCTTTTGTACAGAACTTCTGTATGAAAATTCTGATTTGAATATATTTTTGTATGAATGTTTAGTAACATGGAATACATCACATATAGTACGGGTTTTTTTCTTGTGCAGAAATTATGCAAATTAGACGAACTTTGATTTATTCAGTGCTACTTATACACTGTAAGTGCACATGTCAATAGGCTGGGGCTAGAGGCTGTATTTATGAACCGATCTTCACAAAACTTCTTGGGTACCTTTGTTATCTCCTTGGGACGAGAACGAGTGTTTCTGGGTGCAGTCCAGAATTCAAGATGGCTGCCAGTGGCCATTTTGTACCGAAATTAGGTCCAATCAGTTTTTTGTCACAACTTCTACACAGCTCATATTTGTGAACTGATCTTCACAAAACTTCTTGGGTACCATTGTTTTCACCTTGGGACAGGAATGAGTGTGTTTTGGGGTGCCTTTGTTATCACTGTGCTATGAGAACAAATATTTTGGGGTTCAGTCAGACCCACTCTGGGACTCAAAGATTTTTTTCTAGTTTAGCATCTGACTGTCACCCACCTTTACAATACTTTACCTATACATTTGTTACAGGCAACGGTCAGTATTTATGTACAGACCGTTACAATACTTTATATGTACCTTTGTTATCAGGTCATTACCTAGATGTTTGTCATTGCTGTGTCACATACTATACATGTACATGTCTTTGTCTTGACAAGTTGAGCTACAGTGTCATTGACACTTTCATTTTGTACAGAACTTCTGTATGAAAGTTCTGATTCAAATAAATTTTTGTCTGAATGTTTAGTAACATGGAATACATCACATATAATACAGGTTTTTTTTATCGTGCAGTAATTCTGCAAATTACATGAACTTTGATTTTTTCAGTGCTACTTACACACAGTAAGTACACATGTCAATACTGCTCGGGCTAGGGGCTGTATTTATGAACCGATCTTCATGAATCTTTTTGAGTACCTTTGTTATCACCTTGGGATGAGAATGAGTGTTTCTAGGTGTGGTCCAAAATTCAAGATGGCTGCCAGTGGCCATTTTGTACTGAAATTAGGCCCAGTCAGTTTTTTGTACACAACTTCTATACGTCTCAGGCTAGAGGCTGTATTTATGAACCGATCTTTACGAAACTTCTTGGGTTCATTTGTTATCACTGTGGGATGAGAACAAGTGTTTTTGGGTGCGTTCCAAAATTCAAGATAGCCACCGGGAACCATTTTGTCCCAAAATTAGTGCAATCAGTTTTTTGTGCAGAACTTCTGTATGAAAGTTCTGATTTGAATAAATTTTTATATGAACGTTTAGTAACATCGAATACATCACATATAATACAGGGTTTTTTTCTCATGGAGACATTATGCATCTTAGATGGACTTTGATTTATTCAGTACTACTTATACACAGTAAGTACACATGTCAATACGGCTCGGGCTAGGGGCTGTATTTATGAACCGATCTTCACGAAACTTCTTGGGTACTTATGTTATCACCTTGGGATGAGAACGAGTGTTTTTGGGTGCGGTCCGAAATTCAAGATGGCTGCCAGAGGCCATTTTAAACAGAAATTAGGTACCATCAGTTTTTTGTACAGAACTTGTATATGAAGGTTCTGATTTGAATAAATTTTTGAATGGATGTTTAGTAACATGGAATACATCACATGTAATACGTGTTTTTTTCTCGTCCAGAAATTATGCAAATTAGATGAACTTTGATTTATTCAGTGCTACTTATACACAGTAAGTGCACATGTCAATACGGCTCGGGCTAGAGGCTGTATTTATGAACCGATTTTCACAAAACTTCTTGGGTACCTTTGTTATCACCTTGGGACAGGAACAAGTGTTTTGGGGTGCCTTTGTTATCACTCTGCTATGAGAACAAATATTTTTGGGTTCAGTCAGATCCACTCCGGGACTCAAAGATTTCTTTTCTAGTTTAGCATCTAACTGTTGCCCACCTTTACAATACTTTACCTATACATTTCTTACAGGCTACGTACGGTCAGCATTTATGTACAGACCGTTACAATACTTTATATGTACCTTTGTTATCAGGTCATTACCTAGATGTGTATCATTGCTGTCTCACATACTATACATGTACATGTCTTACACAAGTTGAGCTGTAGTGTCATTGATACTTTCATTTTAGAAGTGATGGCGTGTAATAAGCACAGAATGACACACGTGAGTGAATGCAGGCCTGGCATTTTTTTCAGGAGAGTGATTTATTCGCTTTACTACTGCTCGCCTTAAAAAAATTAAGGAGGGTGAAAACTAGTCCTCCTGGCCATAGAAAATAATGATTACCATAACTGCCTATTTCTAAAACCCACATCTTTTCTGATCTCTGCTATGTTAGTGGTCTCTGTAAGACAGCCACACTGCCTCTCCCACACCTCCGGGCCTTGCCAAGGCCTGGAGATGTGGGAGGGGAGTGTAGCCGTCTCACAGATACTACCTTGTTAGCAGCACTAAATAAAATGTACAATGCCCACTTGGCAGATTTCATTAATAGTAAAACTTCATTTTGTCACTTTTAGATTTTGTAAGCTTGAGGAGAGCTAATCGCACTCCTAGGCCATGTAAGGGGGGGGGGGGAATTTTTAGCCCTCCTACATTTTTAAGAATGCCAGGTCTGGTGAATGGGCTAATCGACATGGCACTTGTGCCATTACGGAAGGATAAAACTCGAGGCCTGTGGCCTCTTGTTCTATCCTTATGTGCTGGCACTCATGCCATATCGATTAACCCATTCACACATGCGTGTCACTCTGTGTATAGATTAAAAACTTACATTAGATGTACAGAGGACAAATGGGCCAATAAATGTTTAGAAATCAGTGGTTAAACAAGTAATTCTCTGATATATTAAAGATTTTTTATTCAATTAACATGAGTTTATACTAACCTATATATAATTAGTAGGAGCAACTTTGAAATAAAAATATGGTTAATGGTTTGGTGCTTGGAAGTTATATTCACAAACAGGTTTATTCAATTAGGAAATATCCAATTAAGTGGGCTCTCATATTTGGTGTTTCCTGATTCTCATCTATCTCCTCAAGTACCCCAATAATGAAATCATATTGTTTAGATATGCAGCATATTCAGTTAAAAGCATCAATAATAAGAAAGCAATTATGGAGTTACAAGTTCTTTTTTTTTAAATATTTTTCATTAAATATATCCATGGCTGCTGAGAAGTAGTAATTAAGTGGACTCTTGTATTCTTGTTTCCTATTTCTCATCTGTCTCCAGGCCGGAAGCCAATGTTTGGGTTAATTGAATAGGACTCAGGTACCCCAGTAATGAAATCATATTGCTAAGATATGCAGCATATTCAGTTAAAAGCATCAATAATAAGAAAGCAATTACTGTTTTTTTTGTTCTGTAGACAGAAACTATCACAGTTGTAGCTTTAACCCATAACACAATGAGTTTACTGAATCCAGACAGCACCATACAAAGAAACTGTCATAGCTCAGCTTCAGCCATATAACATGCTCTGCTTTACTGGTAAAATAGGACCTGTTACCAATGCCTCAGGTAGACATCATTTAACCCTTTACCTAACACAGTATTTTTAAAAACTAAAATAAATTTCACATTGTTCGAAAACAATAAAAGCAAACAAATATGGATATCATTAGAACGAGCTCGATGAGCTGGTTCTAATAATATCCATATTTGTATGGTTTTATTGAGAAACCTCAAGAGATATTTTAGGCTGAGGTAGGTTTATTCTGGTTAATTTGCTGGCCGTTTTTGGCTTCTATGTTAGGTAAAGGCTTAAAGTGGTCCACATAGGTATAAACTATTGGTTGAACATGACTTCCTGCCTATGTTGCAGTCATGAGATACAGAAAGATGCTTAAAGTGACCTAAATAGAATAGAACTATAAACAAAGGAAAAGTGGGGAGAGTCAGGGTAATTTCTCGACAGTTTACAAGATTTTTTATTCAATTAACAAGAGTTTACTCTACAACCTATATTCAATTAACTGGTCAAATTTGTACTGGAGGTATGGTAAATGATTTTGTGTTGGGAAGTTATATTCAATTAACAGGGTAATTCAGTTAAGAGATATCCAATTAAGTGGGCTCCACTGTAAATGTATTGCTTATATCAGGAAGTAATGTGCTCACAAAGTAAGTTTCAGAAACTGAATGCTATCTTGTAATGCAAATATTTGTAGGAGAAGTTTTCAAAGTGTAACAAGGACCATAACTCTGGTACATATACACAAAGAAAAATAGGTTAAGCATCCCCTGGATATTTTATGATGGTAAATGTATTGCTTGATATCATCAGTAAACTACTCACAAAGTAAGCTTCAAAAACGAAACTAATGAAAGAACATATTTAGGCTGTACAAACACACAAAAATCATAGCCGTCATCATCATTTCAATGGCAGCATTGATGAAACAAAAAAGTAACTGCTAGAGCTCAATATGATACCTGTTTTAGAATGGAGCTGGAGAATCAACAAGACAACATTATTTGGCTATAAATGGATAAAAATGTCATTTGTAACCTTTAGAGAACATGAGCCAGTGTTACAGTTCAATATCTGCTGTATCTTCCATGTGCTCGGATAACAGCCTCTATTCTTCCTCGCATCCTCGTGTTGATCGTTGTATACGTTGCAGAGGTAACTGTCGCCATTCCTGATGCAAAACTGCTTCCAATTCTTGCAGAGTTTGTACTGGAGGTTTGTGTGATTGTGTTCAAAGCCCTAGAATGTCCCACATGCCAACCAACTTTCATTGGTTTGCATGTGTGTTCTCACCATTGGTTTCAGATCATGACTCATGGTAGACCAAGGAATGGTAGTCAATGCAATGGTTTGAATGAAAAATGCTAAACACCAAGACAAACATATCCCTTGCTGATGATCTCTTAGTAGTGAACATTTGATTGCCCTTTTGGACATTAGTATGGCTTTTCTCAGGCCGTTCCTGACCATTCTCATGGAGATTCGTTGATTTGGTAGCCACATGCTCTTCAGAACAGTACTTGAGGTGAATGGCTGTCATCGAACCAGACTAAGAAGGACCCTGTTTTCAAATTGTGATGTCACAGGGAGTCATTCTGACTGTGGACCTGGCCTGAAAATAAGAAGTCTGACATTTGCAGAATGAGGTCCCTAGAGGGTGAATTTGATGATGCTATCCCATACAGTGGGCCAATTTATCCTGTGGGTACGTCTTTGTTTAGTTTTGAGACCCTGATTCAGATTGAGATTCACAGAGGGTAAATTTAGTGATGGTACCGTGCTATGCAGGGTAGCATCACTAAATTCACCCTCTGGGGACCTCATTTTTGCAGGTGACAATCAGCTTATTTTCTGGCTTGCAGAGTGGACAGTCTTTCACTTCATTGGTTTGCATGTGTTTTTTCACCAAACGACTGGTGACTGTGTAATGGATGACCGATTGCTTCAAAGGACATGCCGGAAAAATGCATACCAATAATTTGCCATCTCTGTGCGAATGTCATCCTTCTTCATATCATGGTGACAGATAGTGAGTGAACATTGAAAAATAGGTACTGTAAATACCCAATTCTGAGTCATGCACAAACTGTATTTTGGAAAATTCTCGGGTTGTATTATGCAAGTGATTTCTGGGTCCAGTTTGTGGGACACCTTCAGTCATACACGTTCACAACCATTTGTTGGAATATCAATATAATCATACATATAACCAGCAACAGACTTTCAATGAACAGTGGTGTGTTATCATTCACTATATTTGAGGTGCTTAACTGGTTTTGTTTGTGAAAATAAATAACACAAGTCTGACCAGTACTATACACAGACCTTCATTTTAAAAAAATCCAGGCGTGCTATATGTCGCACACCTGAGATGAAAGTGAGTCACACAGTTTCTTTGGTTACAGATTTAACTCCATAACACAAATATAGGTCTCACAGAAATAAATATTTTCCCATAGGCGACCATTATAACATTCAGGTGGAAAAAAATATGATCGCATCACTTTAATTTTGGCATTCAAATATCTCTGTCAAGTATAGCCCTTCAGACAACTTTTTCTGATCTGAAAACAGGGGGTCATGCAACAAATAAGAGAGAAAAACTGACACAAAGGGAAGTACCGGTCACGTGCACATATTTTTCAGGGAATTCCCTACAAAAACACACAAAAAGTAAATTGTATTTTTTAGGTCCAAAAGTCATCAAATCACCCTCTTTTTTATCAGGAATATTCAACAATAATGCAAGATGTCAATAGAATGTTTCAAACTTTTATTGAAACAACGGATTTTCCCAAGGCTGTTTATTTTTAGAGATTGCGTCATTTCCGAGTGCAACATTTTAAGGCGGTTCACTCTAATTTCAATATTTAGTTCCGCGATACCTATAATCATCCCCAACCCCACCAAAGAGACATTTTATCACTTCCATGAGATAAAAGAGTCATTTCTGCATTAGAATCCAACTTTTGACTTTGGCTGAGTCAAAAACATGGAAAATTTGCTCTTTTAAGGAAAAGTGTCCAAACTTTGTCAAGTGGGCTTGAAAACTGGTATTGCCTCCAAAAGATTTTTCTATCCTGTTACTTTATAAATTAACTGAGAAGGATGAGAATTTACAGCTTTCTTTAAAAAACTACCCTGATCCCAAAATAAAACTAACATCTGCATCAGCACAAAATATTTTTAGTAAAAATCTGTCTCATTTAACCATACTGCAAGCAAAACAGTGTCCCAACCCCCATGGAACAATATGGATGTCAATTTTGTTTCCAAAACTGGGGATGCAGCTATATATTTCACCAATATGAGAGGACTCTACCAGTTTATCCTAACAACTGATGTCAAATTTTATTCCACCATCTGATGTAGTAAAATTTTGCCCTGAATAGGACCCCCCGGTATGCCCCTTTTCATCAAAATATGTGATATAATTCATAATTTAATTGATATTGACCCAAAACAAACCTACTGTGATATGAACTTTCCCATCTGTAATAGTTTTTAAATCACAGTCTGGCTTCTGAAGACATTTCACATTGTATTGATGAATATTTTGCAATTTTTGTAAAGGAAAAGCCTCAGTTTTCTCAGTAAAGGCACATAGAGTCATTGGGATGGCACTGACAAAACATAAAACAGTGTTTTTTTCCAAAAGAATGACCAGTACCTGCTACTGTGATATCTCATAACACTGGTAAGATGCCTAAAACCATCAAATATTGATTCTACAGTGCTATGCTTATGCTGCAAGTTCCCATAAGTGCACTTTCATAACCTTTGTTTTAATCCCCACAGACACCCATTCTGGCAAAAAGATTGAAATTGTTGAAAACATGTTTCCAAAGAGGATGAATCAGACATTTGCTTCAAGAATATAGTGGTATTTGATATTTAATATACTTGTGTGTGTGTGTATGGGGGGGGGGGGGGGGGGGAGGGGGTGAAAGTTAGCTGCCAATTATTGAAAATGTAGATCCAGGCAAGTGAAAAGCAAAGAAACACCATGTCTGATGAAGAGACAGACACACAGACAGACAGATAGGCTTGCAGTCACACATGTAGGAGGTCTACATGAGAGTACTGAATGGCATACAATGAAAAATATAGTGGAAGAGCCAGGGCATGGTTGTTAAATTGAAAAATAACTCAGTGGACCATGAGTGCTGAAGCCTCAAAGTAAATCATAAGAAACTGAAAGTGTATGATACTAACTTCAGTCTCTAAAAACATGCTGTTCAGTCTTTCCAAATGTTTATCATCAGCAGAAGGGTTAAATATGTGTGGGAGAGAGGACTTGGTTCAGGGAAAGAGCAATATTTCACAACTGTCACTGTAAATTTATGCTGTATCAGGGGAACCATGGCAGCACTAGTACTAGACAACTATATTGGTAGCTATGCACAAATGCCATTCACTCACATTTGTAATTTTATTATGTTATTTTCCACTGTAGCCCCACCCCTTCCTCAAATTTGTGTTCCAGGATACTCCTTCAATGAAGGAACTGTTTTCCAACATTTTGAAGAGCATAATATAGAAGAGAAAAACTTCTAAATAATAGTGAATAGAAGGGCAGTGCAGGTTTTCTGTCTGTGTTTGAATGGTGATTTGGGAGGGGGTTGGAATATTTGGAATCCTCCCTGCCCCTAGAAATATGAGGAGAAACCATGGTTTAAATAAATATGTTAATAGGGTAAGATAGGCTGTTAGTTAGCAGCTACCAGAGTTTATAGTGTGCTCCTGGGGAATACACTTGCTCAAGATGTGAATTTTCTTGTATGAACAGCCTTAGTTTTGGAAATATATAGCTTTAATTGCTGACTGTGACAAAAATGTAACTTCTCAAAACAATAAAATGGTTTGGTAAGGTGTATGGTCCCCAAATAAATATTTAAATGTGAAATAATCCCCCAAAATAATAACTGAATCTGGTCTGGAAGCCAAAAAACATATTTCCTATAGGTGTCACAGAACTAAATATTTTCCCATAGGCGACCATTATAACATTCAGGTGGAAAAAAATATGATCGCATCACTTTAATTTTGGCATTCAAATATCTCTGTCAAGTGTAGCCCTTCAGACAACTTTTTCTGATCTGAAAACAGGGGGTCATGCAACAAATAAGAGAGAAAAACTGACACAAAGGGAAGTACCGGTCACGTGCACATATTTTTCAGGGAATTCCCTACAAAAACACACAAAAAGTAAATTGTATTTTTTAGGTCCAAAAGTCATCAAATCACCCTCTTTTTTATCAGGAATATTCAACAATAATGCAAGATGTCAATAGAATGTTTCAAACTTTTATTGAAACAACAGATTTTCCCAAGGCTGTTTATTTTTAGAGATTGCGTCATTTCCGAGTGCAACATTTTAAGGCGGTTCACTCTAATTTCAATATTTAGTTCCGCGATACCACAAGTCTGTCAATGCAATCCAGCAGTATACACAGAAACTGCCACAGTTACAGCGTTAACTCCACACCATGAGTCTGCCAATGCAATCCAGCACTTTTCACAGAAACTGCCACAATTACAGCTTTAACCCCAAACCATGAGTCTGCCAATGCAATCCAGCAGTTTTCACAGAAACGGCCACAGTTACAGCTGTAAACCCCATGACGCGAGTCTGCCAATGCAATCCAGCAGTTTCCACAGAAACTGCCATAGTTACAGCTTTAACCTCATAGTTGAGTCTGCCAATGCAATCCAGCAGTATACCACAGAAACTGCCATAGTTACAGCTTTAACCCCATACATGAGTCTGCCAATGTAATCCAGCACAATTACATAGACCTTGCCATGGTTACAGCTTTAACCCATATCATGATTCTGCGAATGCAGTCCATCAACATACACAGAAACTACCAGTTAGAGCTTTAACCCCTTAGCCAAAGCACACGATATCAATATTTATTATTTTGAATATTATTTTTTCAAATTTTAAAAGAAATGTCAACAAAACTATGTCATTTGCTCTCTTATTGGAATGATTTTGATGACCTCGTTCCAGTGAGGGGGTCATATAATATGGTTTTGTTGATATTTAAAAAAAAAAAAATTTTCCAACTTGTATATATTATGCGGGCAGAAGCAGCCAATTCATTAGGTGAAGAGTTAACCCCCATTATACAATGAATATGCCAAATCTGGCCAGCACTGTACACAAAAACTAGTTGAAGCTTGATCCCATGTCTATATATCATGCACGGCAGCTTTGTATGTATATATGTATGTAGGTGGGGTATGTAATCGCAACTATCCAAGAGACAGTCAGCACTACAAGGCTGAAATTGTCAGGAGTTGCAGAGGAAGAAGAATTGTTATGTACAATATATTTTTTCATTAAAAGAAGGAATGTTGGAATGCTTATGCATTTTCATTTTAATTTTCAAGTTGTTGAGAGAGAATATTCGCCTTGATGAAGGTGCGTTCGATTGGACAAATTCGAATTTTGAAACAAAAATAGAAATGAACCTCTCTATATATGAAACATACTTGCCTTTGTCTCTAAGCCCACAGAGGGGACAATCTGGCTAGCATAGTATACTGAATCAGCCAAATGTATGGAGGGGTGCTGTGTACAAAAAGCACCTTTCACATGTTGTTATATTTCAGTTATTTGCTCCAGAAGAAAGTGTATGACTCCTCATTGGAATGAATTGGAAAAACTCATTCTAACAAGGGGTTATAAGCTATGTGAAAGCAAACATTTAATAAACATTTCAGTTTAGACAAGAATATCTTTAAAATATTAACCCTCAAATCCCTGGATTCATTTTTCCGAAAATAACTATCAAATGACTTTACTGTGTAAGGCAATGAACAATCCTTCAAAAACCTTGTCAGGATAAATGCCACCTACTGGTGGAGTTCTCAAGAAAGAATACACTTTTGTAAAGCAATATAAAAGTGACAGTTTGTGACTGTATAGGGATTTAACCCTTTACCAAATGTAACAGCCAAAACTGGCCAGTGCTATTTACAAAAAATCACCTTTCAATTTTCATTATTTTTTCATTTTTATACCCCCCGCAATGAGTTGAGGGGTGTATACTGGAACCACCTTGTCTGTCCATCTGTCTGTCTGTCCATCGGTCAGTCCTTCCATCCGTCCATAGACATAATTTTGTCCTGAGATTTTCTGGACCAATCTGCTCGAAATTTGGTTTGAATGTTCACCACCTTGGGAACCTGTGCCCATGCGATTATAGTTGCGATGAGATTATTTTTGCTAGAATTATGGACCTTTTTGACTTAAAAAAGCAGGATTAGAATTTTATCTGGAGATTTTCTCAGATGTTTGTATAGATCGATTCTTTTGAAACTTGGTATGGATGTTTACTACCATGGGAACCTGTGCATCTGCAATTATAGTTTTGATCTGACTTTTTTGCCAGAGTTGTGCCCCTTTTTCATCTCAGAATAATCATGGCGGAGGGGGCAGCAGGGGGTATGGACAAGCCCATCTGGGGCAATCACACCTTAGTTTATCTAAAGGAGCTCGTTCCAATGTGGGGTCATAAGCTATGTTTTTGATACAAAAAATGAAAAAAAATTGGTTATTTAAGAATTTTGTTTGCAAGTGTCATCTGCCATGTTAGTTGAAGGGTTAAGAGTTAAAAGTCAAAATAACTCGATTTTTCTCTCATCCTTGTACATCCGTTTTATTTCCACTGTGCTGGGTCCTTACTGCATGAGTTGAAAATTAATTTAATTCTTAAACATGGAGAGTATGAGGTTACATAGTTGGAATATTTAGTGCTGTTGAATTTTATAAATAAATGCGTCTTTAATATATATCACTGTTTACTGTGCACTGACATGATTGCTGTTTTTGTTGTATTGGTTACAGATCTATGAGGGATTTCAATATGAGACATGTTATTGCTTCCAATTTTTGGCTGTCTGAGGGAAACTTGTAGACAAAGAGAAAAAACTTCCAATTAACCTGATTGTGTCCATTATGTGTGTTATTTTAATTACAAGATTAAGGTTAGTATAGTAGTATCAAAGTTTTGAAGAAGCCTTTTACCTGGTTTATTGTTGAAAACCTCTGTCAGGACTTTACTGAAAGTGCTAGAAAAAAGCCACTAACATCAAACTCCATAAATGTTTTTGTTATAGTATTCACTGGGTTGAAACTTGGCCGCTCGATGGGTGGCCAGGGATATGCCTATTTTAAAATGAGTCCTGGAGATGATTCTGAGATAGGACAGGGAAACTAGTTCTGTAATTGAATGTAGTGTCTGAGTAGCTGCTGTAAGGGCAAGGAGGCAAGAGCAAGGAAATTTTATCGTAATTATGCGCCTGACCTCTGAATGAGGATTCGGAGTATCTAGTGAAACTCTCCATCCATCTGTCCATCTGGCCATCCATCCATCCTTCTATCTGCCCACCTGCCTGTCCATCCATACCAACAAATCAGGTTTATGTGCCTAGTTGTTGGTACACAGTACTGTTATGTGTCTAGTCTGATTTATGTGACTAGCCACATAAGTTTGATCCCTCTGTTCATCCATCGTACTATCCATCCATCTGTCTGTTTGTCTGTCCATACAAACATTTTGCATTGTAATTTCAAAGCCATTGGTCTGATTTGGATCTTCTTTGGTATGCTGATAGACTCATGTGGGGAAACGGATATGCATAAGGAACAGGTTCTGTCCAATAATTTTTCCCCGAGTTATGGCCCTTCTACACTTTTTGGACTTGGAAACTTTTTCTGTTTTCACTCTTTTGACTTAGAATATTTTTTTCTGTCCCACAATACCTTTAAGGCTACTTTGAAACATGCCTAAGGGTCGGAGGCAGTGGCCCTTGCTTTGTGAAGCCCTTGTTTTCTTACATCAAGGACGATTATTCACCATTTTTCTAAAAATTCAATAACACAGGGTGTAATATATATATATAAGCAGCATAACTGTGGGTAAGTGAGGAAGGATTAAAACAACTGGATAGGTTGTAAATATAATTAGTTCAATCCCACAGATTATTTTAAGAATTTTGGTAGTGCAATCACCGAGAATATGTCCAGGGTGGAATCTTTGAATCTGGCCTGAGTCCCGGGTAGTAAATGTCCTTGAGGAGTGATACTGTCTGGGGGTGCACATTCCTAGGTGGCATCTTCATAGACGCAGCAACATTTGGAGGGGGGGGGGGGGGGTGTGTGTTGTAAGGGTGCGAAAGTCATCTGCTCCAAACATATTGTGATGGCCACCAGTGCTTCATTTATTCTCACAGGGCCAAACTGTGGTCAGCTCACAGGTTTCAGATCATTGAAATTCTCTTGTTATACCACACTACACGGGGCATCAATAAATGCCACAAATGCAAGGATTAAGCATCTTTTCGGCCATGAAAATCAAATAATTTTTCGAACACTCACACAGGGTCAAACCATGGTCGGCCTGTGCATTCTGCCCTGTTGTAATTCTCTCATTATAACACAATAATTGGGCATCAATAATTGTCTCAGATACGAGGATTGAGCATCTGTTTTGGCATGAAAATTAAAATTTCTTACACAGGGGTGAACAGGCCTGAAAATAAGCAGTTTGACATTTGCAGAATGTGGTCCCCAGAGGGTCAATTTGATGATGCTACCCCATACAGTGGGCCAATTTATCCTCTGGGTACCTCTTTCTGTTTAGTTTTGAGATCCTTATTCAGACTGAGATTTTTTTTTATTAGGGTTTAACAACACATTAACAGCCAGGGTCATATCATGTCGGCGACAGTTTTACAGGTGGGGGAAGCCGGAGTACCCAGAAAGAACCACCGAGCAATGACGAGCAGCTACCAGCTTTCCAACATCGTAACTCTGAACTCTGCACCGCAGCACAGGCAGGATTAGATTGGTTGAAGACATGCGCACCTTCGACGTGCAGTACCCCTTAGTACACAGCGTCATCATGCCACCATGTAGGCAACTGGGGTTAAGTGCCTTGCCCAAGGACACAACGCGGGAATGCGAATCAGTCGCTGAAATGGTCACCCATCCAACTACTAACCGCGCTCGACGTTACTTAACATCGGTGATCTGACAAGAACCGGTTACTGCGATGCCACTGCGCCCCCCCAGACTGAGGTTCACAGAGGGTGAATTTAGTGATGCAGATAATTGCTATGATAATTGCTTCAAATGCAAGGATTAAGCAAATTTTCGGTCCCAAAAATCAAAAGTTTCTCCCACCTTTGCATGAGTGTAGCAAATAAGCAACAAAGTGATCAGCCTGAAGTAAAATAACTGAATTTAACCTGATACAAAGAAAAACAAAACATATTGATCATTACAATTTTCTGAACAACCAACTTGGTGTGCAGTTATATTGGGGACATGCACATGATTCATCTAAAAGGGAATTTCACACACCCTGGTGAGAACCCTGTGACTAAAATTAAAAAAGAATATCAAATTATTCTGATCTGTTTGTGAGAGGTACTTTTCACAGTTGAAATTAGAAGTCCTATCATGATTTGCCCACAAATAGCATGTCACTCAGCACGTCCACCTCCATGCTTTGACAATAGTAAGGCTATCAAATTCCCTACATATGCCATATGCACAAGCTATGGTCAGAGGTCAGCCAATGGACCTCTGGGTTTAACCCGGAAGTTCATTGGCTGAAACATTGCTTGTATGTTCTATAACCTGGAGAATCTGTCATGCTTTGGATGCCATTCAATAGTTTGTGACAGGACTTCTAGTTTTAACTGTATTTGCTGTAGGGTATTCTATAATTGGGAGATCAAGTTGGCTGGAGAAATCCTATCCATTTTTAAAGAAGAATCTTACCCTGGTTAACAAATCAATAAAAACTCTCACTATATACTCACTCCCTCTTCATTCTCTGTAGGTGACTTATCTGGGTGAGCACTTTAGTTAGGCTCACTTGAGTCTCTGGTTTCCAAAATAAACTAAACAATTTCATTGTTTGCTTCTAAAATATAGCTTATGACCCCTCACCGAAACACAGCAGACAGGTTCGTCTCAGGAAGAGGTTTACAAGCTAACATTGAAAACCAAATTATTTAAGAGACAAGTTCTGTGCATAGCACAGGGGTGAATTTGATTGTTTTGCAAGGTAAATGTTTAAGTGAATAAAAAATGTTGTTATCCCATGAAAATTATGTAGATGAGCAGGATGATGATTTAGTATTCTTGAGGTAGAGGGGCAGTTTTGGAAGTGTGATCATCTGCACGTATGACAAAAATAGCAAACTTGAACAGTATAATAAAAACAAAAGTAGGCAAGGGTATTTGCTTGGTAGATGCTTTTAAGCAGTCGGTAGAATAATTGTTCAGTCAGCAGAATAACTGTCCAGAACTAGAAGATCAAATTTTCACAAGGTCACATATATTATTACTGACACACAGCGGCAACCTCTGACTGTCACTTATCATCTGTCAGAATTTTTAATTATTTGTTATTTCCATGCCTATGTGCCACATCTAACATATAGCTTAAAGCTGCCACTTCAAAGGCACCTAAGAGAGTGTGGTAGGTTCAGGTCCAAAATGACTAATATTGGTGTTGTCTGGTTACTCAGTGTTTCCTCTGGGATAAAATGTTGGGTACCTTTTTATGGAGTTTTGGGTGAGAAAAGTCCAGTGGTAAAACAGCTGACCAGATATCCAGTTATAAACCAGTTACCGACTAGTGTTCAACAGATGATCGGGATTGACTATCTTGATTGGCCGAGTGTGGGTCATTGGATGACAACGGCAACGGTTCCTGGAACATTGGTTCAACCGATTGTTGCCAAGCCTTTTGTGATGATTCATTGACCACATTTTATTATGTTCTGCAAGTGTTCAATTATTAATGTAAAATGATGTCAATGATACCATTCAGTAAAGTTGAGAAACAACCACAATGTGTATTCCTTATTTCTCTTGACACCCCTTTACAGGATATACAAGTTAAACGACATGTAAAGCTTACAATTGAGCATACTTGCGGCAGTCATCCGTTCATACCGGAAAAAGTGAAGGGTCCACTCCATTGACTCAGGTTGCAGTAAAATCACCAGTTGCACGCACTTGGGCAGTATATGTGGCTCTGAGAGCCATGTATACTACCCAAGTGTGTGCATCTTGTCATTTTACTACAACCTGAGTCAACATTTAACACTGTGAAATATATTCAATTTAATATGCTTCTTCAAGCCTCGACTCATCTAGTAGTGCATGTATTACAATCGGAATCGGCATCAGAATCAGCCGATTGTTAGCTCAAATAACCTGTAATCGGTCAGTAGCCATTTCTGGTAATCGGTTGAACACTGTTACTGACGTAGCTGGTTGAAAAAGCTGTCAGCAGGATAACTGCAATGTTAATATTGTATATTATCTATAGTATAAAAAGCCCATTTATTCCCCTGAATGCGAATGTTACTGCCGTAATTAATCAGGATTACAACGGTCGAACACATGTAGAGCGTGAAAATATTATATAGACTGTTATTTATATGACTGTCATTCCACAATATTTGTGTTATACAACATGTCACTTTTATACTCACATTTCATGACTGTGCATGTATTGAATTTATTACATGCCTGTTCTATGTAATCGCCATCTACAGCAATCGCCATCTACAGCAACACTAACCCATGCAGAAAATGAAAATCTGTTCCGCACACAGATTTTCAAATCGTTGACAGACTATTTTTAAATAGAAGCAAAATTTCACTGGAATTTTCTACAAATCGTGCAATGCATTTGCAATTTGAATCACTAGCAATAGCTGAAAATCATCCCCTGAGTTCCAATGTGTTCTATGTGCCAGTCGGCACATAGGGCAGATTGGAACTCAGGGGACAAAATGGTAACATTGGTTCCCATGCAAATTTGGTTGGCGATAAAATGTGTTCTTTTTGTTGATATTTGTCAAATGATTTGCTGAGTGTCCTTCTAATAATTGTTTTTCATAGACGTGAAGGCATGTAATAAACACAGCATGATATGCGTGTGTGAATGTGGCAGGATGAAACTCAAGGCCTGCGGCCAGCTCCTTCTAACCATCCACACTGGCACTCATGCCATATTGATTAACCCATTCACACATGTGGATCGTTCTGTATATGTTTGTCACATGCATTCTAAGAAAACAACCACGAGTCATGATCCTACTTAAAGTTTTTGTTTAATTGTACATTCTACTGTTGATACAGCCACAAGATGTCCATTAACAACACCCATTCTAGGAATCACCCTTTTGATTCTCATTTAATCGTTCAGTTCAGTGCTGACACAACCATGAGTGTACCACATTTAGCTGTGTCTGAAGTTTGTTTCTTTTCTACCCTGATGGCTTTTACATTCTTTACATTACATTAGTTAATCATTAACTAAAAATATTGATGGTCTGGGGGAAAACTGAGTGAGGGGAAAGGGTCCATAAAAGAGATCTCCTGCCCCAAAGTGATCCCCTGCCCCTATAGAGGAATCCCTGGAACAATTAATGATGCTTCTGCCTGTGATTTGGAAATGAAGCAAATGAGAAATAAAGCTATTTCAACCCATTTTGTTAAACTCCAGGATTACGTACAAAATTTGATCAACTGTGACTGCTTAATATCATTTATATTGATGAATGGTGGATTTGGGTTACTGGTATGTGCTGAATTTCAACAAGAACAGGAACAGAAAATTGGTAACTGAGAACAAACTGTTTATCTGGGTTACAGAATTAATAGGTATTTTCTGTGTGACTGTTACCTTTTGTCAGGTATTTAATTGTATCCCTTGTTTGTCTTTCCTGTCTTCTGAAGTTATTAGGTGTGTGTCAAGATTTGGTTTAGTCCAAAATGTAAAAATAATACATTTTGTTCATTTTTAATCTTAACCAATTTATTTTTCCTTTTGTAGTGGACATCTGGCATATGCAGAGAGATTGGGGGAAGATAGGACACAGTGAAAGAATGAGAAAAATGCTTAGTGGGTGATACAGTAATTACAATACAGGTAAGTAATGTACTATATTATAGACTGTTACCTGAAAGCCACTGAACTGGTACAGTACTGAATTATTTTTCAAAGGTGATTTGTCAACAGTGTGGGGAGCCTTATTTTGTCAAAATTTTGTTCCTAGATAATTGTTTTCTTAAAATTTATTGGAAAGTGCCCATTGACACTCTCCAATAAATTTTAACAAAACAAATATACTGAGTCAAAAAAGAAAATATAATAAACTTTGAGGAGCAATTTTTTTAGTATTATCGACTTTAATCCCAAATAAATTATTGTAAATTCATATTTCGAGTCTGGCTGTATGAATTTGCATAATTTCATTTTCTCACTGTTGCCAGCGTCTCATCAGGACGTCGCAATTCAGACATGAATGAAAAGTTCACACATGAAGTCAGTAGCATGTATGTCCAACGTTTGCCTCTTGGATGGCAAGACATCGACAGCGCATGGACCTAAAAAGTCTCTGGATACCACCCTGTGGAATTGCATTCCATTCCTGCCTTAGAACATTACTTAAAAGCACCTAGCATCCGAAGATCATGAAGTCGTACCCGGCGGTCCACTTAATCCCAAAGATGCTCGATTGGCGACAAATCTGGTGATTGTGGGGGCCAGGGAAGAAGATCGATACTCTGCTCCTCAAGAGAGTGATGACATACGTGCCACGTGACATCGTGCTTTGTCTCGCTGGAATAACTGCAATCTGACATTAGTGTTGAACAACGGGACAACAACAGTGTGAAAAATTTCGTCCCTATATTGCTGTCCATTCAGATTATCATTGATGAAGATCAACTGCGTTCGATGGTGCTTGGAAATTCCTGCCCAAACCATTACACTACACCCGCGGAAACGGTCGCATTCCTGCATGCATGCATCAGAAAACCGTTCTCCTCGTCGGCGATACACTCTTGCCCTACCATCAATGCGCCATAGACAACATCATGATTCATCACTAAAAAGAACTGTGCTCCAATGCTGCTGAGTCCATCGAACACGCTGACTTACCCATTCCATTCTGTTGGTACGATGACATTAGGTAAGGATTGGTCCATGGTATGGACACCAACTTCGGATGCCATGTTCAGCGAGTCTGTTGTGGACAGTTTGTGCACTAATTCTATTGTTAGTTCTATCAGGAGTAAATGCTGCTGTCCTCGTCGCCGGAAGGAAGCGATCCCTCAAGTGAGGCGTTCTGATGGGTTGGTCTTGTGCAGGGGTCATAACTCTTGGTCGACCTGAACATGGTTGGTCGGCTATAGATCCAGTGGTTCTATACCTTCCAATGAGACGGTAAATAGTGACCACAGTGACTCCGAATTCAGCAGCGAGCTCATCTGGAGGTATCCCAGCCTCATGCATACCAATGGCACACAACCTCTGATTTTCGGTTAACCTTGGCATTTTTAGCTCACCGAAGAGAGCTTAACTTATCACCGGCCATCCGTCGTCCGTCGTCATGAACATTTTTCAAACGACTTCTCTGAAACCACTGGTCCAATTTTCACGTAACTTCATGTGGATTTTCATTACTATATGGCAATTCAAGTTTGTTCAAATGAAATGGCCACATCCCATGGGGGCTCTGTATTGGGCATAACTCTGATAGCACCATATGAATTATAGAAAAATTATTAAAAAATCTTCTTCTCCAGAACCAGTGGGCAGAATCTTTTGATACTTGGTATGCAGCATCTTGGTATGGGTCTGATTCAAGTTTGTTCAAATCGGCCCCCTGGATTGATATTTGGGCTCACTATAGAAGCCCAAATTCGAACTTAGTGCATTTCAGGCAAATTTCTTAAAAAATCTTCTTCTCCAGATCCAGCAGGCAGAATCTTTTGATATTTGGTATGCAACATTGTGGGGTGGATCTGATTCCAGTTTGTTCAAACCGGCCACCTGGATTCATATTTGGGCTCACTATAGAAGCCCAAATTCGAACTTAGTGCATTTCAGGCAAATTTCTTCAAAAATCTTCTCCAGATCCAGCAGGCAGAATCTTGTGATATTTGGTATGCAACATTGTGGGGTGGATCTGATTCAAGTTTGTTCAAATTGGCCCCCTGGGTTTATATTTGGGCTCAGTATAGGAGCCCAAATTTGAACTTAGTGCATTTCAGGCAAATTTCTTTGAAAATCTTCTTCTCAAGATCCAGCAGGCAGAATCTTGTGATATTTGGTATGCAGCATCCTTAGGGGGTGAGATTCAAGTTTGTTCAAGCCATGTCCCTAGGTCCATATTTGGGCTCACTGTGGGAGCTTGAATTGTAACTTTGTTCGAAATGAGGAATTTTCTTAAAAAATCTTCTTCAGATCATGCAGTCGGAATGGTTTGATATGTGGTAAGTAACATCCTTGGGGGGGAGGGGGGATTCAAGTGTGTTAAAGCCAAGTCCATGGGTCCATATTTGGGCTCCCTGTGGGAGCCCAAATTATAACTTAGTCAATATGAGGAATTTTTCTTTAAAAATCTTCTTCTTCAGATTCAGCAGTTGGAACGTTTTGATATTTGGCATGGAGCAACCTTAGGAGGCTGAGATTCAAGTTTGTTCAAGCCAAGTCCCTTGGTTCATATTTGGGCTCACTATGGGAGCCAGAATGACAATTTAGTTCAAAATGAGGAATTTTCTTTAAAAATCTTCAGATCCAGCTGATGAATGCTTTTGATATTTTTTATGCAGCATCCTTAGGGGGGTAAGATTCAAGTTTGTTCAAGCCATGTCCCTAGGACCATATTTGGGCTGATTGTGGGAGCTCGAATTGTAACTTGGTTCAAAATGAGGAATTTTCTTTAAAAATCTTCTTCTTCAGATCCAGCAGTCGGAATGTTTTGATATTTGGTGTGCAGAATCCTTAGGGGTGTGAGATTCAGGTTTGTTAAAGCCAAGTCCCTGGGTTCATATATGGGCTCCCTGTGGGAGCCCGAATTATGACTTAGTTCAATATGAGGAATATTCTTTAAAAATCTTTTTTTTAGATCCACTGGTCAGAATATTTGGATATTTGGTTTCAGCTTTTCTTAGGAGGAGCAGATGCAACTTGTGGAAATGAATTCTCTGGGTTGATATTTAGGCTACCATGTCAGGTGAGCGCCCTCAGGCCCCCTGGGGCCTCTTGTTATTTAATTTTATTTGTTTTACAAGGATTGGCAAACAAGTTATGCAACTTATATTAACTCCTCTCCTTGGCCCAGTGGCGCAAGTTGTTGTTAACCCTTTACCCAATGCAGATAATATCAAAATTTATGATTTTAAATATTTTTTTTTTCAAAATTTTCAAAATATTTTAACAAAACCATATCATGTGACTTCCTCATTGAAATGAGCTCAATGAGCTCGTTCCAATGAGGGGTCACATGATATAGTTTTGTTATAATTTTCTGAAAATAAATATTTGTTCAACTGCTGAATTTGCATATTACACGGGCAGATGTGGCCGATTCATTAGGTAAAGGGATAAACCCCATTAAAACAAAACAAAAACTAGCAGTGCATAAAGATGAAAGGAGGGGTGGGGGTCTCTTTGATTGTGCACAAACTTTGTTGTTTTTTAGTATTGATATATATATAACTTAACTTCCCACTGCCAGTTTTTCTTGTGACCATAATTTCAGATTTTTGGTGGTCGGAAATGCATGGTTATGGCTCTAGAGAGTGTGCCAAAACTTGTTATTTTTTAGCTCATCTGGCTGAAAGTCAGGATAAGCTATACTAATCACTCTTTGTTCAATACCATCCAACGTCTGTTGCAAAGGTTGTGTTTGTGTGTTCTCTTCCCCCCCCCCCCCCAAACTGCAGGGCAAAGTCTTATGACATTTCATGTGAGTGATGACTGGGGAGGAGCACTTCAGTTTTGTGGGGGAAACACCAGGGGATGGGAAAAAAAATTCCCATAAACTAAGAAATACAATGATTTCATGTTTATTATTGAGCTTCCTTTTGAGATTTAGAATAAAATTTGTTCAAACGAAGTTCAAGGGGCAATCTCTGCCATTCTAAGATTTTTTCTCTGACCCAAATTTTCAATTTTTTCAACACCTGGGTTGATTTGAATGAAATTTGTCTAACATTATGAGTGGGTGGCATGTTCCTGATTTGTGGAAAAAAAAAAAAATTACTTGGTAACCCTGTGCTCACCTGACTGAAAGACAAGATAAGCTGTAGTGATCACTTCCCGTTCATCCGGCGTCCGTCAACATGAACGTTGCACCTGCCCCTCCTAAACCACTGTACCAATTTTAGTTAATTTGAGGTGATTGCCTGATCTGACATTGCATTTTGTTTTTCTTCAAATCATCTTACCCTGGAAGGGGGTGGGGGAAAATCTTCCAAAAGGTTTTAAAAATCTTCTCATGAACCTGTCGGTACAATAACTTGATATTTGGTATGTAGCTTCCTTTTGAGGTGTAGAATCAAGTTTGTTCAAACAAAGTTCATGGAGCAATATTTGCCTTTGTAATGGGAGGGGCAAGATTTTTGGCCCCCCACCTAAAATTACTATTTTCTGAACTAATGGTCCGATTTGAACTAAATTTGGTATGTGGTATTATTGAGTCATAAGTACTTAACTCATGCAAAAAAATAGTTTTTCCCTGTGTCCTGTTGGGAATCCCAGGAGCTAAAAATAGAAATATTTTCAAATGCCCATATTTTCCAAACCACATGGGAGGGCATAAAAAACTGCTGAGTCAGCTTTTTGCAAAAATTAGAAAACATTTTTTTTATTTCCAGGACTACTGATCAGAATCATTTGATATATTTTTGTACAGCATCCATTGGGGATGGGGGGAGGGGCAGTTACAAGTTTGTTAAAATAAAGCCCCATAGTTCATATTTGGGCTCAATATAGGAGGCCCGAATTTTTAACTTAGGGCAATATGGGGAATAATCTTTAAAAATCTTCTTCAGATCCACCAGTCCAAATGCTTTTACATATGGTATACAGCACCTCTGGGGGGGGGGGTGGGGGGGGGGGGGTGGGGGGGGGGTTAAAGGTTTGTTCAAATCAAGTCCCTGGGTTAAAAGTTTCTTTAAAAATCTTCTTCTTCAGATCCACCAGCCAGAATCCTTTCATATTTGGTATACAGCATCTCTAGGTGGGCCAGATTCATGTTTGTTCATATTTGGTCCCAGGGTTAATATTTGGGCTTTCTATTGGAGCTCAAAGTTTTACTTAGTGTAATATGAGGAAATTTCTTTAAAAATCTTCTTCTTCAGAGCCACCAGCCAGAATCTTTTCATCCTCAGTATATGACGTGACACCTCTCAGACTGTCAGATTCAAGTTTGTTCAAATCAAGTCCCTGGCTTAATACTTGGGCTCTCTATGGGATCCCAAAGTTTAACTTAATGCATTATGAGGAATATTCTTTAAAAGGGGGGTGGGGAGTGGTCAGATTCAAATTTCTTCAGATTGGGCCCCTGAGTTAATATTTGGGCTTTATATTGCAGCCCAACATTTAACTTGGAGCAGTATGAGGAAATTTCTTTAAAAATCTTTTTCTTCAGATCCATCTGTCAGAATCCTTTCATATTTGGTATACAACATCTTTAGGGGGGTCAGATTCATGTTTGTTCAAATTGAGTCCCTGGGTTAATATTTGGGCTCGCTATGGGAGCCCGAATTTTAACTTAGAGCAATATGAGGGAAGTTCTTTAAAAGTCTTCTTCAGATCCATCAGTCAGAATCCTTTCATATTTGGTAAACAACATCTCAAGGTGGGATGACGGATTCAAGTTTGTTCAAATCAGGTCCCTGGGTTAATATTTGGGCTCTCTGTTGCAGCTCAAAGTTTGACTTGGTGTATTATGAGGAATATTCTTTAAAAAATTTCTTCATCTGATCTACCAGTGAAAAGTTTTTGATATTTGGTATGCAACATCTCTAGAGGGGGTGGGGGGATGGTAAGGGGGTGGGTATCAGATTCATGTTTGTTCAAATCGAGTCCCTGGGTTAATATTTGGGCTCTCTATTGGAACCGAAAGTTTAACTTAGTGCAATATGATGGGATTTCTTTAAAATCTTCTTCAGATCCACCAGTCAAAATTCTTTATTATTTGGTATATAACATCTCTAAGGGGATCAGATTCAGGTTTGTTCATTAGTCCCTGGGTTACTATTTGGGCTCTCTATGGAAGGTGGGGGGGGGGGGGGGGTGGAGGTAAGGTTTGGTTCAAGTTTGTTCAAATCCATTCCTTAGTGTTTTTCCTTAAAAATTTGCTTTTCAAACTGCAATGAATAATAATCCTTGGAAGTTTGGCAGTGCTTGTCTACAGCTGATAGAATTGAAAGCAGTCAGGAAGACCTATGATTATAATCATCATGCATGAACACCAGGGTTATGAATAGTTTCATGACCATTCCTCTGTAGTGTTGTCGAACCATGACTAACTGAATGTGATCGAAAATACTGCTTTATCAGACAAGCAATTAAGGCCCCTTGGGGCCTCTTGTGTATAATACTTATGCAATTTCCTTGTGGTGACTCGGAGATGTTTGGCAATGCTTGTTATAGTTGTTACTGCCCCAGTAAGTGAATAAAATAAAAGTAAATTATAAGTGCCAAATTATTGTTTGAAAAAAATCCTTAAATCACTTTGTGAAGAATCAATAGTCCTTTGTGAAGTGGGTGCTTCAGGCCTCTTGGGGCCTCTTGTCCTTGATACATAACAGCTTTGTAAGGTTGATTTACAATGATGAAGGGTATCTTGAAAATACTGATGAAGGGTATCTTGAAAATATCGATGAAGGGTATCTTGAAAATACTCATGTAACAGAGTTCTTGTTTATGCCGGACTAGATCAACTCCTATGAGTTTCCGTCTCCTAAGCTATCCAAGAGAGTTGTTAATGAATCAAATGATTCCTTTCTAACTCATTGTATACCGCTGGTGGATATACCTGCCACTGAAATAAATAGAATTTGGGCACACTTAATCAATTTCTCTCCAGTAAATTTGATAAATTTAGTTGCCATTGATCTTTTGATTTGAATTAAGATGATTTTTTCATTAAATCTAGTCTTGGCTGCTTTACAGCAGCCATGATTGGATTTGAATCTTGAAAATAGTTATTTTTGTGTCTCGTTTCTGCATCACGACATTAGCAGTTTGATGTTGCCTGAGTCTCGACCCATTGCTCGGAAAGCCACCTTGCAAACTCTCCGTGAAACGGAATGCGCAACCAGCTCTCACCCATTGTTTGATTTTAGTCACCATTGATCTCTTGAGTTGAATTAAGACGAATCTTTTAAATGTTCACAGCAGCCATGATTGGTTTTTTTGAAGGGCATCTTGAAAATACTCATGTAACAGAGTACTTGTATATTCTGGCCTAGAACAACTCCAATGAGTTTCTGTCTCCTGAGCTCTCCATGAGAGCTGTTAATGAGCCAAACAATTCCTTTCGAACTCCTTGCATACCACTTGCGGACATTCCTGCGACTGAAATAAGTACAATTTGGGCATATTGAATCAATTTTTCATCAGTGAATTTTATAAATTAGTCACCATTAATCTCCTGAGTTGAATTAAGATGGTCTTTTCATTAAATCTAGTCATGGCTGCTTCACAGAAGCCATGATTGGATTTGATGAAGGGTATCACTTTTGTGTCACTTTTCTATATCACGACACTGAAATAAGTACAATTTGGGCACATTTAATCAATTTTTCTCTAGTAAATTTTATAAACTTAGTCACCATTGATATCTTGATTTGAATTAAGATGTTTTTTTCATTAAATCTAGTCAGGGCTGCTTCACAGCAGCCATAATTGGATTTGATGAAGGGTATCTTGAAAATACTCATGTTCTTGTGTCACTCTTCTGCATCACAACACTTTTCTGCATCACAGCAGCCATGAATGGATCTGATGAAGGGTATCTCTTTATATAGACTTACTTTGTTCCAAATTGTTGGAGGGTGCTCTTATAGCATTCCCTGACAGTTTGCAATATAGTGAGTTTAATAAATGATTTATGGCCACCAAAATTAACCCAGTCTTAAATCAGTTGGGTGACCAATTTGTACATGATGGTACATAAGAGGTACCCTTGATTCTTACTCCCCCAAGATCTTTGCGAGAACTGCTGTAGAGGCAAACTGTTTTAGAGGTATTTTGGGCAACTTAGTTGCATCATGTTACTAGCAATGTAAGACTCAACTCATTCCCCGGAAAGCCTGTATATGATGACCTAGAATATGTGTCCTTGTCCTTTACACAGCATTAGGCCCTCCTCACCCACACAGTAGTAGGCCAACCCCACCCACTCAGGATTAGTCCTTCTTCCCTACCCACACCGTAACAGGCCTTCCCCACCCAAACTGTATTAGGCCTTCCCTGACTCTTGAGTAACAGCCCATGATCGACATGAACCAATTACACTGCCTCATATTGATTATAACTTATCTTTTATACTTACACAGATCAGATTGCTCATGCTAATGTAATGAATACCTCCCCATATTTTGGAACTCCCTTGATCTTATAACTTCATGTTATTCATGATATATCTCTGTTTATTGGCATTGCATGAGACTGGTGACGACAGTTATGTAGCAAATATTCTTTACCACACACACCTTCAACACCATCCAAAGGAAACTGCTACCACAAAAATAGAAGTTAAATTTTCAGTTTTGCCTATACTGTGTGATGTGAGTTTAAGATCTAGTAGCACATCTTCATACTATGGCAGGTAACATATTACTGGACAAGATCGAGACGAATGCTGAATGGGACCTCACGAAAATACTTCATGAAAAAATTAATATTTCTCATGACGAGGACGATCTCCCAATTGCTGCACCAATTAAGGAATGTAAATACTACTCTCCCGACCAATTCCGCTCTATACTTATGAATCAAAATGAAAATTTTTCCCTCTTTCACTTGAATTGTCAAAGTCTTAAGCCCACTGGGATTCTCTGAACAACTTATTATTTGATATGCAGATGCCAGAAAAGTCATTTGACATTATTGGCCTAACCAAAATATTTCAAATCCCTCCTAACATATCATATACTCTTCAAGGATATCATCCTTTCCTGATGAACTGTAGACCTGATAACGACGATGATTGAGAAGGGGTCAGTATTTTTATAAAAAAAGTATAGATTTCATGATCACGCATGACCTCTCTGCGTTTATTCCCCATGTTATCGAATCTCTCTTTATTGAAATACATGTTCATAAATCTAAAAAGATAATAAATAGGAGTCATATACAGACCCAACACTTTGCCCAAAGTGGATATTGACCTTTTCACGTCTAAAATTAATGCGATTATGGATATGTTGAATCAAGAAAAAAGGCATTCCTATATTATGGGTGATCTCAATATTGATCTTCTTAAATTGGATTCTCATGACAAAACAGAACAGTTTATGGATTTAATGTTCAGCCAAGGTTTCCTTCCTTTAATTTCAAAGCCCACACAAGTGATTAGTCATTCAGCCACACTTATCGACCATATATTTTCAAACAACATCTTGTCTGACTCAACCTTTGGCATAATCCTAACCGATGTATCTGACCACTTTGGTATATTCCACATAGAAACTAAATTCATGAAGAGAGATGACTCACCAATTAAATTTAAACGAAAAATAAACCAAGAAACAATAGCCCACTTTAAATCTCTGCTATCTCAAAGTAACTTTGCTGATGATGGAGTTAAATTGCCCTAACACGGTCTATAATGTATTCATTGTAACTTTCCTACATGCTTTTGAAACAGCATTTATTATCAACGTATTGTTTACTACAGGCTTGCACTACAGTGGAAGTCCCTAACTCGGAAAATCTACTCTCTATTTTGGTCTTTCCCAAGAAATTTGGGAAAGAAAAGTGGTGCAAAAGCACTAAGAAAAAATAAGCCAAAACTGGGTCGAGTGCAACCAGCGCAGACCCAGTAGGGGATGCTGTCTTCCAAGTACAACTCCATGACTTCCGTTGTCACAATTATTGTAAATGTTAAAATTGTTCATTTTGTTAATTGTGTTAGAGTTAGGTGTCAGCGGGATGCCTTTTCTACAGATTCTCTTCTCTCCTTTGAGAGTGGTCCTTCTGTTGTTTGGTTCCCGGTCGACCTTCTGAGGTCTATTGTTCTGTCACCTTTCTCTCTTCTTTGGGGGTGTTCTTCTGTTTTCTTCTGAATTCACCTTCTCTGCTTCTCTCACTTCTATCATGCCCAGGACTATTCCTTGTGGGCAATGTTTGCTTCCTAAGCATGTGGACAATTTGCATGCTTCATGCTCCTCTTGCAATGGGTGTTCGGCCGATCGAGCCTGTGGTCTCTGTGGATCGTGGTCATCCACTTTCTGATCTTGTGTGAACCGTGTTGTGCATTCTTGTGGCCGTACCTCCCGCTCCCGCGGGAAAGGGGAACACAGTCGTTCAGGGGCTCCCGAACCAACCACGTCTGGTGAGAGTTATTCCTCCTCTGTGGGGGATGTGCAGTCTATTCCTGTAGTGGATACTGCGGGAGCCATTGTGTTGTCTGGTGAAGAGGTGCCTGGTACCGGGACTGCAGTCCTCCTCCAGTGGACATCTGAGGCTGTCACTAGGGTTGTGACTCCTCCTTCGGAGCAGAGCAGGGGTGCTCTCTCCACAATTCCACCAACCTCGACGACTCCCGATGTATCTACTATTACTGCTGGTCCGTCTGCTATGTCTTCAGTTTCAGCCGGCCTCGGCTTATCCCTGCAGGGGACTGCAGGGATGTCTGGTAGTGTGGACATTGGATATCGGCCTCAGCCTTCTCTTGCTTCAACGCAGCGAAGTTGGAAGGGGCTGCCGGCCAAACCCTCTACTGTGGTATCCGCGCCGTCGAGCACCACAGTTTTGTCATTGGATTCGGATGTTCATAGTGGGGACACTATGGACTCCGTGGCGTTTCCGTCCACTCATTCTGGTCACATGGCCAGTTTTGAGGGACCAACGTCTTCTGTGCAGACTGGACCTTCTGCCCCGCTATGTTGATCCTCGGGGTGTGTCATACCCCTATACACGTCTGCCTTCAGATGTTTTGGCTGCTGCCCGTCGCCCCGCTTCGGGTGTTTTGGAGGATGGCTGGTTAAGAGGGTCAGAGGTGAAGCCACTTTGTCGGTTCGTCCCCATCTCGAACCGGCCAGTACGGGCAGTGAGCTTAGGGAGGCCCTCTCCTCACTCACTCAGGTTCTGTCCAAGAGCCTTCCCGTTGCTTCCAGCGAAGCAGCGAGTGGTTTCCAGGCGCCCCTTATGGCGCCGCCTCCCGGAATTGGAAACAGGCCACTTTCTGATCCCCCTGGTGTTCCTACACCATGGGAGGCGTCGGCTGGTTTGCCCACGATGGGCTATGTGTCTTCCAACTCAGGGGAGGAGTCAGACATGCTTGATGTCGAGAGCCAGCAGTCTTCTGACTTGGGGGCAGCTCTTGACTTTGTGCTTGGGTTCCCTCCGGATCTCAAACCATCAAACCAGCCGACAGTGTCAGCCAGGTCGCGATCATCAGTCGCGCGCCTACAGCCTGTGGAGCAACCTGCTTCTGGGCGTCTTCGACCGTGCCAGTCAGTACAGGTGGTTGAAGCATTTTCAGCATTGGACTCTAAGCTGAGTTCCAAGGTTATGAAGGCTCCTTCTTCACCAGGGTTGACACCTTTTTGTCTGCGATGCATTATCGTTCCTACGATTCCGCCAATCCGTCAGTCTGCCAGACTTTGACGGTTTTGGATCAGGACTCCAATTCCCTCTGGCTTTCCAAGCCCAAGTCTGCCGTCATTCCTATGACGACTCTGGAGTCCATGTTGGGCTTATCGAGAGAGATGCTGGATATGCTTTCTCTCTCAGATCACGTCGTCTCTGCCTTAGCTGCTCATCTGCTGCCAGATAAGTTTGACGATGTACAGGCTCCTCTGCGTGTGCTGTCCAAGTCGCTCATGCATCATACTCACATGCATGCCTGTAACACGGCTAATTTGGAACTAGTTTGAAGGGACTCTGTGCTGGACACAGGCCGATCCCTTCCTGAGGAGCAGCGCGCTGCTCTTTGATCTGCTTCTTTGGCAGGTCCGCAACTGTTCCAAGGTTCTGTGTCGTCGGTCCGGGATGACGTCCTACGTCATTCCAAAGATTCTGCTTCCTCTGCGAAGCAAAGGGCTGATCCTTCTGCCACCGCTTCTACTTCTTACTCACAGGGTAAGGGTAAACATCGGCAGGCTATAGGGAAGTCTCAGGATTCTTCATACAGTAGAGGAGGTGTTTTCTCCTCTCGCGGGCCTCGTCGGGGCTCGAAATGAAGGTCCTCACCTTGATTTGTCCCAGGTTGGAGGAAGGATAGCAGAGTTCGAGGACCGTTGGGCCACCATCACATCTGATCCTTGGGTGTTAGATGTTGTTCGGTCCGGGCTGCGAATATCCTTCCGGAGGCACCCCACTCTGTCCAGAGTGCCTCTTCCAACCACAGTTCCTTCAGACGTTTTACGTCGGGAACTTTTGTTCATGGAGATAGACAATTTCCTGGCAAAGGGGGCGATCGAGGTCGTCAAGAACATTCAGTCAGTGGGATTTTATTCCCGCCTGTTCTTGGTGCTGAAGAAGGACGGCCGACCCCGACCGGTTATCGATCTGAGTATCCTGAACCAGTCTATCATTGCTCCCAAGTTCAGCATGGAGACTTTCAGGTCGGTCTGCCGTTCCATTCACCAGGGAGATTTCTCTTCCAGCATCGACCTGCGAGATGCTTACTTTCATGTTCCGATTCATCGTGCGTCACGGAAGTATCTCAGGTTCGCATTTCTGGGGCGAGTTTACCAGTTCAAGGCCATGCCTTTTGGCCTCAACCTGGCTCCTTGGGCCTTCACCAGACTGATGTTGCATGTGATAGCTTTCCATCGCACACTGTGCAGGGTGACTACTTGGGCATATCTGGACGATTTCCTCCAGAGGCATTCCAATGCTGCCTTACTGGAGTTGGATGTCGCCACTCTGTTGAGCTTGCTCACGTCGCTAGGATTCAGAGTCAACAAGGAGAAGTCGGATCTGGTCCCTTCTCAGTCATTTTGTCATCTGGGGATGGCCTTCCGCACTCAATTCAATACGGTGGCGGTTCCCCAGGCCAGGGCTGTGATTCTCTCAGCTTTTGCTCTGACTCTGTCCCAGTCCACATCCGCGACAGCACAGAGTATTCTCTGGCTGCTCGGTCTCTGCGGTTCGGTGACGGATCTCATTCGTCTAGGTCGGCTGCATGTCAGACCTCTCCAACACTTTCTGCTCAGTTGTTGGAGGCCGAATGTCGATTCTCTGAATCTGGTGCTTCAATAACCAGAATCTCTTCATCCTCACCTTCTCCCCTGGACGGATGTTCAGTAGCTTATGCAGGGTGTCCCGTTGGACTTACCCACATCCGATCACGTTCTGATGGCAGATGCCAGCGATCTCGGATGGGGTGCGACGTTGGATCCTCTAGGTCTTTCCCTTCACAGGATGTGGGAACAGGATCAGGCAGCTCTACACATCAACCAGAAGGAGCTTCTTGCTCTTCTTCTGAGTTTCAGGCAGTGGATCCCTCCTCACCTGTCGAATCGCCAGGTCCTTCTGTTGTCCGACAATTCGACAGTGGTTGCTTACATTCGGAACCAGGGCGGCACGCACTGGGTTCCAATGTACAAATTGGCTCGGGATCTTCTACTGCTCGCTCAGGATGTCAATGCCGGGGTGGTTGTTCGTCACATTCCCGGTCGTCTGAACGTCCTAGCCGACTCCCTGTCCTGATGAGGCAGGGTCATTTCCCCCGAGTGGATGCTCCTCAGGGCAGTGTTCCAGTCTCTTTGCGATCTCTGGGGTCGTCCCCACATCGATCTCTTTACAACTCGTTGGAACCATCAGGTGGACACTTTCGTGTCCCCGTGTCCAGATCCTCTGGCTTTTGCCATGGACGCTCTGTCACTTGACTGGAACGGTCTAGTCGGTTACGCCTTCCCGCCGGTTCCGATTCTGCCTCAGGTTCTAGCCAAAAATTGAACCTGCAGTTGCCGAATCATTCTGATCGCTCCCCTGTCGCCTCAGCGGGTGTGGATCAATCAGCTCCGCTCTCTGATGGCGGCAGTTCCGGCATGTCTCCCTCTACGTCGCGACCTTCTTTGCCAAGGTTACCCAAGAAGGTTCCACGTCGACCTGACTTCATTGTGCCTTCACGCATATCTTTTGTCAGGTCCTGTCTCCTCCATAGAGGTTTTTCGAGACGAGCAGTGGAGTGCATTTCTTCTTCAAGGAGGCACTCCATTGGTTTAGCTTATGCAGCTAAGTGGAAGGTCTACTGTCGATGGTGTGCTGATCACTCTGTTGATTATGCCAATCCTTCGATTTCACAGATTGCGGAGTTTCTGGTATATCTGTTTGATTCTCGGGGTCTCCAGCCTGTTACCATCAAGGGTTACATGTCCATGCTTTCAGAGACATTTTCTTATGTGGGGAAGCGTCGTATAGGCACTAATCCTTACCTCTCCAAGCTTGTTAGGCACTTTTCTTTGAAAAGGCCTCAGACCTTGCAGCTTACCCCATGATGGAATCTTTCGTGGGTGCTGCTTTGCTTGGGGGGGGGGGGGGGAGGGGGGCGCCGTTCGAACCTTTATCCCAGGTGGATATGCGTTTTCTCACATTTAAGATGGCTTTTCTGATGGCTTTTGCTTCTTCCAGACGGGTTAGTGAGCTTCACACCCTCTCGGTTGACTCTGCCTTTTTCAGGAGCTCTCCCAACAGTGTTACTTTTACCACTGATTGCTCCTTTCTGGCCAAGAATCAGATACCAGAGACTACTCCTCCTCCTATCTTTGTCAGGGCTCTTCCTTCTGTTGAGGGTAATCGCCCTTTACGTTTTTGTCTGTCTCTTATTCCTGGTCAACAGAAGATCTCTCCTCAATCCATTTCTCGATGGATTTGTCTTGCTATTCGTATGGCTTACGCTCGTTTAGCAGCTGGCGATTGTATTACCAATCGTATTTCTGCACATGAGGTGCGTGCATTGTCTACCTCTTCGGCTTATTCTAACTCTGTCAAGTTGTCGGATGTTATGCAGGCAGCCTACTGGAGAAATGTCTCTACTTTCTCCACCTTCTATCTGTGTCAGTTGCAGGAGCAGTTGGAGGACCTTTTTGCATTGGGCCCTCTTTCTTCTGCTCAGGTTGTTGTCTGCCCTAGCCATTAGGCTTCTTGAAGGTCAGTTTCAGCTCTGTGCTGTTACTGCCCTTTTCTGTCTGTGTGTCACACAGACCCATATGCCTCATCTCTCATTGTCTTTTACTAATGATTGTGATGCTATGGTTGATAAGCCTCGGGACCTCTTCCTCTGTTCACGGTTCCAGTGCAATTGGGTTATGTGTGGGTTGGTTATGCGATTTCCGCCAGCCTATTGTCTATTCAGCCTGTAGTAAACAATTGTAGGTAGGTTGATAAGAAATTTAAATTTTATAGTAAATTTCCTTTCTTATTATACCTACCACAATTGTTTACATGGAGGCCCTCCCATCTTCTTATATGGGTAAGAATCCTTCCTCCCCGCTGATCACATAACTCTAACATTGACGGATTAAAAAAGAGTGAGTCGTTAGCGACGCATATGCGCACTGGCAACGGAAGTCGTGGAGTTGCACTTGGAAGAGAGCATCTCCTACTGGGTCTGTGCCGGTTGCACTCGATCCAGTTTTGGCTTATTTTTTCTTGGTGCTTTTGCACCACTTTTCTTTCCCAAATTTCTTGGGAAAGACCAAAATAGAGAGTATATTTTCTGAGTTAGGGACTTCCACTGTAGTGCAAGCCTGTAGTAAACAATTGTGGTAGGTATAATAAGAAAGGAAATTTACTATAAAATTTAAATTTCCGCTAACTGAAGTACACCACAATAAAAAATATATAAAACGCCAACCATGGATGTCAAAAGGACTCATAATCTCCTCTAATAATAAAAATAAATTTTATCATAAAACACTAAAATTCCCCAACGAACAAAACATCCAAAACTACTGTAGGATATTTAACAGGGTGAAAAAACAAAGCAAGACAATTTACTACAGAAACATCGTATCGGAAAAAAAACACAATATGCATAGAATGTGGCAAATTCGAAATGAATGCATACATAAAGCTAAAAAATTAATCAAACTCCCCTCTTTTTTTATGCTGAATGGTAATGAAATAAATAACTTACAGGAAATAGCAAAAGAGTCCAATGTTTTCTTCTGTACCATTCGTAAGCATACTAGTGAGTCTTTAAGAATGCCTTCGAAACAAGTCTTAACTACATGAACAGAGATTTTCTGAACAATTTTTTCATAACCCTGATGTGCCCCCAGGAAGTTATCAGTGTAGTTCACTCAATGAAATAAAAACCAAGCAAGGATTGTGGTGATAACCTCACTACAAACCTCCTCAAAGAGACAATAAATCTCATTGCAACTCCCCTAGCACACATAATAAATAACTCATTTGCCCAAGGTATAGTGCCAGATTAATTGAAAATAGCAAAAGTAATCCCGATATATACATAGGAGATGAACACCAATTCACTAATTATAGACCTATAAGCCTGTTACCAATCTTTTCCAAGGTGTTAGAAAAAGTCATGTCGACAAGAATATATAGGGTCCTACGCCAATTTGAAATTTTATATCCCCACCAATATGGATCTAGAAAACAGCACTCCACTGTTCATCCCGTTCTGCAATTTTTGAAACACATTGCAGAGGAAAGCAACAAAAGAAGCAAAGATAAAACACTGGCAGTCTTTCTAGATTTTTCGAAAGCTTTCGACACGATAAATCACAATACATTAAAAAGGGAACTGGAATAGTATGGAGTTAGAGGAATAGCTAATAACTGGTTCAAAAGCCGTTTGTCCAATAGGTCACAGTATGTTTCTTATGGAGATGGAAATTCCGAATTAATACAAATAACATGTGGTGTCCCATAGGGTTCTATACTGGGGCCTATCTTGTTCTTGTTATATATTAACAATATTCATTACTCTTTTTCTCTAAACCTCCTCTCATTTGCAGACGATACCACTGCATATTATTCTAACCCAGACGTGAATAATTTGGTCACATATTCAAACAAGGAACTGGAAAAAATATTTGATTGGTGCCTGGCAAACAAACTGGCACTTAATACAGATAAAATTAAGTACACATTATATTCAATTCTTCCCACAAAAGAAAAATATCCTTGCTTGAACATATCTGGATTAATAATAAAAAAATAAGCAGGGTGGATATTGGGGAGCTAGAGAAAGCAACTAAATTTTTAGGGATTAATATAGATGAAAACTTTTCCTCTAAACTTCACATTGCTCAGCTATGCTTAAGGATAGTATGAACAAATTTTGCCCTCAATAAAGTGAAATCTATCCTTCCTTGTGATGTCTTGAAATCGCTTTATTATGCCCTGATACACAGTAATCTGATTTACGGAATACATGTCTGGGATTACCCAAAAGCAGCGAATAGACTCCTTGTTATGCAGAAATGATCACTGCCTATAATAAGCAGTACAAGATATAATGCTCACACTGATCCTTTGTTCATAGAGAATAAAATACTCAAAGTATATGACTTATTCATTTTACATGCTCTACTATTTGTTTTCGATTGGCTGCATGGTATTTTACCCTCACCTTTGGCAATTTCTTTGGACACAATGATAACCAAATCAATAGAACTACTAGACTGTCTGATCTTGGTGTATATAGATCAAGAATAAAATCGCTGGACAGCTTCCCATCCTTTTTATACTCCAAAGTGTGGAATGAACTTTACAGAGAGATATGTACTATTGGCAACAGAAACTCATTTAACCCTTTACCCAACGCAGATGATATCAAAATTTATTATTTTAAATATCATTGTTTTCAATTTTTCAAAAAAAATCAACAAAACCATATCATGTGACCCCTCACTGGAACGAGCTCAACGAGCTCGTTCCAAAGAGGGGTCACATGATATGGTTTTGTTGAAATTTTATGAAAAATAATATTTCTTTAGCTGCTGAATTTGCATATTACGTGGGCAGATGTGGCAGGATTCGTTGGGTAAAGGGTTAAAAAGAGACTGGTGACACATTTCCTAGCATCATATTCCCAAAATATTCAGTGCAACAATCTATACTGTCCTGATTGTTCTGCCTAATACCACAACCCTCTCTCTCGATGACTTCTAGGCGATATCGTTGAATAGACTCCTGAATTATTCTGGTTCATTCATGTCCCATGTCAGCTTAATATTTTGCAAAGCATGTGCTAGTTTCATGTTTTGAGACACATGTGCCTGACCTCATGCTGACTGATGCAAACTACTGGACTATATTTGAAGTATGTCTCATGGTCTCGGCCATTCCTGACCTCCTGCTCTGGTCGAGTCAGTTATGTTCAATTGCAACATGATTTTATCATGTACATTTTTAGCTCAACTTTGGCGAAGCCAAATTTGAGCTTATGCCATGGTCCGTCTGTCCATCAACAATTGGATACGGCTCGGGCTAGAGGCCGTATTTATGAACCGATCTTTACGAAACTTCTTGGGTACCGTTGTTATGACCGTGGACGAGAACAAGTGTTTTTGGGTGCGGTCCAAAATTCAAGATGGCTGCCAGCCGCCATTTTGTACCGACAATGCAGAAATCTGTTTTTTGTACAGAACTTCCATATGAAAGCTCTGATTTGAATAATTTTTTGTATGAATGTTTAGTACCATGGGATACATCACATAATGCAGGTTTTTTTCTTGTGCGTAAATTATGCAAATTAGACTAACTTTGATGTTTTTTGGTGTTACTTTCTGCATTGTAAGTGCAAATGCCAATACGGCTCGGGCTAGAGGCCATATTTATGAACCGATCTTTACGAAGCTCCTTGGGTACCTTTGTTATCACTGTGGGACGAGAACGAATGTTTTGGGATCCGGTCCGAAATTCAAGATGGCCGATGGCAGCCATTTTGTACAAAATTTGGTGCAATCAGATTTTTGCACAGAACTTCCATATGAAAGCGCTGATTTGAATAATTTTTTGTGTGCATGTTTAGTACCATGGGATACATCACATATAATACGGGTTTTTTTCTCGTGCAGAAATTATGCAAATTAGATGAACTTTGATTTATTTAGTGCTACTTATACACAGTAAGTGCACATGTCAATATGGCTCGGGCTAGAGGCTGTATTTATGAACCGATCTTCACAAAACTTCTTGGGTACCTTTGTTATCACCTTGGTACGAGAACGAGTGTTTCTGGGTGCGGTCCAAAATTCAAGATGGCTGCCAATGGCCATTTTGTACCGAAATTAGGTCCAATCAGTTTTTTGTCACAACTTCTATACAGCTCATATTTGTGAACAGATCTTCACGAAACTTCTTGGGTACCTTTGTTTTCACCTTGGGACAGGAATAGGTGTGTTTTGGGGTGCCTTTGTTATCACTGTGCTATGAGAACAAATATTTTGGGGTTCAGTCAGGCCCACTCTGGGACTCAAAGATTTCTTTTCTAGTTTAGCATCTGACTGTCACCCACCTTTACAATACTTTACCTATACATTTGTTACAGGCTACGGTCAGTATTTATGTACAGACCGTTACAATACTTTATATGGTCATTACCTAGATGTTTGTCATTGCTGTGTCACATACTATACATGTACATGTCTTAACAAGTTGAGCTACAGTGTCATTGACACTTTCATTTATTAAACCAGCTCTGGGAGATTAGGCAAAAACATGTACTCTCGCTTCTAGGCCTCACTATCACATCTCTCATTTAGGCCATAAAACTCCATACCTATTATTATTATTTCTCAGTATCAAAGTACAAAATTATTTGTCCACCATATCGCAAAATACCTTATAAACATAATACTCATTAATACATATCCGACAGACTGTCATAGTGTTCTGCAATGCCTCATCATCATGATTTCGGGTGGTGTCAGGTAGACAGCCAATCTGGCTATGACATCTCCTTGCTGTGTATAATTATGCCTGTTTGTACATTTTTGTATATTTTAGTACCGTATTATTTATTGTATGGCATGCATGTACGTACACTGCAAATAAAGCAATCAAGTTTGTTCTAATCATGCCCCTGGCATCAAATTTAGGGATGTCATGAGACTCCAGGTTTTAAACTATGGGCAAGGGAGAAAGACTTGAAAAGTCATCTCCTCCCATATGACAGTTCCAGATGCTTTCATGTTTGATATTTAACATCTTTGGAAGGATTATCTATAAGTTTGTTGAAATCAAGCCCCTGTGGTCATATTTGCAGGTTTCATGGGAGCTTTCAGCTAATAAGAGAAAATATCTTTAAAATTTCTTCTCCCAAACTACAGATTCAAATGCCTCCATGTTTGATATAAACATCTTCGTCGAGATGATTTACAAGTTTGTTCAAATTGAACCTCCACTGTCAAATTTAAGGGTGTCATGATACCCCAGATTTTATTTTTAGCTCAACTTGACAATGTCAAGCTGAGCTTATCTAATCGCTCTCTGTCATGTTTGGTCTTCTTCAAAACCACTGGGCCAATTCAAGTGAAAGTTTGTCTGAGTGATGGTCCCGAAGGGGCATTGCATTTGTTCAACTCAGCATGCCCATCCCCATGGGGAGGGAGTGGAGGAAAATGCTCCAAAATATTTTAAAAATCTTCTTCTCATGAACCAGTGGGTACAGTTACTTGATATTTGTTATGGAGCTTCCTTTTGAGGTGTAGAATCAAGTTTGTTCAACGAAGTTCATGAAGCAATATTTGGCTTTGTAATGGGAGGGATAAGATTTTTGGCCGGGCCCAAAATTTCTATTTTCTGAACTGATGGTCCGATTCGAACCAAATTTAGTATGTGGTATTATTGGGTCATAAGTACTTGACTAATGCACACAAAAAAAATCCCCGCCTCCCCATGGGAACCCCAGGAGCTAAAAATAGAATTTCCCAAACCACACGCAACAGAGAACTGTTATTTGGTATGAAGCATCCTTAGGACAAGTAGAATTGAATAGTAAAAAAAAAATTGCCATCTGTTATGTTGGGGTTTTCTGAAGAGGGCATCGAAAAAATGCTGAGTCAAATATAAAAAAATCTTTTCTCTAGAACAAATGGTCAGAATCTTTTGATGTTTGGTATACAGCATCCATAGGGGGGGGGGGGGGGGGGGGAGGGGGGGGGTCAGATACAAGTTTGTTAAAATGAAGTGCATTGGTTCATATTTGGGCTCAATACAGGAGCCCACATTTTTAACTTAGGGCAATATGGGGAATATTCTTTAAAAATCTTCTTCAGGAACAGCAGTCAGAATCTTTTAATGTTTGGAATAATTCATTGTTATGAGGGTCAGATTCAAGAATGTTCAAACCAAATCCCTAGGTTAATATTTGGGCTTCCTATGGAAGCCCAAAATTTAACTTCGTGCAATATGGGGGATAATTTTTAAAAATATTCTTCAGATCCACCAGTGAGAATGCTTTCATATTTGGTATACAACAGCTTGGGGGGGGGGGGGGGGGGGGGGGGGATGGGTGGGTTCATATTCAAGTTTGTTCAAATCAGTTCCCTAGGTATATATTTGGGCTCGCTGTGGTAGTCCAAATTTTAACTTAGTGCAATATGAGGAAATTTCTTTAAAAATCTTCTTCAGATCCACCAGTCGGAATGTTTTCATATTTGGTAAAACAACATCTCTAGGGGAAGGGGGGGGGGTGGGGGGGGGGGGGGTCATATTCAAGTTTGTTCAAACCAGTTCCCTAGGTATATATTTGGGCTCGCTGTGGTAGCCCAAATTTTAACTTAGTGCAATATGAGGAAATTTCTTTTAAAAATTTTCTTCAGATCCACCAGTCGGAATGTTTTCATATTTGGTAATACAGCATCTCTAGGGGAAGGGGGGGGGGGGGGGGGGGGGGGCAAATTCAAGTTTGTTCAATTCGATTGCCTGGATTAATATTTGGGCTCCATATGTGAACCTTAAATTTAACTTAGTACAAAATGAGGGAATTTCTTCAAAAATATTCTTCTTCAGATTCACCTGTCATAATCCTTTCATATTTGGTTTCTAACATCTCTAGGGGAGTCAGATTCAAGTTTGTTCAAATTGGTTCTCTGGGTTAATATTTGGGCTCCTTATGGTAGCCCAAATTTTAACTTAGTGCAATATGAGGAAATTTCTTTAAAAATCTTCTTCAGATCCACCAGTCGGAATGTTTTCATATTTGGTAATACAACATCTCTAGGGGAAGGGGGATGGGGGGGGGGGGGGGGGGGGGGGGCAAATTCAAGTTTGTTCAATTCGATTGCCTGGATTAATATTTGGGCTCCATATGTGAACCTGAAATTTAACTTAGTACAAAATGAGGGAATTTCTTCAAAAATATTCTTCTTCAGATTCACCTGTCATAATCCTTTCATATTTGGCTTCTAACATCTCTAGGGGAGTCAGATTCAAGTTTGTTCAAATTGGTTCTCTGGGTTAATATTTGGGCTCCTTGTGGTAGCCCAAATTTTAACTTAGTGCAATATGAGGAAATTTCTTTAAAAATCTTCTTCTTCAGATCCACCAGTCAGAATGCTTTCATATTTGGTATACAACATCTCTAGAGAGGTCAGATTCAACTGTGTTTAAATAGAGTGCCTGGGTGGGTTAATATTTGGGCTCCTTATGGGAGCCGGAATTGGCCATGTAGCTGAAGAATTAGAAATTTTGTATTCAGTACCCTCTAGAGGTGTGTAACTAATATTAATACACATAGGTTGTATCAAGGGGCTTCATAGGGGAGCTCTACATTTTACATTATGATCAACTGAAGAAATGGCATGATGCTTGGACTATTTTTGTCACGCCATGTATCCTATGGAGATGGATTGCTTAATGTAAATTCATTCTTGGACTCTGTTTATATTGTGTTCTGTTCAAGGTGAGTGCTTCAAGCCCCATGGTGCCTCTTGTTTTCTGTTATTGTCTCCAAAACATTGCTTATGACACATCATTTGAACACTCTGATTGAGCTTGTCCCAATGAGGTGCCATATACTAAATTTTAAAGACAAAAACGGACATTTTTAGCTTACTTTGACAAAGTCAAGGTATAAGCTGTTGTCATGGTATATGCAGATGTCTATGCATCTGTGAGTTTGTTAGTCTGTCCACAATTTGTTAAACACAGGCTTCAGACCACAGCTCCTTTCCAATCAACACTAAAATTCATATGCATTCTTGCAACCGTCTTGAATTTCTTCAGCACATGCTACAAGTCACATTTATTTATGCTAATGAGTAGATGAGAACATGGTTGGCTGCTCATAATAGCTGCTGTGGCCAGTCATCTTGGATTTCTTCATAACACTGTCCACAATCCACAACACAGGCTTCAGCCTACAGTTCTTCTCAGATCATTACCAAATTTTGTGAGCATTTTCAGGTTCATACCTATATGAGAAAATCTTATTATGATCAAGGCTGGCTGCCCGCAATGGTTGCTGCATTGGCCATCTTGGATTTCTTCAGAACACTGTGCACAGTTTGTTTAGCATGGGCTACATCCTGCAGTTATTTCCCTGTCATCACCAAATTTCATATGTATGTTCAAATTCATACCAAAAGCAGAGCATCATCTATTATCATGGTCAGCTGATTTCCATAGTAGCCACCTTGGATATTTTCAGCACAGGCTATAGTTTGCATTTCTGCATGAATTGTCTTGAAATTTAGCATGGTGACTTAATATGATGAGTTGATGACTGACAATGTCAAATTTTGGTAGCGGTTGGCCTCAAATAATGGCTGTCATCTTAGATTTCTTCAGAACACACTGCGGTTGCATTTATGTGTCAATTTTCTTGAAACTTAGCCTGTTTGATTAGTATGATGAATAGATGAGAATGTCTTGTTTGTCATGGTCGGCTGCCATGGATGCCATCTTGGATGTCTTCAATATGCGCTACAGGTTGGATAACATGTAATTAGTGATCAGTTTTCTTTAACCCTTAAGGGCCTGGGGAGTTTTATACATATTTTCTACATTTTGACAGTCTGCATCCCGTGTCATTGCACTTGTTTCTAGGCAAGTCTTGGCTGCCTATCTAGGCAACCAGGACTTGCATAGAAATAACTGCCATGGTACTTAGAATGTAACTCGTTAGTTTCCCCAGAGCCAGCCTGTAGGGACACCTGTTTTGACAAAATGTGATCAAAATCGGAATTAGGCCCCCTAAGGGTTAAACCTGGCAAAATGACAGTATGATGTATAGATGAGAATGTCATATTGCCATCATGGTTGACTACCTAGAATGACCGCCATACATAGTTCATATTTTTTTTCTTTTTAAGTTTTTTTTCTGATAGACAACAAAAAGCTATACTTACGACACAGTTTACTTGAATTCAAGATTAATGAGGTGGCATTAATCTCATAAATGCCATAAAGTCAAGGTAAACTGCAATGTCATTGACACTTTCATTCAGTTGTTCAAGATCTCATCTCTAGTATTAGGAAAGGAATTTCTTGTTTGTTTGTTTGTTTATTGGGGATTAATGGCACTGCCAACAGCCAGGGTCATATCATGTCAGCCAGTTTTACAGTGGGGGAAGCTGAAGTGCTCTGAGAGAACCACTGAGCAGTTTGTGAGCAACTATCAGACTCTTTTAACTTACTAGCTCGGTAAGAGCAGAATCATCAATGGTTGAAGGCAAATGCACCATCACTGCGCGGTACAACTTAATACACAGTGCTACAATCCCCCCCCCCCCCCCCAAGGTGAAGGGTTATTCAGCTAGTAAAGATCTGAGCTGCAGAACAATACATGGCTACTTAATTGGGTTCAGTTGCATTTATCTCTGTTTGTAGAGATCATTGTGACTTTGCTGGCTGAAATGGTGGGTGGTTCATTCATACAGTGTTCTATTACAAGATATTGATTGAATGATGTATAATGCGTGGGGGAGTTGAACCCACACTTTCACTTTGATCATCACACAGAGGACTTGCCTTCTTTGTAGCTATAAATTGTCTCCTTTTTAAAGATTCAGTTGGAATCAGGAAGTCTTTCTAGGATTCAGTTTCACTGAAATCTTCTCGGATTAAAACCATCTTCAGACAGGTGGAAATTGCTTTTGAATTGTGTGGGCATTTTGGTATTAAACAATCAGTGCGGGTTGACATGAGAAGAAAGAGTGGGCGGTGTCATGTCACTAACCCTCTATCTACTTTAGTGCCATTAAGGTGGACTTCAGAATGATTAATTTGGGCCAAAGCTATGAGAGTTATCCAGGAACATTGGTGGTTCATTGGTTAGAGCATTTGTAGATTCAATTCTGACTCGTGTCATTTTCGTTGTGCCCGTGGTCAAGACATAAGGCATAAAAAAGTTAAAAATCTGTTTCTCAGGTCCTCCCATATGGTCCTTTTTGGCTGCCACATGCTCTCTTATTATAACAAATGTTAACTTAAAAAAATAAAAATTAAATGTTCCATGTCTCAGGCCTGGCAGTCTATAAAATCCAGGAGTGCAAAACATTTGCCCTCCTCAGATTGCTTGGGAGTGCAAATACACCTGAAATTTTCAATGCATATACTGTTCTTGTATGCTATTTTGGTTATATTCACTTCAGGGTATTACTATTGTGACTGAAAAATTGTACTTCATTCGTCTATATAGTGGGAAAATTGGCACACTCATCTTCTTATTCAAAATGTTGCATTCAATTCTTTTGTGACTGTCTTCTACACTCAAAATGTATCGAAATGTGACACAGAATGGGTCATGAATTATTGTGAATCAGTGCAACATTGACAAATGATAACAGATTTTAAAGGCAGTCCCAAACAGGTCTGGGATTCCAGAAAATCAGTGGGTGCAAAAAAATTGCCCTCAATTTTTTTCTAGGTGTGCAGCACTCCTGCACTCCTATAGAATGCCAGGCCTGATGTCTGATATTTTAACAAGTCAATAAAACTGATAAATCTGTCCCTTGAGTGCAACAAGGCTTTTCTGTGCTTTAGCATTGCAAAGCCTTCTTTCACTGAAGGGGCGAAATACACCACCACCCATGCTATTCTATAGATTATGAGGGTAAAATGAAACAAAAACATGAACTTTGGTTGGCAAAGAAATAATTACAAAAATAAAATAAAAAAAAAAACGCCCACATGCAACTTTACAAAAAATGACCTAAGAAACAGAAGATCTACTTTGTGGTAGATAATTGTATAGTTAAACGAGACTTACCTGAAGGGTAAGGCACTGTTTGACTGTAATTCTGTCTTCTTCTGTTGTAGGGAGGAATAACACGAGATTGCACAAGTTCACCGAGAGGTCATACTTTGACATAACGAGAGGACGGTAACATGCATGTATGTGTACATGTACAATTAAGCCCCAATCTGATATCAACTGGCATTTATTGTGAGTGTAGGTTTTATATGTGTTTATATTCAATAGCATGAGTTGTGGTTTGACACATAGTGCTAGTATGGATGACACGCATGGTGTCGGTTAGGGAGGGCATGTTATCCCTCCCTACAACAGAAGAAGACAGAATTATAGTCAAACAGCGCCTTACCCTTCAGGTAAGTCTCGTTTAACTATACAATTCTGTCTTCTCCCGTCTCCGTACGGGATTCCACGAGATGTTTAACACAGTCCTCGAAGTTACTCAAATAAAAGTCGACTTTGGTGATCCACATCGACATTAAGAACACCTGGGATATCTGGTTTGCTTGTTTAGGGTGACCTCTAGATGGGAGCTATCGATTTTCTTCAATTTTCGTCAAAAAATGTTGCCACGGCCAACGTTCTTAGAACTTAGTTTAGTCAGACCACAATATTTCCCTTTGGCACACCCTGTAGGGCACATTTATGATCAGACTGCTTTGAAACCTGGTATGCTTATTTGGGGTGACTTCTAGATGGGAGCAATCGATTTCTTTCATTTCCGTCTGTCAAAATCTGTTGCTGTTGGCAACGATCTTTGAACTTAGTTTAGTCAGGCATCAATATATTCCTTTGGCATGCCATAAAGGGCACATTTATGATCAGATCAGTTTGAAACTTTGTATGCTTGTTTGGGGTTACCTCTAGATTGGAGCTATCGATTTTCGTCAAAAAATGTTGCCACTGGCAATGACCTTCGATGAACTTAGTAAAAACTTAGTGCAGTTGAGCATCAATATTTCCCTTTGACACACCCTGCAGGGCACATTTATGATTGGATTGCTTGCAAACTCGGTGTGTTTGTGTGGGGTGACATCTATATGGGAGCTGTCGATTTTTGCTGCTGCTGACCTTTGAACTTAGTTTAGTCAGACCTCGATATTTTCCTTTAACACACCCTTTAGGGCACATTTATGATCGGATCACTTTGAAACTTGGTATGTGTGTTCGGGGGTGACCTCTATATGTGAGCTATTGCTCTTTTTTCATTTCCATAAAAAATTATTGTCGTTTTCATCAGCCTTTAAACTTACTGCATTTGTGCATCAACTTATCCCATTTGCACTCTCTGCAGGGTATATTTATGAATTTCCATACCCCCCCCCCCTCCCCCCCCCCCCCCCAAAAAAAACAAAAAAAAAACATTGCCACAAGCATTGACCTTCTACTTATTGCATTTGTGCATTAACATCTTCCTTTGGCATGCCTCCGAAGGCACATTCATTATCAGGTTGTTTTGAAACTTTGTAAGCTTATGCAGGGTGACAAAGATAGGAGCAATTGATTTTCTTTTCATTTCCATCAAAAACTGTTGCTGTTAGCAACAATCTTTGAATTTATTGCATTTGTGCATCAACATGCTTTGACATGGCCTGCAGGTCACATTTATCATAGGATTGTTTTTGAACTTGGTGTGCTCATTAGGCAAGACCTTTAGATAAGAGCTATTGATTAGCATTCATTTCTGTGAAAAAAGTTGCCATTTACATTAACCTCTGAAGATACTGCATTTGTGTATCAACATTCTTCCTTTAGCCAGTCTTACAGTTTACATTTAAAAATGCATGGATTACTCTGACGTTGTGCACACACAATACTGTTATGTTGAAATTTCATCAAATAACATTGGTATCAACGATCTTCAATTTTGCCATTTCATTTATAACTTAACAAGTTTGTCAAGTTGAACAACAGTGTCATTGACACTTTCATTATTCAAAGCCCAGTGCCATATTTTTTGAGCCAGATGATTACAAGTATGTTTGGTTCCACCCATGTTATTGATATATGCTTCTGTGGTTGTGTTGTCACTCTGAATTTGAATATGCTTGTTGGTGAACGTGTTGCAGAATGATTGCAAAGTTAGTCAAACTTCTAAAAGCTCTTTAACATTTATGTGGAGGCCTGCTTCCTTGTCTGACATGGTGGTGCACTGTGCTGAGTCAGTGGTACACAAGCTTTCATGTGTGGGGTTGATGAGTTAGTTAGACTGTAAGATTGGTAGTTCTCTACGAGTACTCTGGCTACCTTCACCCTTGAAACTGTTTTGACACAATATGACCCTTGTTGTTTAAAGTGTCATTAAACCCCAATAAACAAACAAACAATCTATGGAAGTAACCTTAGTTCTTCCTGGTGTAAAAAATTTACATATTATATCCCTGAAATGATTTTCTTCAATCCTCAGAACTTGAACAATGCCAAGCTCTCAGACCACAGGTCCAATTCTGTCGGGAATTCAATGTTGTTATGGCCTGGAACCAGTCTAGACCTTAAATAGTCCATTGCCTGCGTTTAGATTCACTGGTCTGGAATATTACAATCGGTCAGAAAAGTGAACAAAAGTTTCACTTTTCCGATCAACTAATATATTACAGACGAGTGAATCTAAAATACCATAAACATTCATTTCCTACATAACAATGCAAGAAATACTGCTCAATCATAACTTGATTTGACTGATTTATCCACCACTGCCGTAGTTTTATGATTATGCCACATAGTTCCAATAAGTGTATTATTATCTTGAAAAGTTTTGCCGGGTGAATTAAATACTTATTGATTGGAATGTCTATAACTTGAGCACAAAAGAATATCTGTATATTTTTGTGTGTAAAAGGACATTACATTGCATGAACGGTAGTCTGCATACAAACTCCATGAAAAGTGGGTAAACAAATAGCCCATAACAGCATTAAATTTCTTACAGAATTAGACTGGAGGCCAATTTAAAATCAAACCGAATAGCCAGTTATAGATATTTGTATGACCTTTTTTTGCTCACTTCACTGAAAGTCGGGGAGGGCTGTTGCCATCACTTGGCATTCAAAGTTTGTCGCTCGTCTATGTCATCCATTTTATGTTAAGTTTTGCATTTCAGTCTTCCTGTTCAGAAGCACTGGCCCAACCCCAACCAAATTTGGCACAAATTACATTTGGGGGATACTCTTGCAATTTTGTTTATATAAAAGTTGCTTAATCCCCAAATTCTTTAAAAATCATCTTCAAACCAAATCCCTGGATTCATATTTGGGCTCTGTATTGGGATCTTAATTTTAACTTGGTGCAGTTTGAGGAATATTTTTTTAACATCTCCTTCTTCAGATCCACTAGTGAGAATCTTTGATGATTGGTATAGAGCCTCCTGAGGGTGGGTCAGAGTCAAGTTTGTTCCGATCAAATCCCTAGGGTCATATTTGGGCTCCTATGGGAACTTTAACTTAGTGCAATATGAGGAATATTCTTTAAAAATCTTTTTCATTAGATCTACCAGTCAGTCTTTTGATATTTGATATGCAGTATCCTTAGAATGTTTAGATTCAAGTTGATTTAGATCAAGTCCCTATGGTCATATTTGGGCTCCCCATGGGAATCGAATTCCAAATTTTAAATTAGTGCAATATGGGGAATATTCTTTGAAAATCCTTTTTTTCAGATTCATCACTCAGAATCTTTTGATATTTCGTTCGCAGTGTCCTTCATGGGGTCAAATTCCAGTTTGTTCAAATGAAGACCCTGAGTTTATATTTGGGCTCCTTCTGGCAACCTAAATTTTAACTTAATGCAATCTGGGGAAATTCCTTTAAATATCTTCTTCAGATCCACCAGTCAGAATCTTTTGATATTTGATATCCAGCAACCTTAGGAGGTTCAGATTCCAGTTTGTTCAAATCATGTGCCTTGGTCATATTTGGGCACCCTGTGGGATCCCAAATTTTAACTTAGTGCAGTATAAAGACTATTCTTTAAAAAAATCTTCATCTTCACATCCACGAGTCAGATTCTGAAAGAGCAGATTATGGTAAATTTTATTTAGATGGGAATGTGAGTGTATAAGATTAATGTTTGCTCAAATTAGGCCTACCAGGCCTCTTGAGGGGGGGAGGGCATTTTTTTTGATTGAGAAGAAGATTTGAAGGGTTTTGCATAATTTTAGGAAATTCACCTTGTGTTTTGAAGGTGTTTGAGTGATTTTATGCAAAATAAAATTCACCCCACAGATCCTAGCTAAAATAGAAGTATATTAACATGTAGCTGCTGAATGTGACCATAATAAAGCCTTCTTCAAATAATTTTATCAGTTGAGCAATTAAGGTCCCTTGGGGGGATTTTTCAGTAAAACTGACTTCAAGTTGTAAAGTTTGCATTTAGGTCAAAATTGTATGCTTGTTATGTTGCTTTAACAAAGCTATTTCATGTTTATTTGTCTTCTTATAATCTTCAGAGGCAACTAACATCTCATTACTACAATATTCAGGAATATTTTTATATATTTTTTCACAAATTTTAATGTTTTTTGGACTTTAACCCTTTACCCAATGCAGACGATTTCAAAATTTATTATTTTAAATATCATTTTTGAATTTAAAAAAAAAAATATCAGCAAAACCATATCATGTGACCCCTCTTTGGAATGAGCTCGATAAGCTCGTTCCTAAGAGGGGTCACATAATATGGTTTTGTTGAAATTTTTCGAAAAATAATATTTTTTCAGCTGCTGAATTGCATATTACACGGGCGGATGCAGGCGATTCGTTGGGTAAAGGGTTAAACACTTCACAGTCTGCTGTTGTGAGAGTTGGGTGCTGTGGCGATATGGTAACCAGTTCTCATCAGATCAGCGAAGTTAAGCCACATCGAGCCCGGTTAGTCCTTGGATGGTTTACCATCTGAGCGAGCGATTTGGAATCCTGCATTGTGTCCTTGGGCAAGACTCTTAACCCCGTTTGTCCACATGGGGGCATGATGACGCTGTGTACTAAGGCATACTGCACGTCGATGGTGCGCATGTCTTCAACCAATCTAACCCTGCCTGTGCTGCAGTACGGAGTTACGATGTTGGGGAGCTGGCATTTGCTCATCTTTGTTCAGTGGTTCTCTCCGGGTACTGTTGCTTCCTCCACCCATAAAACTGTCACTGACATGATATGACTTTGGCTGTTAAAGTGTCATCATTAAACTTTAATAAATAAATAATAAATTGTGAGAGTTTGTGTTGAAGTAGTTCTGTGTGCCTCTGGGCATTAGTATTTCATCATTGAGTAACCAGAATGCACAATCACAGTGATTAACCCTATTATTATGATTTCTGTTTCAAATTTTATTTATAATTATTTAGGCCTAAAAAGTTAAAAATCTGTTTCTCAGGCTCTCCTGCGTGGTCCTTTCGGCTGCTACATGCTCTCTTTTTACAAACCAATGCAAACTAATAGAAATAAAAATTAAATGGTTTATGTCTGATAATTTACCCAAGTTAAGAAAATTAATAAATTTGTCCCTTGAGTGCAACAAGGCTTTGCAATGCTTTAGCATTGCGAGCCCCTCTTGACTCAAGGGACGAAATACACCACCACCCATGCTATTCTGTGGATTATGAGCCACAAAACATAAAACAAACCAAGAACATGAACTTTTGATGGCAAAGAAATAATCACAAAAATAAAAAATAAAATTAAAAAAAACTGTCTGCCCACATGCAATTTTACAAAAAATGGCCTGAGAAACTAAAGATCTACTTTGTGGGCCTTACAAAAATTATTTATATATTTAGCTGCTACTTATGTTTTTGCAGTCAAACTTTTCATTTTGCTTTAAGGTCAGCATTTATATATTATACTTGTACCTAATTTCATAGAATAATAGTTTTTCTTTAGATCCTCTACTATGTAGATTTGGGCAGCATGTCTTCTGATTACCAATTTCACATTGCTCGGACTGTATTAAGCATGAATGTAGGTGAGCAGACGGTATTAGGCATCCCGCTTGTTTAACTCATTGTGTGACCATGTAATATGGCTGTGGGAGATAGTGGAGGGGCATGTGTCCCATGTGCCTTTCTGATTTTGCCACCTCTATTTTCACAACTTCCTTAAGCCAATGGAGTTCCCATTTTGCTCCTGTAAGGCAGTTTTTTTCCTAATTGCACAAGTCCTTGCCCTATTCCAAATTTATTACGAAAAATGCTTGGCCAAGGTTTTACTAGATTCCACTTTGTAGTAGACAATACTGTAGTGAAGAACACCTGTTGATTTTATAGAATCAGAATTTAATCAGTTACTCTGCTGTGTATATGGTACAACAGTACCGGTACTGAAACAGAATATCTTGCCTTGACTATGTGAAACAGCCTTCATTTCCTGTACTTTGCTAGGAACTTGATATTTACAAGACCGTCTGTTCATTTGCTGGGCTTTTTAGGTGGGAAACTTCAGAAAATAGAGTGGGAAGTAGAAACCATTGTTAAGAACTTGTCTGAGACCATTTTCCCAGGAGTAAGTGGAACATGGACTTTGTCAATGAAAATTTATCAATGAATGTTATGTGTTATTCTGCTCAGGTGGTATGGATCAGACATGAGTATCAGTAATTATGTCTGTGGGTCACTGAACCTGTCTAATTTTTGTCACTTTCTGCCTGTAGAACACAGGTCACAGGTTTTTTAACTGGAAAAGTGCTGGAAGCCCATATTTGAGCTTTATTCTGAAGAGCAGATACTGCTACTTTGAAGGCTCCATATTCAGTTGTTGTGCTTCAGATCTTCAAAGTTAAATTATTTAGTCAGAAGGGATTTGTCCCATAAATTGTAAAAAGCCAAAATAACCAAAAATGATTTAGCACTCTACCATTTGACTGGTAGAGGGCTAAACTGTTTTTCAAAGATTATTTATAACATGAGTATTTTTTTCAAAGATGTTCAGTAAGATTTTGTTAGTTTATAACTGTTTTTTTATAATTTATTTGGAGAGTGCCAACAGGTTGTCTCCCATAGTTTTGTGGATTTTGTTGCATCACTGGCTTCCTCTGCACACATTTCCCAACTGTTTTAAATCGCTAAAATCCATACTAAGTGCCAACAATCAGCCCCTGAATCATTTACAAACATAAACTAGACTTCTGTAAAAGTGACTTGAAACATAAATAATTGATCAATTTCAAAAAACACGAGTGGAGTGCAAAATGGGCAGTGATTCCCTTAAAATAGGCTTTGAATTCCCACATGCCCTCTACTCATGTTCCAACAGGCCATAAAATTTGAGTGGAATGATTTTATCGTTCCTCTGATGGTTATCTAAATGATAAAACAGATAACCGAAAAGTTGTTCATATGGAACTTACAAACAGTTCGTCAGAAAGTTGTGTTTTATCACCTCATTTGATAGCACTATCTTAAAATGTTCCTGTGTGAAGACCCCTCTCCTCAATGCTCAAACCCCCTAAGACAGCTGATGCCCCCTGTTTTTGCTGCAGATGCTTTTGAAATCTGTGAACTGTTATACAGTAGGGCCATCGTGGACAGGTCAAAATCCATGGGTTGTCATTTTTTCCGCACATATAATTCAGAGATGATCTGCTATGACACATAGTAAAATTTCCACCAATGAAGCACCAGGATTACCCGGTGCTTCATTGGTGGAAATTCTGCTAGGTGTCATAGCAGATCATCTCTGAATTATATGCATGGAAAAATGCCCACCCATAGATTTTAACCCATCCAATTTGGCTTTACTGTAAACGGTCCTCATTAATACATGTATATCCAGATGAACGGTAAATCTAAAAATTCGAGATTTTATTCTCTGTTCCAAAGCAGACATATAGGCACACAAATGCACACAAATCTACTCTTTTTGATAGAGAACCTGTGTCGCACTTGCTTTCCCATGAGCAAAAAAGTACACCCCTCTTCCCTTCCCCATCGGCACCAAAGCACTTTGTTTGGCACCAAAAGATCTAGATTGGCTAAATATTTGTCACCAAGTAGTTTTGGGCTGCATGAACATTGCTGTTGACCCTCTGCACAAACAACAATTTCAAGCAGCAACTTTTTCCCATAATGCAACTTGGAATTTAACCAATTCAGTCTTGTTTGACCAAGCTCAATGAACTTTGTCAAACAAGATTGAATTGGTTAAATTCCTGGTGGCATCGGGGAGAAAGATTTGCAGCTCAAAATGTTGAAATTTTGACATATGTCTGCAGATGGTTAACCCTTTACCTAACATAGCAGCCAAAAATGGGTAGGAAATTAATCCGAATACCTCTACTACAATCTAAAATATCATGGAAGTTTCTCAATACAACCATACAAATATGGATATCATTAGAACCAGCTGGTATATATACTGAGTCAAAAAAGAAAGTATAATAAACTTTGAGAAGCAATTTTTAGCTCAACTTTGGCGATGCCAAATTTGAGCTTTTGTCATGGCCCGTCGCCCGTCTGTCCATCTGTCAACAATTGGATACGGCTCAGGCTAGAGGCCGTATTTATGAACCGATCTTTATGAAACTTCTTGGGTACCTTTGTTATGACCGTGGGACGAGAACGAGTGTTTTTGGGTGCAGTCCGAAATTCAAGATGGCTGCCAGCTGCCATTCTGTACCGATGATGCAGAAATCTGTTTTTTGTACAGAACTTCCATATGAAAGCTCTGATTTGAATAATTTTTTGTATGAATGTTTAGTACCATGGGATACATCACATATAATACAGGTTTTTTTCTTGTGCGTAAATTGTGCAAATTAGACTAATTTTTATGTTTTTTGGTGTTACTTTCAGCACTGTAAGTGCAAATGCCAATACGGCTCGGGCTAGAGGCCGTATTTATGAACCGATCTTTACGAAACTTCTTGGGTACCTTTGGTATCACCGTGGGACGAGAACGAGTGTTTTGGGGTCCGGTCCAAAATTCAAGATGGCCGATGGCTGCCATTTTGTACAAAATTAGGTGCAATCAGATTTTTGCACAGAGATTCCATATGAAAGCGCTGATTTGAATAATTTTGTGTGTGAATGTTTAGTACCATGGGATACATCACATATAATACAGGTTTTTTTCTCGTGCAGAAATTATGCAAATTAGATGAACTTTGATTTTTTCAGTGCGACTTACACACAGTAAGTACACATGTCAATACGGCTCAGACTAGAGTCTGTATTTATGAACTGATCTTCACGAAATGTCTTGGGTACCTTTGTTATCACCTTGGGACGAGAACGAGTGTTTCTGGGTGCGGTCTAAAATTCAAGATGGCTGCCAGTGGCCATTTTGTACCGAAATTAGGTCTAATCAGTTTTTTGTACACAACTTCTATACAGCTCAGACTAGAGGCCATATTTATGAACCAATCTTTACGAAACTTCTTGGGTACCTTTGTTATCACCGTGGGATGAAAGCGAGTGTTTTTGGGTGTGGTCCAAAATTCAAGATGGCCACCAGCAGCCATTTTGTACCAAAACTAGTGCAATCAGTCTTTTGTACAGAACTTCTGTGTGAAAGTTCTGATTTGAATAAATTTTTGTACGAATGTTTAGTAACATGGAATACATCACATATTGTAAGGGATTTTTTTTTCGTGCAGAAATTATGCAAATTAGATGAACTTTGATTTATTCAGTGCTACTTACACAATGTGAGCACACATGTCAATATGGCTCAGGGTAGAGGCTGTATTTATGAACCGATCTTCACAAAACTTGGGTACCTTTGTTATCACCTTGGGACGAGAATGAGTGTTTCTGGGTACGGTCCAAAATTCAAGATGGCTGCCAGTGGCCATTTTGTACCAAAATTATGTCCAATCAGTTTTTAGCTCATCTTGACAAAGTCAAGCTGAGCTAATCTCATCGCTTGCCATCCATCATCCGTCAACACCATGTTTTGGTCTTCTCCTCCAAAGCCACTGGGCCAATTCAAGTGAAAGTTTGTGTGAGTGATGGTCCCAAAGGGGCATTTCATTTTTGTTCAACTCAGCATGCCCAGCCCCATAGGAAGGGAGTGGGGGAAAATGCTCCAAAATATTTTTAAAATCTTCTTCTCAAGAACCAGTGTGTACAATGACTTGATATTTGCTATGGAGCTTCCATATGAGGTGTAGAATCAAATTTGTTCAAATGAAGTTCGTGAAGTAATATTTGGCTTTGTAATAGGAGGGGTAAGATTTTTGGCCCCACCCAAAATTTCTATTTTCTGAACCGATGGTCCGGTATGAACCAAATTTGGTTTGTGGTAGTATTGGGTCATAAGTACTTGACCCATGCCAAAAAAAAAAATTCCCGCATCCCCATGAGAACCCTGGGAGCTAAAAACAGAAATATTTTCAAACGCCCATATTTCCCAAACCCCACGGAACAGAGAGCTTTTATTTGGTATGAAGTATCCTTATGACCAGTAGAATTGAATGGTAAAAAAAAATTGCCATCGGTTATGTTAGGGTGTTCTGTAATGGGCATCGAAAAAATGCTGAGTCAGCATATTTGCAAAAATTTTTAAAAATCTTTTCTCCAAAACCAATCATCAGAATCTTTTGATATTTGGTATACAGCATTCATAGGGGGGTCAGATAAAAGTTTGTTGAAATAAAGCTCATTGGTTCATATTTGGGCTCTCTGCCCGAAGTTTTAACATAGGGTAATATGGGGAATATTCTTTAAAAATCTTCTTCTTCAGAACCACCAGTCAGAATCTTTTTATATTTGCTATACATCATTGTTATGAGGGTCTGATTCTAGATTGTTCAAACCAAGTCCCTAGGTTAATATTTGGGCTTCCTATGGAAGCCCAAATTTTATCATTGTTCAATATGGAAGGTAATTTAAAAAAATCTTCTTCTTCAGATCCATCAGTCAGAATGCTTTGATATTTGGTATGCAACATCTCTGTGGGGGTCAGATTCAAGTTTGTTCAGATCAGATCCCTAGGTATATATTTGGGCTCACTATGGTAGCCCAAATTTTTACTTAGTGCAATATGAGAAAATTTCTTTAAAAATCTTCTTCTTCAGATCCACCAGTCGGAATGCTTTTATATTTGGTATACAACATATCTAGGGGGGGTCAGATTCCAGGTTGTTCAATTCGAGTGCCTAGGTTAATATTTGGCCTCCATATGGGAACATGAAATTTAACTTAGTACAATATGAGGGAATTTCTTCAAAAATCTTCTTCTTCAGATTCACTTGTCAGAATGCTTTCACATTTGGTATACAACATCTCTAGGGGGGTCAGATTCAAGTTTGTTCAAATCGGATCCATAGGTCAATATTTGGGCTCGCTATGGTAGCCCAAATTTGAACTTAGTGCAATTCGAAGAAATTTCTTTACAATTTCTCTTCTTCAGATCCAACGGTCAGAATGCTTTCATATTCGGTACACAACATCTCTAGGGAAGTCAGATTTAACTGTGTTCAAATCAAGAGCCTGGGTTAATATTTGGGCTCTCTATGGGAGCCGGAATTGGCCATTTTGCTGAAGAATTAAAAATTTTGAATTCATTACCCTCTAGAGGTACTAAGATTAATCCACATAGGTTGTATCAAGGGGCTTCATAGGGGAGCTCTACATTTTACTTATGATCAACTGAAGAAAAGGCATGATGCCTAGATTATTTTGTCACCCCTGAGGGACTCAAGGATTGACAGTGTAGCCTATGGAGATGGCTTGCTTAATGTAGACTCATTCTTGGACTCTGTTTAAATTGTGTTCTGTACAAGATGAGCGCTTCAGGCCCTGTGGGACCTCTTGTTTGTCACAAGTTCTATACAGCTCATATTTATGAACTGATCTTCACAAAACTTCTTGGGTACCTTTGTTTTCACCTTGGGACAGGAACGAGTGTGTTTTGGGGTGCCTTTGTTATCACTGTGCTATGAGAACAAATATTTTGGGGTTCAGTCAGACCCACTCTGGGACTCAAAGTTTTCTTTTCTAGTTTAGCATCTGACTGTCACCCACCTTTACAATACTTTACCCATACATTTGTTACAGGCAACGGTCAGTATTTATGTACAGACCGTTACAATACTTTATATGTACCTTTGTTATCAGGTCATTACCTAGATGTTTGTCATTGCTGTGTCACATACTATACATGTGCATGTCTTTGTCTTGACAAGTTGAGCTACAGTGTCATTGACACTTTCATTTTTAGTATTATCAACTTTAATCCCAAACAAATTATTGTAAATTCATATTTTGAGTCTAGCTGTATGAATTTGCATAATTTCATGTATTTCTGTTGCCAGCGTCATGTCAAGATGTCACAATTCAGACATGGTGTGAAATGAAAAGTTCACACATGCGGTCAATAGCGTGTATGCCCACCGTTTGCCTCTTGGATGGCAAGACATCGACGGCTCATGGACCTGATAAGTCTATGGATGTCACCCAGTGGTATTGCGTTCCGCTCCTGCCTTAGAACATTATGTAAATCGTCTAACATGGGAAGATCATGAAGTCATACCCGACGGACCAATTAATCACAAAGAGGCTCGATTGGAGACAAATCTGGCGAAAGTGGGGCCAGGGAAGAAGTTCGATGCTCTGCTCCTCTAGAAAGTCACGCCATATACGTGCCACGTGACAACGGGCTTTGTCTTGCTGGAATAACTGCAACCTGATGTTAGCATTGAACAACGGGACAACAACAGCTTTAAGAATTTCGTCCCTATATCACTGTCCATTCAGATTACCATCGATGAAGATCAACTGCATTTGATGGTGCAAGGAAATTCCTGCCCAAACCATTACACTACCCCACCGAAACGGTTGCGTTCCCGCACGCAAGCATCAGAAGACCGTTCTCCTCATCGGTGATACACTCTTGCCCTACCATCAGTGAGCCGAAGACAAAATCATGATTCATCACTAAAAAGAACTGTGCTCCAACTGTGCTGAGTCCAGCGAACACACTGATGTACCCATTCCATTCAAACGGTATGATGACGTTGGGTAAGGATTGGTCCGTGGTATGGACGCCTGCTTCGGATGTTCAGCAAGTCTGTTGCAGACAGTTTGTGCACTGATTCTATTGTTAGTTCTACCAGGAGTAATTGCTGTTGTCCTCGTCACCGAAAGGAAGCGATATGGCAAGTGAAACGTCCTGATGTGTTGGTCTTGTGCAGGGGTCATAACCCTTGATCAACCTGGATGTGGTCGGTCGGCAGTAGATCCATTGGTTCTATACCTTCCAATGAATGGTAAATAGTGGCCACAGTGACTCCGAACTCAGCAGCGAGCTCATCTGGAGGTATCCCAGCCTCATGCATACCAATGGCACGCAACCTCTGATTTTTGGTTAACCTTGGCATTTGTTAAAATGTCGGAAGACAAAAACAAGCGTGTTTTCTCAATAACCCAGGCTCTCTGGCACAACATAACACAAAGAAAATCGTCGGTCACCCATTCAATTTGACTTTCTCAGGTAGCATGTGCTATTTTGAAATCCATAGCAAAATTGTATATGGTTGAGTAGACAACAACAACATGTCATTAAACTCTTGCATGACTTCTTTGTCCACAAACATGCAACATTAGAACTATTATATTTCATCCTTTATGCTATTTTTTCACATTTGTTTCTTTTATACTTTCTTTTTTGACTTGTAACAGATTTGGTAACAGCAGTTGAAAAATAATATACAACAAAAATTATAAATTACTCTGTTATAATTTGGCTGCTCATAACAGAGGTTAATGCTGCTTTTGGGGGGCGCGGTGGCTCAATTGGAAGAGGTGCAGGCTGCAAGCCGAGAGGTCCTCGGTTCGAATCCCACCTGCGGCAACCGTGTTGTGTCCTTGGGCAAGACACTTCACCCCCATTGCCCATGTGGGGGCACGGTGACGCTGTGTACAAAGGTGTACTGCATGTCGATGGTGCACCTGTCTTCAACCAATGCTAACCCTGCTTGTGTGGAGTTGGAATGTTGGGGAGCTGACAGTTGCTCGCCGTTGCTCGGTGGTTCTCTCCGGGTACTCCGGCTTCCTCCACCCATAAAACTGTCACGGTCAGGGTTAGCCATTGTGCAGAAATATGTGACCTTAAACACCAATAAATAAATAAATAAATAATTCTGTTTTTGTTGGCTTCTAGTCATTTCCATGTTTAAAATGAATCAATGTATTGTATTGGTTCGCGCCGTAGTGCATTGTGCTGTTGTTTCATTCGCCGAGTTGAAAGTGAGGGATCAGATTCCAGTATTCAAAATCTTTCCCCGCGAAATTATCCTATATAAGAGCGGTCTCGCTCATAATTCGTCGTCCATTTTATGTTTGGCAATAAAGCTTTGAACTTGCTGGACAAACATAAGCCTATACACTAAGTTAGTTATGGGGACACTTTATGACCTGTAAAAAAGTTAACCGTAATGGGTGCCATCATTTTTGGACCCATTCAACTCGGCCCTGGTGAGAATCAACATTTCTGACACTGACTCTCTCAAGGTCCGAGTTCTGTGGGAACCACCCACATTTACTGAACATTATGTTGGGTGGAAGTTAAACCCCTTTTGGTTGAAAGTGTAGTGGACCCGTGGTTTTTGATCCGTCATTCATATTCATGTCCATTTCATATCATACTATTTTTGACTTCTTAATAAACCACGTATAAACTGTTTTCCTATTTTATTGTGAATTCATCCAGACCACAACGCATAACTTAATGATATTTCGACCTCTAGAGTTGAGTTATATTTTATCCATGGTTTGCTAGTTGACCCAGATCCTCACGAATCTGAAGAACAACATGGAGATTTCGGCCAGGGTTCTAGCCCCAGGGGAGTCGTTCACCCCACCCCTGTTACAGACTCAGTATATATGACAGATATATAAAAATATACATATCTGTATATTTATATGTTTTACAGTTTGGCTGCTGTGGACTGGTCACTTTCTACAGATGGGCAACATTTCCACGGATGCAATAATATTGATTCCAAACACTAATTACAGGAATAATCATCAAAAATTGAATTAATTAGGGCCTAATCCGACTTTGATCACATTTTTTTGGCCACAGAACAGGTGCCTCTACGTGCAGTCTTTGAGTTACTTCACAAGTTACATTCTGAGGTCCTTGGTAATGGCTTTTAGGCAAGTCCTGGCTGACTAAATAGGTCAAATCACAGGATGTAGACTGCAAAATGTAGCAAAAATATGTAAAAATCTCTAAGCCCTTAAGGGTTAATGAAGCATCAGGTACAATCCAGTGCTTCATTAATTAAAATTTTGCTGATGATGATTTTTATTACTTGGTCAGTGCATGCATGGACATCACTGTCTACGTGTGGATTATGACCAGTATCACTTTGTCCATTTGCCAGGAGCTTTAGTGGCTCATTGGTTAGTGCATGAGACATCAGATTGAAAGAGATTTGGTTTCAATCCTGACCCTAAACTGTATATATAGTTCATGTCTTTTTCATGAAAACCATCCCCCAAAGTGGCTTTCAACACTTTTCACTAGAGCCGCTTATGCACCCAACCAATTAACCGCCATCCACATAAAAAAACCATAAATTATACAACAATGCATATAAATCATAGTGAATGTAGTCATTGATTGGTGAAGCTTGTGTCACTTGGGAAGAAACAAGTGTAAGGCCTAAAATGTTTAAAATCTTTTCTCAGGCCCTTTTGTATGGTCATTTTGGCTGCCGCATGCCCTCTTGTTATAGTCAATGCAAACTTACAAAAAAATAAAAATTGAATGGCTTAGGTCTGATATTTTACCCAAATTAATAAAATTGATAAAAATTTCCCTGGAGTGCTAGAAGGCATTGTAAAGCTTTAGCACTGCAAAGCCTTCTTGCACTCAAGGGATGAAATACACCACCACCCTTGCTTTTCTATAGATTATGAGGCCTCAAACATAAAACAAACCAAGAACATGAATTTTTGATGGCAAAGAAATAATTACAAAAATAAAAAATAAAATAAAAAAATGCCCGCCCATATGCTATTTTACAAAAAATGGCCTGAGAAACAAGATCTACTTTGCCGTGCCTAACTATCTCATAATATTTATGCATATCCCCATAGGGAAAATGTCAAGGTGATAACTTAAATTTATGAATTTGTGGTTTAAAAAGTGTATATAACTTTTTAGCTCACCTGACTGCAAGTCAGTGTGAGGTATTGCCATCACTTCGCGTCCATCGTCCGTTGCCCGTTAACTTTTGCAAACTTGGCTTCTCCTTCACAGCCATTCAGCCAAATTCAAACATATATTGCACAAACCATCCCTGGGGTATACCCTTTCTATTTTGTTCAAATGAAGCGGCAGCCTTCTTTGGGTTCTGGGCAATGATGCCAAAGTCTAAAAAGCTTCTTCTCATGAACCACCAGAGAGATTGCCTTGATATATGGTATGTAACACTCTTTGGTGTTGAAGATTAAAGTTTGTTCAAGAGAAGTTCGTAGATCAATATTTCAGCTCTCTGTGAGCACATACCCATTTTGGGCTCTGCCCAAAATTTCTATTTCAAGATTTGAACCAAATTTGGCATGTAGCATAAGTGGGTCCAAAGTACTTGAATGATGCCCGAAATTGTTTTTTTCATTGCCCCGTGGGTACCCCAGGGGCTAAAAATAGAAAAAATTCAAATGCCCAAATTTCCCAAACTACAGAGAACTGTTATTTGGTATGAAGCATCCTTTTGACTGGTAGAATGGATTAAAAAAAAAAAAGGCCATCGGTTGTGTCAGGGTGTTCGGTAGGAGCATTTGAAAAAAATGCTCAGCATATTTGCAAAAATTGAAACAAAAATTTTCTTCAGAACCGCTGATCAGAATCTTTTGATACTTGGTATACAGCATCCATAGGACAGTCAAATACCAGTGTGTTCAAATCGCCCCCCTCGGTTCATATTTGGGCTCAACATAGAAGCCCAAATAATTAACTCTGGGCGCTGTGGGGAATAAGCTTTAAAAATTTTCTTCTTCAGATCAAACAGTCAGATTCTTTTGATACTTGGTATACAACATATCTACAGGGGTCAGATTGAAGTTTGTTCAAATTGAGTCCCTGGGTTAATATTTGGGCTTCCTATGGAGGCCCAAATATTAACTTGGTGCAATATGGGGCATAATCTTTAAAAATCTTCTTCTTCAGATCCACCAGTCAGATTCTTTTGATATTTGGTATGCAGCATCTTTATGGGGGTTAGATTCAAGTTTGTTCAAATGGTATCCCTAGATGAATATTTGGGCTCTTTATTGGAGCTCAGATTTTAACTTGCTGCAATATGAGAAAATTTCTTAAAAAATCTTCTTTTTTCGACCCACTAGTGAGAATCCTTTCATATTTGGTATGTGACATCTCTAGAGGTGTAAAATTTGAATTTGTTCAATTAACTCCCTGGGTTAATATTTGGTGCAGTATGGGGAATAATCTTTAAAAATCTTCTTCAGATCCACCAGACAGATGCTTTTGATATTTGGTATGCAGCATCTTTAGGGGGGTTAGATTCAAGTTTGTTCAAATGGAATCCCTGGATGAATATCTGGGCTCTTTATTGGAGCCCAAATTTTAAATTAGTGCAATATGAGAAAATTTCTTAAAAAATCTTCTTTTTGAGAGCTGCTATTGAGAATCCTTTCATATTTGGTATGTGACATCTCTAGTGGTGTAAGATTCGAATTTGTTCAAATCAAGTCCCTGGGTTAATATTTGGGCTTCTGTCGGGAGCCTGAATATTAACTTTGTGTAATATGGAGAATAATCTTTAAAAATCTTCTTCTTCAGATCCACGAGTCAGATTCTTTTGATATTTGGTATGCAGCATCTCTAGGGGGGAGGGAGGGGAGGGGGCGTAGATTCAAGTTCGAGTTCCTGGGTTAATATTTGGGTTCCCCAAGGGGGCCCAAATATTTACTTAGTGCAATATGGGGAATTATTGTTTAAAATCATGTCTTTCAGATCCAGCAGTCAGATTCTTTTGATATTTGGTGTACAACACCTCTGGGAGGGTTAGATTGAAGGTTGTTCAAATCAGATCCCTGGGTTAATATTTGGGCTTTTTATTGAAGCCCAAAATTTAACTTTGAGCAATATGAGAAAATTTTTTGAAAATTCTTCTTCAGATCCACCAGTGAGAATCCTTTCATATTTGGTATGTAACATCTCTAGGGGTGTTGAATTCAAGTTTGTTCAAATTGATTCGCTTGTTTTTTTTTTTAAAAAAATTTGGAGGGGGGGGGGGGGGAGGGGGGCTAGAGAGAACCACAGCAGTTTAAAAGAAAACAAAAATTTTGTTCAGTTGTTGGTTTTTAATACTTCACAGCTTTCCTAGGACCAGCAGAAATGAATGGCCAAAAACGTTGCCTTTGGTTGTGTCATAGCAAATCAAAAAAATTGCTCTTGCTGCTGATCATTTACACATACACACATCTGTTTTGACAATTTGTGCCAGGTGAGCGTTTTAGGCTCACTTGAGCCCCTGGTTTAATTATAGGTAGGTATATGATGGACCCCGAAAAACCGATTTGTTAAGTAAGCCATGTGTGTATCGAAAGAATAATAAATCAGATAACGTGACTACTTTAATGGAGAGGAATCCTAACAGGAGTCTGTGATGCCATTTAGCACTTATCTGATCTGAAACAATGAACTTGCCTTGTAAGCTTCAAACATAAGACACTCGTTTAGCTATGCAAGGTAATCAGTCATCTAATTATATGGTCATTAGTGTCAACAATCTCCTAATTCTAATGGCATATGTTGGGTACCTGGTGTTGTACGGGATGCCTCAAGTTTTGACAGTGGACTGTCAGAAATGTCAGAGTATAGCAAACTTAAAAGAATTTAAAAGAGAAAATTAAATTAAGATAGATCTAAGCGGCCAAGTTCAAGAGAAGCAATTCAAATGAGAATTAATGTTCTGGTTATCAAAATAAAAATCAGGGTATTTCTTGAAAATTTCTTTCCAGTCTGAAGGAGTGTAAGACTGTGGGTCATAAGCGAGGAGCTGGGGATGTCCCATGCTATAGATTAAAGAAGGTGCTGCATTGCTGCGAAAGTATAGGCACTTTGTAACAAAGGGAGCTACAGAGCTCATATTTAGAATAGGAACAGTTGCAGGCCAAGTCAGTGGCCATAACTGAAATACGAAACAGGAAGTATGAGCTCTGGGAGCTATTTGCATTAAGGTAGATGGTATTACCTGTTGAGGAGGCAAGCCAAACATAGACAGGGTAGGCTTTGCTTGTATGAACATTATTCTGAGATAAATAGAGGCCAGCATTTAACCCCATTCGTGGCGACTGCTTGAGTGAAAAGCCTTCAGTAAAGTGACAATAAGCTAGTGGCCGTGCGATGGCAGTGGTAGAGTGGCATTCTGCCACTTGTTAGAGGGGTGACAATATAGTCAAGTGACAGTACATTAGTGGCCATACGATGGCAGTGGTAGAGTGATATTCCGTCACATGTTAGGGCAAAGCTATCCGGTAAAGTGACAATACGTTAGTGGCCATGCAATGGCAGTGAAAGAGTGACGTGAAAATGCGACCAAAGTCCAACACCAGCGACAAGGAAGGGAAACCAGCAACAACAGAGAATGCGGGCCCGCAAGTGACTCAAAAACTGTGTTGTGTGGGTGGGGTGTGAATAACATTTTGTTTTTCTTATTCATTAGATTTCATGCAAGTTACAAGTTACTGTATATATTTTTTATAGGTATTAAAATTGTTGTTTTCAGTGAACCCCTGTTGATTCGTGCATTTCAAGGAAAAGTAATTAACCCCTTCAGGATAAGAACTACCCCAACAAAAACGAAACGGGTGGGTTTGTCATAATGAGACATATGTTCAATCATGGATTCAGGTGACACTCCTTGAGTTTTGACTGAATACGCAGCATGAATCTATTTTCCCTAGCAGCGACAAGCCTGGTTTCCGACAAAAAATACTACACAATAACCCCCTTGAACCAATATGAATGTGCCTTTCCAATTTCATAGTTCTTTTTCAACAATTTAATTGTCCTCCCTGAGGGAACCTTGGGAAGTAGAGCAATGCTTGTTTACTGTGGTAAACAAGATCTACTTTACTGGTAATATAGAATCTGGTACCAATGCCTGAAAGTCCTCGGAAGTGGGCAGCATTGGTATAAACGATTTTCTGAACTTGACTTCATCTCTATGTTGTGATCATTCTGAAAGTTACTTTAAACATCAATAAATAATTTGCCACAGCTTTGTTTGAACCAATAATTTGTTGACAACGTACCATATTCAGCATTCTCTAACCATTTTCCCAATGTCACATATCACAGAGCTGGTTGTCTAGTGTAATACAACAGTTGTCCTAACATGAGTGAGATACAGAGATCTGTTACATGATCTTGACAAAGCTAAAGTTCTCATGAAATATGACATGCCCGAATATTGAACAAATCTTTATATCTCACTTACACACATGGGCAACAATTGTGTACTCTATATTCAGAGACAATGAAAGTGACATTAAACCCATTTAAATAAATCAATGAATTCTGGCCTCGCAGCTTGTAGGAGAGGTCTGTACTTCCCACAGTTTATGTATAAGCTGTTGCTCTACAACATTTTGTTTTATCACATTTATTGATCGGTGGATATGAACAGGATGTGTTTGTGATCATTTGCTTAAATGTTAAATATAGTGATATTTTACTGTTGCATGTTTATTACCAGTTATTATAGCCTTATGCATTTTCTAATATTTGTCTGCTGAAATAGATCTTGTATTTCTCTTATTATAGATGAAAATGAATTCCACCAATGTTGTATGCAGTATGGATAGTCAGCAGTACGGTGCATGTTATTGTGAAACAACAAGGAAGTTATGAGTGAAGAGGTGATAATTATGGTGAGTTTTACCAAAATTTTCTTTACAGAATGAATGAATGAATGAAAATGAATGAATGAATGAATGAATGAATGAATGAATGAATGAATGAATGAATGAATGAATGAATGAATGAATGAAAACTGTCTGACCAACCAACGGCAACTAACTACATGACTGACCACCTCACCGTCTAACCATCTGAACGACTATCTGGCAATGAATGAACAAATAAATGAATGAATAAACGAATGACTGAAGGAATGAATGAATGAATTTGTAGTATGGTATTCAGACATGCGCAAATATGGACACTTTCCAATATTAACAGCAAGTTCACATGAACTTGCTGTATTTATTATACAATATAGGGTTGTCTACTTTCGCTAAAATCTTTTGGAACACTATTAACTCATTACCGGGGCAGAAGTGTAGCACAGGATGGATATTAATAGTTATTTAGTGACCTGCATCCATGTACATAACTCAACAGGAAAATCTTTAGTCTGATCAGGTTACATGCAGGTCCTGCCCTTAATTTTAATTGGAAAACCCCATACAAATTTTCTTTGCAATCAGTATATCAGTTGCAAGAATACACTTTCACTAAAAGAGTTTCCCGCGGTTCCTCACCATCAGCCAGTCGCCTGTTGGGTCCAGCTGATTTGTACAATGCCAGGAATGCACAAGTTTCTTTGGCAGCAGGTTGAACTCGACCAAATTACCAATTAAGTCAGTTTCTTTGTTTAAAATTTTACTTGATCTCATTAAGGTTGCAGTGTACGTAAGCATCAACAAATTCTTAATTCTTGGAAATTTTACCCTCCACCATTCCTGATACTCTCCACCAATCCACTTCTGAGTCTTTTGCATCAATGGACGTCTTATCCACCCATCTCCCCTTTTCATGTACAAATCTTTATTTCTTTCATATATTCATATTTTATATTTTTCATTTTGTTTCAATTTTGTTGTTTTATTTTGGCTTTGCTGTCACATAAAAGACATAAAATCATTAAATGGCAGCTTAGTCCAATTTCATTCTATCAAGTCTTCTGTTGTTTTTTCATACCAGTGCCTAATTTTATGTTGGTTAATAAAAACTGTCAGAAAAAAAGAACTGTCACAAAAAAGAATGTGTATTAACTGCCTATAGGCACACTAGCTGCATTTCTACAGGCCATTCTGTATCGTGAAAGTATTTGAGTTCAAAACTTATTAACAAAAACCTGGGGAATGCTCCTGGAAAATCCTTGAAAATGCTCAAGTTTTTCTTACAAGATTCAATATTCCTATAAAGTATAACAGATGTTTTGCATTACTCATACTGATTTGTTACTCTCTGAAATTAGTTTCTTGAATTTCATCTTTGGGAAAGCCTTCAGTTTGACTTTCATATTCCTTGAAATTCTGAACATATTCAAAAAAATGTATTTGAAGTCCTGACTCATTGTAGAGTGACCTATTTTATATTTTGTGCGAGATGTGCACTTCTGAGTTATGGGAATAAAACATGCTTGTTTTGAATTGATACTTCGACACAGGGACCAGCCTAGGGGGGAATTTTAGGGAGACTTCATGTCTCCCTCCAGAAAAAATAGGGAGACTGCAGAGTCAAGTAGGGAGACTTTATAGGCAAGTGGGGAAATTAAGAATATTTATGTATCACCCCCTGCTGCCCCTTCATATTTTCAGCTCGTGGTCCTCCATTAATGCCTGATTAATCCACGTCCAGTTGTCTTTGATGCATCTATGCCAGGTTAAAAAATCACAAAGTAATTATTGATTGAAAATCCCCCACTGCTACCCTCTCCTTCATGACCCCTCCCCTCTTCTTCGTGCCAATCCCCCCAGCACCTTCCTATGGTTGCCTTTCACCAAAGTGTGCTAAGCTAATAATTTTCTAAGTCTGAAAGTGTGAACAGGACCAGAGGTAAGAAGGTTGCTTGGAAGGTACTTTTTCAAGATCCTTCATATGCACACTTGTGCCCTGTACAAAGCTTTTCTTGTCTGCACTAAAACTTTTTTTTCACTGTTAAAATTCCATTCGTGTTTTTCTGGTAATAGATGGTCCAACAGTTAACAGTCGTCAGCAAAACGAAATAAAAATACAATGTTAGAAAATACATCTGCTTATTTAACGAATGAAAATGCCCATTTATCACATTCAAGCACATTCTATTCTTGAAAATAATCGTTTTTATGTAAACTCGGATCACTCAGTTCAGCCTTTCCTCATTTTGGCAAATTTTTAGAGGGCGACTTGTAATCGCCCCAACTATTTTTCCAGGCGACTTTGGGCTTAGAAGGGCAACATAATCGCCCTAGTCACCCTCACGGCTGGTCCCTGCTTTGACATATCTGAGTATTTAGAGTCCTCCACAGTTATTTATACATGCTACATGTGGCAGCAGTGGGATTCAAACCCTCCGAACTGTAATGAAACAGATGTAAACAAAACATGATATGCTTCTCAGTATGAAGCTCATTAGAAACCAAAGAGCTTCTTTAACTCCTTGCATGCAGCTGGCAGATATCCCTGCCCAGCACAAGGTTTCTTTTGTCCATGAAATAAGTATAATTTGTACATATTTAATCATACTGTCTCCCTGTAAATGGAATAGATTTTTTCACCAATGATTCTGATGTTACATTTAGATTTAAAGCAGCCATGACCAGATTTGATGAAAAATATCTAGAAGATACTCAGTGGGTTCAGAGTTAATGATGGTACCCACACTATTTTTAGCTCACCTGACTGAAAGTCAGGGTGAGCTTTTCTGATCACTTTTCGTCCGTCGTCCGTCGTCCGTCGTCCGTCGTCCGGCGTGAAGGTGGTGTTTGGGTCTTTTTCTTCCAAACCACTGGCCGCATGTTAATGAAATTTCATGTGAGTAGGGGTTATATAGCGGCATTTTGATTTTTGGGCAAATTAGGTTTCGGCTCATATTGAGCAGAGGGGTGGGGCAAAAATGCTCCAATTCTTAAAAAATCTTCTTCTCAAGAACCAGCAATAGCAGAGACTTGATATTTGGTATGCAGCTTCCTTTTGAGGTGTAGACTCAAGTTTGTTCAAGAGAAGTTTGTAGGTCTATACTTGGCGATGTTATGGGAGGAGCAAAAATTTTGGCCCCACCCCAAATTTCTATTTTTTAAACCGAGAGGCCAATTTGAACCAAATTTTATGTGAGGGCTTATTGGGTCATAAGTACCTAATTTATGCAGAAATTTTTTTTCCTGTAGCCCCGTGGGAACCACAGGAGCTAAAAATAGAAAAAAATTAAAACGCCTATATCTCAAAAACTGCACGGCAGTGAGAATTTTTATTTGGTGTGAAGCTTTCTTGGGACCAACAGAAAGGATTGGTAAAAAAAAATTGCTATCGGTTTTATCATAGGGTACTTTTTCGGGACTCTGAAAAAGTGCTGAGTCAGTATTTTTTAACACAGTAGGCAATGGGAAAAAAATAAAGAATTGTTTTCTTCCAAACCACTGCTCTAAAAGCTTTCATATTTTACATATAACATCTTTGGAACATTGATTCACATATTTGTAGAAATCAAATTCCTCGGTCCATATTTGGGTTCCCTATGGGAACCCAAATGTTCAAATTAGTGCAATATGAGGGATATATTTTAAAAATCTTCTTCTTCGGATCCACAAATCAGAATCTTTTGATATTTGCTATGCATCATCCTTAGGGGGGTGAGATTGATGTTTGTTCAAGCCAAGTCCCTGAGTTCATATTTGGACTCCCTTTGGGAACCCAAATTGTAACTTAGTGCAATACGAGGTATATTCTTTTAAAATCTTCTTCTTCGCATCCACCGGTCAGAATCTTTTGATATTTGGTATACAGTATGCTTAGGGAGGTGAGATTCAAGTTTGTTCAAGTCAAGTCCTTCGGCTCATATTTGGTCTCCCTGTGGGAGCCCAAATTATAACTTAGTTCAATATGAGCAATATTCTTTAAAAAAAATTTTTTTTTCAGATCCACCAGTCAAAATCTTTTGATATTTGATGTACAGCATTCGTAGGGGGGGGGGGGGGGGGGGGGGGGGGGGGGGGGGGCTGAGAGTGAAGTTTGTTAAAGCCAAGTCCCTTGGTTCATATTTGGGCTCACTGTAGAAGCCCAAATTATACCAAAATTTTTATTTTCCAAACCAAGAGGTCGATTTGAACCAAATTTGATATGAGGGCTTATTGGGTCACAAATACCTAATTTATGCCATAAATTGTTTTCCTGTCCCCCACGGCAACTACAGGAGCTGAAAAAATTTTTTTTTTTTTGAATGCCCATATTTCCAGAACTACATGGCACTGAGAATTTCTATACAATGTGAAGCTTCCTTAGGGCCAGGAGAAAGGAATGGTGAAAAAAATGCCATTGGTTTTATCATAAGTACTTTTCCAGGACTAAAAGTGCCGAGTCATCATTTTTTAACACTGTAGGTAATGGGAATAACGTTGAATAATCTTCTTCTCCCAAACCACTGCTTCAGAAGCTTTTGTTTTTGGGTTCCCTATGGGAGCCCAATGTATAACTTAATTCAGTATGAGAAATATTCTTAAAAAATCTTTTTTTTCTGATACTCCTCTCAGAATCTTTTGATATTTGATTTTTAGTTTTCTTAGAAGCGGCAAATTGAAATTTGTTCAAGTTCTGGTTTATTGATAAAATTGGGCCCAGTAACCAATTCCTGCATTGAAAGCCCTGTAAAGTGGGCAGTAATAGGCATAAACGATTGACCAAACCTGATATTATAATTATGCCTCTGTAATGATGTAGCCTTAGAAAGTGACCTTAAATTCCAATAAATAAATAGATAAATTATTGAGTACCCAATATGGGGATCTAACATATGAATACTCTGGGTTACTAAGTAGAGAAAACACTTTTATGTTGAAAAACTGATAATAACCACAAGGCAGAATCCCTTGCTATTTTGGTGATATGACTCGGCCAGTATCAGGTGAGCGCCCTCAGGCCCCGTGGGGCCTCTTGTATTATACAACTGTGATACTCTTTTATTATGGAACTGTGATTGTACATCTGTTAAAAATAATTCTTGTTTCTTGTGCAATTTTTCCTGAATTTTTGGACATGTGAGGGAGGCTTGTTTTGTTTCTTTTTTTCTTCAGTCTCTGAAAACAGGCTGAAATGTAACAATAAAACGTGTAAGAACAAAAATTTCTGAATTTTGAGGATGAGGGAGGTTATCTTGTGCAGAATTTTAACCCTTTACCCAATGAATTGGAATCATCCACCCACATAATATACAAATTGATCAGTTAAAAAACAGTTTTAACAAAACCATATCATGTGTCCTCTCATTGGAACAAGCCATCAAGCTCGCTGCAATGAGGGGTCCCTTGATATGGTTTTTGTTGCAATTTTTTTTTAAATTTGAAAAAATAATATTTAAAATAAATTTTAACATCGTGTGCATTGGGTAATAGGATAATGATGGGGAAGGTGCCTGAGAAACAAGATTTTTTAGCTCATCTTGACAAAGTCAAGCTGAGCTAATCTCATCGCTTCCCGTCCGTCATCCGTCAACACCATGTTTTGGTCTTCTCCTCCAAAGCCACTGGGCCAATTCACGTGAAAGTTTGTGTGAGTGATGGTCCCAAAGGGGCATTTCATTTTTGTTCAACTCAGCATGCCCAGCCCCATAGGGAGGGAGTGGGGGAAAATGCTCCAAAATATTTTAAAAATCTTCTCAAGAACCAGTGTGTACAATGACTTGATATTTGCTATGGAGCTTCCATATGAGGTGTAGAATCAAATTTGTTCAAATGAAGTTCGTGAAGTAATATTTAGCTTTGTAAGAGGAGGGGTAAGATTTTTGGCTCCACCCAAAATTTCTATTTTCTGAACCGATGGTCCGGTATGAACCAAATTTGGTTTGTGGTAGTATTGGGTCATAAGTACTTGACCCATGCAAAAAAAAAAAAATTCCGCATCCCCATGGGAACCCTGGGAGCTAAAAATAGAAATATTTTCAAACGCCCATATTTACCAAACTCCACGGAACAGAGAGCTTTTATTTGGTATGAAGTATCCTTATGACCAGTAGAATTGAATGGTAAAAAAAAATTGCCATCGGTTATGTTAGGGTGTTCTGTAATGAGTATCGAAAAAATGCTGAGTCAGCATATTTGCAAAAATTTTAAAAAATCTTTTCTCCAGAACCAATCATCAGAATCTTTTGATATTTGGTATACAGCATTTATAGGGGGGGTCAGATAAAAGTTTGTTGAAATAAAGCTCATTGGTTCATATTTGGGCTCTCTACAGGAGCCCGAAGTTTTAACATAGGGTAATATGGGGAATATTCTTTAAAAATCTTCTTCTTCAGAACCACCAGTCAGAATCTTTTAATATTTGGTATACATCATTGTTATGAGGGTCAGATTCTAGATTGTTCAAACCAAGTCCCTAGGTTAATATTTGGGCTTCCTATGGAAGCCCAAATTTTATCTTTGTTCAATATGGAGGGTAATTTTAAAAAATCTTCTTCTTCGGATCCATTAGTCAGAATGCTTTGATATTTGGTATGCGACATCTCTATGGGGGTCAGATTCAAGTTTGTTCAAATCAGATCCCTAGGTATATATTTGGGCTCACTATGGTAGCCCAAATTTTTACTTAGTGCAATATGAGAAAATTTCTTTAAAAATCTTCTTCTTCAGATCCACCAGTCGGAATGCTTTTATATTTGGTATACAACATCTCTAGGGGGGTCAGATTCCAGGTTGTTCAATTCGAGTGCCTAGGTTAATATTTGGGCTCCATATAGGAACATGAAATTTAACTTAGTACAATATGAGGGAATTTCTTCAAAAATCTTTTTCTTCAGATTCACTTGTCAGAATGCTTTCACATTTGGTATACAACATCTCTAGGTGGGTCAGATTCAAGTTTGTTCAAATCGGATCCATAGGTCAATATTTGGGCTCACTACGGTAGCCCAAATTTGAACTTAGTGCAATTCGAAGAAATTTCTTGACAATTTCTCTTCTTCAGATCCAACAGTCAGAATGCTTTCATATTCGGTACACAACATCTCTAGGGAAGTCAGATGTAACTGTGTTCAAATCAAGAGCCTGGGTTAATATTTGGGCTTTCTATGGGAGCCGGAATTGGCCATTTTGCTGAAGAATTAAAAATTTTGTATTCAGTACCCTCTAGAGGTACTAAGATTAATCCACATAGGTTGTATCAAGGAGCTTCATAGGGGAGCTCTACATTTTACTTATGATCAACTGAAGAAAAGGCATGATGCCCGAATTATTTTTGTTACTCCTGAGGGACTCAAGGATTGACAGTGTAGCCTATGGAGATGGCTTGCTTAATGTAGACTCATTCTTGGACTCTGTTTAAATTGTGTTCTGTACAAGATGAGTGCTTCAGGCCCCGTGGGGCCTCTTGTTTTACTAGCCCTTACTTTCAGCATAATTTTTATAAGCTCACCTGATTGAAAGTTGGGGGAGCTGAAGTGATCACTTTCTGTCCATCCGTCCATCCATCTGTCCGTCCGTCCATCCATCTATCGTGAACTTTACGCTATCAGCTTTTCCTAAACTCCTGAGCCAAATGGGACCAAATTTTATATGCATGGTCCTTATATGTCCATTCAAGTTTGTTCAAATAAAGTTGCCACACTCCATAGAGAGTGGCCAGGGGAAAATGCTCAAAAATTCTAGAAAAATCTTCTCATGAACCAGTGGGTACATTGACTTGATATTTGGTATGGAGCTTCCTTCTGAGGTGTAGAATCAAGTTTGTTCAAATGAAGTTTGTGGAGCAATATTTGCCTTCATAATGGGAGGGGCAAGATTTTTGGTCCCACCCAAAACTTTTATTTTCTGAACCGATGGTCAGATTTAAATGAAATTTGGTATGTGGTATTATTGAGTCATAAGTACTTGAGTCATGCTAACACAAATTTCCCATGTTCCCTGTGGGAACCCCAGGAGCTAAAAATAGAAAATATTTTCAGATGCCCATGTTTTGCAAACCACACGGAACAGAGAACAGTTATTTGGTATGAAGCATCCTCAGGACCAGTAGAACCGATTTGTAAAAAAAAATTGTCCTCAGTTATGTTAGGATGCTCTGTAGAGGGCATCAAAAAAATGCTGAGTCAGCATATTTGCAAATATTAAAAAAAATTTCTTCCCCAGAACCACAGATCAGAATCTTCTTAGATTTGGCATGCAGCATCCACAGGGGAGGTCAGATACTAGTGTGTTCAATTTAAGCCCCTCGGTTCATATTTGGGCTCAATACAGGAGCCCAAATCTTAACTTAGGGCAATATGGAAAATAAGCTTTAAACATCTTCTTCAGAACCACTGGTCAGAATATTTTAATATTGGGGAAACATCATTGTTACAAGGGTCAGATTCAAGTTTGTTTGAATCAAGTCTCTCGGTAAATATTTGGGCTTCCTATGGGGACCCAAATTTGAACTTAGTGCAATATAAGGAAATTTCTTTAAAAATCTTCAGATCCACCAGTCAGAATCCTTTCATATTTGGTATAAAACATCTTTAGGGGAGTCAGATTCATGTTTGTTCAAATCAAGTCCCTGGGTGTATATTTGGGCTCCCTATGGTAGCCCAAATTTTAACTTAGTGCAATATGAGGGAATTTCACATTATAATTTGTTAAAATCGAGTCCCTGGTTACATATTTGGTCTAGGTGCAATATTCTTTAACCCTTTACCCAACGAATCGCCCGCATCTGCCCACGTAATATGCAAATTCAGCAGCTGAAAAAATATTATTTTTCGAAAAATTTCAACAAAACCATATCATGTGACCCCGCTTTGGAACGAGCTCGTCGAGCTCGTTCCAAAGAGAGGTCACATGATATAGTTTTGTTGAAATTTTTTGAAAAAATTAAAAAAAATGATATTTAAAATAATAAATTTTGAAATCGTCTGCGTTGGGTAAAGGCTTAAAAATATTCTTCAGATCCACCAGTCAGAATGCTTTCATATTTGGTATACAACATCTTTAGGGGGATCAGATTCATGTTTGTTCAAATCGAGTCCCTGGGTGTATATTTGGGCTCCTTATGGTAGCCCAAATTTTAACTTAGTGCAATATGAGGGAATTTCACATTATAATTTGTTAAAATCGAGTCCCTGGTTACATATTTGGGCTAGGTGCAATATTCTTTGAAAATATTCTTCTTCAGATCCACCAGTCAGAATACTTTCATATTTGGTATACAACATCTTTAGGGGGGTCAGATTCATGTTTGTTCAAATCAAGTCCCTGGGTGTATATTTGGGCTCCCTATGGTAACCCAAATTTTAACTTAGTGCAATATGAGGGAATTTCACATTATAATTTGTTAAAATCGAGTCCCTGGTTACATATTTGAGCTAGGTGCAATATTCTTTAAAAGTATTCTTCTTCAGATTCACCAGTGAGAATGCTTTCATATTTGGTATATAACATCTTGGAGGGGGGGGGGGGGGGGTGGTTGGGGGAGGAAGGGGGGGGGGGGTGGTTGTGGAAATATTATTAGCTCACTGAAGCTTAACTTATCTTGTCATCCATTGTCATTGTTGTCGACATCTGTCGTTGTCCGTCGTGAACTTTACATTATCAACTTCTCCTCACAAACTACTGGACCAAATTGAACCAAATTTGGTGTGCATGTTCCTTATCATATGTCAATTCAAGTTTGTCACATAGTTATGACGTCACGCCTTTGTTAAAAGTGTGTGATATATTTCGAAGAGTTGGTTAGAGCATGTGTGGTATTCAACATATATCGACACACTTTTACCAATCAAGGAACAATAGACAGTGATTGTGAAACCTGTCAGTTCTAATACAAACACAGCTGAGAGGAAAGATTAAGGGCACCTGTGCTAAAATGTTTTGAACAGAGAAACGAGAATTTACCTGACTTTTGATTTTATTGAAAGAGTTAAAGAAAGAAATCCACACCCGGGTGTTAATGATAAATGGAACGTTTAATTTCTCGCTCAACCTTTTGAGCGCAATGACGAAACGGAAAAAATGAAGTAATATCACTTGCTTTCCATCAATCTTCATGTGTCTTGCAAGTTTGGCTTAAGAAATTAACTAATTAAACGGGAATGGACACGTGTCAGACAAGGGTTCAGTGGAGTGTTTGATTGTTCGTGTTTTGATTGTGCAAACATCAATGTGACAAGTCGGTTACAGCACAAAAACTCGTGACATTGAACATACAATCGCTCGAGCTAGTTACTCGGACAAGTCCTTGTTAACTAACTCTCGCGATTGTATATTCAATATCGCTCGTTTTCTATACTGTAACCTATACTTGTTCAAATAAACATGCCATGCCCACAGGGGGCATAACTCTGATAGCACCCATAAATTTTTTCCAAAATTCAGAAAAATCTTCTTCTGATCCACCAGTCAGAATCTTTTCATATTTGTTATACAACATCTCGAGGGGGGGGGGGGGGAGGAAGGAGGGGTGGTTGTGGAAATATTATTAGCTCACCGAAGCTTAACTTATCTTGTCGTCCGTTGTCATTGTCGTCGTCGTCTGTCGTTGTCCGTCGTGAACTTTACATTATCAACTTCTCCTCACAAACTACTGGACCAAATTGAACCAAATTTGGTGTGCATGTTCCTTATCATATGTCAATTCAAGTTTGTTCAAATAAACATGCCATGCCCATAGGGGGCATAACTCTGATAGCACCCATAAATTTTTTCCAAAATTCAAAAAAATCTTCTTCCGATCCACCAGTCAGAATCTTTTCATCTTTGTTATACAACATCTCTAGGGGGAGGGGGGGGGGGCCAGATTCAAGTTTGTTCAAATTGAGACCCTGGGTTAAGATTTGGGCTCTCTATTGGAGCCCGCATTTTAACTTAGTGCAGTATGTGGAATATTCTTGTCAAATCTTCTTCAGATCCACCAGTTGAAATCTTTTGATATTTGGTATACAACATCTCTACGGATGGTCAGATTCAAGTTTGTTCAAATTGGGACCTGAGTTAGTATTTGATCTCTCTGTTGGATCCCAAAGTTTAACTTGGTGCAATTTGAGGAAATTTCTTCAAAAATCTTCTTCTTCAGATACAGCAGTCTGAATCCTTTCATGTTTGGTATCCAACATCTGTAGGGGGGGGGGGGGGGGGGTCAGATATAAGTTTGTTCAAATCAAGTCCCTGGGTTAATAACTGGGCTCCCTGTAGGAGCCCAAATTTTAACTTAATGAAATATGAGAAAATTTCTTTAAAAACCTTTTCCTTCAGATCCACGAGTCAGAATGCTTTCATATTTGATATGTAACATCTTTAGGGGGTCAGATTCAAATTTGTTAAAATTGGGTTCCTGAGTTAATATTTGGGCTCTCAACTGGAGCCCAAAGTTTAACTTGGTGCAATTTGAGGAAATTTCTTTAAAAATCTTCTTCTTCAGATCCACCAGTTAGATCCTTTCATGTTTGGTATTCAACATCTGTAGGGTGGGGGGGGGGGGGGGGGGGGGGGCAGATTTAAGTTTGCTCAAATCGAGTCCCTGGGTTAATAATTGGGCTCCCTGTAGGAGCCCAAATTTTAACTTAATGAAATATGAGGAAATTTCTTTAGAAATCTTCTCCTTCAGATCCACGAGTCAGAATGCTTTCATATTTGATATACAACATCTATAGGGGGTCAGATTCAAGTTTGTTCAAATTGGGTTCCTGAGTTAATATTTGGGCTCTCTATTGGAGTCCAAAGTTTAACTTGGTGCAATTTGAGGAAATTTCTTTAAAAATCTTATTTTCAGACCCAGCAGTCTGAATCCTTTCATGTTTGGTATCCAACATCTGTAGGAGGTCAGATTTAAGTTTGTTCAAATCGAGTCCCTGGGTTAATAATTGGGCTCCCTGTAGGAGCCCAAATTTTAACTTAGTGAAATTGAGGAAATTTCTTTAAAAATCTTCTCCTTCAGATCTACGAGTCAGAATGCTTTCATATTTGGTATACAACATCTTTAGGGGGGGCAGATTCAAGTTTGTTCAAATTGGGTCCCTGAGTTGCTATTTGGGCTCTCTATTGGAGCCCAAAGTTTAACTTTGTGCAATTTGAGGAAATTTCTTTCAAAATCTTTTTCTTCAGATCCACCAGTCAGAATCCTTTCATGTTTGGTAAATACAACATCTATAGGGGGGTGGGTGGGGGGGGGGTGGGGGGGGGGGCATGGGGGTCAGATTCAAGTTTGTTCAAATCAAGTTGCTGGGTTAATTTTTGGGCTCCCTATGGGATCCCAAATTTTAACTTTGTGCAATACTTGGAATATTCTTTAAAAATCTTCTTCTTCAGATTCACCAGTCAGTATCCTCTCATATTTGGTATACATCATCTCTAGGAGGGCCAGATTCAAGTTTGTTCAAATCGAGTTCCTCGGTTAATATTTGGGCTCCCTATGGGAGTCTGCATTTTTACTTTGTGCAATATGAGGAAATTTCTTTCAAAATCTTCTTCATCAGATCTACCATTCAGAATCCTTTAACATTTGGTATACATCATCTCTAGGGGGGTCAGATTTAATTTTGTTCATATTGGGTCCCTGGGTTTTTTGGACCAAAATTTGAAGAAAAAAAATTTTTAAGAGATTTTTTATGCGTTTTGTTCAATTTTGAGACGAAAAAAAAATTTTTTAGCCTGAAAATTTTGGGTCCGGTTCAGACTTGGAAATTTTGGACCAAAATTCAGAAATTTTGGGGAATTTTTTATGTGTTTTGTTCAATTTTGAGACGAAAAAAAAAATTAAAAAAATTATAGCTCCACACTAAAATGGGAATTGTATTGAGTGATCTCTAGCAGTTATTTTTTTGGTTCATCAATGCTGTCATTGAAATGATGATGAAGATTATGATTTTTGTGTATTTGTACAGCCTGAATATGTTCTTTCAAGATAGCATTCAGTTTTTGAAGCATACTTTGCGATTACTTTACTGATATCAAGCAATACATTTATACCCCAATAGGTCACCTAAGTAACTCATGGATAAGGAGGGTGAGATATGATAACAAGACTAATTTGAATTGAATAATGGGCTAAAAACTGCTTTTATTATTCAACTTTATATCCTTAGTTACAGCAGTTTAGCCAAAAAAACAGGTTGTATACAATAACATGAGAAAGAGTGGGCCACCGGTACGCCTATATAATAACATGAGAAAGAGTGTGGAGGTGTGGTTGGTTGTGGAAAAGTTTGATGTCTCCCTGGTAATGGTTTTTTGATCTGAATGCCAGGAAAATAGTTACCACACGCCGTTAAGATCGGCAAAAGATGACTTGTAAATTTGCCAAAGAAAATAGTCCCGAAGTCTATTGGATGTTCCAGTGGGAACAAAGAGATTACACTGGGTCAACTGCGATATTCATGCGCCTTTGTTTATTGTTAATTACCCTAGAAGGGGGGGGGGGGGGGGGGGGGGGTCTCGATTGTACACGAGTTGTTCCAAGCTGAAAGGCACAAGAACCAGCTGAACATTAATCAATCTAATTTTGCATGCACTGAGCCCAAGCTGAAAATTAATTTTGAGTTTTCCTGTTGTGGGTCTACCAACTATCTGACTATTTATACCCCAATAGGTCACCTAAGTAACTCATGGATAAGGGGGGTGAGATATGATAACAAGACTAATTTGAATTGAATAATGGGCTAAAAACTGTTTTTTTTATCAACTTTATATCCTTAGTTACAGCAGTTTAGCCAAAAAAACAGGTTGAATACAATAACATGAGAAAGAGTGGGCGACCGATACACCATAGATGGGGCCTGAATCCGAGCACAACTCACCATTGTCGCACTGGAGATGTGGACTGAGACAGGCCCCATCTCGCCCACTGAAGAAAGGAAGGACAGGTGATAAAGGAGAGGGCCCCTGCGCAAGGGTAGGGATTGATGACCCTGTCCATCTGCGAGGCCACTACAGGGACTCGAAAGGAGTAGCATGAAGGCCAAGAAGGCGCATACAAATACACATATAATTATATACACACAGAACGAGTCCATGGGACATATCATGTGAAGACTGGTTGGTAATTGGCATGTTAAAATCTTTGCATTGTCTGATGAGTGGAAAAAATTATATCTGCCGCGGGGCAGGCAAAAACTCAATACCCAATAAGCCAGAAATTGACAACTCGGGAACCGGAAGTGGTCTGCCCCAAGGCAGCAGTATGGCAGTTAAAAACCCAATAAGCCAGAGATTGACAACGCACGAACCTGAAGTGGTCTGCCCCAAGGCAGCAGTAAAATGAGGAAGAAGTCAGACAAACTTTAGTGGAATGGCAGATTGTACTGGTGTGAAACAACGGCGACAGTTGGTTGTAATTCCGCCTGACAAAACCGGCCTGACTTAACCGGAGAGGCACATCACCGATGAGGTTAAAATAAAGAATCCTGCCCCAAGGCAGCTGAAGACCCAGATAACCAAATTGGTGAAGTGCCACGCAAGGATAAGCGGCTGGATATATACAACACGTTACGAGTGCATGCAAACCGATGAAATATTTAATGCGAGATGAATGATATGACCCAAATGGCAATAGTTGGCCTGACTGAGCCTGACCCGTAACAGAGAGGCACACCACCGATCACTGGAAAATGAACATTCCTGCCCCAAGTCAGCTTGAAAGCAATTCCAGAGAGTCGGTGATATGCCACTCAAGCAAGACCGGTGCCGCTCTGTTATGAACGATGAGGAAAAGCTGGGCTTCTAATATAGTGGTGGAAAGCGTTGGACCGCCATCTGCCGTATCTGCGCATCAGAAAATCCCAGTCGCGCCGCTAAAGTGGCTGCTCCGATGCAGAAACTATGACCCTTAAACACATGTGTATCAAGATTGCAAAAATCTAGGCACCGGCGAAGAACTAAATCAAATGAGCGATGAAGGACAGGGAGTCCGGTTAGTGAAGCGAACAGAGGACCTGGAGCAGTACCACGGAGGGCCAGGTAATCTAACAAGATGGAGACTGGGCAGTGTCCCTGTGTTATTAATTTAGAAAAAGAAATTAACTGGGGACGTGCTTGTCGATTATGTTTAAAGTTGCGAAATGTGAGACTAACCTCATCAGAGCAAAGTTTAAAGTCAGAAAATTGGAGCACCAAGTTACCCCCATGGGGGAAGAAGGACATAACTCCCCTATCCGTGCAAATGATCAGAAGGCGTTGGAAAAAATAGCTGCATGGAGTTTTGATTCGGCTAAGGATGTGCAGCAGTGAGGGAGAGCATGTAGTAGATGGCTTAAAATCTCTGTTGTGATGGGGAGGCGTGCATCAATCGATGGACTAAGCCGCTGGGCTCCACTGAGGATTTTCCGGATTAAGAAGGTATTCGTTGGATCTGCCAAACCATGTATCTTATGGAAATATGAAATACCAGATATTGCAGAGGTAATGGAAGTGGGTGCGTAGTGTTCATTAAAAAGGTGCGCATTGAAAAGACAAATCATGTATACGGGTACCGGCCAGGTTAGTGCATACCCTATGGAATCACAGAAAGTTTGAAGTCGGGTTTGCACTGCCATATACTGTCGCCGTGTGCTGGGTGTCAGTGAACTATCAGTCAGTCTATCTACTGTGTCAGTAAGTTCCCTAGGGACAGGTTCTGAGGCACTGGTGTTGGCTCCGCTTCGGCACCGGGCATCCGACGTCTGAAGTCGTCTACCTGCAGACGAGATAAAAAATCAGGTAAGCAATTGGTTGCACTGGGAACATGTTCTGCTTTAAAGAGAATGTTGTACTGCAAACAGGCCAGTACCAGGTGCCGAAGAAGGGCCAAAAGGTCCTTGTCCTTTGTGGTTTGAGAGTTGATGGTGGAAACGACGGCCATGTTGTCAGAGTGAAAAATTATGCACTTGTTAACTAACAAGGGACCCCAAATGATGATGGCGATGACAGTGGGGTAAAATTCTAAAATTTCTATGTTTTTCCCCTGCTCGGCAACAGTCTAAGCCCCGAAGAGCCATTTCTTTTGAAAGATAGCCGAGAAGCCTTTACTTGATGCTGCATCAGTGTAGAGACTCAGTACGGCACTGTCATACCAAAAGTGGTCAAGGAAGATTGTTTTGCTATTGTATTCTGCAAGAAATTTTTTCCACAGTTTCAGGTCGTCTTTGACAGAGGATGTCAAGCGAATTCTATGATAGGGTCGCCGGACACCCACAGTTAAATTAATGAGGCGTCGTAAAAATGCCCGACCCGGAACCACCAACGAACAAGTGAAATTCAGGAGCCCAAGAACTGATTGGAGGTTATGGAGGGTGGTTTTTCGCACCCTAGAAGTTCATTGATTAACATTGTGCATTTTTCAAGTTTATCTGGTGGGAGCCTAGCACACATTGCATGGCTGTTCAACTCGATCCTGATAAATGTCATGCGGGTAGAAGGGGCACATGTCTTATCTTGGGCGATTGGAATATCGAGTTTGGAGCAGAGATGAATAAAACCCTGTAGGTAGCTGGAGCACAAATTTTGTGTGGGGGCAACAAAAAGGAAATCATCCGGGACATGTACGATGGGCTGAATATGAAATTTCTGAGAAGCAACCCACTGAAGTGCGGAACTAAAGGCCTCGAAAATATTACAGGAGGAGGAACTGCCCATGGGTAGACATTTATCGTAGTAAAAGGCATTGCGCCATTTGAAACCAAGAAGGGAGTAATCATTAGGGACACACAGGAATAAGACGAAACGCAGACTCAGTGTCGGTTTTAGCCAAGAAGCACCCTTTTCCCACGTCTAGAATGTGATCGATGGCATCTTGAATAGAAGAGTAGTGAACAAACTTAGAATCATCTGGAATATGATCATTGATGGAGGACCTAGAGGGGAAAGAGAGGTGGTGAATCAATCGGAAGTAACCGGGTTGCTTCTTGGGCACTACTCCAATGGGTGAGATAATCAAATTGTCAAAAGGCTGGCTAGCGAAGGGTCCGGAAATCCGCCCAGCCTGAAGCTCGTGTGTGATTTTTGAATCAATAATGGAGGGGTATTCATCAGCTGATCATAAATTGGGGGCACTTCGTGCAATACGTGGGCCGGTATAGGCCAAGCTGAAACCCTTAGAAAAGGGTATTGAAAAAGATATTGACGTTTAGCTGGTTCATAGCCCTGCAATAATTGTCCAAGCAACGCATTATTTACTGGGCTTGGAAGTTGAAGAGGGCACGTGTTTTGCAGGGGCATGCCGACCACCGTTGCTGTGAGTTCTAGCACTGGTAAAAAAGACGGGTTGAGTTCTAGCACTGGTAGCAAATACAGAATGAGTTTTAGCACTGGTAACAAATACAGACAGTCCTAGCACTGTTGACTGATACTGGTTGAGGTCTTGCACCGGGAACAAGTTGAATGTCAGTTACGTTTATGAAGACTGATGGTGGGCTAAATGTAGCCTGGGAACGAGCACGTTCTGAAAGAGTCAAATCCTAAGCTGGAACTTCTTGAGTAACATTAGGAGGCGTGACCGAGGTTGAAGTAGTAGGTGTGGGCATACACACATCTGTAGGTTGGCTGCGACCTAGTCGTCTGGGTCGTTGAACTGGTTGAAAGTTGTCAGATAGGCCATTCTGCAAGTGAGCTGCTTTCCACTTCCGTGGCATGGCTGAAACAGAAAGCAAAAAATAGGGACAAAATTGGACCCTGTGTTGCAGGAGTAGAAGTGACTGCAAATGTATAGATCAATAAATATAGTATATAGTAACCCCCAAAGGGCATTAGTCAACATCAAACGGCCACAATCAAGGCAAAATTGAAAGATAAACCAAACATATGGAATGGATAATTAGGAATAAATAAGAGGTTAGAAGCCTACTGAATTAGGCTGAATATTGCCCATCAAACTGAGCAGGTAACAGGAGGTCAACCAGAGAGATAATGGTATATATGGGAAACCATAGCCCGAAACCCCCTGGAAATAGGTGCCCAGCAAATTGGGCAAAGGATGGTTGTATGGTTAACCGGCACTCAGCAGAAACAGTCCACCCAGGGATGAGGGGGTCATGCGACTAAAAGCCACAAAGTGATTACAAATTAATACTAATCAGATCAAGCCAAGAAAATGTAGAACCAAAACAAAACATGAAGAACCTGGCGGTTGGGTATATTCCACTGCCACATATGTATATGCAAATGGGCGATGAAGACCACTTGTCGGAAAATTTGTAGAAATGAAACATGGCTATGGTGGGCAAATAGGAGCAGAAATTACTCATCCATGGCAGATACACCTGTGCCGAGCAATAAAACCGGAACCTGTAACTGGGGGGGTCCATCAAATTGGGCCAAACATATAAATTCCCATGTGGGGGAAACCAACAGACGAACATATATGGAGGAGTGTAGCCTTAGAGATGTGCCCAGGCAACGGCTGTAGCACACCAAGATGTTTGCTGACCAAAAGCGACCACGAAAATCTGATGACAGCACTACGAAGATAGCTGGAGCAAAATGGGTCATGCACTTGATGGGACATACCATACTACTCTGAAAAAATTTTCAAAAAAAAGAAAAAAAAAAAAAAATTTTTTTTTGGGTTTCATGTTTGGATGTGGGTGTGCTGCTATTCTGTGGTGGTGGGGATGCTGGAATGAAATTAGGGAAGCTGGTTCAGACAAAATAAGATGGCGCCTTGGATACTCGTGGCATGCCTCGGATACTCGTGGCATACCTCTGCATGCCTTGCCTGGTGAAATGGACGCCGTCTTCTAAAAGATTAAACACTTGCCGATGGAGCCACTTATGTCTCCAATAATGAACAATCGGCGATCTATCTGGTAATACTATAGAATTGTACCGATTCATCAGGTCGATATGCTTGTTGTAAACAGCCGTCGGTTTGTCACCCCAAATGTGGGTGTGGTAGAAAGCCTGGCACACAGCTAAGGCGGCAAGTGGATGTTCTTCCAGAAGCAAATCAGCAAGTTCATCAATCGCGCTGCCAACAGTTTCAGGACGGGTGTGACACAGATCGTTAGACCCAATCTGCACCTGGGGACGAAAAGCCTTCAGGGCAGACGAGAAATTTTGAATGTCGGGAATGGTTGAACCGCCCTTGCCAAAAAGGCGAACATGGACACAACGGCCATGATGTGAAGAAAGGTCAAAATGTGATGCGTAATTGTAGCTGGTGTCGCGCCGTTGGCCTGGGGGGGGCCAGGGTATATGAAACTAGCCAAACGCGCAATGAACGAGCGGCAACATGATCTGGTTGCGTTGGAAATGTGGGAGAAAGAACTTGCGACGGATGCATGGCGGAAGAACATCAACTTATGAAAGTAAAAAAAAAAATAAAAATTGCAGATGTAAAGACCATGCTGAAGCAGCACGAATAACAGGTGACTAATCTTACCCGAGAAAAACAGAAAATGTTGCCAACAACAGCAAAAAGTTTGATGTCTCGCTGGTAATGGTTTTTTGATCTGAATGCCAGGAAAATGGTTACCACACGCCGTTAAGATTGACAAAAGATGACTTGTAAATTCGACAAAGAAAATAGTCCCGAAGTCCATTGGATGTTCCAGCGGGAACAAAGAGATTACACTGGGTCAACTGCGATATTCATGCGCCTTTGTTTATTGTTAATTACCCTAGAGGGGGTTGTCTCAATTGACTTGTGAGCCTGTAATTGATGATAAAGCATACCTGAACAATGTGCCAATGTGGCTGTAGCCCTGTACACGAGTTGTTCCAAGCTGAAAGGCACAAGTGCCAGCCGAACATTAATCAATCTAATTCTGCATGCACTGAGCCCAAGCTGAAAATTAATTTTGAGTTTTCCTGTTATGGAATAAATACAGATAGTTGGGTTTACCAACTATCTGACTATTTACCATTGTAAAATATCCAGGTAGTGCTTTCTTTGTGTATAATATTACATGTGTACTAAGATAGAATAGGTTCAATTCTGGCCAGTGTCATTTGTGTTGTGTCCTTGGACTCTTAATCCCAATTGCCCAACACTTCACATTGATGGTACTCATGCCTTTAATTGATGCTAACCCTGCTTCTGCAAGGTTAGTAAGCAGGATTGTATGACATTTACTTGCTGCTACTTGTTGGTTCTATTCACATACTTCAGCTTCCTCCACCCATGAAATTGTCTGATATGATATGACCCTGGCTGTTGACAAGCCTGAAAATAAGCAGGATGAGGTCCCAGAGGGTGAATTTGGAGATGCTACCCTGCACAGCATGGTAGCATTACCAAATTTATCCTATGTGAACCTCAGTCTGAATCAAGGCTCAGGCCTAAACAGAAAGAGGTACCCAGAGGATACATTGGGGTACTCTAGACCACTGTATGGGTCAGTATCAACAAATTCACCCTCTGGGGACCTCATTCTGCAAATGACAGATTGCTTATTTTCAGGCTTGGCTGTTGAAAATAATGTTAGACCTAAATAAATAAACAAATAGAGAAATAGAAAGACAGTCATTTGGAGAAAAGTAATGTAGAATTCGTCACCAGGTGATCACAGGAATATTCTATGGTGAAAGACCACCTCTAGATCTGCCTCTGTAGCTAAGGATCAGAACAACAGTCAGAGCATTAGAGCTGGGAGGGTAACCGCAACCACGGGTCAAGATCGGTAGTGAGAGACTACTGAAAATTGCAAATGCGCTCTAATAAACACAACCACAAATTAGGTTTTAAAATTCCAGCCCATTTTAAGCTGCTGTGCAAATTATCGAATTACCAAAATGATCATATAATTCACTTTATAATAAATGCAGTATCTACAAATCTGCTGGCCACAGTCAATAATTTCTGTATACATTTGAATGGAATTAAAAAACAAAACTGTTGTATATTATACTTGCACCAATGACATTTTCAAGACACTAAGCCAAGATCTGAGGCTTCAGTTTCAATACACAAAACTCAACACGATATTCATTTATATTCATGACCTGTCAACACTAAGGCTGAAGCATTATAAAATGTTCATCAGTTTATCAAATGCAGTTTCCTTTGATGAACTATAGCTTGCCACTTGCTTTTCAAAATTGGTTTCAAATTCACAGTTGAAGTCGGATGGAAATTTAGGGTTACAAGGACCTAAATGAGTGACTTTTACTCGATAGAATTTTGAGGGTCGGCATGATTTTTTAATGTCAGCATAATTTTTTATGAATGGGGTGGGGTTGTCCTGACATTTTACGACATTATACCCTCGGCAGTTTTTTGTACCAACAATGTGTATTGCTACCACAGCATTTTCCTCGGCACTTTGGCAAGTGGAAATTAGCAACAGCCAACTTCTGTGACCGAACACTAATATTCAGTTACGGCTCTGCAGTTTATGAAGCAATTAAATAGTTGCTTTTACCGACCTGGGGGTGGGTGGGGGGGGGGGGGGGGGGGTTGGCTGGTGGCATAAGGACAACACAAGTCAACCATGGATATGTCATAATTATTTATTCAACTGAGACAATCAACAGAAGATGCCTTGTTAGTTCTACTTAGTTGTTAGTACACGATATTGCAACATAGGGCCAATCTGATAGGTATATACAGGTGGTTACTATATGCTCATGGACAAACAACAACCAAAGTTTTTGGCTTTAAAAACCGCAACCTCAGTGTAAATCCCATAACTTCCCCAGTTCTAGAGGGCATCAATGTGAAAGGAAGGGCAGGGCATCAAAAAGGTGAAGCAGTCCTCTTTGTTTTCTTGATTGCTTGAATCCACTATCAGGATTCAACTGAAAAGTGCTGAAAGCCACTATAGTGGCTTTACAATGTTTGTACTAAGTTATTGTTGGCTCAGCAGTAAAAGAAAAATATTAATATAAAATTGTTTTGTTGCAATTTATTGGAGAGTGTAACTGGCACACTCCAATAAATTGCAACAAAACAATTATTTATGAGCAATATCTTGCTAAACAAGGCTGGTACTGCTTTGAAAAAAGAAATACGTTACAAATGACCATTAAAAAGTAATTTAGCACTCTGCCAGTTAAATCACGGTGCTGGTACCCAACACATTATACAATAAATTATTCTTCAAAAGAGAAAAAGGGAGTTGATGTTATCATATTTGTGAGTCCCTCCTGGAAAGATGGGTACCATGTGATTGCTGAACCCTACAGGCTGGCTTACTTATCACAGGGTACATTGGGTTTTAATACAACACTGCTTGGCTGGTTTCAGAATAACAAGGAATAGTGTATTTTAACATGGTTTTCCAGCATAACTTTGATTTATATATTAGGTTTGATTTTCTTTCCCAGAATTGCCCATTATCAAGCTCTGCTGATATGACGCCTATCTTAACTGATATGAACCAAGCCATGTAGAGTTGTTTCACTTATATCATTCTAGGTACAACCAATTTTTTTACATCAAAACTCAGAACTTAAAATCTGCCCCGATTCACGAGAGTCGGTTTTGATTCTCACGAAATCCCGCCACGAGAATCAATTTTCTGCTAATAAATTATTGAGAATATGAGTATACGCTTATACTGCAGTGAGTGTAACAAGTACATTCTAAGCAGTCAAAATCAAACCTCATATTTAAATATTTGCCAAAGTTTAAACCCTTAAACGCCTATTCATACTTTTTGTGAGTTTCTTGCCTTGTATTTCCATATAGATAGATCACTGTTCCCACACACAGGATATTGGTGGTCTTGCTGTTGGTAGTTACAGTACCTTGGCAGTGGTTTCTAGTGAAGTCTTGGCTGCCTGTTTAGGCAGCCAAGACTTCACTAGACACCACTGCAAAAGCCCAGTGTTACCTCATTGTGAGGGAGCTGCACGTCGATGGTGCACCTGTCTTCAACCATGCTAACCCTGCTTGTGTGGAGTCAGTATGTTGGGGGGCTGACAGTTGCTCGCCATTGCCCGGTGGTTCTCTCTGGGTACTCCGGCTTCCTCCACCCATAAAACTGTTGCGGTCATGATTAGCCATTGTGCAGAAATATGTGACCTTAAAACACCAATAAATAAATAAATAAATACAAGGATCAAAGAATATTCTTAATGTTTTCTGGTAACCGATTCTTGTCAGATCACTGAAGTTAATATAAGCAACATCGAGCCAGGTTAGTCCTTGGATGGGTGACCATCTGAGTGATTGCTTCGGACTCCTGCATTGTGTCCTTGGGCAAGGCAAGGCACACTGATTGTCCACATGGGGGCATGATGACGTCATGTACTAAGGCGTACTGCACGTCGATAGTGCGCATGTCTTCAACCAGTCAAACCCTGCCTGTGCTGTAGTGCGGGTTTACGATGTTGGGTAACTGCTCGGTGGTTCTCTCCGGGCACACCGGCTTCCTCCACCTGTAAAACTGTCATTGACATGGTGTGACCTTGGCAGCTAAAGTGTCGTTAAACCTTTATAAATAAATAAATAATGTTTTCTGTGCAAGAATGATTTGCGAAAATCGATTCCGATTCGCATATGAATTTAAGCCCTGAAATTGTTTACCTTTATTCGTCGAACTGCAATCATTAAATCCCGTGTGACCAGGCAAAATAGAGTGACTTGAAGGTGAATTTTGGTATGATGAAGAATCAATGATGCCAATAAGTAAGGATTAGTTGGATGAAGAGAAGAAAGAAGAGAGTTGTACAGAAAATTCAGTGCAAACTAAGATTCAGAGTCGTAAGCGAATATTTGTCGAAATTAAGAAGAGGTAGTTTACCTATCCAGATGTCGTGTCTTGCCCAGGGAGGAAGGCGAGATGTTCAGCTAGCTGAATTGGTAGAAGAGGAAACATCAAACTTTGTGAAAAAAAATGAGGAAAAATAACAATGTCCGAAAACTGTAAACTTTATTCAGTGCACATTTCAATATGACTCTGGCGAGAGGCATCTAATGTCACCCACCTTTACAATACTTTACCTGTACATTTGTTACAGACTACGGTCAGTATTTATGTACAGACCTTTACAATACTTTACATGTACCTTTGTTATCAGGTCATTACCTAGATGTGTGTCATTGATGTGTCACATACTATACATGTACATGTCTTACACAAGTTGAGCTACAGTGTTATTGACACTTTCATTTGAAAAATTATGGGATTTTTTTTATTAAATTAACAGGAGTTTACTCTATAAGTTATATGCAATTAACAGGTAAAATTTGCACTGAATCTATGATAAATAGTTTGGTGTTTGGGAAATAGTATTCATTCAACAGAGTTATTCAATTAACTGCTAGAGTGCAGGATGCCCATGTTTGGGCCTTATTCTGAGCCACAGATACCACAACTTAAAGGTTTCTTCTTCAAAGGATATGCTTCATATTATCTTTGAAGTGAAATTATTATTTAGTCTGTAAGGATTTGCCTGGTTACAGTTTATAGTGTTGGCACTCTCCCATACATTGTAACAAGGCAAAGAACTGAACAAATTCTGATGACCAAAAATAATTTAGCACTATAGAATTAAGAGGGCTCCACAGCAAAGGGTGAAACATCTATTCTGTCTGACCATGTTTTGTTTTGCTGGCAAGATACCATCTCTTGTCAGTTTTGTGTTGAGTCTGTATACTTGGTGCTGGCAGAGTATAGAAATTTTCTTTGCTGCCTGCCAATTTGATAACCTGTAGACCTTCCTTATTTTTTTTTTTTGTGATTGTTTGTCTGGCATGTATTTATTGGAGCTCTGCATCATCAGTGACAATGAAATATTTGCCTTGTGTCAAGACTGTTTCACAATTGTATTTCGACCTCAACAACCTTTGAATGAATCTATAAAGTTAAGCAGTGCATGTCTCTTTTCCCCATGGAACCACCCATCCTACCACCTCCCCCAGAAGTGGAGCAATGCTCAATTATTGAGGAGACAAGATTTTTTACCCTGCTCAAAACTTCTATTTTCAAAACCTTTGCACAGTTTGTGCAAAATTTGGTATGTGGTATTACTGGGTCATAAGCACTTGACTCATACAAAAGAAGAACTCCAGAAGCTAAAAATTACAGATATTTTTAAATGTCCATATTTCCCAAACTGCATAGAACAAAGAATAGTTATTTGGTACGATGCATACTTAGGATCAGTAGAATCAAATATACAGAAATTGTAAATTATTGTGTCCAAGAGTACCCAAAAGGGAAATGGGTAAAATTCTGAGTCAGCATATTTTCCTAAATTAAAAAAATCTTTTCCAGAGCCACCAATTAGATTTTTTTGATAATTGGTGTACAACATCTTTAGGGGAATCAGATTCAAGTTTGTACAAATTAAGTGCACATACCAGAGTCCATATTTTAACTTAGTGCAATATGAGGAAACTTCTATAAAAATCTTCTTCTTCAGATCCACCAGTAAGAATCTTTAGGGATTTGGTGTACAACATCCTTGTGAGTGCAGGATGGAGGAGGGGGAGATAGATTCAAGTTCATTCAACTCAACTCCCTTGGTTCATATTTGGATTCCCCATTGGAGCTTAAAATTTGCCTCGATGCAATGTGAGGAATTCCCTTTAAAATCTTCTTCTTCAAATCTACCAGTCAGAATCTTTTGACATTTGGTATGCAACATCTCTTATGGGGTCAGTTTCAAATTTGTTCAAATGAAGTCCCTGGATTCATATATATAGGTGCCAACTTTAACTTGGTGAGATATGAGGAAAATGCTTTAAAAATCTTATCCAGAACCACCGTTCAAAATTTTTTGATATTTACAGCATCCTGGAGTGAGGGAGGGGGCAGTTCATATTTTTTACTTAGTGCAATATGAAGATTTAAAAAAAAACAATTTCTTATTCACATCCACCACTCATTGTGATATTTGGTATACAGCATCCTTGGGGGGGGGGGGGGGGGGGAGGGATGTGCACATTCAAATTGAATCACTGAGTTTACATTTGTGCTCTCTGTAGGTATTCAGAATCCTTATAGGGATCAGATTCAGTTTTTCATCAATAACTGAACATCTGAAATCATACATTTTGCATTCACTTGGCAGTTTTTAGCTCACCTGACTGAAAGTCAATGGGAGCTATTGCCCTTCACTTGGTGTTCGGCATCTGCCATCCACCATCTGACATCTGTCATCCAGACATACAATACCAGCTGAAAAGTTTCTTCATCACTGGATTACTAGATTGTGTTGAACTTTATTTTGGACTATTGGATAAGTATTTCTGTTTTTATTTTTTCTGTAAACCAAATAGTGTAAAGGCTTTTGCATCATTTTCATCTCAAATTATTTTTGTTATTAAATTTTAGAATAGTTGAGTTCAAGTTATTGTTGATTCTCAGATTTCCTTCTGTTACCGTTATTGTTATTTTTACACTGTAACATGAACCAAATTTGGCACGTAGTATAATTGGGTCATGAGTACTTGGTTGATGCCAAAAAAAATAAAACTTCCACAGCCCCATGGGACCCCCAGGATTTAAAAATAGAAAAAAATTCAAACGCTCATATTTCAAAAACTGCACGGACTAGAATATTTTTTGCTCACCTGACTCAAAGTCAGGATGAGCTATAGTGATCACTCACCCTCCGTCGTCCGGCATCCTTCGTCCATCGTCTGTGAACATGGTGTTTGCACCTGTCCCTTTTAAACCATTGAACCAATTTTAGTTATATTTGAGGTGATTGCTTGTTGTGACATTGCATTTTGTTTTTTTTAGCTCGTCTGACTTTCAGTCAGGGGAGCTATAGTGATCACTCACCGTCTGTTGTCCGTGAACATGGTGTTTGCGTCTTCTCCTTCAAAATCGCTGAACCGATTTAATTGAAATTTGAGATAATAGTTTGTTATGACATCGCATTTTGATTTTGTTCAAATCAAGTTGCCTCGCCCCTCAGTAGGGCCACACACAAATAGTGTGCCTAAATCTTAAAATATCTTCTTCCAATGAACCAGCAGTAGCAGAGACTTGATATTTGGTGTGCAGCTTTCTTTTGAGGTGTAGACTCATATTTGTTCAAGAGAAGTTTGAGGAGGTATATTTGCCTTTGTTATGGGAGGAGCAAGAATTTTTGCCCTGCCCAAAATTTCTATTTTCCAAAATGAGAGGCTGATTTGAACCAAATTTGATATGAGGGCTTATTGGATCATAAGTACTTAATTTATGCCAAAAAAATTTTCTCATCGTCCCATGGGAACCGCAGGAGCTAAAAATAGAAAAAATTTAGAATGCCCATATCTCCAAAACTACACGTCACTGAGAATTCTTATTTGGTGTGAAATAAGCCTGAAACCCAAAATCTTTTAGCAGAATCTGCAGGTCATATTTAATATGGAGGGATTTCATTGTAACTTGGTAGGATGACTCCAGATAATGCCCTGATGAGAACGTCCCCTTTTGGTCATGATCATTCAACCATGATGGCTGCCAGAGCCCAAAACCTGAAAAAATTTAGCAAAGACTGCATGTCGTATTTATGAACGGATTTCATTGTACATTGGTTGGATGGCTCAGTATAATTTTTAGATGAGGACGTCCCCTTTTGGTTGCTATCGGTCAACCGTGATGGCTACACAGGCCCAAGCCCAAAAACCTTTAGCACAGTCTACAGGCCATAGTAATGAAGAGAGTTCATTGTAACTTGATAGGACGACGCGTTTTGGAATAATTTCACTGTAGCTTGGTAACTTTTGTTGACATACATTAACTCTGAGGGCCACATACATTAACTATGAGGGTCATATTAACCAACCCCTCAATTCTGTAGTACAGTCTACACCTCATATTATTTTTATTGAAAACATAGCATACAGGGAACAGAAATTAACATATTCCCAATTATCACAATTCTTGTCTTATTTCATAATCCTTTCATAAACATTCATAAACATTGAACATTATCCTTTTCATCAAACACAACACACAGACAAGTTCAGCTACAATGTCATTGACACTTTCATTTTTAGATCCACTGGTCAGAATCATTGGATATTTGGTATAAGCTTTTCTTAGGAGGGGCAGATGCAACTTGTTCAAATCAATTCCCTGAGTTGATATTTAGGCTACCTTGTCAGGTGAGCGTCCTCAGGTCACCTGGGGCCTCTTGTTTTCAAACCAGCCTCATAGGGAGGTGGTGGGGGAAAATCCACCAAAATTCTTTAAAAATCTTCTTCTCATGACCCAGTGGGTACAATGATTTGATATATGGTAAGAAGCTTCCTTTTGAGGTGTAGAATCAAGTTGTTGAAACGAACTTCATGGATCAGTATTTGCCTTTATAATGGGAGGGACAAGATTTTTAGCTCCGCCTGAAATTTCTATTTTCTGAACCGGTGGTCTGATTTGAACCAAATTTGATATGTGATATTTTTGAGTCATAAGTACTTGATTCATGCAAAAAACATTTTTTTGTGTGTCCCCGTGGGAACCCCAAGAGCTAAAAATAGAAATATTTTCAAATGCCCACATTTCCACATGAAACAGAGAACTGTTATTGGGTATGAAACATCTATAGGACCAGTAGAAGTGAGTGGCAAAAATACAATTGCCATCGGTTGTGTTAGAGTGTTCTATGGGGGGTGGGGGGGGGGGGGGGGGCATCCAAAAAATGCTGAGTCAGCATATTTGCAAAAGTAAAAAAAAATTAAAATCTCCACAACCACTAATCAGATTGTTTTGATATTTGGTATACAGCATCCATAGGGGGATCAGATACAAGTGTGTTAAAATGAAACCCCTTGGGTAATATTTGGGCTCAATACAGGAGCCTGAATTTTTAACTTAGAGCAATATGGGGAATGATCTTTAAAAATCTTCTTCTTCAGATCCACCAGTCAGAATGCTTTCATATTTGGTATGCGACATATCTAGAGGTTGTGATTTAAGTTTGTTCAAATCAGGTCCCTAGGTTAATATTTGGGCTCCCTATGGCACATTCTAATTTGTTAAAATTGAGTCCCTGGGGTAATATTTGTGCTTCCTATGTGGGCCCAAATTTTAACATGATGCAATATGAGGGAATTTCTGTAAAATATTCTTCTTCAGATTCCCCGGTTAGAATCCTTTCATATTTGGTATACAACATCTCTAGGGGGTGGGTGGTGGTTGGTGGGGGTCAGATTCAAGTCCCTGGGTTAATATTAGGGATTTTTATGGGACCCGGAATTTTAACTTAGTGCAATATGATGGAATTTCTTTAAATTCTGTAGTGTTAACTAGCTATAGATGCTAATTAAATCCTTCTTTAAACAACCATTGTCAGGATAAAAAATTTGCTTTTGCTCTCCATCACTTACTGACACTCACCTATTTTGACAACTTGAGCCAGGTGAGCATTTTAGGCTTACTTGAGCCTCCAGTTTCTTATCAACCTACCTTGCAATTGTTTACTACAGGCTTGCACTACAGTGGAAGAACCTAACTCGGATAAAATACTCTCTATTTTAATCTTTCCCAAGAAATTTGGGAAAGAAAAGTGGTGTAAAAACACCACGAAAAAATAAGCCAAAACTGGGTCGAGCGCCATCGGCGCACACCCAGTATGGGACGCTCTTCCATAGTACAAATCCACGACTTCCGTAAAACCAATGCGCAGTGCATCATCAATTCATCATTCTTTTGATTATCCGCACACGTGGTGGATGTGTGCCATTTTGCTACGAAACAGTGATAATTCAACTCGTTGATAATGGTTTTCCTGTGACTGGAATTATGGATCTGCAGATCGCATAATAACAGGACTGTGTTTTATATATTCTTGTTAATATTTTCAACCACATTCTCATTGTATATTATTTACTAATCCGTTTTCGCGAATGTTTTGTTTTCGACTTCGCGTCAACGCGGTTCGACAATGAATTTTTCGGTTGATAAATTTAATTGTTATTGGAGTTAGGTGTCAGTCAGGGACTGTCTGGACAGGATTTCTTCACTCTGTTGAGGGCTGAATTTCTGTTTTTCTCGGTCCCTGTCGGCCGTCTGGGTTCTGTCCTGTACCCACCGTTTTTTTTTCTGCCACCTTCTCTCGTAGTTGAGGGTGTTCTTCTACTTTCTGTTTCTGTTGAGATCACCTTTTTCTTCTACTGCTCTCACCTCAGTTATTTCCAGTTCAGTTCCTTTAGGGTAATTCCTTTTGCCCTGGCCTTGGTGCGTTCTCGTGTCCATTTCTTCCGCACCCGCGGGTGGTGTGGAACACTGTCGTTTCGGGAGCCCCACGTCTGGTGTGAGTTATACCCCCTCCGTGGGGGATATGCAGCTCCTTCCTTCGCCCGTGTGGGGGGGGGGGGGGGGGGGGGGAACGCTGTCGTTTCGGGCCCCCCTGACTCGACCACGTCTGGTGTGAGTTATACACCCTCCGTGGGGGATGTGCAGCTCCTCCCACTCCTGCGGGGGGTGAGGAACGCTGTCGTTTGGGTCCACCTGACTTGACCACGTCTGGTGAGAATTGCTCCCCCTCTGTGGGGGATGTGCAGCTCCTCCCGTACCAGCGGGGGGGTGGAGAATACTGTCGTTTCGGGGCTTCCCAACTCGACCATGTCTGGTGAGAGTTATTCCCCTTCCGTGGGGAATGTGCATTTTTTTTTTACCGTGGTGGATACTGTGGGAGCTGTTGGATTTCTGGTGAAGAGATGCCTGGTTCCGGGACTATGCGCCCTCTCCAGTCAACATCTGAGGCTGTCACTAGGGTTGTGACTCCTCCTTTGGAGGCCGAGCTAGGTGGCTCTCTCTGCTTTTCCGCCAGTTCCAACAGCTCCCGTCGTATCTGCTGCTACTGCTGTTCCATCTACAACATCATTGGGCACCGTTTTTAGCTGGCCTCGGCTTATCCCTGCAAGGGTCTGCAGGGATGTCTGTAGTGTGGTTGTGGGGTATCGGCCTCAGCCTTCCCCGACTTCAACTTGGCGAAGTCGGAAGTGGCTACCGACTGAACCCCCTACTGTGTCCTCTCAGCCATTGAGCACAGTAGTTTTATACCTGCAGTAGCCTACAGAGGTGTCTGGGAGTGTAGACTTGAGGGTATCGGCCTCAGCCTTCCCTGACTTCAACTCTGCGAAGTTGGAAGTGGCTGCCCGCCGGACCCTCTACTGTGGTCTCTGTGCCGTCAAGTACCACAGTTTTGTCATTGGCGTTTTCCATCCACTCATTCTGGTCACACGGCCAGTTTTGCGGGACCAACGCCTTCTGTGCAGCCTGGACCTTCTGCCCCGCAGAGGTCTGCGGCAACTCTCTCGAGTTCCCGCTATGTTGATCCTCGGGGTGTGTCATTTCCCTATACACGTCTGCCCTTAGATGTTTCGGCTGCTGCCCGTCGCCCCGCTTCGGGTGTATTGGAGGACCGTGACCCTTCGCTGGTTAAGAGGGTCAGGTGTGAAGCCACTTTGCTGGTTCGTTCCCATGTAGAACCGGCTGGTACAGGCAGTGAGCTTAGGGAGGCCCTCTCCTTACTCACTCAGGTTCTGCCCAAGAGCCTTCCCGTTGCTTCCAGCGAGGCAGCGAGTGGTTTCCAGGCGCCCCCTATGGTGCCACCTCCCGGGATTGGAAACAGGCCACTTTCTGATCCCCCTGGTGCCTACACCATGGGAGGCGTCAGCTGGTTTGCCCACGATGGGCTATGTGTCTTCCGACTCCAGGGAGGAGCCAGACATCCTTGATGTCAAGAGCCAGCAGTCTTCTGACTTGGGGGCAGCTCTTGACTTTGTGTTTGGGTTCCTTCCGGATCTCCAACCATCAAACCAGCCGACAGTGTCAGCCAGGACGCGATCATCGGTCGCGTGCCTACAGCCTGTGGAGCAACCTGCCTCTGGGCATCTTCGACCATGCCAGTCAGTACAGGTGGTTGAAGCATTTTCAGCATTGGACTCTAAGCTGAGTTCCAAGGCTATGAAGGCTACGTTCTTCACCAGGGTTGACACCTTATTGCCTCTGGTGCGTTATTGTTTCTACGATTTCGCCAATCCATCAGTCTGCCAGACTTTCCAAGCCCAAGTCGGTCGTCATTCCTATGACGACTCTGAAGTCCATGTTGGGCTTTTCGAGAGAAATGCTGGGTATGCTTTCTCTCTCCGATCACGTCGTATTTGCCTCCAGATAGGTTTGACGATGTACAGACTCCTTTGCGTGTGCTGTCCAAGGTTCTCATGCATCTTACTCACACGCATGTCCTTGACACGGCTATTTTGGAACTAGTTCAAAGGGATTCTGTGCTGGACACAGGCCGATCCCTTCCTGGGGGCAGCGCGCTGCTCTTCGATCTGCTTCTTTGGCAGGTCCGCTACTGTTCCATGGGTTCCGTGTCGACGGTCCGGGATGACTTACTACGTCATTCCAAAGATCAGCTGCTGCTTCGTCGGCTTGATCAGCCTTCTAAGGGAGGCAGGGACCATTCAAAGCCTAACAAGTACCCTTCTGCTTCCTCTGCGAAGCAAAGGGCTGATCCTTCTGCAACCGCTTCTACTTCTTACTCATGGGGTAAGGGTAAGCGCCGGCAGGCTAGAGGGAAGTATCAGGATTCTTCACTCAGTAGAGGATGTGGTTTCTCCTCTCGCGGGTCTCTTCGAGGCTCTGACTGAAGATCCTCACCTCGATTCATCCAGGATGGAGGAAAGATAGCAGAGTTTGCAGACCCGTTGGGCCACCATCACATCCAATCCTAGGGTGTTAGATGTTGTTCGGTCCGGGCTGCGAATATCCTTCCGAAGGCACCCCACACTGTCCAGAGTGCCTCTTCCAATCACAGTTCCTTCAGACGTTTTACGTTGGGGGCTTTTTGTCCACGGAGATAGACAATCTCCTGGCCAAGGGGGCAGTCGAGGTCGTCAAGAACATTCAATCAGTGGGGTTTTATTCCCACCTTTTCTTTGTGCCGAAGAAGGGCGGCCGACTCCGACTGGTTATCGATCTGAGTATCCTGAACCAGTCTATCATTGCTCCCAAGTTCAGCATGGAGACTTTCAGGTCGGTCCGCCGTTCCATTCACCATGGAGATTTTGCTTCCAGCATCGACCTGCAAGACGCTTACTTTCACGTTCCGATTCATCGGGTGTCGCGGAAGTATCTCAGGTTTGCTTTTCTGGGGCGAGTTTACCAGTTGAAGGCCATGCCTTTCGGCCTCAACCTGGCTCCTGGGGCCTTCACCCGACTGATGTCGCATGTGATGGCCTTCCATCGCACACAGTCCAGGGTGACTACGTCGGCATATCTAGACGATATCCTCCAGAGGCATTCCAATGCTGCCTTACTGGAGTTGGATATCGACACTCTGTTGAGCTTGCTCACGTTGTTAGGATTCAGAGTCAACGAGGAGAAGTCGGATCTGGTCCCTTCTCAGTCGTTTTGTCATCTGGGGATGGCCTTCCACACTCAGTTCAATACGGTGGCTGTTCCCCAGGCCAGGGCTGTGATTCACTCAGCTTTTGCTCTGACTCTGTTCCCAGTCCACGTCCGCGACAGCACGGGGCATTCTCCGGCTGCTCAGTCCCTGCGGTTCGGTGACGGATCTCATTCCTCTAGGTCGGCTGCCTGTCCGACCTCTCCAACACTTTCTGATCAGTCGTTGGAGGCCTAATGTCGATTCTCTGGATCTGGTGCTTAAGTTACCAGGTTCTCTTATCCTCACCTTCTCCATTGGACGAATGTTCAGTGGATCACGCAGGGTGTCCTTTTGGACTTACCCACGTGTTCTGATGGCAGATGTCAGCGATCTCGGATGGGGTGCGACGCTGGATCCTCTAGGTCTTTCCCTTCACAGGATGTGGGACCAGGATCGGGCATCTCCACACATCAACCAGAAGGAGCTTCTTGCTCTTCTTCTGAGTTTCAGGCAGTGGAACCCTCACCTGTTGAATCGTCAGGTCCTTCTGTTGTTTGACAATTCGATGGTGGTTGCTTACATTTGGGATGAGGGCGGCACGCACTCTGTTCCAATGAGCGAATTGGCTCGGGATCTTCTACTGCTCGCTCAGGATGTCAACGCCGGGGTGGTTGTTCGTCACATTTCCGGTCGTTTGAACGTCCTAGCTGACTCCCTGTCCCGACGGGGCAGGTTCCTTTCCACCGAGTGGATGCACCACATGGCGGTGTTCCATTGATCTTTTTGCAACTCATTGGAACCATCAGGTGGACACTTTCGTGTCCCCATGTCCAGATGCTCTGGCTTTCACCGTGGACGTTCTGGCCCTCCTTTGGGATGGTCTTGTCGGCTACACCATCCTGCCGTTCCGATTCCTCCTCAGGTTCTCGCCCAGATATCAACCTGCAGTCGTCGAATCCTTTTGATCACACCCGTCGCCTCGGTGGGTATGGATCAATCTGCTCCGCTCTCTGTTAGCGGCAGTTCTGGCATGTCTCCCTCTACGTCGTGACTTTCTTTGCCAAAGTCGCCCGAGGAGGTTTCAAGCTGACCCGACTTCATTGTGCCTTTGCACATGTCTTTTATCGGGTCCTGTCTCCTCCGTAGTGGTTTTTCGAGACACGTAGTGGAGTTGCTTTTCTTCTTCAGGGAGGCACTCACTCCACTGGTTTAGCCTCTCGATGGTGTGCGATCACTCTGTTGCTTCTGTCACTGCTTCGATTTTGGGTTGTGTGGAGGTTACCTAAAATGAAAAACACATGAACGAAAAATGGGTCATGCCAAATTGTCACTGGAATGTGCAAATTTTTGGCCAAGTTGAATGATCTAATAGGAATGTATGGTGGAATGATGATGCACATCAACCACCAATCATCAGCTGCATAGGTGTTTGCATCTGCCTGAAGTTTAGCTGCTCTGTTGGCCAATTATTGTCCAACAGAGCAGCTATACTTCAGGCATATGCAAACACCTATGCTGATGATTTGTTGATGCTCAACATTATTTTAAACTGTTGATCATCTTAAAATTTAACTTAGGTACAAAATCAGGAAAAGGCAATAATTTATGTCTCTGCCACAAATAGTGATTATGGATGCTATACTCTTCTGCAGCATGTAAGCACATGCCAAGATTAGGCTACAATTGAAAGTAATTTGCATCTGAATTGCTACAACACAGACTAATTATTGTTCCTAAGGATTCATTTCTATTCATCAGGATATTGCCCAAAGGAGCAGAAACTTGGCTATGATACAACAGTTCATATATCAGCATAGTTGCGATACATATATATTTAGGTTACCTAATGGGTTACCTGAATCAAGTACAGGGGAACGAATGATAGGTCACCAAAGCTCAAACCAGGTGAACGATAAATGGATTATGCAAAATTTTAAAAAAAGCAGGCCTACATCATAACTATATAGACCACTCCTATTGTGTTTTAACACCAAGGCTTCTACAAATAGAATACTCAAATTGATTTGGATTCGATACTGTTGTCAACATTGGATCCCAGATTTGATTTGAAGATAGAAATTGTAATTTGCAGGACCCTGACCATAACCCAAGTAGAGTGTAGCTCGATAAGATATAGTTTGGTTCCTCCAGCAGGCGTTCCATTCCCCTTTTCAGTTTATCCATCTTCTCTTCTGATTCTGAATGCATTAACCAAAGCAGTGATGTTGTTTCTCAAGGTTCAGCTTGGTTTTTTTATGCACTGGCAAAATGTTCAACCTGATGACTGCCTTGGCAATAATAATACAAAAATGTCATGTTTGAATGTACTCACCATTCTGAGTGCAGATGAATGTACACATGAAAAGATTTTAAAATATTTGATGTCCCAGATTTAAAACTAATTTAATGGAAGCACAAAACCAATTTTCGATTCTTTGTTTTTAGCTTAACTTGACAAAGTCTGTGAGTCTATTCACATTTTCTTTAGCACATACTACACCCCATAGTTCTTGGCCATCATCATGAAATTTTATATGCAGGTTCGAGGTCATGTCTTGATGATTTGGTCATAATTGGTCAACCTTGACTGCTATGCGAGCCCGAAACCCCATAAACCTTTAGCACAGTCTACAGGATGTATTTATGAGGGGATTTCATTGTAACATGGTAGGATGACTCTGCATAAGGTTTACACGAGAACGTCCCCTTTTGGTCGCGATCAGTCAACCATGATGGCTGTTCAGGCCCGAAACCAGAAAACCTTTAGCACAGTCTGCAGGTCGTCTTTATAAAGGGATTTCATTGTAAGTTGGTAGAATGACTCTGTATAATGTCTAGATGAGACTGTCCCCTTTTAATCCAGGCACAATATGGTTTGACCTGGAAAAAATTTGGGACAAGCTGATTTTGGTGTCATTCGACGTGAAATGTATCTGGGAATAACATATCCAAAATCCGCTTTGTGGAAAATTTTTCATTCAAGATGGCTGCAAGGAGGGGTTTCATAGAAAAACAAATTCTTTAGTGGCATCAATTTCTCAATAGTCTTGATAGTTTGTGTGAGATCTGGAGAAGTTTTGTGCGTCATTCATACTTCAAGCACGAATGCCAATCCTACAAAGCGGAAAAATGAATGAGAAAATTCACAATTGTTAGGGAAATGGCCCCAAAATACCATTTTCTTCAGTTTTTACACCCATACGAAGTTGAGTCTGAATAGAACAGAAAAAACGAGCTATAATTCTGCTGCCAGTGTTTTTCATAACTCCCGAGATGGCGAAGAATGATATCAATCAACTTTCTTCGCAATGATTAAATCCCGAGATGAGATCTAACCGAAATCATGCCGGTGTTCCTCAAGGCACTCTGCTGTTGCCAGTTTCATCTCCAATCTCAACTGGCTCGGAGTTCAGGCAATTCTCCCCTCGACAGTCTCCACAAGCAGAGACACATTTGATTGCGTTCTTTCTACAAGAGCATATATTCATTCCGCAGGGGTGTTTGGAGGTCATGTTGCATTTGCAACATATAAATTTCAGGAGAGCTTCAGGCGCTGCATCCAGGTCAGTCACCATGGGTATCAACTCATTTTCGAGAATTTCCCCGTCCCCATTTCTGAGGATCTAGGATATCAATATCCAACTGCTTCCATTCCACCGTTTGTAGGTGGACTCGCAGGCTGTGAAAGTATGCCGCGTGTTCAGTTGGATGTAGTTTCTGAGGTTTGATTCCTGTCTTGCTGGAAGTGACCATTGTCATGAACTTTGAGTATCTCAAGCCATTCAATGTGTCTGACTGTTTGTCAGAGTACAGCATTACAAACAGTTCAGCGCCGATTCTTCCAATTTCTGCTTGAGATACGGCTCTGCTGTGCATTGTTGCTGATATCTTCTGAATCTCCCTTGACTTTTCTAACCTCTTGAGAAGCTGTGTTTTCCCATGGCTAAACGTTGCCAAAGTAACATCACACCCACTCCATGCATGTATGAGTAGGAGATGTCGCCTAGTTGTTTCTCCGATCTTCGCTATTATATCTGCTATCTTCCATGCCTCCCCACCCCTATGTGCTTCTGATTGGAAAAAAACATCAGCCGAAGTATGATTCCAATGGTGAACAGATAGCACTAGTACATCAGTATCATCTGCGGCAATTACAAATGAATTCCCTTGAGATGAAAGTTTGATCGCACTTTCAACAATCAGGGTATCAGCATCGCCCGAACTGCAGTTAACAGTATGTCCACCCACTCTCAATAAAGTGGACAGCAATCTTATGAACTGCATTTTGTTATTCTCGTTCGACAAGAACCGTTCCTGGTTCTTGTTTGCAGTCATGGTGTCTGTCAAATGGATATCGGCACACACGTTGACAGCTCTCCTTCTATGCTCATGACTCTTCGTGTTTGGTCGCTGTCCATAACCATTGAAGATGACACAGCAATTCTGCCCATATTTGTTGACCACATATCCAACATACTGATGGGCTACTTCCGAGTAAGTAGCCTTTGCAGTCCATTTGACTCCGTGGAGGAGAGCCCCTCAGTCCAGCATGTATACGGAATCAGATGGCGGCTTCGAAAGTGCTACTCGATCTGTTATTGCAGCTGCAAGGTCTGCCTTGATGGCTTTTCTGAGAAAGAAGTCTTTGAAGAGGGCTGTTGGCATCACAGTCAGTTTGTACTCGAAAACTGTGCCACCTCACGCTCCCTCTGAGCAATAGCTATCAATCGAGTGAACAGAGCTGATGGGTCTATTGGTACCCTCTGGTTATCCAACCTCACCCAGGGGTTCAAATTGTCTAAAGTGCGAATTTAATCACTCCTTTTGATGGAGGCATCAGAAACAACATTGTCTAGTTTAGAGTGTATCTCTGCCCCTACTGACTCGGTATTGTCGCAGTTCATACCATCACCCAAGAAAGCTGACAATCTGGAGGACAGGGAGCACAATCTTTCATTCCCATCGAAAGGATTGTACAAGTCAAACCACTCTAGTATTTTCATCATGCCAGTGTTGTCTCGTTTACGACGAGAAGTGCCCATGTCTACATATTGTTCACTGGTACTGAGTTTCATGTCAGTCAGCGTTGTCATAGCTTCGTGTATTTCAGCGCATTTATGCATGGTGTAAATCCACTCCTGACGCACTGATTCGGTCACTCCACGACTTCGCGTTAGTCCACCTCGACTTTTAATTGCGCGCATGAGGACTTGTTCAATCACAAGGTCACTTGAAAGGCCTGCCCAAACCCTGGAACTCTGGCGTATAGCATGGAAACCATCAAAGAAGAACCTATTATACAACTACAGATGTTTCTCAGGGAGCTCAAGCATCATTTGCAGATACAACCTGCAACTCTTAGCATAGTGTACATGTCCCATGGTAGCAAAGAAGTTCAACATATTATTGACAGCAATAAGGTGGAGATTCCAGTTGCCAAGGCGTTCACCTCTGATGAACATTTTCAGTGTCTGGACATATTCTAGATATTGTATCCATAGCTTATCAGCGCGCAATTGTTCAGCCAGTTTGGCTTTGTACTCGCCGAGGCAAGTGTTTAACCTTACAAGAGCTGCTGAGTTTGCAACATCGGAAAGAGCTATCGAGCTGTCCAGCACATTATCATACAACTCCTTGTGTGTTAGTGAGTAGAAAAAAACTGGATTCACACAAATCCATGTCCTCACGTTAGCAAACGTTGGAATGCTGGTTTCGGAAAATTGATCGAAATTTGCTCTTACACCACCATCAGTATAAATGCTATAAAAAATGTTCCCCAAAGCAGATTTTTGAGGAGTTTGGATATGTTCTTCGGGAGACATTCCTCTTCAAAATGATACAAAAATCAGTTTGTCCCAATTTTTTTCTGGGTACGACCACTTTATTTGGTTCAACGCCTGTACTATTTTGATCACCATCAGTCAACTGTGATGGCTGCGCAGGCCTGAAACCCAAAAGCCTTTAGCACAGTCTGGAAGTCGTATTTATGAAGGGATTTCATTGTAACTTGGTAGGATGACTCCATATAAGGTGTAGATGAGAACATCCCCTTTTGGTTGCAATTAGCACAGTCTACAGGACGCATTTATACAGGGATTTTATTGTAACTTCGCAGGATGACTCGGTATAATGTCTAGATTAAGCTACAGTGTTATTGACACTTCCATATGGGAACCCTGGGAAGTGCCATGGAAATAAGTATAATTTAGACACTTTTAATCAAATATTCCTCTTGTAAATTGAATGGACTTCTCCACCTATGATTCCTTGAGTTTAAATGTAGATGCATTTTTCATCAAATCTAGTCATCACTGCTTCACAGCAGCCATGACTAGATTTGATAAAAATATCATGAAAATACTCAACGGGTTAAGAGTCAAAACACTAACAAATAAATAAATTATTAAGATTTCAAATTTCAAATTCAAAACACTGATCCATTGCAGACTGTATGACATCTATCATACTGTGCTCCAGGGGACCAACAATAGCAATGGCAGAAGCCCCTAGGATCAAGAATTTCCATTAAATATGTGCCTTGTTTAAAATTTTGTCTAAAGATAGTTTATTTATCTTTTTTTATTGGGGTTGACAATTCCAACAGCCAGGGTCACCTCGTGTCAGGCAGTTTTATGGGTGGAGGAAGCAGGAGTACCTCAGAGCGAACCACCAAGCAATGGTGAGCAGCAATGTACTAACTCCACACAAGCAGGGTTAGCATTGGTTGAAGACAAATGCACAATCGATGTGCAGTATGCCTTAGTACTCAGTGCCACCATACCTCCACATGGGCAATCAGGACTGCCCAAGTACACTATGCAGTTACTCTTGGTGGGGATCGACCCATGGACCTTTCAGTTTAAAGTTCAATTCCATAACCACTGAGCCACTGTGCTCCCAGTCAAAAGTTAGTTATGTGCAGATTTAATATTTTACAAGTGATATGGAACTTGCTTGACATAATTATCTTGGAGTTTGTCGAAATATCTATATCAAAGCAGAATGTAGATGAGCATTGGGGCATTAGCATTGCTCTTGTTCTGTGTTCCGATACTGGGAATGAACATCAGTGAAACTCTGTTTATTGATTAGCTACTTCGCTAATGAAAATTATTCAATTAATAGGCATTTCAGTTAACAGGATTAGGTCATTTTGCTGTATTCTAGAGATAGACTGAGCATTTCTTCTATTATATACAGTTTGACAGAGCTCATGGAGCCCTGTCAAAACAAGATATAATAGATTAAATGCCTTTATTGGATTACTGAGTCTGATTAACCCTTTACTTTACATAACGGCCAAAACCGGCCAGCTTTATTCTCAAAAATCGCCAATTTTTATTATTTTTTCATTTTTTGTCTGGAAAACATAGGTTATGACCCCTCTTTGGAACAAGCCCATTGAGCTCATTCCAATGAGGGGTCATAACCTATGTTTTTGAGACAGAAAATGAAAAAAATTAGTTACTCAATAATTTTGTTTGCAAATGTCGTCTGCTCTTCATGTTAGGTAAAGGAGTTTGCTCAAAAACCTATATGCAATTAACATGTCATATTTGTACTGAAATTATGGTAAATTGCTTTGCATTTGAAGTTATATTCAATTAACAGGGGTATTCTATGAAGGTAAATCCATGTGAGTGGGCTCCACTGTATTATTTAACTGGTTGAGTGCTAGAAGCCACTATCAGGGCTTTAAAATAAATGAGGGTACCAAAGGAAAAGCCAACATCTTCCTTGCGCATTTTTCATATTCAGTTGAACACACGGTAATATTTTGTTTATATAAATTTGAGCACTCTTCAATAAATTGTAATAAAACAAATTTTGATGAAACTCAGACCACCCTAAAAAACTGTAGTTACAAAACATGGTGTGTGTGTGGGTGGGGGGGGGGGGGGGATAAGTTGCTGCTCCCACCCTGTCTCGCCCTGTGCTAAACTGTTAGTACCAGTCCCAATTCATTAACCCTTTGAACAATGATAGTGTCTGTCCAAGTCTGTTCAATTTATGACAACAATTAGAAGAGTCCATATTCGTTACCTGGAGGTAGACCATTCAACTGGGGTTACCCCACACATTCACTAAGCAGTCATCCCACTTGGTGAAATTATTGAAATTATGATGTATCATGTTCCTGGACCAGAAAAATGGTCTGCACGATTCAAAGAGTTAAAACTTTTAAAGTGAAGGCTCTAAAATTACTCAGAAATGAGTAAGAAAAAAAAAATATCCACTCCATTGAATTTTGTTTTTCACACATATATATATATTATCATACCAAGTTTATTGACTCAGGACATAATAATTGCATAATACTGCAGTTAATTAACCAATTATTTTGAAAACAACCACTGTGTACTTGACAAGTAAAAAGTACATGATTCATAGCTGGTCTATTCGAAAAATGTGTCTTGCAACAGGATCTAATCATTATATATACCCTACAGGACCTCGTTTATAAAGTCTCTACATTTTTTGTGCTTAAAATGTGTGTGAATTGGGTAGAGAGCAACAGGTTGGTTCATTCAAGATAACACAAAACTTCAAGGAGTCTCCACTTGTTAATACATCAAGAGTTTTTAATGTATACAGGAAGTCATTCTCTTATTGCATATACAACCATTAGGCTGGTGACTGCACCAGATTAACAAACATTATTCTACAGGATGTCCCCTGACATACAGGACAATAATTGGAGCTCTAGACTGGTGGGGGTGTGACTCACATTTGATCTTCAAGAGTAGACATTCAAATCTTTTTGAAAGCATTTCAGTTATTTCTTCACCTTGCATGACTAGAGGCAAGCCTGCAAATAATATTTTCTATGGTGGCTATCGTCATGAGAGGTACAGTAGAGCCCACTTAATTGGATATCTCTTAACTACATAACTCTGTTAATTGAATATAATTTCCCAACACAAAACCATTTACCATACCTCCAGTACAAATTTGACCTGTTAATTGAATATAGGTTATAGAGTAAACTCCTGTAATTGAATAAAAAATCTTGTAACCTGTCAAGAAATTACCCTGACCCTCCCCAGTTTTCCATTGTTTATAGACCTATTTGTCCTCAGTAGGTCAAATACAGGCATTTAATCTATTATATCTTGTTTGACAGAGCTCACGGTGCTCTGTCAAACAAGATATAATAGAATAAATGCTAAGTTTATCTCCAGTGACACAATCCCTGTTGATTGAATACTTCTGCTAATAGAATAATTTTCATTGGCAAAGTGGCTATTCAATTAACAAAGTTCCACTGTACTTTCAGTTTTGTTCCTGTCAACCCTAACTTGGTAACTCTCATTAGGATTAGGACCTAATGGTGTGGTGTATCATAACTGTAAAAACATTAAACATTTCTTTGTTGGCAAATGAACCTTTTTTGAGGGCCAGCAATTTTTTTTATATTTTTTGCAGGGGGGTGGGGGGGGGGGGGGGCGAGGCAAGGCCCCAGCATGGGAAAAAAATATCCACATAATGAGGTTTCATCCATGCATGCTTATGAGAGTGATGCCCCTTGCTACACTTGAAAGACATTCCATTTGAACATTTTGCTTTATAACTTAAACACAGGATGTCAGATTTTAATGTCATTTGGTATAGTGAGAGGCCAGCATTGGCGAAAGGATATCCACATATTGCAGGTTTTGTTCATCCATGCCAGAGTGTTGGCCATTGTTACATTTACAAATATCTTTCTGTACCAACGTTTTGCATTATAACTAAAGTATTGGTTGTCCGAGTTTGATGTCCTTTGGTATGTTAAGAGTCCAACATGGGGGAAAGTATATCTACATATTGTGGGTTTCTTTCATGCATATGCACCAGAGTTATGGTCCTTGTTACACTTAGAGAATTTTCCATATGAACATTTTACATTATAACTCAAGCCTCGGTTGTAAAAGCTTGATGTTATTTGGTATGGTGAGACCCCAACATGGGTGAAAGTATATCTACATATTGTGTGTTTCGATTATGCATATTTACCAGAGTTATGGCCTTTGTTTGCACTTACAAAACTTTCTGCACAAACATTTTGCATTATAACACAATCATTGGTGGACAGATTTTCATGTGCTTTGGTATGGTGAGAGACTAACATGGGGGGAAAGGACATCCACTTATTGTGGGTTTCATCCATGCATACATACTAAAATTATGATCCTCGTTACACTTAGAAAACTTTCTTTATGAATGTCTTGCATTATAACTCAAGCATCAGTTGTTGGATTTTGATGTCCTCTGATATGATGATAAACCAGTGTGTTTGTAAAAGAAATCTGCATACTGCAAGTGTTGACCATGCATACATACTACAGTCATGCCCCTTGTTAGACTTGAAAAAACTGTCCCTATTTTTTGTCCATTGGAATAATTATTGTTGAATCTCAAAAGAAGATTGAATAATTTTTATTTTGCCCATGTTCCTTGGGAATGCAAGGGTAGTTTAATCGAGTTAGTCTGCATGTGTGTTTGTTTATTCAAATTGGCAGGCATTTAATACATCTTGAGGAATTCCAATACTCCAGTGAGGAGCATACGCTATTGGTTTTGCAGGAGGAGGCATATTCAATGTTCACTTTGCTCTATTTTTTTAGCTCACCTGGCCTAAAAGGCCACGTGAGCTTTTCACATCACTTGGCATCCATCCATTGTCTGTCATCTGTCGTCTGGCATCTGTAAACTTTTCACATTTTCATCTTCTTCTCTGGAAGTACTGAGCCGACATGAACCAAACTTGGCAGGAATGGTCTATGGGAGATCCTCTACAAATGATCCTCATTTTGTTCCCATGGGTTAAAAACATGCCTGCCAGAGACATTTTTATCTCAACTTTGACGTAAGTCAAATTTGAGCTTATGCCATGGCCAGTTGTCAGTCGTCTGTCTGTCCGTCTGGCCATCTGTCCATCTGTCTGTCAACAATTCAATACGGCTCGGGCTAGAGGCCGTATTTATGAACCGATCTTTATGAAACTTCTTGGGTACCTTTGTTATCACCGTGGGATGAGAACGAGTGTTTTGGGGTCCGGTCTGAAATTCAAGGTGGCCGCTGGCAGCCATTTTGTACAAAATTAGGTGCAACCAGATTTTTGCGCAGAACTTCCATATGAAAGCGCTAATTTGAATAATTTTGTGTGTGAATGTTTAGTACCTTGGGATACATCACATATAATACGGGTTTTTTTCTCGTGCATAAATTATGCCAATTAGACTAACTTTGATCTATTTAGTGTTACTTTCAGCACTGTAACTGCAAGTTCTAATACGGCTCGGGCTAGAGGCCGTATTTATGAACCGATCTTTACGAAACTTCTTGGGTACCTTTGTTATCACCGTGCGACGAGAACGAGTTGTTTTGGGTGCAGTTTGAAATTCAAGATGGCCACCAGCAGCCATTTTGTACTTTAGTTAGTGCAATCAGTTTTTAGCTCATCTTGACAAAGTCAAGCTGAGCTAATCTCATTGCTCTCCGTCCATCGTCTGTCGTCTGTCGTCCATCATCCGTCAACACCATGTTTTGGTCTTTGCCTCCAAAGCCACTGGGCCAATTCAAATGAAAGTTTGTGTGAGTGATAGTCCCAAAGGAGCATTTCATTTTTGTTCAACTCAACATGCTTAGCCCCATAGGGAGGGAGTGGGAGAAAATGCTCCAAAATATTTTTAAAATCTTCTACTCAAGAACCAGTGTGTACAATGACTTGATATTTGCTATGGAGCTTCCATATGAGGTGTAGAATCAAATTTGTTCAAACAAAGTTTGTGAAGTCATATTTGGCTTTGTAATAGGAGGGGTAAGATTTTTGGCCCCGCCCAAAATTTCTATTTTCTGAACCGATGGTCTGGTATGAACCAAATTTGGTTTATGGTATTATTGGGTCATAAGTACTTGACCCATGCAAAAAAAAATGTCTGCATCCCCATGGGTACTCTGGGAGCTAAAAATAGAAATATTTTCAAATGCCCATATTTCCCAAACCACACGGAACAGAGAGCTGTTATTTGGTATGAAGTATCCTTAGGACAAGTAGAACTGAATGGGGAAAAAAAATTGTCATCGGTTATGTTAGGGTGTTCTGTAATGGGCATCGAAAAAATGCTGAGTCAGCATATTTGCAAAAATTTTAAAAAATCTTTTCTCCAGAACCAATCATCAGAATCTTTTGATATTTGGTATACAGCATTCATAGGGGGGTCAGATAAAAGTTTGTTGAAATAAAGCTCATTGGTTCATATTTGGGCTCTCTACAGGAGCCCGAAGTTTTAACATAGGGTAATATGGGGAATATTCTTTAAAAATCTTCTTCTTCAGAACCACCAGTCAGAATCTTTTAATATTTGGTATACATCATTGTTATGAGGGTCAGATTCTAGATTGTTCAAACCAAGTCCCTAGGTTAATATTTGGGCTTCCTACGGAAGCCCAAATTTTATCTTTGTTCAATATGGAGGGTAATTTAAAAAAATCTTCTTCTTCAGATCCATCAGTCAGAATGCTTTGATATTTGGTATGCAACATCTCTATGGGGGTCAGATTCAAGTTTGTTCAAATCAAATCCCTAGGTATATATTTGGGCTCACTATGGTAGCCCAAATTTTTACTTAGTGCAATATGAGAAAATTTCTTTAAAAATCTTCTTCTTCAGATCCACGAGTCGGAATGCTTTTATATTTGGTATACAACATCTCTAGGGGGGTCAGATTCCAGGTTGTTCAATTCGAGTGCCTAGGTTAATATTTGGGCTCCATATGGGAACATGAAATTTAACATAGTACAATATGAGGAAATTTCTTCAAAAATCTTCTTCTTCAGATTTACTTGTCAGAATGCTTTCACATTTGGTATACAACATCTCTAGGGGGGTCAGATTCAAGTTTGTTCAAATCGGATCCATAGGTCAATATTTGGGCTCGCTATGGTAGCCCAAATTTGAACTTAGTGCAATTCGAAGAAATTTCTTTACAATTTCTCTTCTTCAGATCCAACAGTCAGAATGCTTTCATATTCAGTACACAACATCTCTAGGGAAGTCAGATTTAACTGTGTTCAAATCAAGAGCCTGGGTTAATATTTGGGCTCTCTATGGGAGCCGGAATTGGCCATTTTGCTGAAGAATTAAAAATTTTGTATTCAGTACCCTCTAGAGGTACTAAGATTAATCCACATAGGTTGTATCAAGGGGCTTCATAGGGGAGCTCTACATTTTACTTATGATCAACTGAAGAAAAGGCATGATGCCCAGATTATTTTTGTCACTCCTGAGGGACTCAAGGATTGACAGTGTAGCCTATGGAGATGGCTTGCTTAATGTAGACTCATTCTTGGACTCTGTTTAAATTGTGTTCTGTACAAGATGAGCGCTTCAGGCCCTGTGGGGCCTCTTGTTATTTTACAATTTTGATTTGATGTTTATGGACACAGTTAATTTCCCATGTATCATTCCTGGTAACTGATAACATGGGTGCCGATATAATAGCTCCTCTAGAAAGAGGAAGCTGTCATATCGGCACGTATGCTATCTTTGCTATTACTATGCAAATTCCTATGCCTAAAATTCTAGAAAACTTCCCTGCCTATCATACACAGATTCTTTTACTAGTAAAATGTATTTTGCGTGACCCTGGCAGTGTTTGCTGTTCAAAACCTAACAAAACATGAATTCCAGTTAGGGTAGCACCTACAGTGAAATGTGTGTTGCCAGTTTGTTACTGAAGAGTTCATAAGACTAATTAACAAAAGATTTAGTAAGATAAAGTGATAATTAAATCAAAAATCAAACTTTTTCTTGTGAATATTCTGTCCATCAGGTGTCTGTATCCACCACCATGTCATCCTCTTGAATTTTTAGCTCATTTTGACAAAGTTAAGCTGAGCTAATCTCATTGCTCTCCATCTGTCATCTGTCATTCGTCTGTCGTTCGTCTGTTGTCCGTCATCCATTAACACCATGTTTTGGTCTTCTCCTCCAAAGCCACTGGGCCAATTCAAGTGAAAGTTTGTGTGAATGATGGTCCCAAAGGGGCATTGCATTTTTGTTCAACTCAACATGCCCAGCCCCATAGGGAGGGAGTGGGGGAAAAAGCTCCAAAATATTTTTAAAATCTTCTTCTCATGAACCAGTGTGTACAATGACTTGATATTTGCTATGGAGCTTCCTTTTGAGGTGTAGAATCAAGTTTGTTCAAACGAAGTTCGTGAAGCAATATTTGGCTTTGTAACAGGAGGAGTAAGACTTTTGGCCCCGCCCAAAATTTCTATTTTCCGAACTGATGGTCTGGTTTGAACCAAATTTGGTATTATTGGGTCATAAGTACTTGACCCATGCAAAAAAAAAAAAATTCCCACATCCCCATGGGAACCCTGGGAGCTAAAAATAGAAATATTTTCAAACGCCCATATTTTCCAAACCACATGGAACAGAGAGCTGTTATATGGTATGAAGTATCCTTAGGACCAGTAGAATTGAATGGTAAAAAAAATTGCCATCGGTTATGTTAGGGTATTCTGTAATGGGCATCGAAAAAATGCTGAGTCAGCATATTTGCAAAATTTTTTAAAAATCTTTTCTCCAGAACCAATCACCAGAATCTTTATTCAGTATTCAGTATACAGCATTCATAGGGGGGGTCAGGTACAAGTTTGTTAAAATAAAGCCCATTGGTTCATATTTGGGCTCAATACAGGAACCCAAATGTTTTACATAGGGTAATATGGGGAATATTCTTTAAAAATCTTCTTCTTCAGAACCACCAGTTAGAATCTTTTAATGTTTGATATACATCATTGTTATGAGGGTCAGATTCAAGATTGTTCAAACCAAGTCCCTAGGTTAATATTTTAACTTTGTTCAATATGGGGGATAATTTAAAAAAATCTTCTTCAGTTCCACTAGTTAGAATGCTTTCATATTTGGTATGCAACATCTCTAGGGGGATCAGATTCAAGTTTGTTCAAATCAGATCCCTAGGTATATATTTGGGCTCGCTATGGTAGCTCAAATTTTTAATTAGTGTGATATGAGGAAATTTCTTTAAAAATCTTCTTCTTCAGATCCACCAGTCGGAATGCTTTCATATTTGGTATACAACATCTCTAGGGAGGTCAGATTCCAGTTTGTTCAATTCGAGTGCCTGGGTTAATATTTGGGCTCCATATTTCCGGAAACCTGAAATTTAACTAAGACAATATGAGGGAATTTCTTCAAAAATCTCCTTCTTCAGATCCACTAGTCAGAATGATTTCATATTTGGTATACAACATCTCTAGGGGAGTCAGATTCAAGTTTGTTCAAATCGGATCCGTAGGTTAATATTTGAGCTCGCTATGGTAGCCCAAATTTTAATATAGTGCAATATGAATATATTTCTTTAAAATTTCTCTTCTTCAGATCCAACAGTCAGAATGTGTTCATATTTGGTAGCCAACATCTCTAGGGAAGTCAGATTCAAATGTGTTCAAATCGAGAGCCTGGGTTAATATTTGGGCTCCCTATTGGAGCCAGAATTGGCCATTTTGCTGAAGAATTAAAAATTTTGTATTCAGTACCCTGTAGAGGTGTGTAACTAAAATTAATCCACATAGGTTGTATCAAGTGGCTACATAGGGGAGCTCTACATTTTACATTATGGTCAACTGAAGAAAAGGCATGATGCCCGGATTATTTTTGTCACTCCTGAGGGACTCCAGGATTGACAGTGTAGCCTATGGATATGGATTGCTTAATGTAGACACATTCTTGGACTCTGTTTATATTGTGTTCTGTTCAAGATGAGTGCTTCAGGCCCTGTGGGCCTCTTGTTTTCTATATTACCATTTTTTGACTAAACAGAACTAAAATGTTTATCAGATTGTGTCATTTCATCACATTTTGTTCATCTCTTGTGTTGGATAAAGCGTTTCAGTGTAATAACATATCAGCTTTTTCAGTGCCACAGTTTCATATGATTTCTTATATATAGCATGCCAACTTATTCAGGAAGTGGAACAATCTGATTATGTCAGTGTATTACAGGTAACATTTTACTGACAGGTGTAGAACACTGGTTCAAAATTAATGTTTATGTCACCAGTACTGATGTTCGTCAGTTCTGGTATTTCTAAATTGTTTGTATGGCAAATAAGTATGAATGACCACAACATAGTCAATTGTTTAGCCAATTGTTGATACCTTTGCTGCTCACTTTAGAGGACTTCTATCCCAGGTGTTGGTTCCAGTTCCTATTTTATCAGTAAAACAGAACTTGTTTACCAGAGTGAACAAGCACTGCTCCACTTCCTGTTGTTCCCATGGGAAAATTAATGTTTTCAGGTTTAGGGCTGCATATTGAAAATTTATTTATTTATTTATTTATTGGTGTTTAAGGTCACATACTTATGCACAATGGCTAATTGTGACCGTGACAGTTTTACGGGTGGAGGAAGCCGGAGTACCCGGAGAGAACCACCGAGCAACGACGAGCAGCTGTCGGCTCTCCAACATCGTAACTCTGAACTCTGCACCACAGCACAGGCAGGGTTAGATTGGTTGAAGACATGCGCACCATCGACGTGCAGTACGCCTCAGTACACAGCGTCATCGTGCCCCCATGTAGGCAATCGGGGTGAAGTGTCTTGCCCAAGGACACAACGCGGTTGCCGCAGGTGGGATTCGAACCGAGGACCTCTCGGCTTGCAGCCTGCACCTCTACCAACTGAGCCACCACGCCCCCCCCCCCCCCTGCATATTGAAAACATTGACTCCCATAATTTCACTGAGCAGCCATTTACTTACCCCTTTACCCTACATCCAGTATATCAAAATTAGTTATTTTAAATATTATTTTTTAAAAAACATTCATCAAAACCATATCAAGTGACCCCTCATTGGAACAAGCTTGATGAGCTCATTCCAGTGGTGGTGGTGGGGGGGGGGGGGGGGGGGGGGGTGTCACATGATATGGTTTTGTTGAAATATTTTGAAAAATATTATTTTTTCAACTGCTCAGTTTGTAAATTATGCAGGTAGATGTGGCCATTTTGTTAGGTAAAGGGTTAATGAGATTAGTGATATTGACATTGGTCTGGAAAAGCAATCTTTTGAGTTTAAAGGGTTAATAAATTTGTTTGATCCTGACCTGTATCATCTGCATTGTGTCCTTGGGCAAGATACTTAATCCTGATTCCCCAAGTGCTGAGGCATACTACACATCAATGTTACACATACCTTCAGCCGAACTGCTTGTGCTGGATTAGTAAATTGGAGAGTCTGTCAGTTACTTGCCACTGCTCAGTGATTCAGTCTGGGTACTCTGGCTTCCTCCACCCATAAAACTGTCAATCATGATATAACCATGGCTGTTGAAAGCACCAATAAATAAATAAATAGGCAGGAACTGTAATTTGCTGTGAGTACACCTGCATAGTGAGGTTTTCCCCATAACTAGAATTCTAAGAGAAAGCTCATGCAGCCCGAACAGAATTTCAGCCAACCATTGTAGTCTGAGGTCCATCAGTGGAAACTTGTGCTTTTTAAAATAATTTTCCAGAGTTACAATTTTCTTGTGTGTAGTGTTTGAGGTGGCATAAAATGAACTCTCTTCGCATTAAAAGTAGAGATTAACAATAAGACACTTGTGTACAATTAAAAAAAAAGTAGGGGATATCCAAACTGATGTTGATGTTTTCGGAAAATGGTATTGGATACGCGTGATTGGACACATCAATATGTTACCAAGTTTAGTGTAGATCATGAATGTCACCTGCCCACGAATACTTCGTCCAGGTTTTTCTCACATGGGCCACGTTAATGTCTGTGGGGTACATTTTGAAATTTTCATTTGTACTGGATGGTCTTTTTCGGAGGTCTCATCATTCTTTTCTTGGTATAAACTCGTTCATCAATAGTTTCTGATGGAAACATAACTTTTGAGGTATGCGAAGACTGACACGTGATGAATGTTTATGTGCCGTTGGCATGTTGGAAGCTGGCAACAGACAGACTGCAGTGGCTCAAATTCTCCATGTTACTCAATCAGTGATTAGCAGGTTGTGGTCACGCTATCGACAGACAGGCAATGTTGATGACAGATGTTGGTCAGGTCGTCCAAGAGCAACAGCTGCTAACCAGTATCGTTCCATCCGAACCACAGCATTACGTAACCACCATCAAAGTGCCTCAGAAATTGTACAGCAGCTGCACCGAGCGACAGATATGCGAGTCAGTGGTCAGACTATCCAAAATCACCTACACACCTGGAATTTGTATGCTCAGCGACCTCGAATAATTCCACGTTTGACTGAACGTCACATCACAGCAAGGTGTAATTGGTGTGGAGCATGACAGTGCTGGGAAAAGCGTCGGTGGAGCAATGTCATGTTTTCCGATGAATCAAGGTTCACTCTCGACTTCCATGACAGGCAAAACAGAGTGTGGCGGTGGCAGAACTAATGATATCATGACATAACCGTTAGGCAGCACAATCGTTTTGGTGGTGGATCGGTTATGGTGTTAGTACAGGCGTTAAACTAAAAAAAGTGGTGTTACCTGGAAAAAATTTGATACAAGCTGATTTTGGTGTCATTCGACGCGGAATTTATCTGGGAACAACATATCCAAAATCTGCTAAAATCCGCCTTGGGGAAAATTTTTCATAGCGTCTCAACTGAGGGTGGGGTGGTGGCCATTTTTACCAATTTCTCGATGTCATTTTCCAGGCGGTTCTGTATTAAGGGCAGGAATTTGTCTCTTCTCAGATTTTTTCTGTCAGTAGAATACAATATAATGACTATAGTATTATACCAGCCCACGTAATTGATGTACACCGCGAATAAAGAGCGTTGTATAGCACACTGGAGAAAGATAATTACATCATATCAGTCTCGGGTATTCCAGCGATTCTGTTACACACAGCACATCGCTATAAGCTTATCGCCACGTGCTCTCGAATTATTCGATTGTTTTGTCATTCTGTCATATTTTCTTTGTTTCGGTGTTAACATACCACAGGAAACAATTCTTAGTCACATTGTCCTTTTTCATATTTCGTCAATATCATATTTCTTGTCTATTAATCCAGTTTCGATAATCCGCCTCAGGATCCGTACTACTTATAGCTAAGAGAAAATAATTCGTTCCCTCCATCGGCATATTTCCACCATTTGATTAGATATGGCTTCACACCAAGGTGGTCGCTTTCGAGATGATACCTGTGTAATTTGCCAGGTTGGTTTCGATGAAGTCAAATCAGTTAAAGTCACCAAGAAAGGTTGTCATACCATGCTTAATTTCTGTAATGTCAGGGAGAGATCAGACCTTGAAGCACACCTTTTGGACAAGTTTCAACAGGACCCCGTAGGTGTTGTTCTGGTTCATTCAGATTGCCGTAGGGATTTCACTGATGCGAAGCGGGCATCTGCTGCAAGCTCTTCTGACATCGAAGCTCCGTCGGCCAAGAAATTGAGATGTAATGTGCCTGTTTTCGACTTCAAGACACACTGTTTGTTCTGTGGTAGCGCCGCAAAAATTGATCCACGCCACCCCGATAGGAACAAAATTATCAGGACCGTCGAGACACTACCTATACGAGAAACCCTCCTCGAACATTGCGAACTGAGAGGGGATAGTTTAACTTCAGAAGTAAGCGTTCGGCTATTGAGTTGCATTGATCTGGTAGCTGTCGAGGCTGTCTATCATCCACTCTGCCATACGAAATTCCTAAACTATAGACAGTTGGAAATTGCGAGACCAGCTGGTCGAAAACCTGACCATGGCATGGAACATTGGTTTGAGTGCATATGTGAATTCTTAGAAACTCATTCCGATTCAGAACTGTACACATTGACCGAGTTGCATTCGAAGATGGAAGAGATCGCAGGTGAATCAACTGTGTACACAAAAAAGAGACTGACGCAGAAACTAGAAGAGCGATATGGCGATTATATCTTTTTCGCCAGGGTACAGGGTCGCGACAATGCCCTATGCTTTCGCAACATGGCTGAATATCTGATAAATGAAAAATGGTATGCGGACAAGAAAGAAAGTATAAGTGATGAAGCTGAAAGGATCATTGTTACTGCAGCAAAATTGATCAAGGGGCAGCTTAGAGAGATGGAATATGATATAGATTGGTATCCAACCCCTGCTGACATACAGGACATTTCTTGAGGCAAAACCTGGATCCCAGCCTACCTACAGTCTTTTTCCAGTGCTTGATACCAAATGATATAAAACGAAACAGCATAGGTCACTCTATAGTCCAATCGGCTATACCAAGATCAGTCATAACACCTACCCTATTCGGGTTAGGAGTAGAAATGGACCATACTTTCGGGTCAAAATGGCTCGTTAATGAACTAGCTAGGCTTGGGTTTTCTATCACCTATGAGGAGGTCAAACGGTATAAGCAAGGTGTGATGGAGCTAGATTCTGTTGACAGCTATACCTCTAACTATTTCCCTGGAGAATTCGTACAGTGGGTCGCAGACGTCGACCATAACGTTGCGACTATCGATGGGAAAGGTTCACTTCATGGTATGGGTATAATCGCCGTGTCAACCCAAACTTAGGTGCCATCCACCCCTATGTCGCATACATCGATAAAACGCAGAGCTCGAGTTGGCGTTGAACAAATGTTGGTGAATAAAGGAATCCCAGTGGTTGATTACTTGGAATCAACGAGGAGAGGCTTTGGTGGTTTGAGGAACAAACCAGTAGTAGAGCTGCAATCACCACATACACTTCCATCTAGCCTGAGTACTGACGTTCTATGGCATTGTGGGTGGCTATCTAGAGCAGTAGATGACACTGTTCCTAATTGGTCCGGCTTCATGCAACTAGCGCATTCTGTGCACGGTTCAGAGCATCAAGCGAAATCAGATATACTCTTTCTCCCAATAATAGATCTCAGCCCAACAGACAGCACATGTATCTTTTCCACATTGAAATTCATCTCAGAGCAAGCGATCAGATTGAACATCCCATCCCCGTGCGTCACGTTTGACCAGCCTTTATGGTTGAAGGCAAATGAGATAATAATTGATCAATCCATGAACATTGTCTGCAGGTTGGGTGGTTTCCACACAATCATGAGCTTTCTCGGCAGTATCGGCTCGATGATGGCTGGATCAGGTCTTGATGAAGCTTTGCAGGAAGTTTATGGTCCACTAGCAGCTCGGTCGATGTTGACCAGCAAAGCTATTTCCAGAGCTATGTGAGGCCACCTCCTAGTAGAAGCTGCACTGACGAATAAATTATTGGGTGCCATAACCACATCCGAAATGAGCGCGAATGTTTCTCCTTCGATGAGCCCACCCACTGTTGAGAGTGTACAGATAAACCAGAGGGACTTAGATGGTGTGAAGGAGTTATACAAAGGTGTGCTTGAAGGCTCGGTCACCCTTTCTGATGTTAGCAGCTCATCAGCTCTCGTGACGGTGAACACTTGCCTTGACAACTACAAAGCCTAACTGTCAAGAGAATCACGCACCGCTAAGCTATGGGTACAATATCTAGAATATATTCAGGTACTGAAAATGTTCATCCGTGGAGAACGTCTTGGCGATTGGAATCTCCATCTCATTGCTGTTGGTAGAATGCTGAACCTCTTCGCCGCAACAGGGCATGTACACTATGCCAAGAGTTGCAGAGTCTATCTACAAATGATGCTTGAACTACCAGAAAAACATCCTTGGTTGTATGAGAGATTCTACTGTGACGGCTTTCATGCTATACGTCGAAGTTCTAGGATTTGGGCAGGCCTCTCTAGTGATCTTGTTATTGAGCAAGTTCTTATGCGTTCAAATAAAAGTCGGGGTGGGTTGACGCGAGGTCGTGGCGTGACTGAATCTGTATGACAGGAGTGGATTTACACGATGCATAATTGCGCAGAGATACATGAAGCCATGACAACGTTGACCGACCTAAAGCTCAATACCAGCGAACAGCATGTAGATATGGGCACATCTCGTCGAAAACGAGACAACTTAGACATGGTCAGAATACTAGAGTGGTTTGACACACACAACCCGTTCGATGGAAACGAACGATTGCGTTCTCTGTCATCTGGTTTGTTAGCTTCCGAGGGAGATGGTATCAACTGCGATATCACTGAGTCTGTAGGGGCAGAGATACACTCTAGATTAGACAACGCTATTGTTTCCGATGCCACTATCAAACGAAGTGATCAAATCCGTACCCTAGCTCACCTCACCCCCGGGTTGAAGCTAGATGACCAGAGGGTGACAATTGACCCCTCAACTTTGTTTACTAGACTGGTTGCTATTGCCCAGAGAGAGCAAGACATGGCACAGTTCTTTGCGTATGAACTAACTGTCAAGCCAACAGCCCTCTTCAAAGATTTTTTCCTCAGAAAAGCAAACAAGGCGGACCTAGCAACTGCAATAACTGATGGCTTATCCGTTACTAAACCACCATCTGATGGTCTGTATGTGCTCGACGGGGGCGCTCTCCTCCACAGAGTTAACTGGAAGACAAACACCACTTACTTGGAAGTGGCAAACCAGTATGTTGGATACGTGACGAAGAAATATGGGCAGAATTGTCAAATTGTCTTCGATGGTTATGGTCAACGACCAACAACCAAGACTCAGGAGCAGAGAAGAAGAGCTCTCCACGTTTGTGCTGATATCCGTTTGACGAACAACACGACTGCCCACAAAAATCAGGAACTGTTCTTATCGAATGGAAATAATAAAATGCAGTTTATAAAAATGCTTTCCACATCACTGAGAGAGGCTGGGCATATTGTCGAATGCAGTTCTGGAGATGCTGACACTAACATTGTTGACAATGCAGTTCAACTTTTGTCCCAGGGAAAAACAGTTGTCATTGTTGCAGATGATACAGATGTACTAGTTATGTCCGTATACCATTGGGATCGTACTTGGTCTGATATCTATTTCCAGTCAGAAGCACGGAAGTCACACAGGGGTGGAGATGCATGGAAAATCGCAGATATAGTAGAGAAGATTGGAGAAACAACTCAGAAGAACCTCCTCTTCATTCATGCATGGAGTGGGTGTGATGTCACATGAGCAACGTTTGGGCACGGGAAAACGTTGCTTCTCAAGAAGTTAGAGAAGTCATTGCCTATTCAAAATATATCAGAAGCAATGCACGACAGTACCATTTCTCAGACAGAGGTTGGGAAAATGGGGACTGAACTGTTCGTTATGTTGTACTCTGGCAAACATTCAGACACTTTGAATGGTTTGAGATATTCAAAATTTATGACAATGGTAACTTCCAGCACATCGGGAATTGAACCACAAAAACTTCCCCCGACTGAGCGTGCAGCACATTTCCACAGCCTGCGAGTTCACCAACAAATAATGGTTTGGAAACTATTGGATAACGATGCCCTAGATCCTGAGGAGTGGGGCTGGGAAAGTCGTGGGAATGAGTTGATACCTGTGATGACTAACCTGGGCGCAGCGCCTGAGGCTCTTCTCAAAGTTATCTGCTGCAAATGCAAAATGACATCCAAAAAGCCATGCGGAACAAACATATGTTCTTGTAGAAAGAATGCGCTCAAATGCTTGTCTGCCTGTGGAGACTGTCGGGGTGAGAATTGCTTCAATGCCGAGCCGATTGAGATCGGGGAGGAAATCGGCGACAATGAATAACCGTGAAGAACACCAACAAATGTCTTGTTAGACCTCATCATGTAGTTAAATTCCTGTTATTATATTGGACCAGTCAACATTATCTGCACCTCATTGTATGCGAAAACATCGATCAAAGAACCATTTCTAGTTTTGTATTCTGTGCAGAAGTATCTTAAATCGGGAGTGAAAATTTGAGAAAAAAATGTGATTTTTGGGGTTATTAACCCTTTTTCCTCATAAAAAGTGTGAGGATTTCATCAGGCAATTGCCTCTCAATATAATTAACATTTGTATCTGGTCGCCTGCGACACAAAATAATATATAAAACTCAATCTGTGACATATAAACGGCCGAAACCCCAGAAACACAATTTTCCCCCTTCACGAACAACCCCCTGACGGGAAATCTGACATGAAAAATTTTCCCCAAGGCGGATTTTGGATATGTTGTTCCGCAATAAATTCTGCGTCGAATGACACCAAAATCAGCTTGTATCAAATTTTTTCCGGGTCGAACCCTACTACGCCTCTACTATGTTGGGAGGCATAACCATGTCAAGCAGAACAGCATTATATGTCCTCCAAGGGCATGTCACAGGGCTGTACTACCATAACAACATGTTAGCAGCTCATGTGGTGCCATTTGCGCGACATCTTGGCCATCGATTCATTTTCCAAGATGACAATGCAAGAGCACACAGAGCCTGTGTCACTACAGAGTTCGTCCAGGAGAGGAACATCACTACACTGCCTTGGACCTTTCACCAATCAAGCATGTCTGGGATATGCTTGGCAGGTGTCTACGCCAATGCCAACAGCCCCCTACTAATGTCCAGGAACTCACCGCTGCACTGCAGGAAAAATGGAATAACATCAGTCAAGCTGATATTGGATGTTTGGTGAGTATGCCACATCGGATCTGCGCTTGGCTCGCGAACTAAGGAGAAATTACAAGGTATTGAGGTCTCTTGGACTGAATATGGTAAATCCTCTGTCTGACTGTCCATGTCTTCTACAGCTCAGTGCGTGGAATGTGTGCTTGTCAGACACCCAACTATCGCTGAAATCATTCACCAAATGTCACAGTGCAATGCCTCAACTGTCTTTTTGATGAAAATATAAATATATTTCTTCATATATCTCACTTTTATCAAATAACCCCTACTTTTTTGAATTGCATATTATCATGATCCATGTCAAAGACTATCTTTCAGCTTTCTCAGAGGAACATGTTCCCAATGCCATATTAACCCATTCCATCAGATGCTGCTGGACTAGTTGCAGTTATTGATGTTCATGGCCATGGATGTAGGAACCATTATGAACTTGTAGTGGTGATAGTGGTGGTAGTGGTGGTGGGGGAACAGAATAGAAGAGCACCCATATCTACAGTCAAAGGTTAGGGTACATTAAGTCGGGACAAACTGCTGAGGGCTCAAGCCCCACCATCCCAGTTCCTACATCCCTACTCATGACTCAGTAGACGTCTTTATTTAATTTAACCCTTTACCCATCGCAACGGCCAAAACTGACCAGTGCTCTTCACAAAAATGACCATTCAATTTTTATCATTTTTTGTCTCAAAAACATAGCTTATGACCCCTCATTGGAATGAGCTCATTGAGCTCGTTTCAATGAGGGTTCATAAGCTATTTTTTGTTGCAAAAAATGAAAATATTTAATTATTCAAGAATTTTGTTTGCAAGTGTTGTCTGCTTTTCCTGTTAGGTTAAAAGGGTTGAAGTCTTTACTTGACATGATCAGCAAATGGCTCTAGAAAAAATATTTCTTGAATAGCTAAAAAAATTGTTGTATTTGACCTCCGAAACATACCGGTAATTTATGAACCCTCTTTGGAACAAGTTTGATTAGCTTGTTCCAGTGGAGTTTGGTAGCTCACTGGTTATGGCATTGGACTTCAAACCGAAAGGTTCATGGTTCGATCCCTGCCAGGGATAACTGCATTGTGTCTTTGGGGCAAGGCCCTTCATCCCGATTGCCCACTCAGGGACACGGTGGTGCTGTTCACTAAGGCGTACTGCACATCAATAGTGCACTTATCTTCAGCCAATGCTAACCCTGTTTGTGTGAAGTTAGTACAATGGGGAGTCTGACAGTTGCTCGCCTTTGTGCCCGGTGGTTCTCTTCAGGTACTCTGACTTCCTCCACCTGTAAAAACCGTCCGACACGAGATGACCCTGGCTGTCGAAAGTGTCATTAAACCTCAGTAAATAAATATATAAATAGCTTGTTCCAGTGAGGAGACCAGGAGTGGAAAAAATAAAATTTGAATGTTGATTCTTGTGAATAGCGGTGGCCGTCTATTACTGTTGCGTTGAGGGGAAAGAGTTAATCCACTCTCCATGCAGGACACATAAATATTTTACAGTTTTAGCTTTGTCATGATCATGGCTAAATGGAATAAAGTTTGGGGTTAAATTACACCACTGAATGATTCAATGTCACACTAAACAGCTTGTAGCAATTACCTATTTCCTGCATAGCTGAACTTTGACCTTTACAATTTTATCTATCATTGACTTATGTTGTGAAAAAAGCTGAATATTTGAAGTAAATTCATGAAAGCTGTTGGACTGTGAAGGTTGGTTTTATTTGTAGAATGCTGTTCCCAAACAGCTAGCTTGTAATGTTATGCTAATGATAATTTTTTTTAATATTGTACAGTAATTTGATCTTTAGTTCTTGTCTGATAAAATGTATAATTTGAAAACTATATTGATTTTCAGAACTATTTTTAAAAAATATTTTCTGCATCTAACCATCATTTTATGAAACCATAAAATTTTATTTGAACTAGTACAGTGCTAGAAGCTACTGTCATAACTATTGTAAAGTGCTGAAAGCCACTATAGTGGCTTTACAATGTGTGTGTTTTGCTCAGCAGTGTAAGATAAGATAAGTTTTAGGGCTATCACGATTAATCGGTTAATTGATTGTCGATTGGCCATGCCAAAATCGATTAGTATTTTTCTTTGTCGAAGAATTGGTAAATTTTTTCCCGTTTTAGACGTTTAATAATTTTTAAAAAATTTGATGAAAAAACTATTGTTTCTGAAGGTAAAAGGTCAAGAACATTGACGTTAAACCTCAAGAAGCCATTGGAAGCATTTGTCTTTCAGGTACATTCAAAGCTTTGATGTTCTGAACTTTTGAACCGTCAGTGTAATAATCAAGATCGGTTGGCAGTTGCAAAGTTCGCAACTGACGACCGGTCTTGATTATTACATTGATGGTTCAAAAGTTCAGAACATCAAAGCTTTCAATGTACCTAAATGAGGATCGTCGTCGTTGTTTACTTGAGGTAGGTCAACTGACTTGAACTTCATTTTTAATGACTTCAAAGAGTGGGGTGGGGGGGTCATCTAGGTACAATTAATCAATTATTATTGATTATTTGCAACGATTAATCGAGTACTAAATTCAAAAATCGTGATAGCCTTAATAAGTTTATTCAAACCTAAATATTTTAAAAAATTTTTGGACCTCAGAATTGAGTCTTTATATAACGTAGTGAATATAATAAAGAAATGAACTGAAAAATAATAAAACTTAACAATTATGAAAATGTGAATTGTGGTGGGTGAAAATAGTCAACAGTAATTAAGAATGATAAAATGAAATTCTGTTGGTATCATGGTACCATTAAGGGTATTAAAATAATTGTCAAATATATCCTGTATTAGAGTTGAAGTACAAGCTAAGGCAACTGCTTAGAAATGTGAGAAATAGCTGAAATTTAATGAGGCAATTTGGTGATCATATATGGCACAAGTTGTGAAATATATACATGTATGTGAAATGGGCAACACTCCTACTAAAGAAATATAATATTCATCAGATAGTTTTGGCTCTAAGGTAAAAGCATAATTAAGCATTTATCAAAAAAGTTGCCCAAAAGATTCAAGATGCATGCATCTTCAAATGTCATAAAGGAGGTGAATTTATCTCTTGTTTTCATTGACTGATATAAAAAGTGTTTATATAAAATCACTTTGTTATCATTTATTGGAGAGTGCTAACAGGCACTCTCCAATAAATGGTAATAAAACAATTATTTATGAAGAACATTGTGCGTAACTAATGCTCCCCTTGCTGTTAACATGGTATCTTTGAAAAAAATATGCATGTTACAAATCACCTTTGAAAAATAATGTATCACTCTCCCAGTTAACTGCAGAAGTTCATAATGTTTGGAACAGGTGCTTTGAAGCATAATGCACACCTTGGTTTGTTGTCGCACTCTTTAAGTCACAGATTCTGAAAGTGGCTGTAAACCCCAATATACAAAACTGATCAGATCATATCAAATTAATTTATTTATTATTCATTTATTGGTGGGATTTTAAGAACGCTTTCGACAGCAAGGGTCACCCTGTGTCAGAGAGTTTTATGGGTGGAGGAAGCCAGAGTACCCATAAATTTTGATCAGATCATGACAGGGTCTCTTTACTTCCTGCAACACTGTAGAATATCTCACCTGTTAAAAAGAAACATTCATACAAGAACATTGAATTTAATATGCTGTTTACCTTTTTATTTTTTTGTGTAGTCATGACTTTGTAGTATTTTGTTTATAAAATCTGGATCATGCTGGTGTAAGTGTTTAGCAATCACAGACTAAAAGACTGATTCTACGATCATGGTAATGTATTCAAGCATTGAGCTCATTTCAGTGAGTTGTCATGAGCCGAAAACACTGAAAAAGTTTCAAAATTTGAATTGGAGATTTTTCTGCATAGTTTTGTTCAGATTTGGTCATTTTGTTAACCCTCTGTACGCTGTTGTCAAAATACTCAAGTATTCAGCAGCAAATTTCTCCCACAATACAACTGAGAATTTAATAAATTATATCTTGTTTGACAGAGCTTATTGAGCTCTGTCAAACAAGATATATTTTGTTAAATTTTTCATTCTACGTGAACAGTATGAGTCAATGATGGACATTTTGCAATACTACAGATCTGTTAACCTCTGAATATGACTGTTAGTGAGATTTTTGTGAACTGCCAGGGAGATTTATCATGCTTGTCAGGGAGATTTGCACATGCAGCCAGCATATATATTTATGCATTATATTTAATTAGTGTAAAGAATAACAAAAGGTAATTCTGTTTGGGACAACACTGATGAACTAAATGTGTGTTGCCTATTTATAATGTTCTCATCATTCTCACACTGAAGACATCTTTTAATTTTCATTAATAATTAAGTAGATAAGGTTATAATCACAGAGAAATATTTATAAATTGTGACAGAAATTGACCAATCCAAGAACTGGTGGGTATCTCCGATGAGAAAAAAAACAGAAGGATCCCGGCATTAAAAACCAAAGAAAAATGATGAAAACTTTGGAAAAGCATGGGATCATCGGATATATGTACATGTGGTAACTGTGCAAGCAGATAGACATATGTATAAAATAGCCGAACAACCCTATAGCTGCTGCCACAACTAACTGAGGAAGGGAGGAATGAGTGCGGGGAGTGGAGGGTGTTCAAAACTCGTTGAAATTGAGATATCTTCACTGTGTGCTGGTCAAACGATGAATGATCTGTCTTGCTCAAAGGTATTCCGAATGAAACCCAATGCTGCTAGCCCCCCCCCCTCCCTAGAGCAAATGCATTGATTGGCTGATTATCATAAACAATAGGTGTGAACAGATGTTTGTGAGGCAGGCTGTTCAAACATCTGACCTTGTATTATTGACCAGAGGTCAACGTGTATAATAGATTAAAGCAAAGGTTTCTTGACATGTGTTAATTGACCTGACAGATGAACTTTACTAAGATCGTATGGTAGAAATTGTTTTACATCGTATATTGTATTTATGCACCTAAATTGTATTTATGCCCGGACTCCCTAAGTAAATAGTGTAAAGAATAACAAAAGGTAATTCCATTTGGGACAACAGTCACAACACTGATGAACTAAATGTGTGTTTCCTGTTTATTGTGTTCTCATCATTCTCATATTGAAGACATCTTTTAATTTGCATTAATAATTAAGTAGATAAGGTTATAATCACAGAGAAATATTTATAAATTGTAACAGAAATTGACCAATCTGAGCACCGGTGGGTGTCTCTGCCACAATACCAACTCCACTGACTCTGTCAAGAGTTGGCGAGTTGGCCACACACACCAGAGAGTATTTATCAATAAAAGCATACAAATAATATATGGACACCACTAGATCTAGTTTTCTGAGCTTGTCCCAATCACATCCATGTGTAAATTCTTTTCTTGACAAAGTTCTAAAATATTTAAAGTTTCCTTGTGCCTGTATCAGTTTTGGCCACTGTGTTAGAATTTGGGATCCAGTTGAGTAATTTTACGTACTTGACAGTTGTTGTTGGTAATTCAATACCCCCTCCTCCCAACCCCCTCACCCCAACCCCCTCACCCCACCACCCACTATTAACTCCTCATCAATGGGTGATTATATGGGAGTACATTGTCATTGATGAAGGGGATTTTGAATCGGGATGATTTAATTGTGAAAGAAACATGAAAGTGTCAAAGTGGGAGAAAATTGGCTGTTGCAATGAGAGCAGGAGACTGGGCATCAAACTGTGAGTTGCCTGGCAAAATTGGTAGACATATCAAGTATGAATGCTACCAGAGTGCTAGGGAGTTAAATGTAAAGGGTTGAGGAAAATGTTTTAGACATGTCATGTTGTACCTTCCAGACATGATACAGTGGTGTAGTGAATAGTATCAGATCAATATATTTGGTCTACATTATTAATAACATCCTATTATGTGTGATATTAAGTCATATCATGCAACAAGAAAGTCATTCATCTATTATTATTTTTATCTTTTTTCTCATTTCTGATACATATGCACAGTTTCACTCAAATTAAGTTGTTCTTCACTAGACATTATTTTAAAAATATTTGATTGGGTCGGCAGGTTAGACTCATGAAAAAATGTACACTGTGGCAACGTGTAATGTGTAATTGCTGTTTTTTTAAAAAAGTAAGTTTTGTTCAATTTTTGTTTTCAACACCTAGCTTAAAACCCTCTCTGGAACATGGAACAAGCTCATTGAATCATTCGGGGAGCCTAAAGCTGTTTTGGAAAAAAAAATTAAAATTTTTAATTATTTTAAAAAAGCATTGTGTTATATGCTGGTGTGTTATGTAAAGCAGTATTCGTAGCTGTGTCCTCTTGAATGTCCTGAAATTTAGAAATTTCTAGGTAAGAAATTTCTCTAACCCTTTACCCAAAGTAACAGGAAGCCTGCCATTCATGTTTTATTATGGTCAGATGAGGGGTAAGATGATATGCTTTTGTTAAAATGTTTTGGAAAATTTGAAAAAAATAATTAAAATAACAAATTTTGATATAATGTGCATTGGGTAAAGTGTTAAAATTGACAATACATGTATTGAGCACAAACTACCTCAACTTACATTAGGCCTAAAAAAGTTAAAAATCTGTTTCTCAGGCCCTCCCGCATGGTCATTTTGGCTGCTGCATGCTCACTTTTTATAACCAATGCAAACTTGAGTCTCCAAAAACATTGGAATACCCAAGTCAAACATATCAAAGAAACACCCTGCTGCAGCAATAGGGGTGAGCCAAAGTGTGATCTCTTGGCTTCAGAATCACTTCAAACTTCCTGGTAGAGTTAAGTGGAAACATAGTGCAGGTCATCAAAGGGTCACGATAGTTTATTAAGACATATTTACATTGTCACCACATATTGCATGTACTGCACCTCAATGATACAGCTTTGCAAAGCACCCCCCATAATGCAACTGCAACAATCAGGAATCCACTTCACAGTGCTGGACTGTGCAAGAAAATGGCCATATAGTGTTTTTCTGCAATGGGAACATAGACAATACAGAGTCGAAAAGTGCATCGACCTCTGAACTGGACAGAGACTTAAACAAATGAACCAGAATATGGAAAGGGGCTAATGAGAGATTAGCTGATATTAGCAGAGCATGACCTGTATGGTTGTGACTCAATAATTGTATTGGGAGATGCCAGTTTGGACAACCAATATTGACCACACAGACCCCTGTCTCATCCAGAATGAGAATCAGTAGAAACATGGTGCAAAAATGAGGTTCTGGAACCTTTTGGGCAACAGTACGTAAGAGCAGTAAGTGCTGACTTCCTCCTAATGGATGATATTCATTAATGCCAGACCCGTCAAACCAGATTGGTGACTCATATAAGTGGAGGGGAAAGGAATTGAGTGGATATGCTGGCTAGCATGCTCACTCGACCTCAGCTCCATAGAGCATGCATGTGACAGGTTCCAGTGTGTGCCTCTCCCACACAATTTGAACCACTTCAAGAATTCAGACAAACCCTTGATGGTGAATAGGACAATCTGCCAAAACAGACATTCCAGAATTGGTCCAAGAATGAGGAGATGCTATCAGAAAAATGTTGAATGCCAGAGGGGGATACTGACTTATTCTAAAAAAGGGCTATGTGATCCACTTCACATTCCTTTATTTCACCGTGTATGATTTGCACCCAAGTAATAACAAATGAAAGGGTTAGGAGGAAATTTTTCTGAACTGCAGAGAGTGATTAGAACTGCACGTTTTCCTCCCATTTATCTTTTATATACAAATAAGCAGAGGGTGATTCTTAGCAAATTGTGAATACTATAGCTTATGTATTATCAAAGGAATGAGCTTATTCTAATGGGGACTCATCAGCTATGTTTGGGTTGTAAAAACTTGAAAAAGAAAAACCCTATATTTTTGTTGGTAATTTTCTGTTTAGTACTGGTGGAATTTTGTAGATCATTACTCAGGGCTCGCACAGCCTTGAAATGTCCTTGAATTTTAGGCAAACTTCTTGAATTTGAAATATTCAGAAAATGCCCTAGAAAAGTAGTCAGGCTCCTTGAATGTCCTTGGATTTTTCTTGCTATCATTGCAGCTTGTTTAATTGAGTCCAACCTTTTGCCAAATTTTCAGTTTTATTTGGTTTTAATTTTTATAAAAAGGTGAGGAAAGAAACATGGATATCAGAAATAACTGGTAGAGTACAGGAAGCCACCATCAATTTAACTGAAAAGAGAGAGTACACCAGTCTTTCTATTCTTTATGCAGACTCGGTACGCACTCAGCAGCAAATGACACTTTCTTCACATAAATTTACTTTATTATAAATCATTGGAGAGTGCCTGCAGGCACTCTCCAATGATTTGTAATAAAATAAATATTAATAAATTGTTACCATCAAGCATAATCTTGCATCCACCCAATTCTGAAAGAAACCTTTTAAAAGCAGGTGAGATTTTTGAGAAATGGCAATCCCATCAGAAAACTGCTGCTTGATAATACTTATTTGTCCTTGAAATGTCCTTGAAAAATCCTTGAACTTTTTTTGTCCTTGATTGTATGAACCCTGTTAGTTAACTGGTAGATTGCTGAATTATTTTTGGTTGACAAAATTTGTTCACATGTATTATCCTTGTTACAATTTATGGGAGAGTGCCTAAGGGCACTTTCCCATAAATTTTAATAAAAAAAATCTGTTCAGACAGAATAGCTAAAATGGAGCGCATCCACAGAATATGAAGCCTTTTTGTTGGAGTACCCGCACTTCAGAATAAAGCCCAAATATGGGTTTCCAGCACTCTACCAGTTAAGGGGTTAACTCTTTCCATGTTGCTGTCAGATATTGCCGTCAGGACTGCAATATCCACACTAGGACTGCAATACCCATGTTAATAAATTGCAAAAAAATGCCAGCTTCACATCACAAGTCAAACATGAGATTGTGATGTAATGAAGTCAGGAGGTCTGGTATGTTATCCCACTTTTCAATGGATAAATTGAAATATTTATAATAGGTTGACTGAGGAGTGTTTCATGAAATGTTTTATAATTTACTGTGGTTTGCATGCACTGGATTTCAAATTTTTCCATTAGGCCTAAAAAGTTAAAAATCTGTTTCTCAGGCCCTTCCACATGGTCCTTTTGGCTGCCGCTTGCTCTCTTTTTATAACCAATGTAAACTTTAAAAAATGAGAATTAAATGGTTTATGTCTGATATTTTTCCATAGTTAATCAAATTGATAAATTTGTCTCTCGAGTGCAACAAGGCTTTGCAATGCTTTAGCACTCAAGGGACGAAATACACCATCCCACCCATGCTGTTCTGTAGATTATGAGGCCTGAAACAAATCAAGAACATGAACTTTTGATGGCAAAAAAATAATTACAAAAAAAAAAAGAAAAAAAAAGAAGCTCCCGATGACATGTAGTTTTATAAAAAATGGCCTGAGAAACAGATCTACTTTGTGGGGCCTTAATTTAGAAGTATGTTTTTCGTATTGATATCTGGTCACTTTTGTACAACTGCACAAGCACCAAACAATATAATTTTTTGTCACTATGTAAAAGTACAGCATTAAGATAGGCCCAGCCTCTTTGCCAAACCTAATTTCAGTTGAATGAAATAAAAGATATTGTTTTAAAAAACAAAACAAACATTTCCCTTGTCACCAGAATACTGATATTCCTGCCTCTGATTAACAAAACATATCCCCGTAAATTGGAGCAATCACTTCACAAATGATTTTTGCACTTCATTTGTTTGAGTTTCTCATGGAATTCAGACATGGCAGCTTTATAGCAGCCATGACTGAAGTTCATGAAAAATTAACATTTTTTTTTTACTGGGTTTAATGACACTTTCAACTAAGCCAGAAAATCAGCAGACTGTCATCTGCAAAATGAGGTCCCCAGAGGGTGAATTTAGTAAATTTTCCCTCTGTGAACTTCAATCTGAATCAGGGTCTCAACAATAAACAGAAAGAGGTATCCAGAGGATAAACTGGCCCACTGTATGGGATAGCATCATCAAATTCACCCTCTGGGGACCTCATTCTGCGAATGTCAGACAGCTTTTTTCAGGCCTGCTTTCAACAGTCAGGAACATCTCATGTCAGACAGTTTTATGGGTGGAGGAAGCCAGAGTGTCTGGAGAGAACCACTGAGCAGCAGCGAGAACTGTCAAACTCCCCAATGTACAGACTTAGCACAATCAGGATTAGCATTGGTTGAAGGCACATGCCCCATAGATTTATCACACACCTATGAATGTAAAACACAGGATTTCCACTGTTCTGCCTATACGATAAAAATAAAGTTGTATCGCACATGTGGTGATAAAACACATTCGATTTCATTTCCAACATAAACAGAGAAGGAACCCGTCTAAATAAATCTTGTCATCGTTGGTCGAATGCACCGGAGTAGAGATTGCTTGAGAATTCCAAGTTCCTCATTTAGATTTGTTTACATGCGATATTTCAATAATCGGATTTGAGTCAAAAATCTACAAAATAAAAATATCATTCCGACTACTTGTTCCTTGACAAATACTTTCCATAACTGGTCATATAATGATGGAGTGTGCTAAACTTATTAGATATTTAAAATGTTTTTGTTGTGTTATTCCCTGCAGTTTAGTCAATATTTGAAGTCCGATCATCGTGACCGTGACACTGATCAGTGTCAATTTGTTTTGACCAATTCAATGCCGTAAAAATTAAAAACCAAATTAGGGTTGGTACCCTGCCAACTAACAGTGATGTCTTCTTGGCAACAAAGGAAATTCGGTAATTATCCAGTTGAAAAGTGCTTTTAGTTAAATTTTTGGGTAGACTGGTGTTTACATGGGAGGTATGTGATAAATACAGAACCGCACATACGTTTGAATGGGTTAAGAATTATCGCACTTTGATTACTTTGGCCCAGGATATCATGAGAGCCAAAGGCTCTCACGATATCCTGGGCCAAAGCAATCTCGTGCCATTAATTCTTAACCCATTCAAACAAATGTGCGGTTCTGTATATATACAGTACACCTTAGTACACAGTGCTTCCGTTCCCCCACATAGGCATTCAGGATGAAGTGCCTTCCCCAAGAGCACAATACAGTTACTGCTGGTCTTGGAAGTTCAATGCTCTAACCACTGATCCACAGCACTTCCATTAACGGAAATACTTGGCAGGTTAACCCTTTACCCAACGAATTGGCCACCTCCACCTGCGTAATTTTCAAATAAAGCATTAGAAAACTTCTTTTTTTTTCAAAAAATGTCAATGAAACCATATCATGTGACCCCTCATTGGAACAAGCTCATTCTGATGAGGGTGTCACATGATATGGTTTTGTTGAATTGTATGAAAATCTTTAAAAATCAATTAATAAAATAATAAATTTTGATAACCTGTGCATTGGGTAAAGGGTTAAGTATGAATACCATTACTGAAAAAAGATATTCTGACATGGTATATAATATTAGGTATTTTATTGCATTATTCTTGATAAAAAATGGCCATGGTATTATGCAACTGACATCTATTAGATAAATCTTTCATGATACCTATCCAAGTGGAGAAACCCATCATTTTGACAACAACATTATGTTGCTTGGATGATTTGTATGAAAAAGTGACATTAAAATATCTTGGAAGGTTCATGACAAAAATTTCATTTATTTTTTGCTATCATCTTTCCTCTGTAACTGAGCACCTTGTGTGGGAAGGTAAAATAACTTTTCAAAGTGGTATTTCCTTCCATCAGGGTTGTCTGTGCTGTCCGTTTATATTAGATGGACAAAAGAACTCATCTGAAGTGGGATTCTTTGCTTTCCTGATAAATCTTGAAGGAATTTAAAGGGAAAGAACTCTTCAGTTTCAAAGTTTTCTGTTGTTAACATTGATAAAACAATTAAATTCCATATGCAAAATTCATCTTATGTTCCCAATATCATTCAACTCAAATCAGACATTCCAGGTTAACCATTCTAGGCTTGGATAAATTTTTCCGAAATTCTACCATATTACAAACTGTTGGTCTGGAACCTTCTTGCCAAGCGAACTCTAAACCCAAAAACCACAGTCAGGGTCTGGTTTAGGGATGCCAGGATTATTAGATTTTCCAAATTGATTAGTCACTGGAGCTGAAATGGTTAACCAATTAATCAATTAACCAATGATCAATGTCTTGTTCAATCAAAAAAGTAATTGATCGATTATTCGTTACTTTTGAGCTACTACATTATATGGGTTAACAAAGGAACAAACTTGCTCCAAAACAGGCAAACATTGTCACACTGACTCACTCACATATGAGACAGAATAAAGCATGCAAGTCACATGCTGATATACTTGTTCACTTGCATGATCATCATATTGTATCGGTAGCTGGAAATGGTCATTCTTAACCCTTTACCCAATAGGTACAAAAGATGATACTTGCAAAATAAATTCTTGAATTACTAAAAATTTTCAATTTTTGTCTCAAAAACATAGCTTATGACCTCCTCAATGAGCCCTTTCCAATTAGGAGTCATAAGCTATGTTTTTTGAGAGAAAAAATAAAAACATAATAAAATTTTAATTATTTTTGCACTGTTCGGTTTTGTCTGTTATGTTGGGTAAAGGGTTAATGCTGTAAATCATCAATGGTATGGCAGTTATTCATCTACCTATTAGGAGAAGTGATTAATTGGTTCACCAAGATTAATCCATTAACCATTTCAGCTGTGTTAGTCGCCAATAATAATTGATGATTTGTCAATAATCGTAATGGTTGATATATAAAATAACGGCTAAGGTAACTCCAAAAATTTATTTCCACATTATGTTTGTACATAGTGACACAATGTCATGACTGTGTAAACTGATTTTATCACCCTCAGTTAGCAGCTCTTATGGAACATAACTCAATATTTCTAACAGTAAATGACAATTGTGGGGCATATCTCCTTCCAAGTTTAAATGGATACCAACCAAGCATTCACAATGTACAGTGTGAAAATACTTGAAGCATTTGCAATGAAAATATGTAATGGCAGTGCAAGGTGCACATGCTAAAAGAATGGTGAAACTTCGAAGAGTTCGATAAATGATCTTAATAAAACCCAACATGGAACACCTAAGCAGTCGATCAACCAAATTACTTTGATGACTGACGATACTGAAGCCACATTGTCTGATTACATAGTGATGCATTTCTCCACATGACAAATTGATATACATAGTTAGCAAGTTAATAGGCATAAACAGAGTGGGTGCAGTAATTTATATAGTGTCATTAGCTATTAACCTCTGATTATTTTCAAGATATTCTTCATCAAATCTAGCCATGGCTGCTGTAAAGCAGCCATGACTAGATTTCATAAAACATTCATATAAATTCAACTCAAGAAATCATTGGTGAAAAAATCCATTTAGTTTACAAGAGTAAAATTTGATTAACTGTGCCAAAATTATACTTATTTCAGTGGCAAGAGAAAAGCTGTCCTGGGTGGGAATATCGGCCAGCAGCAATTAAGGAGTTAAGTTGTTATTGAACATTTTTAGCTCATCTTGGCAAAGTCAAGCTGAGCTAATCTCATTGCTCTCTGTCCATCATCTGTCTGTCTGTCGTCTGTCTGTCGTCTTTTGGTCTTCTCCTCCAAAGCCACTGGGCCAGTTCAAGTGAAAGTTTGTATAGGATTCTTACAGCTACTTTAGAATTTTAAAACAGAAATCTGTGGCCTTTGAAAGTACTTGAAAATTGGACTTTCTTGGTAAAAGTCTAGGAAAGTTCTAACAAATAATCAAAGTGATAAATTGCCTTGTTCTGGTTTTATTTTTTCCAAATTTGATGTTTAGCTTTTTGGTGATAATATCCTGAATGAGATTGCAAACCAGCTTTCTCCAAGTGTTTCTTCAAGAGTTATTGCCCTTGTTGGACTTCAATTTCTTGACATCACATTAACATTCCTAGTGATCAAAATTCGACGAAAACTGTATGCAGCTTTTTGGTGTTTATATCATGAAGCCGATGAAAAATGAAATGTGAACAACTTGTGTCCAAGTATTTATTTGAGAGTTATTCCCCTTGTTGGACTTGGGTGGTTGGGGATTGGCCATCCCATTGAACTTATTAACTTTTGTATGGGTTTTTTGTGTTGAAGAAATCACTGAGTGCTAGCTGTTTCATATCTACACTTCTAGAAAGACACACACGTGTGAATGGGCTAATCGATATGGCATGAGTGCCAGCGTGGAAGGATAGAATGAGAGACTGCAGGCCTTGAGTTTTATCCTTCTGCGATGCAACAAGTGCCATATCAATTAACCCATTCACACGCGTGTGGCATTCTGTGTTTATCACATGCCTTCACGTCTATAAATGCTATTATTAGAAGGACACTCAGCAATTCATTTGACAACTTGTCCCCTGAGTTCCAATGTGTACTATGACATTGTGCCAGTAGGCACATAGAACGCATGGAAACTCAGTGGACGAACTATCAACAAAAAGAACACCTTTTATTGTCAACCAAATTCACAAGGGGAACTCGTGTTACTATTTTTAGCTATCGCTAATGATTCAAATTATAATTGCAATGCATGATTATTAGAAAATTCCATTGAAATTTTACTTCTATTTAAAAATAGTCCATCAACGATTTCCGTTCCACACATATGTGAAGAACAGACTTTCATTTTCCGCATGGTTTAGGATTGCTGTAGATGGGGATTTCGCAGGCGTGTAATATAAAAAAATTATAAATTTAAACATAAACTGTTTAAAAATAGATCAAATTTTATTTGCAGAATAATTTCTTGTGGATCCACAACTTCCGAGTATGATGACACCATGAATGTATCCTGTATTGAAGACAAACACACTTTTCATGTACTGGTGAGCAATAATTTCTTCTCATTTATATTCTTAAGTTCTAACAGGTCCATGAACAAGAAGAATGTCTGCACACCGGACGGCCTGGACGGTATCTCCCAGCACTGAAATTTACTACTAACATGGACCAGTTTAAAAAATTTAGCCTGGCACATATTTTCCGAGATGATTCCAATAATTTTAAGTAAAACCAAATAAAAAACCCATTTGTTTGTCTAGGAATTAAATGAGGGAGTGAGGGTTTTATTTTATTTTTAACAAAGTCAAGCTGAGCTAATCTAATCGCTCTCCGTTCATCAACATCATGTTTTGGTCTTCTCCAAAACCACTGGGCCAATTCAAGTGAAAATTTTTGTGAGTGATGGTCCCAAAGGGGTATTGGATTTTGTTCAACTCACCATGCCCAGCCCCATAGGGAGAGGGTGGGGGACAATGCTCCAAAACATTTTTAGCTCACCTGACTGAAAGTCAGGGTGAGCTTTTCTGATCACTTTTCGTCCGGCGTCCGTCGTCCATCGTGAAGGTGGTGTTTGGGCCTTTTTCTCCCAAACCACTGGCCGCATATTAATGAAATTTCATGTGAGCAGGGGCTATATAAGGGCATTTTGATTTTTTATCAAATTAGGTTTCAGCTCATATTGAGCAGAGGGATGGGGCAAAAACGCTCCATTTTTTAAAAAATCTTCTTCTCAAGAACCAGCAATAGCAGAAACTTGATATTTGGTATGCAGCTTCCTTTTGAGGTGTAGACTCAAGTTTGTTCAAGAGAAGTTTGTCGGGCATTATTTGCCTTCGTTATGGGAGGGGCAAAAATTTTGGCCACGCCTAAAATTTCTATTTTCAGAACCGTCAGGTCGATTTGAACCAAATTTGATATGAGGTGATAATGGGTCATAAGCAGTTGATTGATGCAAAAAAAAATTTTCTCATTGCCTCGTGGGAACCTCGGGAGCTAAAAATAGGAAAAACCTTAAAACTGCCATATCTCCAAAACTACACGGCACAGGGAGTTCTTATGTTGTATAAAGCTTACTTTTATCTAGTAGAATAGAGTGGTTAAAAAAAATCCCTATCGGTTTGATCACAAGGTACTTTTTTCAGGACTTTGAAAAAGTGCTGAGTCAGCACTTTTTAACACTGTAGGCAATGGGAAAAAGATTAAAAAATCTTCTTCTCCAGATCCAGCAGGCAGAATCTTTTGATATTTGGTATGCAACATTGTAGGGTGGATCTGATTCAAGTTTGTTCAAATCGGCCCCCTGGGTTCATATTTGGGCTCAGTACAGGAGCCCGATTTCGAACTTAGTGCATTTCAGGCAAATTTCTTAAAAAATCTTCTTCTCCAGATCCAGCAGGCAGAATTGTTTGATATTTGGTATGCAACATTGTGGGGTGGATCTGATTCAAGTTTGTTCAAATCGGCTCCCTGGATTCATATTTGGGCTCACTATAGAAGCCCGAATTCGATCTTAGTGCATTTCAGGCAAATTTCTTAAAAAATCTTCTTCTTCAGATCGAGCAGGCAGAATCTTTTGATATTTGGCATGCAACATTGTGGGGTGGATCTGATTCAAGTTTGTTCAAATCGGCCACCTGGGTGTATATTTGGGCTAAGTATAGAAGCTCGAATTCGAACTTAGTGCATTTCAGGCAAATTTCTTAAAAAATCTTCTTCTCCAGATCCAGCAGGCAGAATCTTTTGATATTTGGTATGCAACATTGTGGGGTGGATCTGATTCAAGTTTGTTCAAATCGGCCCCCCTGGATTCATATTTGGGCTCACTATAGAAGCCCAAATTCGAACTTAGTGCATTTCAGGCAAATTTCTTAAAAAATCTTCTTCTCCAGATCCAGCAGGCAGAATCTTTTGTTATTTGTTATGCAACATTGTGGGGTGGATCTGATTCAAGTTTGTTCAAATAGAGATCCAGCAGGCAGAATCTTTTGATATTTGGTATGCAACATTGTGGGGTGGATCTGATTCAAGTTTGTTCAAATCGGCCCCCCTGGATTCATATTTGGGCTCACTATAGAAGCCCAAATTCGAACTTAGTGCATTTCAGGCAAATTTCTTAAAAAATCTTCTTCTCTAGATCCAGCAGGCAGAATCTTTTGTTATTTGTTATGCAACATTGTGGGTTGGATCTGATTCAAGTTTGTTCAAATAGGCCCTCTGGGTTTATATTTGGGCTCAGTATAGAAGCTTGAGTTCGAACTTAGTGCATTTCAGGCAAATTTCTTAAAAAATCTTCTTCTCCAGATCCAGTGGGCAGAATCTTTTGATATATGGTATGCAACATTGTGAGGTAGATCTGATTCAAGTTTCTTCAAATCGGCCCCCTGGATTCATATTTGGGCTCACTATAGAAGCCCGAATTCGAACTTAGTGCATTTCAGGCAAATTTCTTAAAAAATCTTCTTCTCCAGATTCAGCAGGCAGAATCTTTTGATATTTGGTATGCAACATTGTGGGGTGGATCTGATTCAAGTTTGTTCAAATCGGCTTCCTAGATTCATATTTGGGCTCACTATAGAAGCCCGAATTCGATCTTAGTGCATTTCAGGCAAATTTCTTAAAAAATCTTCTTCTCCAGATCCAGCAGGCAGAATTGTTTGATATTTGGTATGCAACATTGTGGGGTGGATCTGATTCAAGTTTGTTCAAATCGGCTCCCTGGATTCATATTTGGGCTCACTATAGAAGCCCGAATTCGATCTTAGTGCATTTCAGGCAAATTTCTTAAAAAATCTTCTTCTTCAGATCGAGCAGGCAGAATCTTTTGATATTTGGCATGCAACATTGTGGGGTGGATCTGATTCAAGTTTGTTCAAATCGGCCACCTGGGTGTATATTTGGGCTCAGTATAGAAGCTCGAATTCGAACTTAGTGCATTTCAGGCAAATTTCTTAAAAAATCTTCTTCTCCAGATCCAGCAGGCAGAATCTTTTGATATTTGGTATGCAACATTGTGGGGTGGATCTGATTCAAGTTTGTTCAAATCGGCCCCCCTGGATTCATATTTGGGCTCACTATAGAAGCCCAAATTCGAACTTAGTGCATTTCAGGCAAATTTCTTAAAAAATCTTCTTCTCCAGATCCAGCAGGCAGAATCTTTTGTTATTTGTTATGCAACATTGTGGGTTGGATCTGATTCAAGTTTGTTCAAATAGGCCCTCTGGGTTTATATTTGGGCTCAGTATAGAAGCTTGAGTTCGAACTTAGTGCATTTCAGGCAAATTTCTTAAAAAATCTTCTCCAGATCCAGTGGGCAGAATCTTTTGATATATGGTATGCAACATTGTGAGGTAGATCTGATTCAAGTTTCTTCAAAACGGCCCCCTGGATTCATATTTGGGCTCACTATAGAAGCCCAAATTCGAACTTAGTGCATTTCAGGCAAATTTCTTAAAAAATCTTCTTCTCCAGATTCAGCAGGCAGAATCTTTTGATATTTGGTATGCAACATTGTGGGGTGGATCTGATTCAAGTTTGTTCAAATCGGCTTCCTAGATTCATATTTGGGCTCACTATAGAAGCTCGATTTTGAACTTAATGCATTTCAGGCAAATTTCTTTGAAAATCTTCTTCTCAAGATCCAGCAGGCAGAATCTTTTGATATTTGGTATGCACCATGCTTAGGGGGTGAGATTCAAGTTTGTTCAAGCCAAGTCCCTAGGTCCATATTTGGACTCACTGTGGGAGCTTGAATTGTAACGTAGTTCAAAATGAGGAATTTTCTTTAAAAATCTTCTCAAGATCCAGTAGGCAGAATCTTTTGATATTTGGTATGCACCATGCTTAGGGAGTGAGATTCAACTTTGTTCAAGCCAAGTCCCTAGGTCCATATTTGGACTCACTGTGGGAGCCCGAATTATAACTTAGTTCAATATGAGGAATATTCTTTAAAAATCTTCTTTTTTTTTTTAGATCCACTGGTCAGAATCTTTGGATATTTAGTATAAGCTTTTCTTAGGAGGAGCAGATGCAACTTGTTGAAATCAATTCTCTGGGTTGATATTTAGGCTACCATGTCAGGTGAGTGCCCTCAGACCCCTTGGGGCCTCTTGTTAAAATCCTCTTCTCATGAACCAGTGGGTACAATGTCTTGATATTTGTTATGGAGCTTCCTTTTGAGGTGTAGAATCAAGTTTATTCAAACAAAGTTCATGAAGCAATATTTGGCTTTGTAATGGGAGGGGGAAGATTTTTGGCCCTGCCCAAAATTTATATTTTCTGAACTGATAGTCCGGTTTAAACCAAATAACTTATATGGTATTATTGGGTCATAAGTACTTGACTTGTGCAAAAAAAAAAAAAAACCTCCTGCATCCCCATGGGAACCCCAGGAGTTAAAAATAGAAATATTTTCAAACGCCCATATTTCCCAAACCACATGGAACAGAGAACAGGTATTTGGTATGAATCATTTTTAAGACCAGTAGAATTGAATGGTAAAAAAAATTGCCATTGGTTATGTTAGGGTGTTCTGTAAAGGGCATCAAAAAATGCAGAGTCAGCATATTTGCAAAAATTAAAAAAAAATGTTTTCTCCAGAAGCAATGGTCAGAATCTTTTGATATTTGGTATACAGCATCCATAGGGGGGTCAGACACAACTTTGTTAAAATGAAACCCCTTGGTTCATATTTGGGCTGAGAGTAGGATCCCAAATTTTTAATATGGGGAATATTCTTTAAAAATCTTCTTCAGAACCACCAGTCAGGATCTTTTAATGTTTGGTATACACCATTGTTATGAGGGTCAGATCTAAGATTGTTCAAACAAAGTCCCTAGGTTAATATTTAATTTTAACTTAGTGCAATATGGCGGATAATTTTTTAAAATCTTCTTCAAATTCACCTGTCAGAATCCTTTCATAATGGTTAACAACATCTCTGGGGGAGTCAGACTCAAGTTTGTTCAAATTGGTTCCCTGGGTTAATATTTGGGCTCCTTATTGTAGCCCGAATTTTAACTTAGTGCAATATGAGGAAATTTCGTTAAAAATCTCCTTCTTCAGATCCACTAGCAAGCCGATGTGAACCAAACTTTGCATGAATGGGCTATGGGAGGTCCTCTACAAACAATCCTCATTTTGTTCCTGTTGGATGAAAAACATGGCTGCCAGAGGCATTCTTCAATTCTGATTGGTCAATTTTGAAAAATCTCTGAAACTACAAGGCCAAATGTTTTAAAACGTCACATGCTTGATGACTGGGCCATCTTCTACCAATGATCCTTATTTAATGTTGACCGGCCGTAAATTGCGGCTCATAGTTACTTTGAAACCCTATGGGGAATCACATTTTCATCTTCTTGTCTGAAACTACTTGGCCAGTGTGAACCAAACTTGGCACAAATAATGTATGGAAAGTCCTCAGAAAACAATCATTATTCTGTTTTGCTCAGATGAAGGAGCACGACAACCAGCTGCATTCTTTGATTTTGATTAGAATAACTGAAGGATATGTAGAGTGATTACAGGCTCTTTAGAGCTTCTTGTCTCTCATATTTGTTGCATGACACCCTGTTTTCGGGTCAGAAAAAGTTGTCTGAAGACCTATACTTGACAAAGATATTTGAATGCCAAAATTTAATTGATGCGATCATAATTTTTTTTCAACTGAACGTTAATCTTTGCCTATGGAAAAATATTTAGTTCTTTGATACCATTTAATGCTAACATTGTGTCCAGTGTGTAACAGCCTATGATGTTTGTTATCTGTTTGGAATAGAAAGTTTAAATACTGCAAAGTACAAGCGTTTTCTTTCAGTTAACACAATACAATTCTCGTTTTACTTTTAGTGGATAATAACTGTGCACCTAAGACACCCCACCCCCTTCTCTCCCGCCCCTCCCCACTAGAACTGACACTGACTTGGAAAATTAAGGAAAATTGGGGTTCTTATCAGAAAGCTTATGAAGTACTATTGATTTATGGAATTTTATATTGAAAAACTGTCCCAAATAATCACACTCATTGAGCTCATTACAATGAATGGTCACATGATATGGTTTTGTTGAAACTTTTGGAAAAATAATGTTTTTTCAACTGCGCAGTTTGTATATTATGTGGGAATACATGGCCAATGCATTAAGTAAAGTGTTAATCAAGTTATTACACTTGAGTATTGTAAGATAAATCTATCGTCATCATTGTGTTTATGTACAAAATGTTGTAACACAGAGTCTCCCTCTTGATTCTAATAGCTATATCTCAACTCATCTCCGATTCATTGAGATATAGCCTTAGAAATAAGCGCTCGACTATGATACAACATTTTGTACATGAACATAATGGTGATGATATATATTTATCTACTATATGGACTTCCAAATTTAATAAAACATCTAACTGACATCGATATAAGTTGACTCATGGGTGTAAAGGCATGATTAGCCTTGTTGCATACTAATTGGCAACCTGTAGATTTATAAGTATATACAGGTGTTCTAACATATATACTACCTGTTAGAGAATCCATAAAAAACACCTGGCCTGGTTGTTTATATTGACCTATATAATATTAGTAAAAAATAATGAGCTTAGGTCACCTAAATAAATTCTGTAATAACTACATCATTTATTTACAGTTCAACTCTATGATAACTCTTGATTTTGTAATAATTATCAAAACTCTTTATCAGAGCCTAATTAAACCTCCACAGTGATCTTGCAAATGATTTTCATAATACAACTAGGAATTTAACCAATTCAATTGACAGGGCTCATTGTTAGCTCACCTGACTGAATCACTCACCATCCTTAGTCCGTCAACATGGTGTTTGCACCTACTCCTCCCAAACTTCTGAACCAATTTCAGTTAAATTTGAGGTTTTTGTTTGTTCTGACATCGCATTTTGTTTCTGTTCCAATTCCAATATACTTGCCCAGCCCCGAGGGGGGAGGCCTTGGGGGAAGCTCCCAAATTTAAAAAACAATCTTCTCATGAACCAGTGGTTACAATGACTTGATATTTGGTACTGAGCTTCCTTTTGATGTGTAAAATCAAGTTTGTTCAAACGAAGTTCATGGAGCAATATTTGCCTTTGGGAGGGGCAAGATTTTTGGCCCTGCCCAAAATGTCTATTTTCTGAACCAAAGCTGATTTGAACCAAATTTGGTATGTGGTATTATTGAGTCATAAGCACCTGATTCCTGCAAAAAAAATCCTCTATCCTCTTTAGAACCCCAGGAGCTAAAAATAGAAATATTTTTAAATGCCCATGTTTCCCACACTGCACAGAACAGAGACCTGTTATTTGGTTTGAAGCATCCTTAGGGCCTGTAGAATGGAACAGTAACAAATATTGCCACCGGTTTGTCATAGTGCATTGCAGATGGATTTAAAAAAAATGCTGAGATGGCATATATGTAAAAATTTTAAAAATCTTCTTCTCCAGAACCACTGATTAGAATCTGTACAGCATTCATAGGGTGGTCAGACTCCAGTTTGTTAAAATTTAGCCCCTCAATTTATATTTTGGCTCAATACAGGAACCTGAATTTAAATTGGTGCAATATGAGACAAACTCTTTAAAGAATCTTCTACAGAACCACCAGTCAGAATCTTTTAATATCTGGTGTACAACATCATTACAGAGGACAGATTCATGTTTGTTCAAAGCAAGTCCCCCAGTTAATATTTGGGCTCCCCATGGGTCCTGAATTTTAACTTCAGTGCAATATGAAGAATAATTTTTAGAAAACTTCTTCTTCAGATCCACCAGAATCTGTTGATATTTGGTATACAGCATCCTTAGGAAGGTCAGATCTAAATGTGTTCAATCCAAATCCCTGTCTTAATATTTGGGTTTCCTGTTGGAGCCCAAATTTTAACTTAGTTCAATATGAGGAATAATCTCTAAAACTCTTTGTCTCCAGAGCCAGTAGTCAGAATCTTTTGATTTCTGGTATACAGATTTCTTACAGCGATTGGATTCAAATCAAACCTATTGGCTAATAATTGGGCTCTTCATGCGAGTCCAAATTTTAACATTGTTCAGTATGGGGAATAATCTTTAAAAAATTTCTTCTTCAGATCCACTAGTCAGAATCTTTTGATGTTTGGTATACAGTATCCTAAAGGAGGTCAGATGTAAGTTTGTTCAAACCAAATTCCTGTGTTACTATCTGGGCCCCCCCATTGGAGTCTAAAATTAACTTAGTCCAATATGTGGAATAATCTTTTTCTCCAGAACCACTGGTCATAAACTTTTGATATACAGTATGCAGAATCCTTAAAGGGATCGGATTCAAATTTGTTCAAATCAAGCCTATCAGTTAATAATTGGGCTCTCTATGTGAGCCTGAATTTTAACTTAGTGTAATATCTTCTTCAGATCCACCAGTCAAATAGTGGGACAAAAATCACAATGGTGCATTGATTCGTTTGAAAGTAGCAAATACCAATTAGTCAATGACCAAAATGGTAATCAATTTTGCATACAACCAATGGCTAACCGATTAGTCAGTTATTTGAGGCACCCCTAATTTAACCCTTTATCTAACATGAAAAGGTTGGCGATGTTTCTAAACAAAATTCTTGAATGTTCAAACCAAGTTTCTGTGTTAATATTTAGGCGCCTTGTTAGAGCCCAAATTTGAACTTTGTCCAGTATGAGGAATAATCTGTGAAACCCTTTTTCTCCAGAACCACTTTTCAGAATCTTTTGATATATGATATCCCAAATCCTTAAATGGATCTGATTCAAGTTTGTTTAATCAAGCCCATCAGTTGATAATTGGGCTCTATGCGCCCCTGAATTTTAACTTAGTGCGAATATGGGGAATAATCTTCAGGAAATCTTTTTCATCAGATCCACCAGTCAGAATCTTATGATTAGCTCAACTTTGGCGAAGCCAAATTTGAGCTTATGCCATGGCCAGTCATCCGTCTTCCGTCTGCAACAATTCAGTACGGCTCAGGCTAGAGGCCGTATTTATGAACCGATCTTTACGAAACTTCTTGGGTACCTTTGTTATGACCGTGGGACGAGAACGAGTGTTTTTGGATCCGATCCGAAATTCAAGTTGGCCGCTGGCAGCCATTTTGTACAGACTTAGGTGAAATCTGATTTTTGTGCAGAACTTCCATATGAAAACGCTGATTTGAATAATTTTTTGTATGAATGTTTAGTACCATGGGATACATCACATATAATACAGTTTTTTTTTCTCATACGTAAATTATGCAAATTAGACTAACTTTTATGTTTTTAGTGTTACTTTCAGCACTGTAAGTGCAAATGCCAATACGGCTCGGGCTAGAGGCCGTATTTATAAACCGATCTTTACGAAACTTCTTGGGTACCTTTGGTATCACCGTGGGACGAGAACGAGTGTTTTTGGGTGCGGTCCGAAATTCAACCGATGGCAGCCATTTTGTACAAAATTAGGTGCAATCAGATTTTTGCACAGAACTTCCATATGAAAGCGCTGATTTGAAAATTTTTTTGTGTGAATGTTTAGTACCATGGGATACATCACATATAATACGGGTTTTTTTCTCGTGCAGAAATTATGCAAATTAGATGAACTTTGATTTTTTCAGTGCTACTTACACACAGTAAGTACACATGTCAATACGGCTCAGGCTAGAGGCTGTATTTATCAACCGATCTTCACGAAACTTCTTGGGTACCTCTGTTATCACCTTGGGATGTGAACGAGTGTTTCTGAGTGCGGTCCAAAATTCAAGATGGCTGCCAGTGGTCATTTTGTACCGAAATTAGGTGTAATCAGTTTTTTGTACACAACTTCTATACGGCTCAGGCTAGAGGCCTTATTTATGAACCGATCTTTTCGAAACTTCTTCGGTACCTTTGTTATCACCGTGGGATGAGAACGGGTGTTTTTGGGTGTGGTCCAAAATTCAAGATGGCCACCAGCAGCCATTTTGTACCAAAATTATTCAAATCAGCGCTTTCATATGGAAGTTCTGCGCAAAAATCTGATTGACCTAATTTTGTACAAAATGGCTGCCAGCGGCCAACTTGAATTTCGGATCGGACCCCAAAACACTCGTTCTTGTCCCACGGTGATACCAAAGGTACCCAAGAAGTTTCGTAAAGATCGGTTCATAAATACGGCCTCTAGCCCGAGACGTATTAAATTGTTGATGGACAGACGGACAAGTGGCCATGGCATAAGCTCAAATTTGGCTTCACCAAAGTTGAGCTAACCAAAGTTGAGCTAAAAATTAGTTATTCAAGAATTTTGTTTGCAAGTGTCATCTGCATTTCAGGTTAGGTAAAGGGTTAAAAGGTGAATAAATGGTGTATGAGAACTATTTAACCACATAATAATACCCTTGTGCAAACAACACATCACGGTGAATAAAAGTGATGAATAAAAGCTCTAAGTCATACCATAAAAGCATACACAAGGAATTTTAATCATTTAAAGTATTTACACAAGGGAAAGAGTGAGAGATATTGCAAGTTGAGATGACAGCTATGGCCTGTTTCCTGGATGCATGACTACCTGAGTGGGTGTAAAATTGTGATTCTGGACCGAATCATGAAAATGTGACTTTTGTAGGTTGGAGATGACCTTAATCAAAAATAGAATAGTAAATACAATTTTATCTGTAATGTAGAGACTGTCTCCGGTATCTATCTCGGGTCTCAACTTTTGACTTCAATCAATCAGATCTCTCCATTCATCTAAGCCCCGCTCAATGTCACCTCATTACAAGTAAGCAGTGACTAGAACAGGTATTGCTTGAATGACTCAAATCTTATCAAGAAAAATTAGCTACTGAGTAATTACCCAAAAGGGTGACTCCTCATATGACTCTTCAACTCATCTGGATATTTGAGGATACCTATGACATGGCTCTTATACAGCTCCTAGCTCTTATATGGTTCCTAGCTCCTGTAAGGCTCCTAGCTCCTTTTTGGCTCCTATGATTAGCTTCCACTCTTTTCTCCCACTACCAGGGTTCATACACTTTTAATAGAATCAGATTCCATGACTTTTCCATGACCATTCCAAAACTTTTCAAAAAAAATTTCACGACTGGGTTAGTTCGCACCCAAATAGAAAAGCTTTGTTTTTTGCATAATTTTTGCGCAAGTCCCACGTAATTTTTACACAAAATCAATCCCTTTTAAATCTGGTTATGAATTCCATGACTTTTCCAAAACTTTAACCCTTTCAGCCCATTTTCCAAAACTTTTCAAGGCCCTGGAATTTTTTTTCAAAATTCCATGACTTTTCCAGGATTCCATGACCCGTACAAACCCTGCCCACTACTACTAGTCTGTACCCGTACTAGTCGCTACCACTTTCTGTCAGAGTCTCCCTCTATTACTAATGGCCTGTGGTACAACTATGGCTCTTAATACCCACCACTACACATCTACCGCTACAGAACTTAGTTCATATTACTGTCAGACTTGGATTCCAGTACTACTAGCAATCGAGTACAGACAGTTTACTCTTATAACTCCCCGACTCATCTTGGGGAAAAAAGAGGTGCTGATGTCCAGACAGTTGTAAGACAGGGATGCTGTAAGTATGGTGCACAGAAATATGAATGATGATGTTATCAAATGAGCTAAAGAGCCATGAGAGCAATTGCTCATTGGAGTATTTATTTATGTATTTTATTTATTTATTGGTGTTTAAGGTCACATACTTATACACAATGGCTAATCGTGACCATGACAGTTTTATGGGTGGAGGAAGCCAGAGTCCCTGGAGAGAACCACTGAGTATCGATGAGTAACTGGCAGTTCCTCAACATTCTAACTCTGTTCAAGCTCTGCTCAAGTAGGGTTAAAGTGGTTGAAGACATGTGCATCATCGACATGCAGTACGCCTTAGTACACGATGTCATCGTGCTCCAGTGTATGCAACTGGGATAAAGAGCCTTGCCCAAGGACACGAAGCAGGTCATCCCAGATGGGGATTGAACTCGGGACCTCTAGCATAGAAGTCCAACAATCTACCACTGAGCCACCATGCTCCCCTGCTCATTGGAGTAAAAACACTCTTACGACTCTTTGACTCAGAAAAGAGTGGCACAAACAGACCTGTGAAGTTGAAGTGAGAATAGAGTGATTTCTGAGCGAAAGTAGTGACATTCTAATTTTTAGCTCAACTTTGACGAAGTCAAATTTGAGCTATTGTCATGGCCCGTCGTCCATCGTCCGTCTGTCCGTCCGTCCGTCTGTCCGTCTGTCCGTACGTCAACAATTGGCTATGGCTCGGGCTAGAGGTCGTATTTATGAACCGATCTTTACGAAACTTCTTGTGTACCTTTGTTATGACCCTGGGATGGGAACGAGTGTTTTTAGGTGTGGTCCAAAATTCAAGATGGCTGCCAGTGGCCATTTTGTACCGATGATGCAAAAATCAGTTTTTTGTACAGAACTTCTGTATGAAAGTTCTGATTTGAATAAAGTTTTGTATAAATGTTTAGTACCATGGGATACATCACATATAATACGGGTTTTTTTCTCGTGCGTAAATTATGCAAATTAGACTGACTTTGATTTATTTAGTGTTACTTTCAGAGCTGTAAGTGCCAAGCTGCTATGGCTCGGGCTAGAGGCCGTATTTATGAACCGATCTTTACGAAACTTCTTGGGTACCTTTGTTATGACCGTGGGACGAGAACGAATGTTTTTGGGTGTGGTCCGTAATTCAAGATGGCTGCCAGCTGCCATTTTGTACCGACGATGCAGAAATCTGTTTTTTGTACAGAACTTCCATATGAAAGCTCTGATTTGAATAATTTTTTGTATGAATGTTTAGTACCATGGGATACATCACATATAATACGGGGTTTTTTCTCGTACGTAAATTGTGCAAATTAGACTAATTTTGATGTTTTTTGGGGTTACTTTCAGCACTGTAAGTGCAAATGCCAATACGGCTCGGGCTAGAGGCCGTATTTATGAACCGATCTTTACGAAACTTCTTGGGTACCTTTGGTATCACCGTGGGACGAGAACGAGTGTTTTTGGGTCCGGTCCGAAATTCAAGATGGCCGATGGCAGCCTTTTTGTACAAAATTAGGTGCAATCAGATTTTTGCACAGAACTTCCATATGAAAGCCCTGATTTGAATAATTTTTTGTGTGAATGTTTAGTACCATGGGATACATCACATATAATACGGGTTTTTTTCTCATGCAGAAATTATGCAAATTAGATGAACTTTGATTTTTTCAGTGCGACTTACACACAGTAAGTACACATGTCAATACAGCTCGGGCTAGAGTCTGTATTTATGAACCGATCTTCACGAAACGTCTTGGGTACCTTTGTTATCACCTTGGGACGAGAACGAGTGTTTCTGGGTGCGGTCCAAAATTCAAGATGGCTGCCAGTGGCCATTTTGTACCGGAATTAGGTCTAATCAGTTTTTTGTACACAACTTCTATATACGGCTCAGGCTAGAGGCCGTATTTATGAACCGATCTTTACGAAACTTCTTGGGTGCCTTTGTTATCACCATGGGATGAGAACCAGTGTTTTGGGGTGTGGTCCAAAATTCAAGATGGCCACCAGCAGCCATTTTGTACCAAAATTAGTGCAATCAGTCTTTTGTATAGAACTTCTGTATGAAAGTTCTGATTTTAATAAATTTTTGTATGAATGTTTAGTAACATGGAATACATCACATATTGTAAGGGGTTTTTTTTCGTGCAGAAATTATGCAAATTAGATGAACTTTGATTTATTCAGTGCAACTTACACAATGTAAGCACACATGTCAATACGGCTCAGGGTAGAGGCTGTATTTATGAACCGATCTTCACAAATCTTCTTGGGTACCTTTGTTATCTCCTTGGGATGAGAATGAGTGTTTCTGGGTACGGTCCAAAATTCAAGATGGCTGTCAGTGGCCATTTTGTACCGAAATTAGGTCCAATCAGTTTTTTGTCACAAGTTCTATACAGCTCGTATTTATGAACTGATCTTCACAAAACTTCTTGAGTACTTTTGTTTTCACCTTGGGACAGGAACGAGTGTGTTTTGGGGTGCCTTTGTTATCACTGTGCTGTGAGAACAAATATTTTGGGGTTCAGTCAGACCCACTCTGGGACTCAAAGATTTTTTCTAGTTCAGCATCTGACTGTCACCCACCTTTACAATACTTTACCTATACATTTGTTACAGGCAACGGTCAGTATTTATGTACAGACCGTTACAATACTTTATATGTACCTTTGTTATCAGGTCATTACCTAGATGTTTGTCATTGCTGTGTCACATACTATACATGTACATGTCTTTGTCTTGACAAGTTGAGCTACAGTGTCATTGACACTTTCATTATATGGATCAAAGAGAAAAATAAATCAATTTTGATAGCGAGATTCTGTGAAAATCATCAGTTTTCAGACTCATTTAAAGAAAAATTTGTTTTATAAAATGGTGAGTCTCCCTCTAAAATAGTGAGACTTAACATGTCTCTGCTGACGTCCAGTCAGTTGTAATACCTTTGTTATCACCTTGGGACGAGAACGAGTGTTTCTGAGTGTGGTCCAAAATTCAAGATGGCTGCCAGTGGCCATTTTGTACCGAAATTAGATCCAATCAGTTTCTTGTCACAACTTATATACAGCTCGTATTTATGAACTGATCTTCACGAAACTACTTGGGTACCTTTGTTTTCACCTTGGGACAGGAATGAGTGTGTTTTGTTTAGCCTTTGTTATCACTGTGCTATGAGAACAAATATTTTGGGGTTCAGTCAGACCCACTCTGGGACTCGAAGATTTCTTTTCTAGTTTAGCATCTGTCTGTCACCAACTTTTACAATACTTTACCTATACATTTGTTACAGGCTATGGTCAGTATTTATGAACAGACCGTTACAATACTTTATATGTACCTTTGTTATCAGGTCATTACCTAGGTGTTTGTCATTGCTGTGTCACATACTATACATGTACATGTCTTAACAAGTTGAGCTATAGTGTCATTGACACTTTCATTTAAATCTACTGACAACCCTCAAATACCCAAGCATTACTGACCTATTTGTCCTCATTATTCCCAATATAAGCATCTATTCTGTTATATCTTGTTTGACAGAGCTCAAAGAGCTCTGCCAGACAAGATGTAATAAAATAAATGCTCAATTTGTCACCAGCACAGAGCAAAATATCCAAATTCTGGTTAATTGAAAACTCCTGTAACCCTTTACCTAACAAATTGGCTGCATTCACCTACTCACATTATTTAAAAATTGAGCAGAAAAAAAAATTATTCCAAAAATTTCAACAAAAACATATCACTGGGCTCGTTCCAGTGAGGGTTCACATGATATGGTTTTGTTGACTTTTTTGAAAAATTCAAATAAACTTTAAAATTATGTGTGTTAGCTAAAGGGATAATAGAGTATATTTTAGTGACAGAGTAACTATTCAGTTGACAGAGTTCAACTGTATCATCAGCCACCAGAAGAGTCCAAATTTGGGCTTCTATCACCCAATCAGTACAAGATTCAGCATTTCTTATCAACCTACCGTACAGTTGTTAACAACAGGCAACACTGCAGTAGAAGTCCCTAACTCAGAAATATACTCTCTATTTTGTTCTCTCCCAAGCGATTTGGGAAAGAAACACTAGTGGTGCAAAAGCGCCAAGAAAAAATAAGCCAAAACTGGGTTGAGTGTGACTGGCGCACACCAAGTAGGGGACACTCTTCTCCTTGTACTAATCCATGGCTTCTGGAACGTGCGCAGACATATAACCAATGTGTCATTCTTTTTTCTTCTGCCATCTTGTCAAGGTGCAGATTTTTTGCTCATCAACAGTGATACCTTTTGACTCAATGTTGATGATGTTCCTGCTCTGAAGTGTGGACTCGTAGCTGTTTTCTTCACTATCCAGACATACAGGGCTGTGTTTTTGTATATTCTCTCAATTATTCACTATATTTTTCGTGATAAATCTCTATACCGATTTTGTGTGCAATTTTCGCGCACTGTGCTGTTTCGGTCTATTGTTCATTAATGTTAACCCTTTGGGTACTGCTTTTATTTGAGTTAGGTATCAGCTGGGGGCTGTTGTGACAGCTTTTTTCTCCCCTCTGTTGAGGGTAGAATTTCTGCCAGTTCCCTTTTTGGCTGTAGGGGTGCTTTTTCTGTTCCCATCGGGCCTTTGTTTCCTGCCACCTTACTCTGGTAGCTGGGGGTGTCCTGTATTATTTTTTCTTTGGCTTCACCTCCCCATCTACATTGCTCTCACCAGATATGCCTAGGACGATACCTTGTGAGTGATTTTTGTTGTCTCAGCATGTTGAGGTTTCCCATTATTCATGCTCCACTTTATATGGGTGTTCTGTTGAAAGACCCTGTGGGTGGTGTGGTCTTCCACCTTTTGGGCTTCAGTCTGTCGTGTAGTTCGGCCAAGTGCCATTTCCTCCCGCATCCACGGGAAGGGGAACACAATCGTTCGCAGCCTCCCGAAACCAACACGACCACGTCTGGAGAGTGTTCTACCCCCTCAGTGGGGGTTTTGCAGTTTTTTTTGTGGTGTGGATACCGTGGTAGCTGCTGACTTTCTGGTGAGGCGATGCCTGGTTCCGGGACTACTGTCTTCCTCCAGTTGACATCTGAGGCTGTCACTTGGGTTGTGACTCCTCATTTGGAGCCGAGCTCGGTTGCTCTCTCCACTTTTCTGCCTTTGTCAACAACTCCTGATGTATCTGCTCCTGCTGCTGCTCTGTCGGTGACGTCATCGGTCTCTGTGTCAGCTGGCCTCGGCTTATCCCTGCAGGGGTCTGCAGGGATTTCTGATTTGGACGTGGGATATCGGCCTCAGCCTTCCCTGGCTTCAACTCGGCGAAGTCGGAAATGGTTGCCGGCCAATCCCTCTGCTGTGGTCTCTCAGCCATCAAGCCCAGCAGGTTTCGCTTTGGATTCAGATGCCCATGGTGGGGTCACCATGGACTGTTGCACTTCCATCCACACACTCTGGTCCTTCGGCCAGTTTTGCGGGACTGGCATATTTTTGTGCAGTCTGGACCTTCTGTCCCTCAGAGGTCCACGGCGACTCTCCTGAGTTCCCGCACTTCAGATCCTTGTGGTATTTCATACCCCTATAAACGCCATGTGCTGGGTGTTCTAGAGGATCGTGACTCTTTGCTGGTTAAGAGGGTCAGATGCGAAGCCACTTTGCCGGGCCGTTCCGTGAGCTTAGGGAGGCCCTCTTCTTGCTCATGCAGGTTCTTTCCAAGAGCCTTCCTGTTGCCTCCAGCGAGGCTTCTAGTGGCTTCCAGGCACCCCCACCCTATGGTGCCGCCTCTCGGGATTGTAAACAGGCTGCTTTTTGATCCCCTGGTGTTCCTACACCATGGGAGGCATCTGCTGGTATATTGCTCGACATGGGCTATGTGTCTTCAGACTCAGGCGATGGGTCAGACACACCTGATGTCAAAAGCCTTCAGTCTTCTGATATGGGGGCGGCTCTTGACTTTGTGTTTGAGTTCCTTCTGGAACTCAAACCGACAGACCAGCCGGAGGTTTCAGCCAGGCTGCAACCTGCTTCTGGGCACCTTCGACCGTACCCGTTGGTACAAGTGGTCGAAGCTTTTGCAGCATTGGACTCAAAGCTGAGTTCCAAGGCTATGAAGACTTCATTCTTCACTAGTGCTGATACCTTTTTGCCCCCTGTGCATTATCATTCCTATGATTCTGCCAATCCATCGGTCTGCCAGACTTTGATGGTCTTGGATCAGGACTCCTTCTCCCTCGGGCTTTCCAAGCCCAAGTTGGCCGTTATTCCTCTGGAGACTTTGGAGTCCCTGTTGGGCTTATCCAGAGAGATACTAGGCATGCTTTCTCTCTTGGATCACGTGTCTCTCCTTTGGCTGCTTATCTGCCTCCAGATAAGTTTGATGACATACAGGCTCCGTTGCGTGTGATCTCTAAGGCACTCATGCATCTTACTCACACGCATGCCTGTAACATGGCTATTTGGAATTAGATCGCCAGGACACTGTGTTAGACACAAGCCATTCTCTTCCTGAAGGGCAGTACGCTGCTCTTTGATCCTCTTCTTTGGTAGGTTCGCGACTATTCCATGATTCTGTGGCGATGGTCCAGGATGAGGTCCAGCGTCATTCCAAAGATCAGCTGCTGCTTCTTCCTCTTACTCATGTGGTAAGTGTAAGTGTCGGCAGTCCAAAGGGAGGTCTCAGGATCCTTCATCTAGCAGAGGAGGTGGTTTCTCCTCGCCGGGGCTAAAAATGAAGGTCCTCACCCCGATTCCATCCCAAATTCCTTCAGACGGTTCATGTCAGGAACTTTTGATTATGGCGATCGACAATCTCCTGTCAAAGGGGGCGATCAAGGTCATCAAGAACATTCATGCTGTGGGATTTTAATCCCGCCTGTTCTTGGTGCCAAAGAAGGACGACCAACTCCGACCGGTTATCGATCTGAGTATCCTGAACCAGTCTATCATTGCTCCCTAGTTCAGCATGGAGACTTTCCGGTTGGTTCACCGCTCCATTCACCAGGGAGATTTTGCTTCCAGCATTGGCATCCGCGATGCTTACTTTCGCTTTCCGATTCACCGAACATCACAAAAATATCTCAGGTTCACTTTTCTGGGGCGAGTATACCAGTTCAAGGTCATGCCTTTTGGCCTCAACCTGGCTCCTTGGACCTTCACCCGACTGATGTCACATGTAATAGCCTTCCATTGCACACAGACAGGGTGACTACTTCGGCGTATCTGGATGATATCCTCCAGCGGCACTCCAATGCTGCTCTTCTGGAGTCTGATGTCAACTAACTGTTGAGTCTCCTCATGTCGATAAGGCTCAGAGTCAACAAGGAGAAGTCGGACCTGGCCCCTTCTCAGTCGTTTTGTCATCTAGGGATTGACTTTTGTACTCAGCTGAATACAGTAGTGGTTCCCCGGGCAAGAGCGGTGATTCTCTTGGCTTTCACCCTGACTCTGACCCAGGCCACCTCTACGACAGCTCGGAGTATTCTCAGGCTGCTCTGTCTCTGCAGTTCAGTGATGGATCTCATTCTTTTAGGTTGGCTACAGGTCTGACTTCTCCAACACTTTTTGCTCAGTTGTTGGAGACCGAATGTTGATCCTCTGGATCTGGTGCTTCAGTTACCAGCATCTCTCAATCGTCACCTTCTTCCCTGGACCGATGTTCAGTGGATTATGCAGGGAGTTCCATTGGAATTGCCCATGTCAGATCGTGCTCTGATGTCAGATTCCTGTGATCTTGGATGGTGCACGACGTTGAATCCTCTAGGTCTTTCCCTTCACGGCATATGGGAAAGGAACAAGCAGCTCTTCACATCAACCAGAAGGATCTTCTTGCTCTTCTTCTGAGTTTCCGTCACTGGATCCCCCACCTTTCAAATCGTCAGGTCCTTCTGTTGTCTGACAATTTGATAGTGGTCGCTTACATTTGGAACCAGGGTGGCAGTCACTTGGTTCCAATGTGCGAATTGTCTCGAGATCTTTTGCTGCACGCTCAGGATGTCAACGCCGGGGTGGTAGTTCATCACATTCCCGATCATCTGAATTCTTCTACTTTCTCCACCTTCTATCTGCGTCAGTTGCAGGAGCAGTCTGAGGACTTTTTTCTTTAGGCCCTCTTTTTTCTGCTCAGGCTGTTATCAACCCCAGCCATTAGGGTTCATGCAAGGTCAGTTCCAGCCCTTGGGTACTGTCCAATCTGTCTGTGTGTCACACAGGGCCATACACCTCATCTCTCATTGTCATTTACTAATGGTTGTGATGCTATGGCTTTATAGGCCTTGGGAACTCTTCTTCTGTCCATGGTTTCAGCACAGTTGGGTTATGTGTGGGTTGGTTATGTGATTCCCTCCTCCTCTTGTCTATTCAGCCTGTTGTAAACAATTGTAAGGTAGGTTGATAAGAAATTAAAATTTTTAAAGTAACTTTCCTTTCTTATTATATCTACTGCAATTGTTTACATGGAGGCCCTCCTGTCTTCTTATTCAGGTAAGAATCCTTCCTCCCCACTGATCACATAACTCCAATGTTGGCGGAATAGAATGACACGTTGGTTATACGTCTGCACAATGGTTCTGAAAGCCATGGATTAGTACATGGAGAAGAGTGTTCCCTACTGAGTGTGCGCCGGTTGCACCCCAGTCAGTTTTTGCTTATTTTTTCTTGGTGCTTTTGCACCACTTTTCTTTCCCAAATCGCTTGGGAAAGAACAAAATAGAGAGTATATTTCTGAGTTAGGGACTTCCACTGTAGTGCAGGCCTGTTGTAAACAATTGCGGTAGGCATAATAAGAAAAGAAATTTACTATAAAATTTAAATTTCTGCCCTTTGAATGTAGTCTCCCAAACAATTTATGTTTATATGTTCAATCATGCAGGTACTGACATCATGCTGCTCGACATCACCCCAATGAAATAGGTCTTGAGAGCAGAATTCAGGTGGGTATGATGCCATCCACACCCCATTTAATTTATTTCCCTGTGTGTTACATCATAGTTTATGTTGTATATAAATGATTATTCTAAATCAGCTGAGCTCAGAAATTGTCAAGAAAGTTTGCAATGTATATTTTTTCATTTGATTCTTTTAGATTGGTATGTGTGAATTAAATTTATGTTTACCTCACCGAAGATGAGATGTTCAGTCACTTCAAGGTCAGTCATGTTGCCATTCTGAATTATTTGAGCTTTTTATTAACTGAACAAAAGTATGACAAAAGTAGAGTCCTGCGAATCACATATTTTCGATTTGAAGTGAATCTCAAATTGAATGGGTCTATTATTCAAAATTGAATCAACCTTGAGTCGAATCAGGGGTGTCTAGAAGGTGAGCAATTGGAGGAAAGAGTGGGGTGGGGGTGGGGGGTGGTTGCTGTAAACCTGATTTGTTGTGACTGTGACGACTCAAATCATAACTGATAAAATATTCCAACTACATCATCAAGGCATGCCTTCGTCAAAGGCATGCCTTGATGATGTAGCTGGAATATTACCTAGTAAAGGCTACAGTTCAAAAAATGGAAACGAGTGAGTGAATTGCCCATATTATGTACCGTACAGGACTAACTGCTAGCAACAGCTCATCATTGATATTGCTTGGAAACTTTGAATTTGCTTCCAACAGTGTAGTTAGTGACTGGTGAAACTGGAATTAGCATGGGTGGCGTCATGGGTGCAGATGCTGTTTATGTTAATGTAGTGGAAATTAAACTCAGTATTCACTTTCAGCATTATTTATGTACTATTTCCATCTGAACTATGAGACGATGAATATGACTGATCCCAAGCTATATTCCAGTGAAGGAATTCGGAGGGAAATGAACCGGGAAGTTGATTTTGAATTGAACCGAATACCAACTTGTTTTCAAAATTGATCGAATCTCAAAGACAAAAGCCACCTCCAAACCCACCCAGACAAAAGACCTTGCAGTTAAAAAAAAAACCCTTTTACCACTGACATCCTAGGTATCTAGCAATAATAAAGATAATGAAAGATTTGCTTCATTTTGGGGGTTGTTTTGTCAAACATATTAAAAAATCTGCTAATTGATATCATAAATTATTTATTTATTGGTGTTTAATGACACTTTTGACAGCCAGGGTCACCTCATGTCAGAAGTTTTATGGGTGGAGGAAGCCAGAGTACCTGGAGAGAACCACCAAGCAATGGCAAGCAACTGTCAGGTTCCCTAACATACTAACTCCATACAAGCAGGGTTAGCATTGGTTGAAGATAAGTGCACCATCGACATGCAGTATGCCTTAGTACACAATGCCACCATGCCCCCACATGGGCAATGGAAGTGAAGTGTCTTACCCAAGGACACAATGCAGTTGCCACAAATGGGATTCGAACCGAGGACCTCTCGGCTTGCAGCCGCCAGCCCTACCTACTGAGCCACCGTGCCCCAGATACCATAAATACCAAAGAAAATACAGCAATGCATTTTTAGCTCACCTGGCCTAAAAGGCCATTGAGTTTTTCACATCACTTGGCATCCGTTGTCGTCCAACGTCTGTAAACTTTTCACATTTTCATCTTCTTCTCTGTAACTGCTGAGACGTTATGAACCAACATAGCAGGAATGGTCTGTGGGAGGTCCTCTACAAACGATCCTCATTTTGTTCCCATTAGATGAAAACCATGGCTTCCAGAGGCATTCTGTGATTCTGGTTGGTGGTTTTTCAAAAATCTTCTCCTCTGAGACTGCCAGGCCAAATGTTTTGAAACTTCACATAAATGATAACTGGGACCCCCTCTACCAACGATCCTCATTTAATGTTGATCGGGTTACACACATGGCCACAATTGCGGCTTATAGTTACTATATAAACCTATGAGAAATCACATTTTCATCTTCTTCTCTGGAACTATTGAGCCAACGTGAACCAAACCTGACATGAATAGTCTATGGGAGGTCCTCTACAAACTATCCTCATTTTGTTCCCATGGGTTTGAAACATGGCCGCCAGAGGCATTCTTTGATTCTGATGGATTTTGAAAAATCTTCTCCTCTGAAACCACAGGGTCAAATGTTTTGAAACTTTGCATGGTTCATGACTGGGACCCCCTCTACTAACAATTCTCATTTAATGTTGATTGGGTTACAAACATGGCCACAATTATGGCTTATAGTTACTATAGAAACCCTATGGGAAATCACATTTTCATCTTCTCCGGAACTGCTGAGCTGATGTGAACCAAACCTGGCAGGGATAGTCTAAGGCAGGTCCTCTACAAACGCTACTCATTTTGTTACCGTGCATCGAAAAACATGGCTGGCAGAAGCATTTTTTGATTCTGATTGGTGGATTTTGAAAAATCTTCTCCTCTGAAACCACAGGGCCAAATGTTTTGAAACTTTGCATGGGTGATGACTGGGGCACCCCCTACCAACGTTCCTCATTTAATGTTGATAGTATTGCAAACATGGCCACAATTGAGGCTTATCGTTACTATAGAAACCCTATGGGAAATAACATTTTCATCTTCTCTCTGGATCTACTGAGCCGACGTGAACCAAACTTGACAGGAATGGTCTATAGGAGGCTCTCTACAAACGGTCCTCTTTTTGTTCCTGCTGGTTGGAAAATACAGCCACCAGAGACATTCTCTGATTCTGATTGATGGATTTTGCAAAAATATTCCCCTCTGAAACTACAGAGTCAAATGTTTTGAAACTTCACGTGATTGAGGACTGGGACACCTTCTACCAATGATCCTCATGTAATGTTGATGTAATGTTGAAACTTGGCCACAATTGCAGCTCATATTTATGTGAGTCTGTGAATCTGTGAGTCTGTTCACATTTTCCTTTGGGGTCATGTCTAGATGAGAATGTCCCCTTTTGGTCGTGATCGGTCAACCGGTATGGCTGCCCAAGCCCCAAACCCCAAAACCATTAGCACAGTCTACAGGTCGTATTTATGGAGGGATTTTATTGTAACTTGGTAGGATGCCTCTGTATAATGCCTAGATGAGACGTCCCCTTTTGGGCATGATCTGTCAACCGTGATGGCTGCCCAAGCCCGAAACCCAAAAACTTTTAGCACAGTCTGCAGGTCATGTTTAATATGGAGGGATTTCATTGTAACTTGGTAGGATGACTCCTTATGATGTCTAGATGAGAATTTCCCCATTTGGGTGTGATCTGCCAACCATGATGACTGCCTGAGCCCAAAACCCGAAAACCTTTAGCACAGTCTACAGATCATATTTATTGAGGAATTTCATTGTAACTTGGTGGATTGATTTCATATAATGTCTAGATGAGAAAGTCCCCTTTTGGGCGTGATTGGGCAACTGTGACGGCTGCAGGGGCCCGAAGCCCGAAAACCTTTAGCACAGTCTACAGGTCATATTTATGAAGGGATTTCATTGTAACTTGGTAGGATGACTCCAAATAATGTCTAGATGAGAACGTCCCATTTTGATCACGATCATTCAGGCTTGATGGGTGCCTGAGCCCAAAAACCTTTAGCATAGTCTATAGATCATATTTATGGAAGGATTTCATTGTAACCTGTTAGGTTGACTCCATATAATGCCTAGATGATGACATTCCCTTTTGGTCGTGTTTGGTCAACTGTGATGGCTACAGGTGCCCGAAGCCCGAAAAACTTGAGCACAGTCTACAGGTCATATTTATGAAGGGATTTCATTGTAACTTCGTAGGATCACTCCAAATGATGCCCAGATGAGATTGTCCCCTTTGGTTGCGATCATTCCACCATGATGGCTACCCGAGCCCAAAGCCCAAAAACCTTTAGCACAGTCTACAGGTCATATTTATGGAGGGATTTCATTGTAACTTGGTAGGTTGACTTCATATAATGTCTAAATGAGAACGTCCCCTTTTGGACATGATTGGGCAACTGTGACGGCTACAGAGGCCCGAAGCCCAAAAACCTTTAGAACAGTCTACAGGTCATAATTATAAAGGGATTTCATTGTAGCTTGGTAGGATGACTCAAATAATGTCTAGATGAGAACATCCCTTTTTGGTCGCGATCATTCAGCCTTTATGGCTGCCCGAGCCCAAAGACCTTTAGCTTAGTCTACAGGTCATATTTATGGAAGGATTTCATTGTAACTTGTTAGGTTGACTTCATATAATGCCTAGATGATGACATCCCCTTTTGGTTGTGATTGGTCAATTGTGATGGCTACAGTTGCCCAAAGCCCGAAAATCTTGAGCACAGTCTACAGGTCATATTTATGAAGGGATTTCATTGTAACTTCGTAGGATCACTCCAGATGATGCTCAGATGAGAATGTCCCCTTTTGGTTGCGATCATTCAACCATGATGGCTGCCTGAGCCCGAAGCCCGAATATCTTTAGCACAGTCTACAGGCCATATTTATGAAGGGATATCATTGTAACTTGGTAGGTTTGACTTCATATAATGTCTAGATAAGACCGTCCCCTTTTGGACATGATTGGGCAACTGTGACGGCTACAGGGGCCCGAAGCCCGAAAACCTTTAGAACAGTCTACATGTTATAATTATGAAGGGATTTCATTGTAGCTTGGTAGGATGACTCCAAATAATGTCCAGATGAGATTGTCCCCTTTTGGTCGCGATCATTCAGCCTTGATGGCTTCCCAAGCCCAAAAACCTTTAGCATAGTCTATAGATCATATTTGTGGAAGGATTTCATTTTAACTTGTTAGGTTGACTCCATATAATGCCTAGATGATGACATCCCCTTTTGGTTGTGATTGGTCAACTGTGATGGCTACTGGTGCCCGAAGCCCGAAAATCTTGAGCACAGTCTGCAGGTCATATTTATGAAAGGATTTCATTGTAACTTCGTAGGATCACTCCAGATGATGCCCAGATGAGAATGTCCCCTTTTGGTTGCGATCATTCAACCATGATGGTTTCCCGAGCTCAAAGCCCGAAAACCTTTAGCACAGTCTTCAGGTCATATTTATAAAGGGATTTCATTGTAACTTGGTAGGTTGACTTCATATATAATGTCTAGATGAGAATAGCCCCTTTTGGACATCATTAGGCAACTGTGACGGCTACAGGGGCCTGAAGCCCGAAAACCTTTAGCACAGTCTACAGGTGATATTTATGAAGGGATTTCATTGTACCTTGGTAGGATGACTCCAAATAATGACTAGATGAGAACGTCCCCTTTTGGTCGCAATCATTCAGCCTTGATGGCTGCCCGAGCCCAAAACCCCAAAACCTTTAGCATAGTCTATAGGTCATATTTGTGAAAGGATTTCATTGTAACCTGTTAGTTTGACTCCATATAATGCCTAGATGATGACATCTCCTTTTTGTCGTGATTGGTCAACTGTGACGGCTTTAGGGGCTGGAAGCCCGAAAACCTTGAGCACAGTTTACAGGTCATATTTATGAAAGTATTTCATTGTAACTTCGTAGGATCACTCCAGATGATGCCCAGATGAGAATGTCCCCTTATGGTTGCGATCATTCAACCATGATGGCTGCCCGAGCCCAAAGCCCAAAAACCTTTAGCACAGTCTACAGGTCATATTTATGAAGGTATTTCATTGTAACATGGTAGGTTGACTTCATATAATGTCTAGATGAGAATGTCCCCTTTGGACGCAATTGGAAAACTGACGGCTACAGGGGCCCGAAGCCAGAAAAGCTTTAGCACAGTCTACAGGCCATATTTATGAAGGGATTTCAATGTAACTTGATAGGATAACTCGTTTTGGAATAATTTCACTGTAACTTGGTAACTTTCGTTGATATACGTTAACTGTGAGGGCCACATATATTAACTGTGAGGTCATATTAACCCACCCCTCAGCTCTTTAGCACAGTGTACACCTCATATTATTTTTATCAAAAACATAGCATACAGGGAACAGAAATGAACATATTCCCAATTATCACAATTCTTGTCTTATTTCATAATCCTTTCATAAACATTGAACATTATCCTTTTCATCAAACACAACACACAAGTTAAGCTACAGTGTCATTGACACTTTCATTATATGTAGTTCCAGGTGAGTGATTACAGGCTCTTCAGAGCCTCTAGTTTTGTAGTTAAACCACTTCGGCTGATGACATGGACATCAGGAAAAATATTTTCTCTCTTCACTTTATTTAGCTCGGCTATGCCTCTGGTTGCCTAACCACTCCCCCCCCCCCCCCACTTCCACCCCCCCCCCCTACAAACGCACACACTCTCAATTTATCCCCTATATGAGAAAGTGATATAGAATTTTTTTTCGCTGCCAATGGCCAATGGCAGCAGCCAAAACATGTAACACCAAGATGGAAAGAGTGTGGCAATAGAATTGGTATTTATTTGTTTTGAACCATTTCACTGCCCATACCCTGTAACTTAACTCTCAGTCTATTGTTGGTTTTCTCCTGAAGTGATTAAGCACTCATTTATTGAGAATATCAATGGAAAGTAAAAAAACAAACACTTTTCAAGATAAGTAAATATATAATGTTTTTAATATTGGTTAATATTGGTTATAATAGTGATAATTAGTGGTTTTGGTTTGGGAGTCCTGAAGGGTGGGGTTGGGGTGGGTGCTTTTGTCCATACTGAGGTTTTGTCCATTCCCAACTGAACAGTGTGTGTGAGAGGAAAAACGAATATGTCACAAATCTTTTGTCACTCTTTAACCCCCTGCACACTGACATTTAACTCCTTGCATGTTGCTGGCGGATATTTCTGCCCAGGATAGGATTTCACGTGTCCCTGAATATTTGTTTATTTATTGGTGTTTAAGGTCATATACTTATGCGCAATGGCTAATCATGACCATGACAGTTTTATAGGTGGAGGAAGCCAGAGTACCAAGAGAGAACCACCGAGCATCAACGAGCAACTGTCAGCTCCTCAACATTCTAACTCTATTCAAACTACTCTCAAGCAGGGTTACAGCGCAGGCTTATATTTCGACGAGAATCCGCGAATCGATTCACGCAAAGATTCACGCAACAAAGCCTGAAACAATCTATGTAGATTCTCGCTGCACTTCTGCTTGGATTATCATGAAAAGAATTGAATAAATTTAACCCTTTACCTAACATGACAGCAGCAAATTAACCAAGACAAGGCTAACATGATCTGAAATACCCGAAACTTTGTCAATAAAATTGTACAAATATGGTCCACTTGATTTCAACCAATGCTAACCCTGCTTGCGTGGAGTTAGTACATTGTGGAACCTGACAGTTGCTCGCCACTGCTCGGTTCTCTCCAAATACTCTGGCTTCCTTCACCCATAAAAATGTTCGACATGAGGTGACCCTGGCTGTCAAAAGTGTCGTTAAAACCCCAATAAAAAAGTAAATAAATATATTAACCCTTCACCTAACGAATCAGCAGCATTCTCCTGCATAGAATGCAAATACAGCAGTTAAAAAAAAATTCAACCAAACTATGTTATGTGACCCCCTCATTGGAACGAGCTTGTTGATGTGGTTTTGTTTAATTTTTTTCCAAACTGTGAAAAAATAATATTTGAAATAATAAATTTTGATATTGTCTGCGTTGGATAAAGGGTTAAATTGTGAACAGGCTGTCCTGGCCATTACATTTGATGAACCATTATTAATCCAGTTGTTAGTTGAGCTAATCAGTTATGGAGTCAGCCAAATTATTTGTCTGAATATCTTGCAGTTTTCTGTGGATAGAACTAATAAAAACAAACCCATTGTTTTAGTTGGCAAATTGGCTATGTTTAGTTGGCAAATTGGTTATGTAATTCTATTTAAAAACAGATTTTTTTTATTGAGTGTGTGGGGTGAGAGGTTGGGAGACTTGATTAGCAGGTTCCACAAATAAGAACTACAGTGTGGTGTTCATGGCATGCAAACTTCCAATTGACCTGTATAATTAATTCCCTTTCTCAATAACCCTTATTATCTCTTTCAAATGGAGGCATGTCTGCTGGAGCAGATAATTGTTTGAAGTTGACATTCAGCAGACACCATCTTATCTCCAGGAATTCAAAGAACACTTCTAATCCACAGTCTCTGAAATTACCCATGGGATTTGTTTTAAGATAATCCACTGCATGCTAATTTAATAATAAATCATTTGACAGATTTTAATTGTATAGTTAAACTAGATTTACCTGAAGGGTAAGGTGCTGATCTGTCTTCTGTCCTAGGGAGGGATAACACGAGACTGCGCAAGTTCACCGAGAGGTCATACTTTAACATAATGAGAGGACAGTAACATGCATGTACGTGTACATGTACAATTAAGCCCCAATTTGATATCAACTGGCATTTATTGTAAGTGTAGGTTTTATATGTGTTTATATTCAATAGCATGAGTTGTGGTTTGACACATGCATGTGCTAGTATGGATGACACGCATGGGGTTGGGTAGGGAGGGCGTGTTATCCCTCCCTACGACAGAAGAAGACAGAATTACAGTCAAACAGCGCCTTACCCTTCAGGTAAGTCTCGTTTAACTATACAATTCTGTCTTCTCCCGTCTCCGTATGGGATTCCACAAGATGTTTAACGCAGTCCTCGAAGTTACTCAAATAAAAAAACGTGGAAAAACTCAAGAAACACCTAACATAATTATATCAGTGTTTGAGAATAATTTTATGTATAGTTTTGCATGTGCTGACACTATATATGATATCCTACCTAATATTGTTTGAATGTGGATAACAAGGAGGATGCAAATTATCCTTGCTTGGTAATAGGCTTTTTGTAAAACCGTGTGAAGATGGTTTCTCAGAACCAGCCTACAGTAGACCGGATAATTGAAACCAGCACCAAATTGTGTGCCGCCGATGAGAAAGAGGCCGTCCTTGTACTATGTGGTGTAAACAATGACATGTCCACTCCAGCCATTGCAAGTCCTGTTTTGATCCAACGTGCAATGGTCGATTTGGTAACTGGTTTGTGTGGCTGTACATAGCTTATGAACAGTTGTTGTATATCCTTTCTCAACTGACAAGTATTCAGTAAATATTTTTGTAATGCGGTGTGGACACACATATTCTTATCATCCAGAAACTGATGAAGTTCTATGGATCTGATGTGTCTCACCGGCCGACTTTGTTTAACTAAGTCTGTAATGTGTTTCAAATAGTAAGTGTCAAACTGTATAATATTACTTATTTTCAATAAATGTAAGGTTTGAACCCTCTGTGCTGTTAATAAGGCCAAAAGAACAGCTAGCTTAATGGTAAACAATTTTAGCGATGTGCTGTCAGTAATAGAGACTGATTGTATCCATTTCAAAACTGGTTGACTTGTACTTCCCAGACCCCCAATATTTTTGGGAACAGCTGGTCTGAGTTGGAAAACTCCATGCAGAAAATGCATTACTAAAGGGTGACTGCCAACAGTTTTCCCCTCGTCGGCAAAAAAGTTGACAGTGCACTGCGAGCTGTATTAATTGCACTATATTGTAAACCTCTGTCAAATAATACGGTAAGAAACTCCAAGACCATACCAAAAGGTGGTGACAGTGTATTGACACCTCTTTCACCACAAAAGTTTTGCCACTGACTGGGGGCGCGGTGGCGTTGCGTTAACCGGTACTCGTCAGATCACTGAAGTTAAGCAACGTCGAGCCCGGTTAATCCTTGGATGGGTGACTGTCTGAGCGATCAATTCGGACTCCCACGTTGTGTTGGGCAAGGCACTTAACGCCGATTGTCCACATGGGGGCACGATGACGCCGTGCACTAAGGCATACTGCACATCGATGGTACGCATGTCTTCAACTAATCTAACCCTGCCTGCCTGTGCTGCAGTGCGGAATTACGATGTTGAGGAGCTGGCAGTTGCTCGTTGTTGCTCGGTGGTTCTCTCTGGGTACTCCGGCTTCCTCCACCCGTAAAACTGTCACGGTCATGATTAGCCATTGTGCATAAGTATATGACCTTAAACACCAATAAATAAATAAATAAATAAATAAATAAATAAATAAATAAATAAATAAATTGCCACTGACTGATGTAAGTTTGATACTCTTTCTTTGTTGAGTGTCGCCATGATGACATGAGGTTGTCAGCTGCTCATATCTTTTTACTTTGGAGGGTTTTCCTGACAATCTGCATGCCCTCAGCTGCATCTTCATCAATGGGTGACGTTCGTTCTTGTAGAGCAGTGTCAGTGTGTATTTTCCCCTAGGTAAAAGAAAAGGGCAGTCTATAAGTTTTCTAGTGAGTTTTGAGAACCATGATTGCGTGGTCCAAAAAGGGGCTATCACCAAAGCCTCCCATTTCGGGCCGGTCAATTTTTTGTAAAATTTTCCCAACAAGTTAAATGGTGGAAAGATATAGACCAATGTGTGATACCATGGGAAAGAAAATGCATCGATGGCAACTACCCATGGGTCTGGCTGCCAGGCAGAATATTGTGCCACCTGATAATTTAGTCTGGATACAAGAAGGTCAGTCTCGGGGATGCCCCATATTAGAATAAGTTTGCGAAAAAGGAGTGGATCTAATTTCCATTCAGTATTATCATGATGAAGTCGACTTTGGTGATCAACATTAAGAACACCTGGGATACGAGTCGCTGATCACCACACATTTCTATTCAAAGCCCAGTGCCATATTGTTTGAGCCAGATGATTACAAGTATGTTTGGTTCCACCCATGTTCTCGATATATGCTACTGTTTTTTTGTCTTGTCACTCTGAATTTGAATATGGTTGTTGGTGAACGTGTTGCAGAATGATTGCAAAGTTAGCCAAACTGCTAAAAGCTCTTTAACATTTATGTGGAGGCCTGCTTCCTCGTCTGACCACCTCCCCCCCCCCCCCCCCCCCCCCCCCCATTTTTTGTGTTCCAAAAACACCACCCCATGCAAGATTCAAAGCTTCTGATTGCAGAATGATCTCAGGGTTGGAAACGGGGAATTGGATTTTGTTATATGGTCTATCCAGTATCTCAGGTCATCCTGGACTGCTGGAGAGATGCACATTAAATGGCTGAAATTATCACATTCTTGTGTTAGTGCATGAGTTTTAGCATTGTCTAAATTACAATAAAAAAGTTTTCCGAACTGGAACCCTGGAAAACTTGCAACCATTTTGCCTACCAATTCAGCTACACTCTGAATTGTAGCCTCATCCCTGCGTAATAACTGGATGCATAATGTTTGAATGTCAGTAGCTTTCTCAGGGGTCAGTGAGACAGTCATTGCAGTGGAATCCAAAACGAACCCCAAGTATTGAAGTGTGTGTGAGGGGTCCAGATGAGATTTCTCAGGGTGAATTATAAACCCGGCTTTGAGGCCCAGATTAACAGTGTCTCGAATGTTATTACAACAATCTTCATAAATAATCTTCACCCACCAGACAGGAGTCATCTATGTAAGATGCATTTAAATGACCAAGATATTGAAGATGAGCATAAAACGCATTGGAAATTTTGGTAAAAATACGAGGTCCTGAAGGGAGGCCTTTTGGGGGATCGCAAAACTGGTATTTTGTTCCTTCGCAAAAAAATCTTAAAAATTTTTGTGACTGTCCTTTATTGGTAAAGAATAATAGGCATCTTTCCAATTGACAGATGCCCTGTAACAGACCTATGTCATGAGACTGAGGGCAGATTGTAGACTTTGCATTTTGAAATGTTTCTTGTCAACATATTCATTAAATTGTTTCAAGTTCAAAATAAGTCTGAATGAGCCATCTTTTTTATGTCGAATAAAGAGAGTTGAAATATATTCTCCAATGCAATTGGATGTTGTTAGTCCCCTACGGGAACCGTAAGGGGACTATAGGATTGCACTCTGTCCATCCGTCTGTCTGTCTGTCCATCCGTCTGTCTGTCCATCTGTCTGTCTGTCTGTTTTTTTATGTTACCACCTCTCCCTCCAACATGCTTTAAGCTACACCTTTCATATTTGGTACATGGATAAATGGTTCTGAGGGGATGATGCACGCTCAAATTTTTTTTCTTCAGAATCCAAGATGGTGGAATGGCGGCCATTTTTGTTGTGTTTTTTAAGCTTTTTTTCTCTATTTTCATGTTACCACCCCTCCCACCAACATGATTAAAGCTACACTTTGCATATTTGGCACATGGATAGAGGGTTGGGAGGGGATGATGCACGTTCAATATTTTTTTTTCAAAATTCAAGATGGCGGCATGGTGGCCATTTTTGTTGTGTGTTTTAAGCTTTTTTCTCTATTTTATGTTACCACCCCTCACTCCAACATGGTTCAAGCTACACTTTTTATATCTGGCACATGGATAGAGGGTTGTAATGGGATGTTGCACGTTCAATATTTTTTTTCCAAAATTCAAGATGGCACCATGGCGGCCATTTTTGTTTTGTTTTTTGTTCAAAATCTAACATCTGTCTGTCTGTCCGTCTGTCTGTCTGTTTTTATGTTACCACCTCTCCCTCTAATATGCTTCAAGCTACACCTTTCATCTTTGGTACATGGATAAATGGTTCTGAGGGGATGATGCACAGTCATAATTTATTTTCCAAAATCCAAGGTGGCAGAATGGCGGCCATTTTTGTTGTGTTTTTTAAGCTTTTTTCTCTATTTTATGTTACCACCCCTCCCTCCAACATGGTTCAAGCTACGCCTTTCATATATGGTACATGGATAAAGGGTTGTGAGGGGATTATGCACGTTCAATATTTTTCAAAATCCAAGATGCTTATATACTCTAGTGTCTTCTGTGACAAAAACACCTTATGTCACAAAAGCGCTGTAGGGGACTAATACCACCTCGGTGGTCAAACACTTGTTGATTTTATAATGCCTTTCGCCAAAAGTTTCTTAATCTCTTGAGAAATAATTTCATGTTCTTGAAGACTCAAGTTAATCGTATGTGGTAGAGAGCACTGTGTTGGTTGGCCCAACAACTCAGTGTTAATGTCTGTAATATTGTTCAATATCCAATGGTCATTTGTGATTTTCCACCAATTGTGGACATGGAACTTCAACTGACCAGCCCTGAAATTATTCACTAGGCCATGCAACTTGGATTTGAGACCATTGATAAATAAAGACCAAGAAAGAAAATTGGTGCTTACCTGTTCTGTTGGTGCCGTGTGTGTTGTCCGGTTGGCGGGTGAAGTCATCGTCGAGGCGGGAGAACTGGTACAGGTATGTGGCTTGCTTAATAAAGTTTGTCGGCTTTGTGGTAAGGTTTTTTGTGGTTGGTGTTGTGGCCAGTCTTCCAAAAAAAGTGAGCTGTACCTTTGCCAGCAAATGATGTTGCCTTTGAAGTGGAAACTACTGCCTTTGTGATAGCGGTTTGTGACATCACTACCAACTTTGTCTCATTAATGTCTGTGATGGACTTTGCCAGATCTTCGCCAAACAACATCTGTTAGTCATTATTGGACACCGAACAAATTGGATCATACCGACTATTCACATCTGGCTTGAACAATTCTTTTCTTCGCACAGACATGTCATGGTGTGCAGCTATGGACAGGCTGACAGAGTCCACCAACATTTTAATGTTGTTTTCAGTGTCAAGTGGTGACTGTTGAGATTTCCCCTTCACCAAATTATTAAGAACTTGAAGAGTTGCATAAGTGCCCTGCATCAATTTTAACTGGGCCTTCTGAAGCTTCACGTCTCAGGAGCGTGTTGATGATTTCACCTTGCTCCAAATTTCTCTATTAACTTTGGGAACTGGGATATTGTTGACGTTTTGAGCTGAGGTCTTCACTGAGGCCTTTGTGAGTCAGACTGCTGGTAATTTTTGCCAGTTGAGCATCCAGAGCTGTCCCAGCCTCCTCACACTCCATTTCCTTGTAAATCAATAAAAGGTAGCTGTCTTGGTCGGCCACTGATTCTGACTGGCGATCCGAACTCCTGTCCTGGTGCCGTTTCATAATTTTGTTGGAGTGTAGGAGTTCGTCGATCCACTGCTCCGCAGGCTTTTCTCCCCCGAATCTGATGTCGTAGACATATGGTCCTCATCATCTCCAAGCTGTGATGTTTTTGTTGAAGGCGGCCCTGTAATAGCAGCGGACAACGTATCAAACTTGGTTGCTTAAGTTTGTTGCAATTCCGAAATCGCTTGAGTAAGCTGCGACAAAATGGCGCCGTCCTGGAATTCCTTTGTCTGCCGGTGCCACGGGGTGCGAATCCTTGTGCAGTTGTGCATCTGATACCTTGATACTACGTTCCCGATCATCCACAGTAAGAGACAAGATGTTGTGTTCACCCGATTGAGGGTTGTTGAACACAGATGAAGTCTGGAATTCTGATTGCAGGTTCCTGGACAATGGCGAAATTCCTGATTGCAGGGAAACAGAGTCGGACACCAAATGCTTTTGCCTCACCAGTTCTCCGGAAAAATTCTGTCCGTCCATTGTATCTTGCGCATAGTGATGATCATCCAAAGAATATAATTTGAATATTGTGGTGGAAAATAACTTTTGTTTGTATGAATAATAAGAGATTTAATCGATGACCTAAATCTTTTGTGTGCAGTGTGAAAGAAGGCGAACTAACACATGACCTCTCGGTGAACTCACGCAATCTCGTGGAATCCCGTACGGAGACGAGAGAAGACAGAATGATAGAATTTTATTGTTGACATCCTTGGCACATTTGTGAAGTCCACTACCATGGAACGTGAACTTAATTGCTGGATTGTGGCTTAAATGTTGAATTAACCATTTTTAGCTCAACTTTGACGTAGACAAATTTGAGGTTTTGTCATGGCTTGTCGTCCGTCTGTCCATCCATCACCAATTCAATGCGGCTCAGACTAGGGGCCGTATTTATAAACCAATCTTTACGAAATTCCTGGGTACACTTTGTTATCACCGTGGAATGAGAACGAGTGTTTTTGGGTGCAGTCCGAAATTCAAGCTGGCCACCAGCAGCCATTTTGTACCGAAATTAGTGCAATCAGTTTTTTGTACAGAACTTCTGTATGAAAGTGCTGATTTTAATAAATTTGTGTATGAATGTTTAGTAACATGGAATACATTACATATAATACAGGGTTTTTTCTCGTGCAGAAATTATGCAAATTAGATGAACTTTTGATTTATTCAGGGCTACTTATGCACAGTAAGTACACATGTCAATACGGCTCGGGCTACGGGCTGTATTTATGAACCGATCTTCACAAAACTTCTTGGGTACCTTTGTTATCACCTTTGGACAAGAACGAGTGTGTTTGGGTGTGGTCCAAAATTCAAGATGGCTTCTGGCAGCCATTTTGTACCGAAATTAGGTACAATCAGTTTTTTGTACAGAACTTCTATATGAAGGTTCTGATTTGAATAAATTTTTTTATGATGTGTATATTCAAATGCGTTGAAGCCAAGTTCCTGTGTTAATATTTGGTGTTGATTGGGGAGGGTAAACATTATTAGCACAATCCATTTTTCTATTTCCAATGAGAAAAATAAAACCTCCTCACCCGTGGGAACCCTATGAGCTAAAGATAAAAAATTCATATACTTATATTTTAAGAAGGACTGGACAAATATTTATTAATTAGTATGAATCAACCTTAGAAGGGTTTGAATCAAACAGGCCAAAACATTTACTAACATTTGGCTTATGGTGCACCATACCAATATCCCCATTGTAACATTAACCCCATGGAGATTTCTTTTCCAGTTTAGCATCCAACTGTGACCCACCTTTACAATACTGTACATTTGCTACAGGCTATGGTCAGTATTTATGTACAGACCTTTACAATACTTTACATGTACCTTTGTTATCATGTCATTACCTAGATGTGTGTCATTGCTCTTTCACATACTATACATGTACATGTCTTACACAAGTTGAGCTACAGTGTCATTGACACTTTCATTTACTAATTCTTGTTTGATGGAGTCTTGTTGTGAATTGCATCCAAACCATACCCTAGCTAAACTGTTCCCAGATATTTGACCCAAACCAATTCTCAGGCACATGACCCAAAACTGTTTCCAACTAAATTTTTCTATCTTTAGATCCTTTTTTAGCTCAACTTGACAAAGTCAAGCTGAGCTATTGCCATCACTTCTCGTCCGTCGGCGTACGTACGTACATTAGTACGTTAGTATGTTAGTACGTTAGTACGTACGTCCACAATTTCCTTTGGCACACCTCACAGGTCGCATTTATGATCAGATTACTTTGAAACTTCATATGCTTGTTTGGGGTGACCTCTAGATGGGAGCTATCGATTTTCTTCAATTTCCGTCAAAAAATGTTGCCGCGGCCAACGTTCTTAGAACTTAGTTTAGTCAAACCACAATATTTCCCTTTGGCACACCCTACAAGGCACATTTATGATTTGATTGCTTTGAAACCTGATATGCTTATTTAGGGTGACCTCTAGATGGGATCTATCGATTTTCTTCAATTTCCGGCAAAAAATGTTGCCATGGCCAACATTCGTAGAACTTAGTTTAGTCAGACCTCAATATTTCCCTTTGGCACACCCTACAGGGCACATTTATGATCGGATTGCTTTGAAACCTTTCATGCTTGTTTGGGGTAACCTCTAGATGGGAGCTATCAATTTTCTTCCATTTCCGTCAAAAAATGTTGCCACGGCCAACGTTCTTAGAATTTAGTCTAGTCAGTCCACAATATTTCCCTTTTGTACACCCTACAGGGCACATTTATGATCAGATTGCTTTGAAACCTGGCATGCTTGTTTGGGGAGGCCTCTAGATGGGAGCTATCGATTTTCTTTGGTTTCTGTCAAAAAGTGTTGCCACTGGCAAAAAATGACATTGGTACCAATGATCTTCAATTTTGCCATTTCATTTATAACTTACCAAGTTCAAGTTTGTTAAGTTGAGCTACAGTGTCATTGACACTTTCATTTAGCTCACCTGACTAAAAAATTGAACCAAATTTGATATGCATGGTCCTTATCATATGCCAATTCAAGTTTGTTCAAATAAAGTTGTCACGTTCCATAGGGAGGGGGTGGAGGAAAATGCTCCAAATTTCTAAAAAAAAATCTTCTTCTCATGAACCAGTGGGGTACAATGACTTGATATTTGGTATAGAGCTTCCTTTTGAGGTGTAGAATCAAGTATGTTCAAAAGTAGTTCTTGGAGAAATATTTGCCTTCGAAATGGGAGGGGCTACATTTTTGGCCCTGCTCAAAATTTCTGTTTTCTGAACCGGTGGTCCGAGTTGAATGAAATTTGGTATGTGGTATTATTGGGTCATAAGTACTTGATTCAGTCCAAAAAAAAAAAATTCCCATGTTCTCCATGGCAACTCCAGGAGCTAAAAATAGAAATATTTTCAAACGCTCATATTTCCCAATTTTCGCATTTTGTTCCTGTTGGATGCCAGAGGCATTCTTTGATTCTGATTGGTTGATTTTGAAAAATCTTCTCCTCTGAAACTACAAGGCCAAATGTTTTGAAACTTCACATGATTGATGACTGGGACACCCTCTACCAATGATCCTCATGCAATGTTTATCGGGTTGCAAACATGGCCACAATTGTGGCTTATAGTTATCATAGAAATACTATAGGAAATCATATTTTCATCTTCTGTTCTGCCAGGTGAGCGATTACAGGCTCTTTAGAGCCTCTTGTTCAGCTCACCTGACTGAAAGTCAGGATGAGCTATAGTGATCACTCACCGTCCATCATCCGTCCATCATCTGGCATGTGCCCCTCCTAAACCACTGAACCAATTTAGTTATATTTAAGGGGATCACTTGTTCTGACATCACATTTTCTTTTTTTAGCTCATCTTGACAAAGTCAAGCTGAGCTAATCAAATCGCTTCCCGTCCGTCGTCCGTCGTCTGTCGGCCATCGTCCATCAACACCATGTTTTGGTCTTCTCCTCCAAAGCCACTGGGCCAATTCAAGTGAAAGTTTGTGTGAGTGATGGTCCCAAAGGGGCATTTCATTTTTGTTCAACTCAGAATGCCCAGCCCCATAGGGAGGGAGTGGGGGAAAATGCTCCAAAATATTTTTAAAATCTTCTTCTCAAGAACCAGTGTGTACAATGACTTGATATTTGCTATGGAGCTTCCATATGAGGTGTAGAATCAAGTTTGTTCAAACGAAGTTCGTAAAGTAATATTTTGCTTTGTAATAGGAGGGGTAAGATTTTTGGCCCTGCCCAAAATTTCTATTTTTTGAACCGATGGTCCGGTATGAACCAAATTTGGTTTGTGGTAGTATTGTGTCATAAGTACTTGACCTATGCAAAAAAAAAAAATGCCCGCATCCCCATGGGAAACCTGGGAGCTAAAAATAGAAATATTTTCAAATGCCCATATTTCCCAAACCCCACAGAACAGAGAGCTTTTATTTGGTATGAAGTATTCTTATGACCAGTAGAATTGAATGGTAAAAAAAATTGCCATCGGTTATGTTAGGGTGTTCTGTAATGGTCATCGAAAAAATGCTGAGTCAGCATATTTGCAAAAATTTTAAAAAATCTTTTCTCCAGAACCAATCATCAGAATCTTTTGATATTTGGTATACAGCATTCATAGGGGGGTCAGATAAAAGTTTGTTGAAATAAAGCTCATTGGTTCATATTTGGGCTCTCTACAGGAGCCCAAAGTTTTAACATAGGGTAATATGGGGAATATTCTTTAAAAATCTTCTTCTTCAGAACCACCAGTCAGAATCTTTTAATATTTGGTATACATCATTGTTATGAGGGTCAGATTCTAGATTGTTCAAACCAAGTCCCTGCGGAAGCCCAAATTTTATCTTTGTTCAATATGGAGGGTAATTTAAAAAAATCTTCTTCTTCAGATCCATCAGTCAAAATGCTTTGATATTTGGTATGCAACATCTCTATGGGGGGCAGATTCAAGTTTGTTCAAATCAAATCCCTAGGTGTATATTTGGGCTCACTATGGTAGCCCAAATTTTTACTTAGTGCAATATGAGAAAATTTCTTTAAAAGTCTTCTTCTTCAGATCCACCAGTCGGAATGCTTTTATATTTGGTATACAACATCTTTAGGGGGGGTCAGATTCCAGGTTGTTCAATTCGAGTGCCTAGGTTAATATTTGGGCTCCGTATGGGAACATGAAATTTAACTTAGTACAATATGAGGGAATTTCTTCAAAAATCTTCTTCTTCAGATTCACTTGTCAGAATGCTTTCACATTTGGTATACAACATCTCTAGGGGGGGTCAGATTCAAGTTTGTTCAAATCGGATCCATAGGTCAATATTTGGGCTCACTATGGTAGCCCAAATTTGAACTTAGTGCAATTCGAAGAAATTTCTTTACAATTTCTCTTCTTCAGATCCAACAGTCAGAATGCTTTCATATTCGGTACACAACATCTCTAGGGAAGTCAGATTTAACTGTGTTCAAATCAAGAGCCTGGGTTAATATTTGGGCTCTCTATGGGAGCTGGAATTGGCCATTTTGCTGAAGAATTAAAAATTTTGTATTCAGTACCCTCTAGAGGTGTGTAACTAAGATTAATCCACACAGGTTGTATCAAGGGGCTTCATAGGGGAGCTCTACATTTTACTTATGATCAACTGAAGAAAAGGCATGATGCCCAGATTATTTTTGTCACTCCTGAGGGACTCAAGGATTGACAGTGTAGCCTATGGAGATGGCTTGCTTAATGTAGACTCATTCTTGGACTCTGTTTAAATTGTGTTCTGTACAAGATGAGCGCTTCAGGCCCCGTGGGGCCTCTTGTTTCAAATCAACTTGCTGAGCCTCATAGGGAGGGGGTGAGGGAAAATCTACCAATATCTTATAAAATCTTCTTTTGAACCAGTGCATACAATAATTTGATATTTGGTGTGGAGCTTCCTTTCGAGGTGTAGAATCAAGTTTGTTCAAACGAAGTTCATGGATCAATATTTGTCTTTGTAATGGGAGGGGCAAGATTTTTGTCCCTGCCCAAAATTTATATTTTCTGAACTGATGGTCCAATTTGAACCAAATTTGATATGTGGTATTATTGAATCATAAGTACTTGATTCATGCAAAAAAACAATTTCCTGTGTCCCTGTGGGAACCCCAGGAGCTAACAATATTTTCAAATGTCCATATTTCTCAAACCACACGGAACAGAGAACTGTTATTTGGTATGAAGCATCCTTGGGACCAGTAGAATTGATATAAAAAAAACTGTCATCTGTTGTTTCAGTATGTTCTATGGAGGGGGGGGGTGGCATTGAAAAAATGCTGAGTCAGCATATTTGCACACAAAAAAAAAAAAAAAAAAAAAAAAAAAAAATTCTCCACAACCACTGATCAGAATCTTTTGATATTTGGTACACTGCATCCATATGGGGGTCAGATATAAGTGTGTTAAAATGAAGTCCCTTAGTTCATATTTGGGCTCAGTACAGGAGCCCAAATTTTTAACTTAGGGCAATATGGGGAATGATCTTTAAAAATCTTCTTCATCAGATCCACCAGTCAGAATGCTTTCATATTTGATATGCTACATCTTTAGGGGGTTCAGATTCAAGTTTGTGCAAATCGGGTCCTCGGGTTAATATTTGGGCTCGCTATGGTAGCCTGAATTTTAACTTAATGCAATATGAGGGAATTTCTTTAAAAATCTTCTTCTTCAAATCCTGCAGTCGGAATGTTTTGATATTTGGTATGCAGCATCCTTTGGGGGTGAGATTCTAGTTTGTTCAAGCCATGTCCCAAGGTTCATATTTGGGCTCACTGCGGGAGCTCGAATTATAACTTAGTTCAAAATGAGGAATTGTCTTAAAAATCTTCTTCTTCAGATCCAGCACAGAATGTTTTGATATTTAGTTTGCAGCATCCTTAGGGGGTGAGATTCAAATTTGTTGAAGCCAAGTCCCTGGGTTCATATTTGGGCTCCCTGTGGGAGCCTGAATTACAACTTAGTTCAAAATGAGGAATTTTCTTTAAATATCTTCTTCTTCAGATCCAGCAGTCAGAATGCTTTGATATTTGGTATGCAGCATCCTTAGGGGGGTAAGATTCAAATTCGTTCAAGCCAAGTCCCTGGGTTGTTATTTGGTCTACCTTAGTTCAATATGAGGAATATTCTTCAAAAATCTTCTTCTTCACATCCACCATTCAGAATCTTTTGATATTTGGTATACAGCATCCCATTGAATTATAACTTAGTTCAATATGAAGAATTTTTCTTTAAAAATCTTCTTCAGACCCTGCAGTCGGAATGTTTTGATATTTGATATTCAGCATCCTTAGGGGTGAGATTCAAGTTTGTTCAAGCCAAGCCCCTGGGTTCATATTTGGGCTCACTGTGGGAGCCTGAATTACAACTTAGTTCAAAATGAGGAATTTTCTTTAAATATCTTCTTCTTCAGATCCAGCAGTCAGAATGCTTTGATATTTGGTATGCAGCATCCTTAGGGGGGTAAGATTCAAATTCGTTCAAGCCAAGTCCCTGGGTTGTTATTTGGTCTACCTTAGTTCAATATGAGGAATATTCTTCAAAAATCTTCTTCTTCACATCCACCATTCAGAATCTTTTGATATTTGGTATACAGCATCCCATTGGAGGTGAGATACAAGTTTGTTCAAGCAAAGTCCCTGTGTTCATATTTGGGCTCCCTGTGGGAGAATTATTACTTAGTTTAGTATGAGGAATATTCTTTAAAAATTTTTTTTTTTAAATCCACTGGTCAGAATCTTTGGATATTTGGTATAAGCTTTTCTTAGGAGGGGCAGATGCAACTTGTTGAAATCAATTCCTTGGGTTGATATTTAGGCTATCATGTCAGGTGAGTGCCCTCAGGCCCCCTGGGGCCTCTTGTTCTTGTAATCAAGTGATGAAGAAACTTCCCAGCTGGTATTATAATGTCCAACAATGTGTCTGCAGAAACAGTATCCAATAAACTATAATGAAATGTTTGCTAAAAATTTCAGCAGTCTCCAGTAAAGCACTCGGCAAAATTCAAATGAAATTAATATCCAATAAACATTGGTACCACAGGTAGTTTTAAAATAATCCAGTAGAATCCTGGCTTTTCACAAAAGTAAATTCTCGTTCACCGGAAGAATAAATTTTCTTTACATTCTGGAAACACTTTTCCAAGACACAAAGATGTACAGATCTCAAAAATATTCCATAGAATATATAATGAATTCTTAGCTGCTTCTATAATAATGCACGGTCTTGTAATAATAATCTCCAATGTCAATTAATGCTGAATATGTAAACAAATGACTTTTCAGTGCTCTGTATATGAATAGAATGACCAAATTCTGTTGACAGAGGTTATTTATTCAGCCTTCGGATAGTAAGTTCCAGTATAAGAAATTTCTCCCATGTCCTTTTATTCCATTAATTGCTATTGACTGAATAAAGTCCACTTATAATAAACCTCTAGATGATTCTGTCCAATTTCAGTTAATCAAGTGTGACCCAATTAAATAATCAGTGAGCTAAAATTAGATTCTGTGTAACAGTATCTGTAAACATGTTGATAGGTACATTCAAAGGCGACTCAGTGCAAATAAGTTATCACAAGCCAGAGTCTGCTTGTTCTAATTTAAAAAAAAAACTTTTAGACAAATTTTAATTGTCTATAAGAGCACAGTGGCTCAGTGGTAGACTGTTGGACTTCTATGCTAGAGGTCCCGAGTTCGATCCCTGTCCGGGATGACCCACGTTGTGTCCTTAGCCAAGGTACTTTATCCTGGTTGCCTACATGGGGGAATGATGATCCTGTATACTAATGCATACTGCACTCCGATGATGCGCATGTCTTCAACCGCTGTAACCATGCTTGAGCAGAGCTTGAACAAGGTTAGAATGTTGAGGAGCTGACAGTTGCTCGTCGATGCTCAGTGGTTCTCTCTGGGTACTCCGGCTTCCTCCACCTGTAAAACTGTCACAGTCACGATTATCCATTGTGCATAAGTTTGTGACTTTAAACACCAATAAATAAATAAATAAATAAATAAATTGTCTTTAATTATTAACCAGGAACATATCAATTCTGATATTATAATAGGGGGCCATTACAAACTTTCTTTTTTCTTCTCTTCCACCATCATTAAGTCTTCACCATGCAAAACTTAGCTTCAAACTACTCCATTAACACCAATTTTCGTTCGACAAATAACTATGAACATTTTGATGTCAACAAATTGGTTGCACCTCAAAATGCATCAAGTGGGGCAACTCTAGCTTTGTGCATATTGGTTGAGATTGGCATCATAGCCCAGTTTGAAGCCATATCTGTCAAGTTTGATAACAGACAGTTCTGGGGAAAAACATCATATATTATTCAAAAAAAAGTAGGGGATATTTGATAAAAGTGAGATAAATGAAGAAATACATTTATATTTTCATCAAAAAGACAGTTGAGGCATTGCACTGTGACATCTGGTGAATGATTTCAGCGACAGTTGGGTGTCTGACAAGCACACATTGCACACACTGAGCTGTAGAAGACATGGACGGTCAGTCAGAGAATTTATCACATTCAGTCCAAGACCTCAGTACCTTGTGAATCCTCCTCGGTTCATGAGACAAGCGTGGATGTGACGTGGCATACTCCTCACCAAACGTCCAATATCAGCTTGACTGGTGTTATTCCCTTCTTTCTGCAGTGAAGTCGTGAGTTCCTGGACATTGGTAGGGGGCTGTTGGCATTGTTGTAGGTGCCTGCCAAGCATATCTTAGATGTGCTCGATTGGTGAAGGTCTGAACTTAGTGTTAGCCAAGGCAGTGTAGTGATGTTCTGCTGTAAGCTCTTGCATGGTCTCGCAAATGGCACCACTTGAGCTGCTAACATGTTGTCACGGTAGTACAGCCCTGTGACATGCCCTTGGATGACATGTAATGCTGTTCTGCTTGTCATTGTTATGCCTCCCCACACCATAACCGATCCACCAACAAAACAATCGTGCTAACGGTTACGTCATGGTATCATTCATTTTAGTGCCGCCACACTCTGTTTTGGCTGTCGTGGAAGTTGAAAGTGAACCTCGATTCATTGGAAAACATAACGTTGCTCCACCGACGATTGTCCCAGCGCTGTCGTGCTCCACACCAATTATGCCTTGCTGCGATGTGACGTTCAGTTAAACGTGGAATTATTTGAGGTCATCGAGTGTACAAATTCCAGCTGTGTAGGCATTTTCAGATACTCTGACCACTGACTCGCAGCAGCTGCTTCCAATTTCTGAGGCACTGTGATGGGGTTACGTAATGCTGTGGTTCAGATGAAACGATCCTGGTTAGCACTTGTCGCCCTTGGACGACCTGACCGATGTCTGTCATCAACATTGCCTGTCTGACGGTAGCATCACCAGAACCTGCCAATCACTGATTGAGTAACATTGAGAATTTGAGCCACTGCAGTCTGTCTGTTGCCAGCTTGCAACATTCCAATGGCACGTAAACGTTCGTCATGTGTCAGTCTTCGCATACCTCAAAAGTTACGTTTCGACCAGAAACTATTGATGAACAAGTTTTTACCAAGAAAATAACGATGAGACCTCCGAAAAAGCCTGTCCAGTACAAATGAAAATTTCAAAACATACCCCACAGACATTAACGCAGAGCTTGTGCGAAAAACCTGCACAAAATTTTCTTGGGCTGGTGACATTATTCATGATCCACACTAAACTTGGTAACATATTGATGTGTCCAATCAGGCATATACAATACCATTTTCCAAAAGTATCAACATCAGTTTGGATATCCCCTACTTTTTTTTAATAGTATATCTTATAAATAAACTCCAGTAATAGATAATAGATAGTAATAGATGCTTAAAATCAAGGCTAGATCCAGGATTTGAGTTTTTGTGATCACTCACCGTCCGCGATCCGTCGTCCACGAACATGGTGTTTGCACCTGCCCCTCCTAAACTTCTGAACCAATTTTAGTTATATTTGAGGTCATTGCTTGTTCTGACATCGCATTTTATTTTTTTTTTCAAATCAACTTGCCCAGCCTCATAGGGAGGGTGTGGGGGAAAATCCACAAAAATTCTTTAAAAATCTTCTTCTCATGAACCAGTGGGTACAATGACTTGATATATGGTATGGAATTTCCTTTTGATGTGTAGAATCAAATTTGTTCAAATGAATTTCGTAGATCAACAATTGGCTTTGTAATGGGTGGGGCAAGATTTTTGGCCCCGCTCAAAATATCTATTTTCTGAACTGAGGGTCCGATTTGATATGTGGTATTATTGAGTCACAAGTACTTGATTCATGCAAAAAAAAATTTCCAGTGTCCCCCTTGAGAACCCCTGGAGCTAAAAATAGAAATATTTTCAAATGCCCATATTTCCCAAACCGCACTGAACAGAGATCTGTTATTAGCTCACCTGAGCGAAGCTCAAGGGGAGCTTTACTAATCACTTTCTGTCCATCGTCCGTCGTCCGTCGTCGTCCATCCGGCGTTAACTTTACATTATCGACTTCTCCTCCTAAACCACTAGCCCAATTTTATTCAAATGTTGGCTAAATGTTTATTACCTAATGCCAATTCAGATTTGTTCAAATGAAGTTGCCCCTCCTCCTGGGTGGTGCCACGCCCCCAAGGGGCACCAAAATCTTTGTAAATCTTCTTCTCATGAACCAGCAGTAGCAGAGACTTGATATTTGGTGTGCAGCTTCCTTTTGAGGTGTAGACTCAGATTTGTTCAAGAGAAGTTTGTGGGGCTATACTTGGCGTCGTTATGGGAGGGGCAAAATTTTTGCCCCGCCCAAAATTTCTATTTTCCAAACCGAGAGGCTGATTTGAACCAAATTTTATGTGAGTGCTTATTGGGTCATGAGTACTTGATTTATGCAAAAAAAAATTTTCCCGCAGCCCCGTGGGAACCGCAGGAGCTAAAAATAGAAAAAATTTAAAACACCCATATCTCCAACACTGCACGGCACTGAGAATTTTTATTTGGTGTGCAGCTTCCTTAAGACCAACAGAAAGGATTGGTAAAAAAAAATTGCCATCGGTTTTATCATAGGGTACAGTTTCGGGACTTTGAAAAAGTGCTGAGTCAGCACTTTTTAACACTGTAGGCAATGGGAAAAACATTAAAAAATCATCTTCTCCAGATCCAGCAGGCAGAATCTTTTGATATTTGGTATGCAACATTGTAGGGTGGATCTGATTCAAGTTTGTTCAAATCGGCCCCCTGGGTTCATATTTGGGCTCAGTATAGGAGCCCGATTTCGAACTTAGTGCATTTCAGGCAAATTTCTTTAAAAATCTTCTTCTCCAGATCCAGCAGGCAGAATCTTTTGATATTTGGTATGCAACATTGTGGGGTGGATCTGATTCAAGTTTGTTCAAATCGGCCCTCTGGGTTTATATTTGGACTCAGTATAGGAGCCCGATTTCGAACTTAGTGCATTTCAGGCAAATTTCTTTAAAAATCTTCTTCTCCAGATCCAGCAGGCAGAATCTTTTGATATTTGGTATGCAACATTGTGGGGTGGATCTGATTCAAGTTTGTTCAAATCGGCCCCCTGGGTTCATATTTGGGCTCAGTATAGGAGCCCGATTTCGAACTTAGTGCATTTCAGGCAAATTTCTTTAAAAATCTTCTTCTCCAGATCCAGCAGGCAGAATCTTTTGATATTTGGCATGCAACATTGTAGGGTGGATCTGATTCAAGTTTGTTCAATCGGCTCCCTAGATTCATATTTGGGCTCACTATAGGAGCTTGAATTCAAACTTAGTGCATTTCAGGCACATTTCTTCAAAAATCTTCTTCTCCAGATCCAGCAGGCAGAATCTTTTGATATTTGGTATGCAACGTTGTGGGGTAGATCTGATTCAAGTTTGTTCAAATCGGCTCCCTGGATTCATATTTGGCCTTACTATAGAAGCCCGAATTCGAACTTAGTGCATTTCAGGCAAATTTCTTAAAAATCTTCTTCTCCAGATCCAGCAGGCAGAATCTTTTCATATTTGGTAAGCAACATTGTGGGGTGGATCTGATTCAAGTTTGTTCAAATCGGATCCCTGGGTTAATATTTGGGCTCAGTATAGGAGCCCAATTTCGAACTTAGTGCATTTCAGGCAAATTTCTTAAAAAATCTTCTTCTCCAGATCCAGCAGGCAGAATCTTTTGATATTTGGTATGCAACATTGTAGGGTGGATCTGATTCAAGTTTGTTCAAATCGGCCCCCTGGGTTCATATTTGGGCTCAGTATAGAAGCCCGATTTCGAACTTAGTGCATTTAGGCAAATTTCTTAAAAAATCTTCTTGTCCAGATCCAGCAGGCAGAATCTTTTGATATTTGGTGTGCAACATTGTGGGGTGGATCTGATTCAAGTTTGTTCAAATCGGCTTCCTAGATTCATATTTGGGCTCACTATAGAAGCTCGAATTTGAACTTAGTGCATTTCATGCAAATTTCTTAAAAAATCTTCTTCTCCAGATCCAGCAGGCAGAATCTTTTCATATTTGGTAAGCAACATTGCGGGGTGGATCTGATTCAAGTTTGTTCAAATCGGCCCCCTGGGTTTATATTTGGGCTCAGTATAGGAGCCCAAATTTGAACTTAGTGCATTTCAAGCAAATTTATTAAAAAATCTTCTTCTCCAGATCCAGCAGGCAGAATCTTTTGATATTTGGTATGCAACATTGTGGGATGGATCTGATTCAAGTTTGTTCAAATCGGCTTCCTAGATTCATATTTGGGCTCACTATAGAAGCTTGAATTCGAACTTAGTGCATTTCAGGCAAATTTCTTAAAAAATTTTCTTCTCCAGATCCAGCAGGCAGAATCTTTTGATATTTGGTATGCAACATTGCGGGGTGGATCTGATTCATGTTTGTTCAAATCGGCCCCCTGGATTCATATTTGGGCTCACTATAGAAGCTCGAATTCAAACTTAGTGCATTTCGGGCAAATTTCTTCAAAAATCTTCTTCTCCAGATCCAGCAGGCAGAATCTTTTGATATTTGGTATGCAACATTGCGGGGTGGATCTGATTCAAGTTTGTTCAAATCGGCCCCCTGGATTCATATTTGGGCTCACTATAGAAGCTCGAATTCAAACTTAGTGCATTTCGGGCAAATTTCTTCAAAAATCTTCTTCTCCAGATCCAGCAGGCAGAATCTTTTGATATTTGGTATGCAACATTGCGGGGTGGATCTGATTCAAGTTTGTTCAAATCGGCCCCCTGGATTCATATTTGGGCTTAATATAGAAGCCTGAATTCGCACTTAGTGCATTTCGGGCAAATTTATTAAAAAATCTTCTTCTCCAGATCCAGCAAGCAGAATCTTTTGATATTTGGTATGCAACATTGTGGGGTGGATCTGATTCAAGTTTGTTCAAATCGGCTTCCTAGTTTCATATTTGGGCTCACTATAGAAGCTCGAATTCAAACTTAGTGCATTTCAGGCAAATTTCTTAAAAATCTTCTTCTCCAGATCCAGCTTCAGAATCTTTTCATATTTGGTAAGCAACATTGTGGGGTGGATCTGATTCAAGTTTGTTCAAATCGGCCCCCTGGGTTTATATTTGGGCTCCGTATAGGAGCCCAAATTTTAACTTAGTGCATTTCAGGCATATTTCTTAAAAAATCTTCTTCTCCAGATCCAGCAGGCAGAATCTTTTGATATTTGGTATGCAACATTGTGGGGTGGATCTGATTGTGATTCATGAACGTATTTATTTGTAAAGTTGATAGAATCTTAGACAAAATTTGCAGAAAAGATCTACTATAGAAAGGGTGGTATCCAGGGTGAACCGTTTACCCAAATCTAGCAGTACTAATGCATTATTCACACAAATCTCCGTTCAAATTTTATGACCCCTCATTGGAACACACGCATTCAGCTCATTCCAACAAAGGTCATATGCCATGTTTTCGAGACAAAAGAATAAAAATTTTAGTTATTCATGAAATTTTTAGGCAACTGTTGTCTGTTATTCACATTGCTTCATGAAATTTCAGTACTTTTAGAAGTTACCTCAGTAATCAAGGGTTAATTCCCCTTAATTAAATGTCGCCTCTAAAAAACAACCACTTTGCATATCTTACCTTTTTACCAGCATAACTGCCAAAACTTGTCAGCATTCTTCGCAAAAATCGCTATTCAAATTTTAATTTTTGTCTCTTAAACATACATGTACTTATCGCTTGTAAATACCCCATTGGAATGAGCTTTTTGAGCTCATTCCAATGAGAGGTCGCACACCATGCTTTTTGAGTCAAAAAAGCAATTTTTTAGTTATTCCAGAATTTCGTACGTAAAACACAGCTTTATGACTTCACATTAAAATGAGCTCTCTAAGCTTGTTCCAATCAACATTCACGCAGTATGTCTTTCACACAAAAAATAAAATTTTCCATTTATTCAGGAATTTTGTTTGCAAGAACACTCTTACCCCCCCCCCCCCCCCCCCCCCCCCCCCCCCCCCCCACACACACACACACAAACACACACACAAACACAGACACACACATCTAAAAGTTCGGCAGCAATAGGAATAACTTGCCTAATCAAATTTAAATACTTTTGCATCATTCTGTATCTAGAACAAACCATTTACCATATCTTTACGCAAAATTCTCCAGCATCATTCACAAAAAAACACCATTATTTATATATTCACATTTCTGTCTCAAAAATATACCTGATCTTCCCATACCCCTATTGGAATAAACTGTTTGAGCTTGTTCCAATGATGATAAAAAAACTAATATTTTGGAAAATTTGTGAAAATTTTTGTGTTCTTGCATGCAAATATGTACATGTAGCACATGGAAGATATCCACTGTTGGGGAGAGATGTCCAAGACTATCTCTTCACATTCCTTGTTTGTGCTCCATGCTAAACCAGTTTGTCTGCAGAGATAAATTTGCTTTATTAAAAATCATTGGAGATTGGCCACACACCAATGATTTTAAATAAAACTAATTTTAGGTAACAAATGTTGAACTTCAAACAAAATCTATCACTCAACCAGTTAATGTTGATGAGGCATGACATGGTGAAGGTGACCTAAAATACTTCTTAGAGTCACTTTGTCAAGTGAGCGATTAAGGCCACGTGGGGCCTCTTGTTTGGTATGAAGCATCCTTAGGACCAGTAGAAATGAATGGTAAAAAAAAAAAATGTCATCGGTTGTGTTCTATGGTGGGGGAGGGGGTGGGGTGGGGTGAGGTGGGGTGGGGGTGGGTGGGGGGGGTTCGGGGGGGAATTCAGCGAAAAAATGCTGAGTCAGCATATTTGCTAAAATTTAAAAAAAAAAATTCTCCACAACCACAGAGCAGAATCTTTTGATATTTGGTATACAACATCCATAGGGGCGTGGGGGTGGGGGTGGGGGATCAGATACAAGTGTGCTAAAATGAAGCTACTTGGTTCATATTTGGGCTCTGTACAGGAGCCTGAATTTGTAACTTAGGGCAATATGGGGAATGATGTTTAAAAATCTTCTTCTTCAGATCCACCAGTCAGAATGCTTTGATATTTGGTATGCAACATCCTTATGGGGGTCAGATTCAAGTTTGTTCAAATCATGGCCTGGGTGAATATTTGGTCTCCCCATGGGAGCCTGAATTTTAAATTAGTGCAATATGAGGGAAATTCTTTAAAAATCTTCTTCAGATGCACCAGTCAGAATGCTTTCACATTTGGTACACAACATCTCTAAGGGGGTGAGATTCAAGTTTGTTCAAATTGGGTCCCTGATTTAATATTTAGTCTTTTTTGGGGAGCCTGAATTTTAACTTAGTGCAATATGAGGGAATTTCTTTAAAAATCTTCTTCTCCAAATCTACCAATCAGAATGCTTTTATATTTGGTATACAACATCTCTAGAGGGGTGAGATTCAAGTTTGTTCAAATCGGGTCCCTGGGTTAATATTTGGGCCCCCAGTGGTACCCCGAATTTCAACCTAGTGCAATACAAGAAAATTTCTTTAAAAATCTTCTTCAGATCCCCTTGTCAGACTGCTTTCAAATTTAGTATACAGCATCCTGGTGGTGGAATGGAAGGGCTCAGGCTCAAGTTTGTTCAAGTTAAGTTCCTAGGTTGATATTTGGACTCCCAAGTTTTGCATTACTGGAAATCGGGGCATTATTTCTGTCGTAGCATCCCAGTACTAGAAAAAAGTCATCTGGCATGGACAACAGGGTAATAAATAATTAAATAAGTTGATTCCTCTGTAGTGTTAACAAGCAAAAGATGCTAATTAAATCCTTCTTTAAACAACTATCGTCAGTTGAATGCCTCAGGCCACATGGGGCCTCTTGTTTAAATAAAAACAAAACTTTTTGATTAAAATAGTATCAAAATACCCTGTCCATACCAGATACATTTCTCTACAAAGGCAACCAATACTTTATTATACCCCCACAAAATGAAGTTTTAGGAGGGTATATAGGAGTTAACCTGTCTGTCAGTCGGTCTGTCATCGTCGATCCGTTGCACATGTAAACTTGTGGAGCGAACTACTTCCACAGTTTTAGCTGCATTTTCATGAAACTCCACAAAAATGATCCACATGATGAGGATCAGTGAGTGACATAATTTTTTTCCCGATCGGATTCAAGATGGCCAACTGGCAGCCATATTGGATTTTGCAAAATACTTTTGGAGCGAACTACTTCTACAGTTTTTGCTGCATTGTCATGAAACTCAGTATAAATGATCGACATGATAAGGAGCAACGCATGACATAATTTTTTTCCCTGAACGGATTCAAGATGTCCGACTTCGAATTCCTCTTTCAGTCACCCACACTAGGCGGTATGCCATGGTGGGGGTTTAGCAGGTGACAGACCATCTCTAGTTTAACTGAATTTTATTTTTTTGTTTTTATTGGTGTTTAAGGTCACTTCATTTGCTGATCATGACCACACTTTGATCATGTCTGTTTTGGTGGTGCAAAATTGTGTAAAACTTCGTGGTGAAGTAAATTTTGTCTTTGTTTGTGATTGTTGGGGTGGGGTGGGGTGGAAATCTATAAAATCCCTGCAGTACCAGTACCATGAAGGTTTATCAGTTTCTTATTTTTTAATGGTTTTTTTTTTTACACTTTTGACAACCAAGGTCACCCAGTGTCGGACAGTTTTACGGCTGGAGGAAGCTGGCACACCCAGAGAGAACCACTGAGCAGTGGTGAGCAACTGTCAGACTCCACAACATATACTAACTAACTTCTCACATGTAGGGCTAGCATTGATTGAAGACAAGTGCACCATCGACATGCAGTGTGCCTTAGTTCACACTGCCCCCACATAGGCAATCAGGATTAAGTGTCTTGCCTAAGGACACAACTCAGTTACCCCTACTGTGGACAAACCATAGACCTTTTGGTTTGAAGTACAATGCTATAACCACTGAGCCTTCATGCTCCCTAATTAAAATGGTATGAAAATACCATGTTCATAGCAAAATATACTTCTCTACAAAGGCAGCCAATACTTTTATCATGTCTGTTTTGGTGCTTCAAAATTGTGTAATATTTCAGTGGTAAAGTAAAGTTTATTTTAGTTTGTAATTGTTGGGTGGGGAAAAGGAATTTACAAGTGCAAGAGATTGATAATGTTCTGGTATGAAAAATGACATTTTTTTTAATAACAGATGTATAAAATGCTTCAGGAAATTGTGTGAAAGGTCAGTAATGATGAGGGAATGACAAATTTAGACTGGCAGGGTTATGATAAATGTAACTCCCCTTGACATATGGTGTTTTAAACGATGTTATAATACACCACAAATATCTTTGATAAGTGTTGTGATTGTATTTTGGATTGCAGACTGTGGTATAAAGATAAGCTATTCCCAAATAATTGCAACATAAAACCCATTAAGCTATTGTTTTCCCAGATAAAACTCTGATACAGGTCATGCTAATCACATGATATGTGGGGTGTATGTGGAGAGAAATACATGTACCAACATAGAAGGTAATGGCCAGTCTCCAATTACACTTTGAATGTTAACACACCCCTTTCTATAAACCTAAAAAATAATGAAATTTTGTCCTTATAAATTATAAATCATCATCAAATTGAGTCACAAGTTGCAGTATTTTGTTGGAATCAGCTCGAAGGAGCTGATTCCAACAAAATATAGCAACTTTTAATTTTGTGATAATCATAGGTGCTGGCAGAATTTGTCCAGTTTTCCCATTGTTAATGCTGTGTACAATTACACTTGATTGATAATGTTCCTTCCTACTCCTTTGATCTTTAAATTTAATACTGTGGGGTAGATAAGGTCACTTAGCCATGATTGTTGTTGATAAAATTTCTGGAATTTAATTAGCATGCCCTGACTTAATTAGCTGTAAGGGAGAGGAGGTCCCTGATAAAGTAATTTGTTGTTTGTGGACTTTGAGCAGCCATTATATTTTGATTTATAATGGAGTATAGATTTCAATGAATCATGATTTCAAATTAACTGGGAAACTCCCCCTTCTCACTCTCTCTCAATAGATTACAACACTTGTCCTCCTGTGTTTATAAGAGTGTTTCACTCAGCAGTCCTGTCACTGGAGGAAGAGGGAGGTTTTCACATTGTTCAAATTGGAGATAGAGTACATTGGTGGTATATGTGTGTGTGTATAACCTAGTTAGCTGAAGTTATCTGACACAAACTAATATGGAAAGAGTGGTAAGTTTTTCTTCCTGTGTTGGAGTATTGACTTTTTCATTCCTATCATTGAAGAAATACTACTACACAAACCTGTTAACCCTTGAAATACTGGAGATATTAATTTTTTTTTTTTTACAATTTGACAGTGTACATCCTATCTTGGATTTTGCTGTTGTTTCTTGTCATGTATTGGCTGCCTATATAGGCAGCCACGTCTACCCTAGAAACAACTGCTAAGTCCTTGGATATAACTTGCAATTTTTCTCGAACACTGCATATTGGGGGCACCTGTTTTGTTGCAGTAAAAAGTGATTAAAGTTGGAATTAGGCCTTTTTCTTCTTGTATGCTGCTGGTGGATATTCCCGCCCATGGAAGGGTTTCTTTTGTCACTGAAATAAGTATAATTTGGACACAATTAATCAAATTCTCCCATCCCCTCCTGTAAACTGAATGGATTTTTTTTTACCATTAATTTCATGAGTTAAATTCAGATGAATTTTTCATCAAATCTAGTCATGGCTGCTTCACAGCAGCCATGACTAGACTTGCTGAAAAGTATCTTGAAAATACTCAGCAGGTTAAGAGTTCACGGTTAAAATTAGAAATTTAGACAACATAGTGGAGGGTTTGGAGTTGTGAGTTTTCATCTTTTCACAGGATTTCCATTTTTTTTGTATTTGCAGAACACATAATTCTTCTCTCAGAATGAAAAGATTCCTTCATCTCCTGTATTGTTGAATAATTAACCATTTAACCATTTACATATTGTTTACAAGACCTCATTGAGGTCCTTCAAACAAAATGTAATTGGTTAACTTCTATAGGGTAAAAATTAGGCCTAAAAAAGGAAAAAATCTGTTTCTCAGGTCCTCCTGCATGGTCCTTTTGGCTGCTGCATGCTCTCTTTTTATAACCAATGCAAACTTGAAAAATTAAAATATTTTACCTGAGTTAATAAAATTGATAAATTTGTCAGTGCAAAAAGACTTTGCAATGCTTTAGCACTCAAGGGACAAATTACACGACTACCCTTACTATTCTGTAGATTATGAGGCCTAAAGCACAAAACAAACCAAGAACATGAACTTTTGATGGCAAAGAAATAATTACAAAATTAAAAAATAAAATAAAAAAATGCTCTCTCGCATACAATTTTACAAAAAAGTGGCCTGAGAAACACAAGATCTACTTTGAGAGGCCTTAATTTTGTTTTGGGAAAATAACATGTAATGATAGCTAGTAGACCAGGATTTCATGAGTTTGAAAACTAAATTATACATATGTTTTTGGAATGATGAGCAGATCTTCTTTACATTTGTTAATATGTAAGTCATTTATGAGGAAGATTGAGATAGAATACTGGCATGCAGATATTTGGTGACACGGTCAGTGACACCATATCTGACATTTGGAGCCTGGGTAACGGATAAGACTTTGCATATTTATGAAACTTCAAACAATCACCAATTGTTTTGCCTACATAAGATCTGTTTGAGAATCTGTTCCTCATGAGAACATTATAGGAATTAGCATGTCTGTCCACACCACAATGTCCTTGTCTTCCTGGCACAGATAATTACCTCATGTTGGAAACTAATTTTCCCCCAGATTCTCTTTCATAGCTGGAGATTTTTCAAAATTTTCCTGGAGGAGGGCTCTGTGAGTTCTGTCAAACAAGATATAATTGGTTAAATATACACCTGCAACTTAATTAAGCACCCCCTGTTTTTTTTTGCAGTGGTATTGATAGAAACTGTCATTACTTTCATGCTATCTTTCAGATGGCCAAAAGTAATTGTTTGTGGAAAGAATGGTCTATTGACAAATGAAAGACAACACAATGATGAAAATATGCAGTATTTTAATGGCGCTAATTACACATATCTGTCACTAATGTTTTTGATGGAAAAAATATTCTCTTGACAATGAAACAGTGCCAGTAATTACTGACAAAAAATATAACTTCTGATCTCTTGAACACAATGGCAGTGTCTGATGTCAGGAGCGAGTGTATCCACCACATACCGAGCCTGAACTCTCCACCTAATGCAACCAGTGAGCCTTCTGATACGGTCCAAAGATAACTGCTGCCACTCCTCATGTAATGCAGCTTCCAAATTGGCCAAATTCTGTACAGGTGGATCCTGTGCATGCACGCAACATCCAAGAAAGTCCCAGATGTGTTCTAAGGGATTCTAATCTGGGCTCATTGCAGGCCAGGGTAGTGCTGTAATAACATTCTGAAGGAATGCCCTCATAGCATGGGAACGATGTGGCCTTACATTGTCATCCATGAATACAGGGCAAGGAGCCAACTAGTCGTTTTCAAAATGAGGCACGACAACTGGATTGAGAATGTCCCGGATGCACTTATGACCATTGAGATTCCATGTACAGTCGCCATATCACGTTTACAATCATGAGAGAGGCATCTCCAGATCAGTACTGATCCTCCACCATAAGGAACTGTAGGTCTGGTGTTCCAGCAGCATTTCTTATGCCTCCACACTCTCATGCGACCATCTGTGACGTGAAACAGGAACCTACTCTCATCTGACCAATGGATTCTCCTCCACATCCTGTGATTCCAATCTTGTCATGCCATACACCACTCCAAATGTCGTCTTTGATGCTGATCGGACAGAGCTGGATGACCCTTCTGGACCTCATACCCAGGGCTTTGAGACAGTTTCGGACAGTTCTGTTGCACAAAAGCCTGTTGGGGAGCTGAAGTCATTTCAAAATCCCACTTGAAGCAAAGGGTTCATCCCTAACGAGGCATGCCAGACTCCAATCTTCCCAAGGAGAGGTCTTTTGGGGTTGTCCAAGCCTTGGTCGGTCCTTAACATCATTGGTTTGTTGATGTTTTCGGACAAGTCTGCTGATGACAGAGACAGAATGACTATAGCCAAGTTGCCTTCCAATAACTTTGAATGACATGCCTGTTGCATGCATGCCAACGAATTGCCATCTTAGTGCCTCTGACAGTCTCCTCCTTGCCATGTCAACATTTATTGATAAAAGAAGTGACAAATATTCTTGTTTTATACCCAGATATTGCATGTGGATGATAGTATTTTTTGTGACATTCGTGGCGAAGCATGCTTCACGTGGATGAAGGGATGTGTTTGGGGTACGCTATCAACCAGAAACATCATGTTTGACTAGATGAAATTTACTGCAAGACATAGCAATCATTAAAACATAATAATTAGTAATAGTAAACTCACGTCATGAAACATTTCAGGGGGTGCTTAATTAAGTTCCAGGTGTATACCTAATTCAACAAGAGAAAAATTGAGTGGTTGGAGAACATTCTGTTGATCTACCAGAGTGCTTAGGGTTACATGTGTAAATCAGTTGTGTTTCAGATGTGTTTCATCTACACCATAAGACTAAATAGGTAGCAATACACTATTAATAAACTGGTAGAGTGCTGGAAGCCCATCTTTAAGCTTTATTGTAAAGTGCAGCTACCACAACTTGAAGGCTTTTTATTACTTTCCAAAGTGTGATGTACTGGGATTTCTGGGTTTGATTATAATGATAACTTCACAAGTGAATTATGCAATCAACAATTGGATCATGTATCCGTGCGCGCAAATGAAGATGCTTTGTCGTGGGTGTAATGGGGACTTCATTGGTTTTTTTTAACCCTTTACCTAACATGAAAAGCAGACGACACTTGCAAAAAATCATTCTTGAATAACTATTATTTTCATTTTTTATCTCAAAAACATAGGTTATGACCCCTAATTGGAATGGCTCGACGAGCTCATTCCAATGAGGGGTCATAACCTATGATTTAGAGACAAAAAATGAAAAAATAATGAAAATTAATTGGCGATTTTTGAGAATAGCGCTGGCCGGTTTTGGCTGTTACGTTAGGTAAAGGGTTAAATAATATAAATATCGTTAAAAATGAAAAGTAATAAACAGAGTAATCACTTAACTGGACTGGTTATGTGAAATAATTCATTTGAGGTGAGGGACTATATTGTAAAACACTCGTGCGCATTTGCGCACTCGTGTTTGTACAATGTCTCTTACCTCTCATGAATTATTTCACGTAACCAGTCCAGCCAAGCGATTACTCTCTTTGTATTCTCTGAATGTGCTTCATAATATTATCTTTGAAATGAAATTATCCAGTCTGCCTTGTTACAGGTTATGGTAGAGTGACTTTGGGCATTCTCCCACAAGTTGTTACAAAGCTCAAGACGAATTTGTGAACAAATTCTAACAGCCTAAAAAATGTAGCAATCTACCACTGTGCAGGTAAGGAAATTTCTGATTTTGCAAGAGAAACTGCAAGTGGGCACCACTATCACAGAAATACAGTCCAGTTGCCATGAACTGGTCATAATACACAGTGATGTCCATGCATGCATTTACCAGGTAATGAAAATCGTCACCAGCAAAATTTTAATTAATGAAGCACTGGATTGCACCCGGTGCTTCATTAATTGAATTTTTGATGATTATTCCTATATTTAGTGTTTGCAATGTAATATTATTGCATCCGTGGAAATACTGTCCACTCCGTGGAAAGTGACCAGTCCACGCCAGCCTTACTGTACAGTAGAGACCACCTGACTGGATATATTTCAGATATATTTCATAACTGAATAACCCTGTTCATTGAGTATAAGTTCTCAACACCACCAAACAGATTTGACATGTTAATTGTAGGTAGGTTATAGACTAAACTCCTGTTAATTGAAAAATAATTATACCCCCACTTTCGAAGAAAATGGGGGTATACTTCATTACATGTGTCCGTGCATGTGTCCGTGCCTCCGTGCATTCATCTGTCTAGGTGTGAGTCCGTCCGAGAATATTCATAACTTTCATAACTTAAGTAAATTATTATTTTCTATAATATTTGTTGGTCATAGATATAACCACACTAGTTATTTTTTTTTTATTACTTGTTTTAATTACTTGTTCACTTAGAAATTGTGGCCGTCCGAGCCAAATTTTGTCTGTTCAACCTGTATCTTGGGTATTGAATGTTCTATTGCAATGAAATTTGCCATGAACAATGCCTATGGTATAAGCTTAAAAAAAGGATTCAACGATATTTCTCACTTTCTCCCTTTTAGCTCACCTGGCCTAAAAGGCCATGTGAGCTTTTCTCATCACTTGGTGTCCGGCGTCCGTAAACTTTTTACATTTTCATCTTCTTCTCTGTAACCACTGATCCGGTGTGAACCATACTTGTCAGGAATGGTCTATGGGAGGTCCTCTACAAACGATCCTCATTTTGTTCCCGTCAGATGAAAAACATGGCTTCCAGAGGCATTCTTTGATTCTGGTTGGTGGATTTTCAAAACTCCTCTTCTCTGAAATTGCCAGGCCAAATGTTTTGAAACTTCACATAAATGATGACTGGGACCCTCTCTACCAACGATCCTCATTTAATTTTGATTGGGTTACAAACATGGCCGCGATTGCAGCTTATAGATAGTGCAGAAACCCTATGAGAAACCACATTTTCATCACCTTCTCTGGAACTACTGAACTGACATGAACCAAACCTGGCAGGGATAGTCTATGGGAGGTCCTCTACAAGCGATCCTCATTTTGATCCCATGGGTTTGAAAACATGGCTGCCAGAGGCATTCTTTGATTCTGATTGGTGGATTTTGAAAAATCTTCTCCTCTGAAACCACAGGGCCAAATGTTTTGAAAGTTTGCATGGTTGATGACTGGGACCCCCTCTACCAACGGTCCTCATTTAATGTTGATCGCATTGCAAACATGGCTTAAATTGCGGCTTATAGTTACTGTATAAATCCAAAAGAAAATCACATTTTCATCTTCTTCTCTGGAACTACTGTGCTGACATGAACCAAACCAGGTAAGAATGGTCTTTGGGATGTTCTCTACAAACGATCCTCATTTTGTTCGGGTGGTTGAAAAATATGGCCACCAGAGGCATTCTTTGATTCTGGTTAGTGGATTTTCAAAAATCTTCTCCTCTGAAACTGCCAGGCCAAATTTTTTGATACTTCACATAAACGATGCCTGGGACCCCCTCTACCAACGATCCTCATTTAATGTTGATCGGATTGTAAGCATGGCCATAATTGCAGCTTATAGTTAAAGTAGAAACCCTATGGGGAATCACATTTTCATCTTCTTCTCTGGAACTACTGAGCCGACGTGAACCAAACTTCGCAGGAATGGTCTATCAGAGGATTGAAATATGTGGGCACCAGAGTCAAATTTCTAATGCTTAACCCAATGCCTCTCCTGTCTGCACGAAGATCGGTACTGTCAACAAAATACTTGTTTTTAATTTTTGAAAACCTGGTAAGGGCTGGTTCCAGTTTTCTCCACTGAGAACTGGGGAAAAACCCAAAAATATTGTGTATACAGTACAGGTCAAAATAATCTGTAGTATAACTGCAATAAACTGCTGCTCCTGCACTGGCAAGATCAGAATCTGACATTTTCTGGAAAGCTGTCAGTGATAGCTTTGCAGAAAATGGTTTCATCTTCTGGTCTTATCAGTGTAGGAAGAGAAAGATACATAGTTTATAGGGTTAACCTAAAACTTATTTTGACTTGTACTGTAAACAAGTGCAACTGTAAACTAATTATGTATTCTCTCAAGTTACTTATCAGAAAATACTGATTGATGACAGGTGTTTGGAAAACATGGAGGTTTTGTTTATATTCTCTTCCCATCATGTCAGCTTAAATGACAGTAATTATATATATCTTTTAAGATCTGACAAAATTGGTGTAAAATGTGTTTCCTGTAACCCTTTACCTATCCAAAGCTATTTTGAAAGAGGAGAATACTGTCTGAAAAATTGTAATTTTCAAACTATTTAACCTGTTTTTACTGATTTTTTTTTTGAAACAGAATTCATAAATGTGTGCATTTTCAAGAAAATCTTCTTTGAAATACAAGGCCAAATAGTTTGAAAACTTAATGTGACTGATGACTGTAACCCCCTCTACAAATGAACCTCATTTAATCTTCATCGGGTTTGCAATTATGGCTGCAATTGTGGCTTGTAGTTATTATAGAAACCCTATAGGAAATCACATTTTCATCATCTTCACTGAAAGTACTGAGCCAATATGAACCAGACTTGGCAGGCATGGTCTATGAAAGGTTCTCTACAACTGTTACTCATTTTATTCATGTTGGGTGAAAAACGTGGCCGCCAGAAGCATTCTTTGATTCTGATTGGTCAATTTTGAAAAAACTTGTCTCCTCTGAAACCACAGGGCCAAATGTTTTGAAATTTTGCATGGTTGATGACTGGGACACCGTGTACCAACGTTCCTCATTTAATGTTGATCGTGGTGCAAACATGGCCACAATTGTGGTTTATATTTACTACAGAATAACCCTATGGGAAATCACATTTTCATCTTCTCTCTGGAACTTCTGAGCCGATGGAAACCAAAACATGGCAAGAATGGTCTGTAGGAGGCCCTCTACAAACGATCCTCTTTTTGTTCCTGTCGGTTGGAAAATATGGCCTCCAGAGATATTCTATGATTCTGTTTGATGGATTCAAATGTTTTGAAACTTCACGTCATTGAAGACTGGGACACCTTCTACCAATGATCCTCATGTAATGTAATGTTGCAAACATGGTCACATTTTGCAGCTCATAGTTACCATGGAAAGCCTATGGGAAATCACATTTTTATATGGTCTCGTTACAGTTATTCAGGTGAAAATGTCGGCTTTTCAAGAAATGTTCAGCTTCTGATTAACACGGCGTAGGATATTTCGCATTTGAATTACCTCCCCTATTCACAATACTCACAATGTATATAGTTTCTGGAAGGTCTGAATATGGCACTTTCTGGAGACAACTTACACACCAAAAATCTTACAATATCACTCAAATACACTCAGCAGAATGACACAGTTGATGGTTAAAAAAATGGCTCAAAATGGTCAAAATTTTCTCATTTTGGGGATAAATCTCCAAATTTCGTACATCAATAGTGATAAAACTGTGTTATAGGAATTCCTCATTCCTCCACTGAGGATTTTACAGCATAGCATGATCATTCTGACAAATAAAAAACATATGGGTTTCTTATTCATTTTTTCAGAAGGCTTTCTCAAAGCAAATTTACACAAAAATTGTCCCATTTGTAAACTGCAAATTGTCAGGTCCCAAATAGGTCTGGGTTAGTCATTTAACACTTCCATGTGACCTTGACCCCCAACTGAAATGCACTTGACAATACACAGTTTGAATCAAGACCATCAACTGATTATTTTGGTCATATCACCATTAATGAGAATTATTTACTAAATCCACACCACCATATACTAAAAATATAGCCCAAAATAGACATTTGGCTGAGGATATCCAATAACCTCGGAAATGACCGTTTAATAGGAAATGAGACCTTAAGTGAAAAATAAAAAATTCTTCACATTCTCAGAAATAGTAAATGTGCATCTGTATTTAATTCTGAGAAAATTTATGTATGGCACATATGAAAAAAATGTTAACTTAGTGCCCTTAAGCTCCATGGATAGCGGCAGACCGAGCACTCTGACAGCCGGTTTCTTTACGTTTCTTTACGCAGTAATGCTCAGTGAGAGAAGGCCTATTCTTTCACATTTCTGACTCTGATAAAAGTTCTGTAGAGTAAACTTTGCATCAGGTGAAAGCATGTAACACCAGTCGTTCCCCTATTCTACCAAAGCAGTATGCTTTAACGTGAGAGGAGGAAGTTAGATTTCAATTTAGATGGATGCACAGCTGTATCACCATGAACAATAGCTATCAAGGCAGCTGTGTTGATATATTGGCCAATGATCAGACTAAACCAATGGTGATGGATTATTTATTTTTGATGTGCACAGTCACTTTCAGCACCAAAAGCTACATCAGGATCACACATTACTGATAAAATTAAAACAAAACCAGAAATTATATTCATTTGTAAACTGCATCCTCCCTCAAAATGCATATTTCAGTCCCCACCCACCCACTCTTTTCCACAGCATTCTCAACTCACTTTCCTCATTTGGCTAAGCATCATTCGCTGATTCTATCAATTATAATATAATGTGATTGTAAAAGAAAAAATTCTATAAATCTCTTGTAAACTCATTTTCCTGCATAGCATACATTGTATTTGCTAAAGGGTTAAAAATAGACCCATTTCAGTTCCTGACCTGATCCAAAAGACTGACATTTGAAGTATATGCTATTTGAAAAGAGCTGTGTAAATGTAACGATTAAGAATATTCAGTCCCAAATTATCTCTACTAATCAGACCACACTCTGATAAGTCCCTGGAAAGTTCTTAGAAAGAGTTCTCCATATGACTGTACCAGTAAACAGCATTTTCAAATAAAATTGTGTTAAAAAACCTACATAATTCTCTTGATAACACCATTACTGGACTTGAAATACCTCAAGAGGGAGAACTTTCCAGGAAATTATATCTGTACAGGGTACCACTGAAAAAAGAAAAATATGTTTTAATATTTCTTTTAGTTATCCTAGAACATATTCCCACTAATACAGTTGGTTGCTATGGAGATTGGAGGCCAGAAATTGCAATGAAAGCAAACACTGTTTTTTACTTAAGGTCTCGTTACAGTTATTCAGGTGAAAATGTCGGCTTTTCAAGAAATGTTCAGCTTCTGATTAACACGGCCGAGGATATTTCGCATTTAAATTACCTCCCCTATTCACAATACTCACAATGTATATAGTTTCTGGAAGGTCTGAATATGGCCCTTTCTGGAGACAACTGTACACACCAAAAATCTTACAATATCACTCAAATACACTCAGCCGAATGACACAGTTGATGGTTAAAAAAATGGCTCAAAATGGTCAAAATTTTCTCATTTTGGGGATAAATCTCCAAATTTCGTACATCAATAGTGATAAAACTGTGTTATAGGAATTCCTTATTCCTCCACTGAGGATTTTACAGCATAGCATGATCATTCTGACAAATAAAAAACATATGGGTTTCTTATTCATTTTTTCAGAAGGCTTTCTCAAAGCAAATTTACACAAAAATTGTCCCATTTGTAAACTGCAAATTGTCAGGTCCCAAACAGGTCTGGGTTAGTCATTTAACACTTCCATGTGACCTTGACCCCCAACTGAAATGCACTTGACAATACACAGTTTGAATCAAGACCATCAACAGATTATTTTGGTCATATCACCATTAATGAGAATTATTGACTAAATCCACACCACCATAAACTAAAACTATAGCCCAAAATAGCCATTTGGCTGAGGATATCCAATAACCTCGGAAATGACCTTTTAATAGGAAACGAGACCTATGTAGTTCCAGGTGAGCGATTACAGGCTCTGTAGAGCCTCTAGTTAGAGTTATCCTCCTTTTTTGACTTAGAAATTGTAGGAAATAGACATTATTTGTCTGTTCAGCCTGTATCTCAAGTATGGGTTATTTCAGTGAAATATGGCATGCAGTTTGCCTATGACAAAGGCTTCTGCCTCATTGCATAAAACTTCCAAACACCAAACAATTTACCATACCTTTTGACTTAGAAATTGTTGGAAATTGTTATACCCCCACTTTCGAAGAAAATGGGGGTATACTGGATTACATGCGTCCGTCTGTGCATCCATCCATCCGTGCATCCACCTCTGTGTGAGTCTGTCCGAGAATATTCATAATTTTCATTTTTTTGTATAATATTAGTTGGTCATAGGTATTCCCACACTAGGCGGTACACCACGTGGGGGTATGCACCAGACAACAGTCCAGCTCTTATTAATTCAATACAACTCCTGTGAAACCATGAGAAGTGAAGCAGTGCTTGTTTACAGCTGGTAAACAAGCTCTGCTTTACTGGTTAAATAGGACCACCAATGCCTGGGGTGGAAGTCCTCTAAATTGAGAAACATGGGTATAAATGATTAGCTGCACTTGACTTTATATCCATATTGCAGTAATGATTAGTCATTGTGCAGAAAAATATGACCTTAAAACACCAATAAAATAAATTAGTTTCCCAGGGTGTATTGGAATTTACATTGGTCTGGAAACTTATACACCTGAGGCAAAGCCGAAAGGTGTTTGGGTTATTAGGCTGGTGTAAATTCCCATGTACACTGGGAAACCAAATGATAATGAATTTATTTCTTGAAGGTGTAAAAAATATGGTACTGATATTTACACCATTGCCCCCAACCAAACAGAGCAAGGTATTTAAATCTTCAGACCATGTTTGGCTGAACAGTTTTAGCTTGGTTAAACAATGTTGAATGGAACTGTGTTACTGGTATTGTTTTCGATGGTTGATAGTACCTGTGAGCCACAAAATTCATAAAATGTTTCATAAAATGTGGTTCATGCTGAACTCAAAATTCTTTTCAGAATTCACTGAAAGCATTTTTGTGAGAGTTGTATTATACAGTAGGTTAACATAATATTTGGATCATTGGCTATTAACATCTTCATATTCATACTGTTAAATTTAATCATGCAACATGATAGACAAGCATTTTTACTTTGACTTTAATCATGGGATGTTAAGAGATGTGTTGTATAATCTGCTGGAGTTTCCCTTCATCTTTATGTGCCTTCAAACAATTTATATCAGGAGAACAAAGATAATTTATTCCTGCGATATCCCCTTAACATGTAAGCAGGTTGTATTCACCCTTCCACCACAAATTTTTCAGAATTGTATTTTCAAAGAATTTTGAATGTCGCAGGTTGAAAGAGTCCACAGTCAAATGGCCAAGGGTGAGAGGGGTTGGCAATGAAAGGATAAAAAAATTGTCCGAAAAATATTTTTGTGAATAGAAGTTTATAGGACTGCTGCCACATGCACTGGTCACTTTCCACGGGTGGGCCGTATTTCCATGGATGAAATAATATTAGATTTCAAACACTAATTATAGGAATAATCATCAAAAATGTAATTAATGAAGCACCTGGTACCACCCTGTGCTTTATTACTTAAAATTTTCCTGATGCTGATTTTATTACCTGGTAAACACATGTGTGGACATCACTATCCATGCGTGGATTACAACCAGTCCACGGCAATTGTACTGTATGTGCAGGCAAATGAATATCAAGTAAACCAAACCCTCTCTGCAAACTGTTGTCAAAGTACTAAAATTTCAAGATGCAAAATTTTCCCATAATGCAACTAACAATTTGATCAATTCCATCTTGTTTCACAGAGCTTCAAGAGCTCTGTCAAACAAGATTGAATTGGCTAAATTGGTAGTTACATTTGGAAAAAAATTGCATTTGAAATTTTGTTATTTTAACCCTTGGGGGCCTAATTCCGACTTTGTTAAGTTTTTAATGCAAAGGAATAAGTTTTTAATGCAAAGGAACAGGTGCCCTAACATCCATTGTTTGGGTAAAATCAAAACTTGTTTTCTAAGTACATTGTCAGTTGTTTCTTGGCAAGTCTTTACTGCCTCTGACTAGAAACAACTGCAAAGCCATTGGAGGTAGACTTTCAAAGTGTTGTGAAAATGTATAAATATCTCCAGGCCCTTAACTCTTTACATGCTGCTGGCGGATATTCTTGCCCAGTACAGGGTTTCCATTGTCACAGAAATAAGTATAATTTGGACACATTTAATCATATTTTCCCCCTGTAAATTGATTGAAATTTTTTGCCAATCATTGCTTGTGTGACATTTGGATTAATTTTTCATCAAATCTTGTCATGGCTGCTCTACAGCAGCCATGACGAGATTTGATGAAAAATATCTTGAAAATACTCAGTGGGTTAAGAGTTAAGGGTTAACAGTGGAGAGAGTGTTAATGATCTTTAAATCCTAAATATGGACTTTCAGCCTATTTAATAGAGACCTTTGGTATGAGGTTCAAGCAATGTATCAACTAGGCTTAAACCTTTCCACCTAATTTACCAAATATTCCCCATGTATTTGTTGTACGAGATTAGAGGGTTCCCACTGACCCTTGCATTCAAGGAACGGCCTTGAATTTGACTAAGGGTTATTCAAGACCTTGAAATCCTGGAAAATGTGCCAGGATGCCTTTAAAAGCCTTGAATATTCACGAAATAAAAAAGCTAACGAAGCTCGTAGTCATAATTACATATATATAGTTGTATATGCCAGAGTTTGTGAATCCCCCCCCCCCCCCCCCACCTTCCCCTTGTCAGGGAAACTGTCTCATTTAATGGGTACTTGTTGGAGGATTCTCTAGCCCACACATCGGGGAGTACAAGCCCCTGTCACAGAAATTCTGGCACCACTACTGGTCCTAACCATGGGCGTTGCCTAGATGTTTCAAAAGGGGTTTGACTTTGATGAAAAAGGTACACCGTTTATACACTTGGCAGAAGCCACTGAGTGTGGCAAAGGCATGAGCATACTAGGGAGTTCTGGAGGCATGTTCCCCTCGGGAAAATTTATGCCTATACTAACTAGGACCTCCGTTCAATATCCCTCACTTGTAGGGAACTGGGAGGATGGCATTAAAGACCAGAAACCCTAGTTAGAACTAGTGAAGGCAGGATCTTTAAAATCCTTGAATTTGGCTGTTGTGTTGCCTTGAACTTGATCGAGAAACAAACTGGAATAGCATTGAATTTTACCAGTCTTTGTCTGCTGGAACCCTGAATTAGTGCAACAGTTTTCCCTTATATTTCCCAGCATTAATATTGCTTCATGTATTCAATAAGTTGTATGGGTTCTGTTTGGGTTCCTTATGAAAGTCCCTAATTTTAACATGGTGAAATATGAGGAATATTGTTTAAGAGCATTCTTCTTCATATCCAGCAGTCAAAAGCTCTTCATATATGGGGGAGGGGGGTATAAGTTTGTTCAAATCAAGTCCATGAGTTCATATTTGGGTTCTCCATTCGAGCCCAAATTTCAACTGCATGCAATATGAGGAATATCATTTAAAAATCTTCTTCTTTAGACCCACCATTCAGAGTCCTTTGATATCTGGTACACATCATCCTTACAGGGATCTAATTCAAGTTTGTTCAAATCAAGTTTGTGTGTTCATAATTTGGTTCCTTATGGGAACCCAAATTTTAATCCAATGCAATTTTAGTGCAATATGAGAAAAGTTATTTGAAAATCTTCATCAGATCTGCCTTGCAGAAACTTTTCATATTTGTTATTCATAATTGATAACTCAGCTATATATATCCTTTCACTTTATAAAAAAATCATGATATTTTAGAATTTTTTGTTTGAAATAAGAGATTTTCAGTCAATATAGTTGCCTTCAACCCTCATCCCTGGACATGGCCATGAGGTGTGTACTGTACTCTTCAAGTCTGCCCACACAAAAAGGCATTTCTGGAATTTTCTGAATATGAAAGATTTGCCTGCTCTTGCTTATTTTCACAATGCCAAACAGCTGGGGGACAGGCACATGTCTAGTACAATGACCCATAGATCACTGTACTACACATCTCACTGTCTGTTGGCTGTCATCAGAATGTCATAATATTCAGAGAGCATTAATAGAGTTGCGTTCACCTAAAAACCCAGTTTAGTTTGAAACATCTAATGGTACAGTGGAGTCCTGCTAACTGAATGGCCACTTTGCCAGTGAGAATTATTCAGTTAACAGGACTATTCAATTAACAGGAATTTTATCACTTTCCTGTATTCTATACATAAACAGAGCATTTATTCTATTATATATTGTTTGACAGAGCTCAAGGGGCATTGGATTTTGTGAGGCCAAATTTTGGCAATATACAAGAGTAATTCAGTGATTATCAGGGTAATTTTTTTACATATTGTAAGGTTTTTTAGTCAATTAACAGGAGTTTACTCTACAGCCTACATTCAATTAACAGGTCAAATTTGTACTGCAGGTATGGTAAATGGTTTTGTGTTTGAAAATTATATTCAATTAACAGGATATTCAATTATAAGATATCCAATTAAGTGGGCGGGCTCCACTGTATATCTGTTGTGACTGTCACTAGATTAAGATGGACTGTTGAGACCTGGAATTGGAGGGATAAAAATTAGGGATCACTGCAAAATGTCAAGAATCAACCAAGGTGGCAACAGGGGCTAAATTTGGGCCCATTCCCAGTGAGAATTCAGACCATTTTTTCCCAATTCTGACCCTCAAAAATCTCAGTTCGATCATCTGATGGGTATAAAAATGAAAGCCCACTCAAATACGTAATAATCAAAAGCATGTATAGGATTAATCACAAAACTCTTGATTATAAAGCATGGGGGATATTGCACAAAGTTCAATAAACCTAATTTGTCCCATGATGTGATGGTTCTAGTGCAGACTCATAAAATATTCCAGCTACATCATCAAGGCATGCCTTCATTAAAGGCATGCCTTGCTCATACAACTGAAATATATTTCTCATTTGGGATTATAGCTAAAAAACTTCAGACTTCATGGAAATTTTTTATTTTAGTGGATAAATAAATACATGCAGAAGCTGTGACAAAATTGATCATGCATGGCACCCACTGCCTGAGTTGGGTACCAAAGGCCTGAATTTGTATTACAATGGAACCCTGTTATTGAATAACCACTTTGCCAATGAGAATTATTCAATTAACAGGAGGATTCAATTAACAGGGATTTGGTCACTTTCCTGTATTTTAGAGATAAATTGAGCATTTATTCTGTTATATCTTGTTTGATAGAGCTCATAGAGCTCTGTCAAACACGATATAATAAATAAATGCCTATATTCGATGCTTTTATGTGATAAGGTATCTAAACATTGGGTATTTGGTGAGTGTCGGGATAATATCTTGACACATTACAGGATTTTTTTTATTCAATAAACAGGCGTATGCTCTATAACCCATATTCAGTTAAGAGGTCAAATTTGTACTGAAAATATGGTAAATGGTTTGGTGTTTGAAAATTATTTTCAATTAACAGGGTTATTCAGTTAAGAGATATACAATTAAATGGGCTTCACTGTATAAGACTCTAAATCAGAAGAAGAATTATCATCAGATTATTGGCACCTCAAAACCAGTTGTGTCCCTGTCAGTTACATTGTGGAAGCAAACAATTTTGTCCATTGAGATTGTTGTTGAGTACTCTTCAAAAAATTGTGACTGGGGCACAATTGATAAAAATAGTAGTTCTACTCAAATTAATCAAATAAATTCCCAACCAGTTAAGGGTGAATGTGAAGGTTTTCTGCAGTTTTTCACCTACATCATTTTATGACCAGTTAGATTTCTTTCATCTCTTTCAAACAAGCAAAATGATTGAATTTTGCCTTGGGCCATACAGGCAGGTTACAGAAGAGGAATTTCAAATCTCTGTTTCATCTTTGTAACCAATGCTTGACACAGCATGTTGTATTACATGCTCAGAACAGGATCAGCCCTTTTTTAACCCCCTATAACTCATTGTCAAATCAATTTGGACTGTAGTGAAGCCCCTGTAAATTGATAAGTAAAGAAATTTTATCAGTCATTTGTCATGAACATATTTTCACTCATAACAGAATTGATTGATCTGCTTAATGAACCCCTTGAACACTTTGTCAAAAAGTCACTCTGCATATTTAAATGAACAAGGAATTTAACCAATTCACTATTGTTTGACTTAGCTCATTAAGCTCTGTTAAACAAGATATAATTGGTTAATAAGTTCCTACTTGCATTATGGGAAAAATTTGTAGTTTGAAAACTTAGTATCTTGACAATCATGCAGAGGAGGGTTAATAGAATTGATTGATTTGTTTACAGTACTGTAATTACGAAAATTTGGGCACAATATGAAATTTGAGAACATTGATACTCTGATGTATTTTTCATTATTTTTGTTTGTTGGATTCATCTTGCTTTTGTGATATTTGTTGATGTATGAAACCATGGACCATTGGCGTAAGTTTGAGGAAAATAGACTGCAGTTTGATTGAGAGAGAGAGAGTCTGCTTTGCAATCCCAGTGACATGTATTTTTGAAGATTTTGTCACTCAGTTTTTCATAGGTTTCCAGAGTGTTGTAGTATTCTTTGAATCCATAACAGCCACATTGCCTATACTAGGATTCAGGGAGGGGTTTTTATGGGCTGTAGGCTAGTGGAGAAACATGTTGTGCAACTGAGCATTTTTTACCCCATCTGGGTGAAAGTACAGTGGCTTAGTGGTTATAACATTGGACCAAAAGGTCCACAGTTCATTCCCACCAGGGGGAACTGCATTGTGTCCTTGGACAAGGCACTTGATCCTGATTGCCTATGTGGAGGCACAGTGGCACTGTGTACTAAAGCTTGCACATCGATGCTGCACTTGTCTTCAACCACTGCTAACCTTGCTTGTGCGGAGTGAGTATGTTGGAGAGTCTGCCAGTTATTCACCACTGCTCATTGGTTCTCTTAGGGTACTCTTGCTTCCTCTACTCATAAAACTGTCCAACACGTGGTCATACTGGCAGTGGAAAGTGTTGTTAAACCCCAATGAAAACAAAAATAAAAATCCAACTGGGTGTATTCTGGTTTTGGGGTGGATAGTTTGATGGGTAGATAAAACCTTCAAGCCTTGTTCTTGAAAAGAATCACCACCAAGCAGTGATACAGAACTATAAGTTTTTTTTATCCCTCGATTTTTGTCTTTTTTTCTACCACCTGTCTGTCCATCTGTAGACAAGAAACAAAAATCACCGTAGCTCTATTATTGCAAGGCCAATCATTTTGAAATATGATACAATGGTGCACATCAACAAGATGGAGAGGAAGACACATTTTGGATTTTCCATGCCATCAAAATATCTGCCTGGCCATTTTGTTCTAAAAATTTGTATGATTAGCAGAATCAGAATGGCTGCGAAAATTGCATTTTATAAAAGAAGATTCCTTCCCCCATTTAAACAAATCAATACAAAGTTGTTTCATTTTCCCAATTTACACCTTCTCATACTCTCTATTCCTGTAGACAACTTGAATCAGGTAAGCATTTTATGCCCACTGACAGGGATGTGGCCACATCGGGCAGCCTTGGATGGTCTTGCCCAGCACCGAAATTAACCACCTGGGACACAGACTAGTTTCAAAGATTCCACCCAGGACATTTTTTCAGTGACTGAACAACCAAGCATCAAAAACTAGTCTGAGATGTTCAACTAATTATATTAACAGCCTGTCTGATAATACCAGTCCCTCCTTACTTTAATTACACACAGTTAAAGTATGATACTGATGCTGCTTATATACCCCATCTTATTGAATGTTTAGAAAAAAATGGTGAATGACCCTGATCAGATCATCTCAGATAGTAGAAAGTAACAATAAAAATTTCCTTACTTTTGCCTCTTCGCCCTCAGTCAGTTCAGATTGCAGAGATAGTTTGCATGGTCTTGTCTTGGGATAATCGCCGGGCACTCATTTTAACCCTTTACGCAATGTAATGACCAAAACCGGCCAGTAATATTCACAAAATTCGCCATTCAATTTTCATTACTTTTTCATTTTTTGTCAAAATACATAGCTTATGACCCCTCATTGGAATGAGCTCATTGAGATCGTTCCAATGAGGAGTCATAAGCTGTTTTTGATGCAAAACTAAAAAAAATAGTTACTCAAGAACTTTGTATGCAAGTGTCATCTGCTTTTCGTGTTAGGTAAAGGGTTAAAATAGGCACATCCCTGACTTGAGCTACTGGTTTCATCTCAGGTTATTTTAGGTAAAGATTTAACCAGTATGCATTCAGTCCTTCAGCAACTACACATATTGGAGTGGCTGGGCATTTGGAGGGTTCACATGGTAATTATGTGTGGCATCCCTGAAGTGATGTTTTGTGATTGCTGTTTATCTAAGGTATTCCATTACACTTGTGAAAGGTTTTGGGCATTTCTGGAAACATAAGAACTAAATGAACGTTATTGAATTTCTGGAACTGGATGAATGATACTTGCATGGCTCTACTGAGGATTTCAGAAATTTTTTAGGTGTGGAGGGAGTAAGAAAGAGAGAAGATGGAGAGGTCTGACAGTTGCAATAAAACCATAACATGTAACCCCTCATTGGAATGAGCTCGATGAGGGGGGTCACATGATATGATTTTGTTGAAATATTTTGAAATTTTTTTTTTTAACTATTCAATTTGCAAATTATGCGACGGATGTGGGTGTTTTATTAGGTAAAGGGTTAGGGTATGTAGCAGCACTTACATTTGTTGGGAAAATCTTTGTTAAAATGTTGGCACTATTCATGACTACATGTATATGTTGTGAAGTTTTTGTGTACTTCAGTTGTCTTGTGTATATTTTGATGTGCCATACCCATCTATTGCAGTAGTGTAATAAAAATGATCTTACATGTATCTTATCGTATTGTCCTTTGAGTGCAACAAGAACCATCTGCGATGCTTTTTCACTGCAGATGACACCTTGTTGCACTCAAGGGATGATATCCTGTTTTCCTAAAATGATATCTTCTAAGATCTGTGGCTCAGCAGGTGTTTCTAGTCAAGCTTTTCTTTAGCAGCCAAGACATGAATAGTAATGGCCTCCAAAGTTATCTCTCTTTGGTAATAATTGCTACCTGATATTTGCAATGAGAAGCACCTGTTTTGAAACAATTAATGTTACAGAAGTCAGAATTTGGCCTCAAAGTGTCAAATGAGGTTCAATGCATTGGGCAGTTTTTTTCTTTACATCTGCATCAGTGTGACTTGAGTAGCTTTTTAATGAAGAGTTACACCGTTTGATGTGATTGACACAAATTTTGTTTTACATAATCTTCTGCCATGAATGCTTCATGTTTGTCAAAGTAAGAGCTTTCTTGCCTATCTCTACACAGACTGATCAATCAGCTAGTTTATTTTAGTACATCCAGAATTAATGATAGATATATCAGTAAAGTTCTTCTTTCTTACTTCCAGGAAAACTCCACAGTGGTAATGGCATCCTGCCAGACAAGTGTACTCATGTTGAGCTATGTTGAGGTGTGTTACTGTGTAACTCTACAGATTTGAGGAATTTTAGAGAATAAGGTGGGTGAAGAATGGGATTAACCTACAGAATATTGGTATGTATTATTTATCTTTATTGATTAACTCTCTGCATTTCATTTCAGTTCTGAATTTTCTCTCCAAGGAGTATAATGGTGGTAATTGTTCCCTAGTGGTATTAAAGTAATAAAACGAGTTTCACTATAATAGTAGGAAAGTATACATGGCTTCTCTGCTGAAAAATTTAAAATATTTATTAACAATGTAGGGAGTACAGTACAGTTGCCATGGATTGATCATATTCCATGCATGGGCAGTGATGTCCATGCATGCATTTACCTGGTAGCAAAAATCATCATCAGAAATATTTTAATTAATGAAGCACCGGGTGGTACCCAGTGCTTCATTAATTAAATATTTGATGATCATTCTTATAATTAGTGTTTGGAATCTAATATTATTGCGTCCGTGGAAATATTGCCTATTTGTGGAAAGTGACCAGTCCACAGCGACCGTACTGTATGAGGGATCATTGGTTAGAGCATTGGACTTCAGATCCTGAGGTCGTGGTTTATTCCTGACTGATGTGATCTGCATTCTGTTAAGGCTGAAAGATATTTAACTACTTGCATGTAGCTAGTTGATGTTCCTGCCCAGGACTCGAAATCTCTTGTGACAGATATATGTATAATTTTGGCACATTTAACCAAATTTCCTCCCTGTTAATTGAATTTACTTTTTGACCAATAATTTCATAAGTTAAATTTGGATGAATTTTTCATCAAATCCAGTCATGGCTGCTTCAGAGCAGACATGACTAGATTTGATGAAAAATATATTTTTAGCTCATCTTGACAAAGTCAAGCTGAGCTAATCTCATCGCTCTCCGTCTGTCGTCCGTCGTCTGTCGTCCGTCGTCTGTCATCCGTCGTCCATCAACACCATGTTTTGGTCTTCTCCTCCAAAGCCACTGGGCCAATTCAAGTGAAAGTTTGTGTGAGTGATGGTCCCAAAGGGGCATTTCATTTTTGTTCAACTCAGCATGCCCAGCCCCATAGGGAGGGAGTGGGGGAAAATGCTCCAAAATATTTTAAAAATCTTCTTCTCAAGAACCAGTGTGTACAGTGACTTGATATTTGCTATGGAGCTTCCATATGAGGTGTAGAATCAAGTTTGTTCAAACGAAGTTCGTGAAGTAAGATTTGGCTTTGCAATAGGAGGGGTAAGATTTTTGGCCCCGCCCAAAATTTCTATTTTCTGAACCGATTGTCCGGTATGAACCAAATTTGGTTTGTGGTAGTATTGGGTCATAAGTACTTGACCCATGCAAAAAAAAAAATTTCCCACATCCCCATGGGAACCCTGGGTGCTAAAAATAGAAATATTTTCAAACGCCCATATTTCCCAAACCACACGGAACAGAGAGCTTTTATGTGGTATGAAGTATCCTTATGACCAGTAGAATTGAATGGTAAAAAAAAATTGCCATCGGTTATGTTTGGGTGTTCTGTAATGGACATCGAAAAAATGCTGAGTCAGCATATTTGCAAAAATTAAAAAAAATCTTTTCTGCAGAACCAATCATCAGAATCTTTTGATATTTGGTATACAACATTCATAGGGGGGTCAGATAAAAGTTTGTTGAAATAAAGCTCATTGGTTCATATTTGGGCTCTCTACAGGAGCCCGAAGTTTTAACATAGGGTAATATGGGGAATATTCTTTAAAAATCTTCTTCTTCAGAACCACCAGTCAGAATCTTTTAATATTTGGTCTGCATCATTGTTATGAGGGTCAGATTCTGGATTGTTCAAACCAAGTCCCTAGGTTAATATTTGGGCTTCCTACGGAAGCTCAAATTTTATCTTTGTTCAATATGGAGGGTAATTTAAAAAAATCTTCTTCTTCAGATCCATCAGTCAGAATGCTTTGATATTTGGTATGCAACATCTCTATGGGGGTCAGATTCAAATTTGTTCAAATCAGATCCCTAGGTATATATTTGGGCTCACTATGGTAGCCCAAATTTTTGCTTAGTGCAATATGAGGAAATTTCTTTAAAAATCTTCTTCTTCAGATCCACCAGTCGGAATGCTTTTATATTTGGTATACAACATCTCTAGGGGGGTCAGATTCCATGTTGTTCAATTCGAGTGCCTAGGTTAATATTTAGGCTCCATATGGGAACATGAAATTTAACTTAATACAATATGAGGGAATTTCTTCAAAAATCTTCTTCTTCAGATTCACTTGTCGGAATGCTTTCACATTTGGTATACAACATCTCGGTCAGATTCAAGTTTGTTCAAATCGGATCCATAGGTTAATATTTGGGCTCGCTATGGTAGCCCAAATTTGAACTTGGTGCAATTCGAAGAAATATCTTAACAATTTCTCTTCTTCAGATCCAACAGTCAGAATGCTTTCATATTCGGTACACAACATCTCTAGGGAAGTCAGATTTAACTGTGTTCAAATCAAGAGCCTGGGTTAATATTTGGGCTCTCTATGGGAGCCAGAATTGGCCATTTTGCTGAAGAATTAAAAATTTTGTATTCAGTGCCCTGTAGAAGTACTAAGATTAATCCACATAGGTTGTATCAAGGGGCTTCATGGGGGAGCTCTACATTTTACTTATGATCAACTGAAGAAAAGGCATGATGCCCAGATTATTTTTGTCACTCCTGAGGGACTCAAGGATTGACAGTGTAGCCTATGGAGATGGCTTGCTTAATGTAGACTCATTCTTGGACTCTGTTTAAATTGTGTTCTGTACAAGATGAGTGCTTCAGGCCCCGTGGGGCCTCTTGTTAAAATACTTGGCGGGTTAAGAGTTAATCCCAATTGCCCAAGTAGGAGTACAGTGATGCATACAAGGACCCACAAAGTAGATCCTTTGTTTCTAAGGCCATTTTTTGGTAAAATTGCATGTGGGCGGGTGGTTTTTAGCTCACCTGGCCTAAAAAGCCATGTAAGCTTTTACCATCACTTGGCATCTGTTGTCTGGCATCCATTGCCCATCATCTGTCGTGGTCCTTAAACTTTTCACATTTTCATCTTCTCCTCTAGAACCGCGGAACCGGTGTGAAGCAAACATGGCAAGAATGGTCTATAGGAGGTCCTCTACAAACAGTCCTCATTTTGTTCCTGTCAGATGAAAAAAATGCCTGCCAGAGGCATTCTTTGATTCTGGTTGGTGGATTTTCAAAAATCTTCTCCAATGAAACTGCAGTGTCAAATGTTTTGAAACTTCATATACATGATGACTGGGACCCCCTCTACCAATGATCGTCATTTAATGTTGATCGGGTTACAAACATGGCCGCAATTGTGGCTTATGATTACCATATAAACTCTATGGGAAGTCACATTTGCATCTTCTTCTCTGGAACTACAGAGCCGATGTGAACCAAACCTGACAGGAATGGTCTATGGGACGTCCTCTACAAAAGATCCTCACTTTGGATGGAAAACATGGCCACCAGAGGCATGCTTTGATTCTGATTGGTGGGTTTCGAAATATCTTCTGCTCTGAAACCACAAGTCCAGATGTTTTAAAACTTCACTTGATTGATGACTGGAACAGCTTCTACCAACGATCCTCTTTTAATGTTGATTGGGTTGCAAACATGGCCACAATTGCGGCTTATAGTTACAATAGAAACCATTTGGGAAATCACATTTTCATCTTCTTCTCTGGAACTACTGAGCCTAGTTGGACTAAACTTGCAGGAATGGTCTATGGGAGGTCCTCTACAAACGATCCTCATTTTCTTCCGGACAGATGAAAAACATGACTGCCAGAGGCATTCTTTGATTCTGAGTGGTGGATTTTCAAAAATCTTCTCCTCTGAATCTACAATTTTAACTCGAGAAGTCACTGATGAAAAAGACCATACAATTTACAGGGGGAAATTTGAAAACTTTACATTGGAATTTTTTCATCCTTGAAATATCTGGAAAATTTTCAAAATTGTTTTCTAGCACTGGAATTTTCCCTTCAACTGGTTTCGTGCTGGAAGCCCATCTTGTTTTTTTTTTCTGAAGTACCAGGTACCATTACTTGAAGGCTTCATATTCTATGGATGTTGGGAGCGTGGTGGCTCAGTGGTTATGGCATTGGATTTCAGCCGAAAGGTCCATGGTGTGTTCGCCATCAGAGGCAACTAAGTTGTGTCCTTAAATGTAACCAAATTATACTTACTTCAGTGGGAAAATAAATTCTGTCCTGACCAGGAATATCTGCATGCAGCATGCAAGGAGTTAAATGTTCATCTTCTTCAAAAGTTTGCTTGGCTAACTTTAACCACACTTGCTACAAATTGTTCTTGGGTGACTAGCCTTCAATTTGGTTCAGATGAAGTTGCTGCACCCGAAAGTCATTGGACACAATACACGCAGCGGGATTTGGTACTCAACCTCTAAATGTGTGGAAAATATAGTACCGTCATCACGAAAGTGATATTTGTCTTGATGAGATCACAGAACACGGTCGGGTCACGATGCACTTGTATACCAGTGGGTTAACATTTTGTAAGTAAAAGACAGTGGAGCCCACTTTATTGGCTATCTCTTAACTGAATGACCCTGTTATTTGGATATAATTTCCCAACACAAAACCATTTACCATACCTCCAATACAAATTTGACCTGTTAATTGAATATAGGCTATAGAGTGAACACTCCTGTTAATTGAATAAAAATGTTGTAACCTGTTGAGAAATTACCCTGACTCTCCCCAGTTTTCCTTTGTTTATAGACCTATTTGGCCTCCGTAGATCCAATACAGGCATTTAATCTATTTTATTATATGCTAAACGATAGATTATCGAAAATATTGCGGAAATATAGAAATGGTTTCCCCCACTGTGAAGATATAGAAATTTTCACTTTCACGGTATCCATCAAAATGGTGGCGTTTAAAGCATCACTTCAAGGTGAATACGAGTCAACTTATCATTAGAAATGATCACTTTGTTCTAAAAACGTATAATGAAAAGAAAATCTAGTGTTTTTGAGTGGATACCAATCATTTGCAGCAATAATTCAACACATATTCACCTTGATTGATGCATGAATCCTGCCATCTGAATCAGGTCGCAAGATGCTACCTTATCAAATCACTTCCGCGTATCAATGCGCATCAACTGTTTACTTTCATGCATCAATACAAGGTTGAAGCGAGTGGAATTATCAATAGGAATGATCAGATTCTTATAAAAAGCATATAATAAAAAGAAAATCTAGTGTTTAAAAAAGAAACATTTGTCTCCTTCACAAGTGAGATAATTATTGGTATCCACACAAAAACACTAGATATCCTCTATATATGTTGTTTGACAGAGCTCATGGAGCTCTGTGAAACAAGCAAGATATAGAATAAATGCTAAGTTTATCTCTAGAATACAGGAAAATGACACAATCCCTGTTAATTGAAAATACTCCTGTTAATTGAATAATTTTCATTGCCAAAGTGGCTATTCAATTAACAGGGTTCCACTGTATTGTGAAATCAAGGCAGAATCACCCAAAAAAACAAATGAAAATAGAATCTCAGATTCAATGTTCTTGCATTTCTTTCCAACAGATGAATTTCTACAGTGCTGTGGGGAGGAAAGCAGAAAGATAATTTTGATGGATCGTGACCTAGTCACGAGCCAATCAAAATTCTCTTGTCTGCTTTTGCTTTTACCCTTACTCTAACTCACAGGTGAAATAGAACTTGAGGACTTTCAATAATAATAATAGGGAGCGCAGTGGCTCAGTAGGTTAGGTTGAAATGCAGGCAGCAAGCCCAGAGGTCCTCAGTTTGAATCCCACCTATGGCAACTGCTTTGTGTCCTTGGGCAAGACACTTCATTCCAATTGCCCACATGTACTAATGCACATTGCATGTTGATGGGGTATTTGTCTTCAACCAATGCTAACCCTGCTGCTGGGGAGTCTGACCGTTGCTTGCCATTGCTCAGTGGTACTCTGGCTTCCTCCACCTGTAAAACTGTCCGACACAAAGTGACCCTGCCTGTCAAAAGTGTCATTAAACCCCAATAAATAAATAATAACAATAATAATTTTAAAGCCTGAAATCCACACCTGGTACTCTTTGGTTGTACAAAACTGCAGAATGCTTTAGGGCAAAAAAAAAGATTAGAATGTGTTGCTGTGGTTTTAAACCTCTTCGGAGTCCAGGGCAGGGTCAAGCTATAAGCAACAGCCACTCTGGCATCTGTTTGGAGAGGGAGGTTTGTAAACAGCGAAGTTTATTCTTTCCGTCGCTATTGCCTGTCTGAATCCACTCAAGCATGATGCATATGTGTGTTTGTAGCTGTTCCATATGCCTATCCATATTCATTCTTGCATGACAGCCTATGTGTGTCTGTAGCTAGGTGGGGGTAACTGTTGGGGTGAACAGCAGAGTTTATGCTGCTTGTCACAGGCCTGTCGATTTGAGGCGAACATCCATTTGGGTCACGTGGAGGTTGTCTAAAATGAAAAACACACAAACGAAAAACGGGTTGCACCAAACTGTCAACGGGTTATGCAAAATTTTTGCTAAGTTGAATTATCTACTACAAATGAAAGGTGGAATGATGTTGAGCATCAACCAGTCATCATCTGCATAAGTGTTTGCATCTGCCTGAAGTATAGCTGCTCTGTTGGCCAATTATTGGTCAACAGAGCAGCTATACTTTAGACAGATGCAAATACCTGTGCTGATGATTGGTTGATGCTCAACAAATCAACATCATTTTAAACTGTTGATCATCTTAAGATGTAACATAGATACTAAATCAGGAAATGGCAATAATTCAGGTTTATGCCACAAATAGTGATTATGGATGCCATACTCTTCTGCAGCATGCTAGCCCATGCCAAGATTAGGATATAATTGCATCTAATTTGTATCTGAATTGCTACAACACAGCCTAATTATCAGTGTCGTATCAACCCATGGCCAGGCCACTAGGCTTTTAGGTACTTCAGCCCCGGGACCACCCCGGCAATTCAAACTTTCACCCCACTACAGCTGACAGCCTGACCTTGGTAGGGTAGGCACTATGCCACATTACATAGCCCTATATCCATTTTGCGGGTCTTCTGAAGAATTCTACTCTCAACTTGACATATTATTTAAATAAGCATTAAAATAATTTATACTTATAAGAGTATATATATGGATAAATACATATGTACATGTATCGCTACGGTGCAGAGTGCAAAGTGCCTTCAACCATTGAGGCCCTAAGGCACTGGTAACAGTGCCTCAGCAAAAAAAAAAATTGGTGGGCCCCCTGTCCCTTCTGACCCCTAGGCTTCAGCCTTATGAATAATACAGCCCTGCTCATTATTGTTCCTATGGATTCTTATATCAGCATAGTTGTGATACATTTATATATAGGTTACCTAACAGATTATCCGTATCAAGCACAGGGGAACGAATGATAGGTTACCAAGCTCAAACCAGGTGAACAATAAATGGGTTACATAAAACTTTGAAAACAGCAGGCCTGCGTGAGTATTTCCTATCCATGTTCACTCTGGCATGACTGCATGTGTCTGTCTATAGCTAGGTGGGTGGTTGGGGTGAACAGCAGAGTTTATGCTGCTTGTCACTATTACCTATTTGTATCCACTCTGGCATGACTGCAAGTGTGTGTTTGTTGTTGTTTTGGAGTCAATATTGTCAGAATATGCGCAATTATTATATACTTTATAAATAACCACATTTCTATTGGCTGAATCTTATACGTGTGACTGGTACTCAAAAATCCATGTAAACCGGTTTTCCAGTGAATATCAACTTTCTAAATATAGCTTTTGGAAATCACCTCTCTAGTTCTATTTCAATCGACGTCATCTCTATAACATTGTTTATTTTTACAAGCTGAGCTTATCTCATCACTCTCCGTCCGTCGTCCGTCGTCCATCAACACCATGTTTTGGTCTTCTTCTCCAAAACCACTGGGCCAATTCAAGTGAAAGTTTGTGTGAGTGATGGTCCCAAAGGGCCATTTCATTTTTGTTCAACTCAGCATGCCCAGCCCCATAGGGAGGGAGTGGGGGAAAATGCTCCAAAATATTTTTAAAATCTTCTTCTCAAGAACCAATGTGTACAATGACTTGATATTTGCTATGGAGCTTCCATATGAGGTGTAGAATCAAGTTTGTTCAAACGAAGTTCGTGAAGTAATATTTGGCTTTGTAATAGGAGGAGTAAGATTATTGGCCCCGCCCAAAATTTTCTATTTTCTGAACCGATGGTCTGATATGAACCAAATTTGGTTTGTGGTAGTATTGGGTCATAAGTACTTGACCCATGCAAAAAAAAAAAAATTCCTGCATCCCCATGAGAACCCTGGGAGCTAAAAATGTCCGTTGTGAACTTTACATTATCGACTTCTCCTCACAAACTACTGGACCAAATTGAACCAAATTTGGTGTGCTTGTTCCTTATCATATGTCAATTCAAGATTTTTGGACCCGCCCAAAATTTCTATTTTCTGAACCGATGGTCCGGTATGAACCAAATTTGGTTTGTGGTTGTATTGGGTCATAAGTACTTGACCCATGCAAAAAAAAATAATTCCCGCATCCCCATGGGAACCCTGGGAGCTAAAAATAGAAATATTTTCAAGCGCCCATATTTCCCAAACCCCACGGAACAGAGAGCTTTTATTTGGTATAAAGTATCCTTATGACCAGTAGAATTGAATGGTAAAAAAAATTGCCATCGGTTGTGTTAGGGTGTTCTGTAATGGGCATCGAAAAAATGCTGAGTCAGCATATTTGCAAAAATTAAAAAAAATCTTTTCTCCAGAACCAATCATCAGAATCTTTTGATATTTGGTATACAGCATTCATAGGGGGTCAGATAAAAGTTTGTTGAAATAAAGCTCATTGGTTCATATTTAGGCTTTCTACAGGAGCCCGAAGTTTTAACATAGAGTAATATGGGGAATATTCTTTAAAAATCTTCTTCTTCAGAACCACCAGTCAGAATCTTTAATATTTGGTATACATTATTGTTATGAGGGTCAGATTCTAGATTGTTCAAACCAAGTACCTAGGTTAATATTTGGGCTTCCTATGGAAGCCCAAATTTTATCTTTGTTCAATATGGAGGGTAATTTAAAAAAATCCTCTTCTTCAGATCCATCAGTCAGAATGCTTTGATATTTGGTATGCAACATCTCTATGGGGGTCAGATTCAAGTTTGTTCAAATCAGATCCCTAGGTATATATTTGGGCTCACTATGGTAGCCCAAATTTTTACTTAGTGCAATATGAGGAAATTTCTTTAAAAATCTTCTTCTTCAGATCCACCAGTCGGAATGCTTTTATATTTGGTATACAACATCTCTAGGGGGGTCAGATTCCAGGTTGTTCAATTCGAGTACCTAGGTCAATATTTGGGCTCCATATGGGAACATGAAATTTAACTTAGTACAATATGAGGGAATTTCTTAAAAAATCTTCTTCAGATTCACTTGTCAGAATGCTTTCATATTTGGTATACAACATCTCTAGGGGGGTCAGATTCAAGTTTGTTCAAATCGGATCCATATGTTAATATTTGGGCTCGCTATGGTAGCCCAAATTTGAACTTGGTGCAATTTGAAGAAATTTCTTTACAATTTCTCTTCTTCAGATCCAACAGTCAGAATGCTTTCATATTCGGTACACAACATCTCTAGAGAGGTCAAATTTAACTGTGTTCAAATCAAGAGCCTGGGTTAATATTTGGGCTCTCTATGGGAGCCAGAATTGGCAATTTTGCTGAAGAATTAAAAATTTTGTATTCAGTACCCTCTAGAGGTACTAAGATTAATCCACATAGGTTGTATCAAGGGGCTTCATAGGGGAGCTCTACATTTTACTTATGATCAACTGAAGAAAAGGCATGATGCCCAGATTATTTTTGTCACTCCTGAGGGACTCTAGGATTGACAGTGTAGCCTATGGAGATGGCTTGCTTAATGTAGACTCATTCTTGGACTCTATTTAAATTGTGTTCTGTACAAGATGAGTGCTTCAGGCCCCGTGGGGCCTCTTGTTATGTTATTCTGCAGATGAAAACAATTTTATTGTTAAATAAAAGTATTTCTGGTTGACATAATTGAACTTTTAATTGACAAATAAAAGATTGTTTTTAGCTCACCTTGACAAAGTCAAACTGAGCTAATCTCATCGCTATCCGTCGTCTTCCGTCGTCCGTCATCTTCTCCTTCAAAACCACTGGGCCAATTCAACTGAAAGTTTGTGTGAGTGATGGTCCCGAAGGGGCATTGCACTTTTGTTCAACTCAACAAGCCCAGCCCCATAGGGGGGGATTGGAGGAAAATGCTCCAAAATATTTTAAAAATCTTCTTCTCATCAACCAGTGCAAGGGCAGATCCAGAGGTGGGGGGGGGGGGGGGGAGGACTAGTCCCCCCGCCTCCCCGAGCCCACTAAAAAAAGTCATGTGCTTATTCCACACAATCTTGTCCTATATCGCCCTTCCTTAACTAATGACATCATGTTGCCAAATAAGGGACATGATCCTCTTTTAGAATTTGCAGAATATCAGTTATTTATAGAACTGATGACAGTCACATCTGCAAGTATCCACTGTCTGCAAAATCGATAGTCGGAAGCGGGACGCAGTGAAGTGAAGTATAAAAGAATATTTTGTCGCCACAAGGTCGAAGAAATGGTATGTTCCTGGTATCATTATTTTTACATCACATACCCCAAACTTGAAGTTTATGTTAATGGGGAGCCAATATTTCCAGTCGCGTATGTTTCCCAATTCTAATTTTATTGAGGGCTTCTGGCATTCTCCGGGTCAACTCAAATGACCATTCGCCCGAATCTGCGAATGGCCAGTTGAATTGACCGGTCGGGTTCTCATTGTGGCACACCAAAGTTCCTACAACAATCTTTAAACTTATTATACCCCCACTTTCTGAAAAAGTGGGGTATACTGGATTGCATCTGTCTGTCGGTGGGTCGGTCGTTCGGTGGGTCAGTGTGTCGGACAGATGTCCATCGTGATCCAGGCCATAGCAGTAAAGAGGTTTCTTGTTTCTGCGTTTCCGATGATTGATGTTCCCATGATGTCAAAGATCACTAATCTGTCATAGGCAAAATATGACAGTCACCTATTCGCGAAAGTCACTTTTTGTCCATGTCTGTGACAGACTGGCTCTATGACCAGAAGCAGTATGTGACAGTGTATGTGATGTATGGTTTGATAATTTTAACTTTTACAACAAAAAATGTGTGTTTGAATTTCCTTTCATCATATTCAATTGGAGGCCAGATTGCATTTAGAAGCCACCTCAGAGCACCTGAAAATAAAAAAAAGACCCCCCCCCCCCCCCCCACACACACACACACACACAAATACACACAAACGCACAAAATGCACATCCCTTTGGCACGTGCGACAGTCGCCTTCGTTAATCCCTGGGTTAATATTTGGGCTCCCTATGGGAGCCTGAATTTTACCTTGGTGCACTATAGGAAATTTCTTTAAAAATCTTCTTCAGATCCAAGGAGTCATAATCCTTTCATATTTGGTATACAGCATCTCTAGGGGGGGGGGGGGGGGTCAGATTCTAGTTTGTTCAAATCGAGTTCTTGGGTTAATATTGGGGCTCCCTGTGGGTGCCCGAATTTTACCTTAGTGCAATATGGAGAAATTTCTTTAAAAATAAAAATCTTCTTCTTCAGATCCACCATATTGCTTTCATATTTGGTATACCACATCTCTAAGAGGGTCAGATTCAAGTTTGTTCAAATCGGGTCCCTGGGTTAATATTTGGGCTCTCTATTGCAGCCCAAAGTTTAACTTAGTGCAATATGGGGGAATTTCTTTAAAAATCTTCTTCTCCAAAACCATCAATTAGAATCTTTTGATATTTGGTATCCATCATCTCTAGGGTGGGGTCAAATTGAAGTTTGTTCAAATTGAGACCCTATGTTAATATTTGAGCTCGCTATACCTTAGTGCAATATGAGGAAATTTCTTTAAAGATCTTCTTCAGATCCACCAGGCAGAATCTTTTCATATTTGGTACAAAACATCTCTAGGGGGCTCAGATTCAAGTTTTTTCAAATGGGGCCTCTAGGTTAACATTTGGGTTCTCTTGGAGCCCAAAGTTTAACTTGGTGTAATATGAGGAAATTTTTTTAAACATCTTCTTCTTCAGACCTATCAGTCAGAATCTTTTCATATTTGGTATATAACATCTCTAGGGGGATCAGATTTAAAGTTTGTTCAATTTGAGTCCCCAGCTTAATATTTGGGCTCTCTTTGTGGGTGGGTGGGGGGGGGGGGGGGGGGGGGGGTGTTAGGTTCAAGTTTGTTCAAATCCATTCCTTAGTGTTTTTCCATAAAATTTGCCTTCCATACTGCAGTGACATAATAACCCTTGGAAGTTTGGCAGTGCTTGTGTACCGTTGATAGAATTGGAAGCAATCAGGAAGACCTATGATGATAATCATCTGACATGGACTGTATTGTTGATGAACCATGTCTAACTGTATGGGATCCAAAATACTTTGCTTGCACTTCAGATTGAAAGGGCAAGGGTTTGACTGTGACCTGCATCATCTGTGTTTTGTCCTTGGGCAAGGCACTTTATCCCAGGTCCAGGTGGGAGCATTGTGGCTCCAAACACTAAACTGTACAGCACATCGATGGTACATTTGCATTCGACCATTGCTAACCTTATGTCAAGTTTTTTAGTACAGTACAGTACAGTCGCCGTGGATTGATCATAATCTATGCGCCGGCAGTGAAGTCCAGGCCAAGTAATAAAAATCATTATCAGCAAAATTTTAATTAATGAAGCACCTGTTAGCACCGGGTTGTATCCGGTGCTTCATTAATTAAATTTTTGATGATTATTCCTATACTTAGTGTTTGGAATCTATTATGACTGTGTCCATGGAAATATTGCCCATGCGTGGAAAGTGATCAGTCCACAGCAGCAGGCCTGGAATTAGGGAGACTGCCATCTTCAGAATGAGGTCCCCAAAGGGTGAATTTTGTGATGCTACCCTGCACAATAGGGTACCATCCCTCAATTTACCCTCTGTGAACCTCAGTCTGAATCAGAAAGAGGTACCCAGAGGATAATTTAGTGTACTGTATGAAATAACATCAGCAAATTCACCCTGTGAGACCTCATTCTGCAAATGACAGATTGCTTATTTTCAGGCTTGCGCAGCAGCTGTACTGTAAGTTGGAGATTCTGACAGTTACTAGCATTACTCCGGTTCTCTCTGGGTACTCTGGCTTCCTCCAAGTGTAAAAACTCTCAGACATGATAGGATCCTTCACCCTTGCAGTTAAGATTGTTAAATCACAGTAAAACAATAAAACAAATGCAACATCAAAGGCAAGTGGACTTACCTTCAGTCTTGTTTGTTTTGAGGGGTTAACTGGGTTAGAGTGTTAGAAGGTTGAGTAGTTATGTTTATATTAGTTTTTGTACATCATGATAATACTTCTTGATTACCCTGTGTACTATTGCTCTTCAAAAAAGATACAGACAGATCCCAGAATATTCTCTTTGAAAATCTAGACACTTTATTTAATGGGTATTGGAAGGATGAATATAGTAACAAGCATTTCCAGGTCATTGATAAGAAAACTGTACTGAGGATTTCATCTTCTGTGTTCAGTGTAAACATCCTTTATATTCTCATTCAAGTTAGTATAACTTAGTAACAGAGAGAGAGAGAGACTTATTTTACCCTTTTCCAAGCAGTAGTACTACCAGAAGTGTATATTTTCCTCTTATCGGAAGAATTTCCTCTTTTTGTGTTGCCAGGAATCAAAGTGATCATCTCTTGATACAGTGCAGTCACTGTGCAGGCGTGGCAGAACACAAAAAAATGTGGGTGTCTAAAGTATGTTATGTGATATCTTGCCAGTGCCAAAGGTGCACAGCTGCGAGCATCGAAGGTGCAAAGCCATTAGCGAGGGATCTGAGGCAAAGTTTTTTAAATGGGTGCCAGGAGAAGAGTTCTGCATTTTCCAACGAATAATTGCACAATTATTTTCATAAAACTTGGCCATTTTTAGCTCATCTTGACAAAGTCAAGCTGAGCTAATCTCATCGCTCTCAGTCCGTCGTCTGTCATCCGTCGTCCTTCGTCTCCGTTGTCCGTCAACACCATGTTTTGGTCTTCTCCTCCAAAGCCACTGGGCCAATTCAAGTGAAAGTTTGTGTGAGTGATGGTCCCAAAGGGGCATTTCATTTTTGTTCAACTCAGCATGCCCAGCCCCATAGGGAGGGAGTGGGGAAAAATGCTCCAAAATATTTTAAAGATCTTCTTCTCAAGAACCAGTGTGTACAATGACTTGATATTTGCTATGGAGCTTCCATATGAGGTGTAGAATCAAGTTTGTTCAAACAAAATTCGTGAAGTAATATTTGGCTTTGTAATAGGAGGAGTAAGATTATTGGCCCCGCCCAAAATTTCTATTTTCTGAACCGATGGTCTGATATGAACCAAATTTGGTTTGTGGTAGTATTGGGTCATAAGTACTTGACCCATGCAAAAAAAAAAAAATTCCTGCATCCCCATGAGAACCCTGGGAGCTAAAAATGTCCGTTGTGAACTTTACATTATCGACTTCTCCTCACAAACTACTGGACCAAATTGAACCAAATTTGGTGTGCTTGTTCCTTATCATATGTCAATTCAAGTTTGTTCAAACCAATAAAATTGCCGTGCCTACAGGGGGCACCACAAGTGGCATAACTCTGAGAGCACCCATAAATTTTTTCAAAAATTCAAAAAAATCTTCTTCTTCAGATCCACCAGTCAGAATCTTTTCATATTTGTTATACAACATCTCTAGGGGGGTCAGATTCAAGTTTGTTCAAATCGAGTCCCTGGGTTAAGATTTGGGCTCTCTGTTGGAGCTCGCATTTTAACTTAGTGCAATATGTGGAATATTCTTTTAAAATCTTCTTCTTCAGATTCACCAGTTGAAATCTTTTGGTATACAACATCTCAGGGGGTGGGGGGGGGGAATGGGAGGGGGGATCAGATTAAAGTTTGTTCAGATCAGGTCCCTGAGTTAGTATTTGGGCTTTTTATTGGAATTTGAGGAAATATCTTTAAAAATCTTCTTCTTCAGATCCAGCAGTCCGAATCCTTTCATGTTTTGTATCCAACATCTGTAGGGGGGGGGGTCAGATTTAAGTTTGTTCAAATCGAGTCCCTGGGTTAATAATTGGGCTCCCTTAGGAGCCCAAATTTTAACTTTGTGCAATATGTGAAATATTCTTTAAAAATCTTCTTCTTCAGATTCACCAGTCAGAATTCTCTCATATTTGTTATACATCCTCGCTGGGGGACCAGATTCAAGTTTGTTCAAACTGAGTTCCTCACTTAATATTTGGGCTCCCTATGTGAAAAATCTTCTTCTTCAGATCCACTAGTTGAAATCTTTTGATATTTATTTGGTATACAACATCTCTAGAGGGAGGGGGGGGTTGTGTTCAAATCGGGTCCCTGAGTTAGAATTTGGCCTCTCTATTGGAGCCCAAAGTTTACCATTGTGCAATTTGAGAAAATTTCTTTAAAAATCTTCTTCAGATCTTGGTATACAACATCTTTAGGGGTGTCAGATTGAAGTTTGTTCAAATCAAGTCTCTGGGTTAATAATTGGGCTCCCCGTAGGAGCCTAAATTTTAACTTAGTGAAATATGAGGAAATTTCTTTGAAAATCTTCCGATCCACCAGTCAGAATCTTTTCTTATTTGGTATACAACATCTCTTGGAGGGTAAAACTCAAGTTTGTTCAAATCTGGTCCCTGGGTTATTAATTTGGGCTACCTATGAAAGCCTGAATTTAACTAAGTGCAATATGAGGGAATTTCTTTTAAAATCTTCTTCAGATCCACCAATCAGAATCCTTTCATATTTGGTATACAACATCTCTAGGTGGGGCAGATTCAAGTTTGTTCAAATCAGGTTCCTGGGTTAATATTTTGGCTCCCTATTTGAGCCCAAAGTTTAACCAAAAGTTAAGTGCTGTGTGAGGTGATTTCTTTAAAAACCTTCTTCAGATCCACCAGTGAGAATTCTTTCATATTTGGTGTACGACATCTCAAGGGAGATCAGATTCAACTTTGTTCAACTTGAGTCCCTGGCTTAATATTTGGGCTCTATGGGCAGGGGTGGGGTGGCAGGGGGGCATATTAGGTTCAGGTTTGTTCAAGTCCATTCCTTAGTGTTTTTCCATAAAATTTGCCTCATGATTTCATTCCTTTGTAGTGTTGATGAACCATGTCTAACTGAATGTGACCCCAAATACTTCTTTGAACCACTTTGGCAGTTGAGCAATTAAGGCCCGTTGGGGCCTCTTGTTTATTTGTTCATTGGGCTTTAATGCCTCTTGACAGCCAGGATCACCTTGTAAATAATTGACATGGTTTCATATCGAATCAAATCAGTACCAAGATTCAAAATTGAATCAAATCTCAAACAAGTACGATGGCCCAGATTGCTATCTCTTGAGAGCAGCAAAATATATAAAAATTGTTAAAGCTAAGAAATCCAGCTGTCTGAGTGAAACCAGCCCACCAAAAATACTTGTGATACATGGAGATAGGTGGCAATCTATGCTTGTCCACCACTGAATTTAATGGCTTCCCATGAAACGTTGTAACAACTCATTCAGAAGATTACTTCTGAATAGAGTACAAGTCATTAACAGGGAGAACGTTAAAAACAGGATGTTAAGAAGGCTTCTCAGAATGTCTATAATTATAAAGATTTCTAGGTAGTGAATGATCTCTCAGTTCAGGATATTTATGACAAGTCAGGATGTTACATTTGTCACCAGGATGTCATGCGTCTTTGGATGGAACCCTAGAAAGTGTTGATTAAAAGAGAAATACTGTGATGAGCATCGCATCTTTTTGAGTATCTATATTTGATTTCTTCTGAGAACCAAATATAAATGAACTGAATGAAATCTTATAATGATCTCAATTTAAGAAATGAAATTAATTGGTCTATTAACTCCTTGACAATGCTGTTCATGTTTGCAGCCTAACTCTAAAATAGGGCTGAATCCTGTAATATTGAATAGGACTCATAAATTCGTATTCTCAACAGGCCATCCATAAATTGACACAACAATTTTATAGGGATGTTGTTAACCCTTTACCCAACACACAAAAAGCCATGTGAGCTTTTCACATCACTTGGCATCTGTCGACATCTGTAAACTTTTCACACTTTCATCTTCTTCTCTGTAACCGCTGAGCTGGTGTGAACCAAACTTGGCAGGAATGGTCTATGGGAGGTCCTCTACAAACGATCCACATTTTGTTCCTGTCGGATGGAAAACATGGCTTCCAGGGGCATTCTTTGATTCTGGTTGGTGGATTTTGAAAAATCTTCTCCTCTGAAACTTTAAGGCCAAATGATTTGAAACTTTGCATGGTTGATGACTGGGACCCCCATCTACCAACGATCCTCATTTAATGTTGATCGTATTGCAAACATGGCCACAATTGCGGCTTATAGTTACTGTAGAAACCCTATGAGAAATCACATTTTCATCATCTTCTCTAGAACTACTAACCCAACATGAACCAAACCTGACAGGGATAGTCTATGGGAGGTCCTCTACAAACGATCCTCATTTTGATCCCATGGGTTTGAAAACATGGCCGCCAGAGGCATTCTTTGATTCTGCTTGGTGGATTTTGAAAAATCTTCTCCTCTGAAACCACAGGGCCAAATGTTTTGAAACTTTACATGGTTGATGACTTGGAGCCCCTCAACCAATGACCCTCATTTAATGTTGATCGTATTGCAAACATGGCTTCAATTGCAGCTTATAGTTACTATAGAAACCATATGGGAAATTACATTTTCATCTTCTTCTCTGGAACTACTGAGCTGACATGAACCAAACTTGGCAGGAATGGTCTATGGTAGGTTCTCTACAAACGATCCTCATGTTGTTCCAGTGGGTTGAAAAACATGGCCACCAGAGGCATTCTTTGATTCTGGTTGGTGGATTTTCAGAAATCTTCTCCTCTGCAACTGCCAGCCCAAATTTTTTGATACTTCGCATAAATGATGACTGGGACCCCCTCTACCAACGATCCTCATTTAATGTTGATCAGGTTGCAAACATGACTGCAATTGTGGCTTATTAGCTCACCTGACTGAAAGTCAGGGTGAGCTTTTCTTATCACTCTTCGTCCATCGTCCTGCGTGAAGGTGGTGTTTGAGCCTCTTTCTCCTACACCACTGGCCACATTTTAATTAAATTTCATGTAAGTAGTGGTTATATAGGGGCATTTTGATTTTTATGCAAATTAGGTTTCGGCTCATATTGAGCAGAGGGATGGGGAAAAAAATGGCCAAATTTTTTGAAAATCTTCTTCTAATGAACCACCAGTAGCAGAGACTTGATATGTGGTATACAGAGTCCTTTTGAGGTTTAGAATCAAGTTTGTTCAAGAGAAGTTTGTCGGGCATTATTTGCCTTCGTTATGGGAGGGGCAAGAATTTTTGCCACTCTAATTTCTATTTTCCAAACTGAGAGGCAGATTTGAACCAAATTTGATATGAGGGCTTATTGGGTCATAAGTACTTAATTTATGCCCCAATTTTTTTCCCGTCGCCCCATGGGAACTACAGGAGCTAAAAATAGAAAAAATTAAAACGCCCATATATCCAAAACTACACGGCACTGAGAATTCTTATTTGGTGTGAAGCTTCCTTAGGACCAACAGAATGGAATGGTCAAAAAAATTGCTATCAGTTTTATCATGGGGTACTTTTTGGGAACTTTTGAAAAAGTGCTGAGTTAGCATTTTTTAACACTGTGGGTAATGGGAAAAACATGTAAGACTACTTTTCTCCCAAACCACTGCTCCAAAAGCTTTCAAATTTCACATATAACATCTTTGGAAGATTGTTTCACATGTTTATTGAAATCAATTCCCTGGGTCCATATTTGGGCTCTCTATGGGAGCCCAAATGTTTAAATTAGTGTAGTTTGAGGAATATTCTTTAAAAATCTTCTTCAGCTCTACCAATAAGAATCTTTTGATATTTGGTATGCAGCATCCTTAGGGGGGGGGGGGGGGGGGGGGGGGGGGGGGGTGAGATTCAAGTTTGTTCAAGCCAAGTCTCTGGGTTCATATTTAGGCTGAAAATTTGGGGCTCCGTTCTGGACTTAAAAATTTTGGACCAAAATCCGGAATTTTTTTTTTTGTTTTTTTAGGCGTTTCGATCAATTTTAAGACAAAAAATTGTTTTTTTTTACACTGAAAATTTGGGGTCCTGGTGGGACTTTTAGGAAATTATGTTTTTGGTTTTTTATGCGTTTTAAGAAGAAAACAAAATTTTAGGCTGAAAATATTTTGTTTGGGAAAAAAATCTGTTTTTTATGCGTTTATCTAAATTTTGGGACGTAAAAGTGCAGGAACTGAAAATAGAAGGAAAATCCTGTGTATGGTGTGGGCACAATCGCTTCATCTAGTTGGTATATGCTTTTCTTAGGAGGGACGTATGCAGCTTATTCAAGTCAAGTCCCTGGTTTGATATTTAGACTACCATGTCAGGTGTGCGCCCTCAGGCCCCCTGGGGCCTTTTGTAGTTACTATAGAATCCCTATGGGAAATCACATTTTCATCTTCTCTGGAACTACTGAGCTGATTTGAACCAAACCTGGCAGGGATAGTTTATGGCAGATCCTCTACAAATGCTCCTCATTTTGTTTCCGTGCATCGAAAAACATGGCTGCCAGAAGCATTTTTTGATTCTGATCGGTGGATTTTAAAAAATCTTCTCCTCTGGAATCACAGTTTTGAAACTTTGCATACCAATGATCCTCATTTAAAGTTGACTACTGAGCCGACATGAACCAAACTTCGCAGGAATGGTTTATACAAGGCCCACTACAAACGATCCTCTTTTTGTTCCTGTTGGTTGGAAAATATGGCCACCAGAGACATTCTCTGATTCTAATTGATGGATTTTGCAAAAATCTTCCCCTCTGAAACTACAAAGTCAAATGTTTTGAAACTTCACATGATTGAGGACTGGGGCACCTTCTACAATGATCTTCATGTAATGTTGATGTTAAGATTGCAAGCATGGCCACAGTTGCGGCTCATAGTTACTATGGAAAGCCTATGGGAAATCACATTTTTAGCTTATCTTGACATAGTCAAGATAAGCTATTGCCATCACGCGTGCGGAAGTCCATTAGTCTGTGAGTCTGTTCACATATTGGTATGGCTGTCCAAGCCCAAAACTTGAAAACCATTAGCACAGTCTACAGGTTGTATTTATGAAGGGATTTCATTGTAACTTGGTAGGATGCCTCTGTATAATGCCTAGATGAGAACGTTCCCTTTTGGTCATGATCTGTCAACCGTGATGGCTGCCCAAGCCCAAAACCCAAAAACTTTTAGCACAGTCTGCAGGTCATGTTTTATATGGAGGGATTTCATTGTAACGTGGTAGGATGACTCCGTATGATGTCTAGATGAGAATTTCCCCATTTGGGCATGATCTGTCAACCGTGATGACTGCCCGAGCCCTAATTCCAAAAACCTTTAGCACAGTCTACAGGTCATATTTATGGAGGGATTTCATTGTAACTTGGTAGGTTGACTTCATATAATGTCTATTTGAGAAAGTCCCCTTTTGGATGTGATTGAGCAAATGTGACGGCTACAGGGGCCCGAAGCCAAAAACCTTTAGCACAGTCTACAGGTCATATTTATGAAGGGATTTCATTGTAACTTAGTAGGATGACTCAAATAATGTCTAGATGAGAATGTCCCCGTTTGGTCGCGATCATTCAGCCTTGATGGCTGCCCAAGCCCAAAACCCCAAAACCTTTAGCATAGTCTATAGGTCGTATTTATGGGGAAGGATTTCATTGTACCTTATTAGGTTGCCTCCATATAATGCCTAGATGATGACATGCCATTTTGGTTGTGTTTGGTCAAATGTGATGGCTTCAGGGGCCAGAAGCCCGAAAACCTTGAGCTCAGTAGTCTACAGGTCATATATATGAAGGGATTTCATTGTAACTTCGTAGGATCACTCCAGATTATGCCTAGATGACAATGTCCCCTTTTGGTCACGATCATTCAACCATGATGGCTTCCCAAGCCCAAAACCCGAAAAAATTTAGTACACAGACTACAGGTCATATTTGTGAAGAGATTTCATTGTAACTTAGTAGAATGATTCAGTATAATGTTGAGATGAGGACGTCCCCTATTTGTTGCAATCGGTCTACTGTCATGGCTGCACAGGCCTGAAGATCAAAAACCTTTAGCACAGTCTACAGGCTATATTTATGAAGGGATTTCATTGTAACTTGATAGGATGACTCAATTTGGAATAATTTCACTGTAACTTGGTAACTTTCATAGATATACGTTAACTGTGAGGGTCACATACTTAACTGTGAGGTCATATTAACCCACCCCTCAGCTCTTTAGTACAGTGTACACCTCATATTTTTTTTATTAAAAACATAGCATACAGGGAACAGAAATTTACATATTCCCAATTATCACAATTCTTGTCTTATTTCATAATCCTTTCATAAACATTGAACATTATCCTTTTCATCAAACACAACACACAGACAAATTAAGCTACAGTGTCATTGACAATTTCATTATATGTAGTTCCAGGTGAGCAATTACAGGCTCTTTAGAGCCCCTCTAGTTTGAAAATTATGTGGGCGGATGTGGCCCCTTTTAGGTAAAGAGTTAAATAAGCCTCAAAGATACCATTTTGTAATATCAAAAGTGAAAGAGTAACATTATTTCACAATTACGGTGCATCATTTCAAGGTAGACAAGACCTCATATGTGCACCTAGAACAGTTAAGGTGCATAGATAGAGGAGTAAAAGCTGAAGAAAATGTACTTTAAATATTTAAGACTTGGAAGCCTGAAGTCGAATATCCTCTCCTGTGACACGGTACAACATTGGGCTCTCTGGTACTGACAGTCTGGATAAAATAGTGAGCAGTGAGAGTCATAAAATCTGAGCAGTTGTCTGGGGTCAGTAATAAGCCCTTGCACTGTTGTTATGCCTCGGCCTCTGAAGGAAGATTCGGGGATATCTAGTGAAGCCCTCTGACTATCCGCTCATCTGTCCATCTGTACAAATGTTTTGCATAGTAATTTCAAAGCCATCAGTTGGATTTGGATCTTCTTTGGTATGCTGATAGACCCTCATGGGGTGAACGGATATGCACAAGGAACGGCTTCCATACAATAATGTTTCCCAGAGTTATGTACCTTTTTTACTCTTTTGACTTAGAAGTTTTTTCTGTCCCACAGTACCTTTAAGGCTACTTCGAACATGCCTATGGTCAGGGGCAGTGGCCCACACTTTGCGAAGCCCTTGTTCATTCCTCTTTGGCCATTAACTGGTAGAGCACTAAATTATTTTTCGAAGATGATTTGTGACATGAGTATCTTTTTTTCAAAGATACAATACTGCCAGCATGGGAAGTCTTAGTGTAGCAAAACAAATTTCATCAATAATTGTTTTGTTACTATTTATTGAAGAGAGCCTGTTGGCACTCTCCAATAAATTATAACAGTATAGTTTTATATGAACATATCTTTATCTACTGCTGTACAAACAACAAGCTAATGGACACAGTGTAAAGCCACTAAAATGGCTTTCAGCACTTTTCAGTAGAGTTCTGATAGTGGCTTCTGTAATATTCTCAACAGATCATCCATAAATTGCCCCAACAAATTAATGTGGATGTCATTATATATATATAAACAAACATCAAAGATACCTCCTTGTGGGAACCCTGGGAAGTGAAGCAGTTCTTGTTTACTGTGGTAAACAAGCTCTGTTTTACTGGTAAAATAGGACCCTGTCACCAATGCCTGGGGTGAAAGTCCTCTAAAATGAGCTGCATGGATATAAATGATTGACTGGATTTTTTATATCCATATTGCAGTCACGATTAGCCATTGTGCAGACATATGTGACCCTAAACACCAATAAATAAATAGCTGCCTGTATAGACAGCCTAGACTTGCCTAGAAACAACTGCCCATGCACTTTGAATGTGACTTTAAAGTTTTCCAAAAGGCTCCATGTTCAAGCCCCCATTTTCCTGCACTACAAAGTAAGCAAAGTCACAATTAGGCCCTTGGGGTTAAAAGAGTTATCCAGGGCAGTCGTTCATTTTTAGCTCACCTGGCCCGAAGGGTCATGTGAGCTATTGCCATCACTTGCCATCCGTCGTCGACCGTAAACTTTTCACATTTTTAGCTTCTTCTCTGGAACCGCTGAGCTGATGTGAACCAAACTTGGCAAGAATGGTCTATGGAAGGTCCTCTACAGGCGATCCTCATTTTGTTCCTATCGGTTGAAACACATGGCTGCTAGAGGCATTCTTTGATTCTGATTGGTAGTTTTCAAAAATCTCCTCTGAAACTACAAGACCAAATGTTTTGAAACTTCACATGCCTGATGACTGGGACACCCTCTACCAAAGATCCTCATTTAATGTTGATCAGGTTGCAAACATGGCCACAATTGCTGCTTATAATTACGTTAGAAACCCTTGGGAAATCACATTTTCATCTTCTCTGGAACTACTGAGCCAATGTGAACCAAATGTGGCAGGAATGGTCTATGGCAGGTCCTATACAAACAATCCTTATTTTGTTCCCATTGGCTGAGAAAACATGGTCATCAGAGGCATTCTTTAATTCTGATTGGTGGATTTTCAAACAACGTCTCCTCTGAAACTACAAGGCTAAATGTTTTGAAACTTCACATGCTTGATGACTGGGACACCCTCTATCAACGATCGTCATTTCATGTTGATCAGGTTGTAAACATGGCTGCAATTGCTACTTATAGTTATGTTAGAAACCCTATGGGAAATCATATTTTCATCATCTTCTCTGGAATTACTGAGCTGATGTGAACCAAAACGTGGCAGGAATGGTCTATGGGAGGTCCCATACAAATGATCCTTATTTTGTTCCCATCGGCTGAAATCATAGTCACCAGAGGCATTCTTTGATTCTTATTGGTGGATTTTCAAAAATCTTCTCCTCTGAAACTTCAAGGCCAAATGTTTTGAAACTTCACATGGTTGATGACTGGCGCACCCTCTTCCAATGATCCTTATTTAATGTTGATCGTGTTGCAAACATGGCCACAATTGTGGCTTATAGTTACCATAGAAATCCTATGGGAAATCACGTTTTCATCTACTCTGGAACTTCTGAGCCAATGTGAACCAAACTTGGCAGGAATGGTCTATGGGAGGTTCTCTACAACTGTTCCTCATTTAAATTTGCTCCTGTTGGATGAAAAAGATGGCCCCAGAGACTTTCTTTGATTTTGATTAGTCGATTTTGAAAAATCTTCTCTGAAACGTCAAGGCTAAATGTTTTGAAGCTTCACATGATTGATGACTGGGACACCCTATACCAATGATCCGCATTTAATGCTGATTTGGTTGCAAACATGTCCATAAATGCAGCTTGTAGTTACCATGGAAACCCTATGGGAACTCACATTTTCTTATTCTTATCTGAAACTACTTGGCCAGTGTGAACCAAACTTGGTACAAATAATATATGGAAAGTCTTCTGAAAACAATCATCATTCTGTTTCCTCAGATGAAGTAGCATGGCAGCCAGCTGTATTTTTTGATTATGATTAGAATAACTGAGGGATATGTAGTTCTGCCAGGGGAGCAATTACAGGCTCTTTAGAGCCTCTTGTTGAGGCGAATTGTCACTCTTGCATGCCATCGTGCCCACATTTTTATGTCCCGACCCTCTTGGTGGCATTATGTTTTCACCATGTCTGTCCATCTGTCTATCAATCTGTCCATCCAGGCTTAGCAGAGGTACATTGTGGGATTTACAATTTAGGGTCAGTGGTAGTTGTGGGGTTGGGTTGGGTTAATACAGTGGCCACTTGTGGGGTTATTTTTTGCACTGTGGGGTTAATTTTTTGACCTTGTGGAAAAGCTCCACAAGTAAGAACATGTAAGAACGTCCATCTGTCTATCTGTCCATCCATCCATTCGTTAACTTTTGGTTTCCATCCAATAACTAAGGAAATGCTTATTTGATCAAATCAACATTTTAGGGGTTACTTGTGGAGACTGTACAATGCTTCTTTTCGATTTTGGTTCAGCTAGTCAGTTCAGTATGGATGCCATGGTGTTATGAATAGGCTGCATCTGCCCATGTAATATATTCTGTAGTAGAAAAAAAAATCAACAAAACCATATCATGTGACCCCCTCATTGGAATGAGCTTGTTGAGCTCATTCTAATGAGGGATCATGTGATATGGTTTTGTTGAAATTTTTTGAAGAATTTGGGGAATACAAATTCTTGTATCACATGCTTTGGGTAAAGGGTTAAAATCTGTTCGTGGGACATTGATCAAATAATTAGAATGAATGTGCAGAAATGTGAATAATATTCCAGAAATTATAAACTGTTGCATTCCAAGATTTCAAACTAATCAAATTTCCCTTCCCGAGAATTGGTATATAAACAACATAATTCGACAAATTGCAAAGACCAGTAATGCTACTCTCTGTCGCATCCATTGCATGCAGAATCATCTGATTGACTTGCACATGCTCCATTAAAATGCATTTCATGTACACGTGTTGTGCCAAACTCCATGAAATTTGATTATTGCTGCGAAAAACTTATCCGAAAAATCGGGGTAATATTTTTGGAATCCCTGAAAACTGAGCACACCATGTAGAAATGTTTGTTGATGTTTTTCTTGCACATTTTCCCGATGCTGGGACTCAACAATGGCGTGCTTCACTTTGAATGGTAGCAAGTAGTATACAGCGTGCCTCCAATTTTCAAAATCGAAAGACTGCCAGGGTGTTTTTTGTTTTAATATAATATAGTTATATATTTAATTGCATTTGACTTTTGGGGTTATGAAAATTTGATGTCAGAGGTATGGAAAAGTTATGCAGGGATGTAAGTTTTCTGTCTTTTTCTGGAATTCCGGGTTTTCATTACTGTTTTCCGTTTTTCCAAGTCTTTGCTCAGGGACATGAATATTATTGTTATAGAGTTATTTGTACTCTTAATGTGAACAAACTTACTATGTCAAAGTTTGTAGATTACCAACAACTGTGGTACGGTACGTCCGCGGTGTTTCGATCTTTGCTATTGAATTTGACTGTGAGCTGTCTGCTTCTACAGCTAAATCAGGTGTTGAGTCACAGGTGAAGCCAATATGTTGTGTGCTAGTCTTTGCAAGACTCGACCTCACATCAGGCCAATCTGGGCTCGGACGAGCCCAGATAGGCCTGGGGGAGGTTGAATCTCATGGAGACTAGTTCTGATCGCATCAGTTGTGATCATTTTGGTTTTTTAACCTGTTTCGGCCTATCTTACCACTGTTATGAATATTCCAGCATTTTGACTTGCTGCAACTTGCCCCCCTGGTATGGAAAACAAAATTCACTAGTCTGTGTGAACCCTAATAGTAGTCTGATTTAGTTCACATTCAATTTTATTTTTCAATTATAAATATGTTTGCTACCTGACAGATAGTTCCAATATGTGACTAATTGAGGATTGATGTACTTAACATTCAAAGTTTTAAAAGTTATGAAGATATTTGAAACTCCCAAATAAAATAAAAAAATGTTCAAACTGATGATCAATTTACTTTAGAAGTAACTAGTGGATAAATAAAAATTACCATGGTGTACCAGGTGATCCTGTAAGCAATAAGTCTATTTTAATCACAGTGCAGAGTGAGTTTGTGCGGAGTTGCAATTTTTTATTTTTCTCTGTTTCATTTGAATCAACACTTGTCTTGGTGTTATATTTTTCGAAGATGTCTGAAGATACAACCGACTGTTCATCTGTTAGTCATATCACACCAATCCATCAATTCAAATAGCATGTTCAACTCCAGCAAAAAGAGAACCAATTTCAAATTTAAACTTTCAGATAAACTTTCATTCAAAGAATTGGAGGTACTCCAAGAAATGTTTTATTTTTGATGCTGTTTGGTTTGGCAATAAGCCTAGGTCAGAGTATCTCAAGCTAGGTTTGTGTGTTGTTGGCTTGTTGTAGAATATTTCTTCTCAAAAGAATTCTAAATAGATTTAAGTTCCCAGTAAACTTGAAAAAATTCTGTAAGCCCTACTGCTTGCAACAGAGATATGTATGGCCAGAAATTAACCAAAGGTTGTTTTCTTGATTGATATTCATTCACATGTGTGCTCAACTTTATTTACATGTACATTCATATACAGTGGAACCTAGATAACTGGATATCTCCTAAACCTTTACCCAACGAAGCGGCCAAAACTGGCCAGCGCTAATCACAAAATTACCATTTCATTATTTTTAAGCTGAGCTAATCTCATCGCTCTCCATCCGTCGTCCATCAACACCATGTTTTGGTCTTCTCCTCCAAAGCCACTGGGCCAATTCAAGTGAAAGTTTGTGTGAGTGATGGTCCCAAAGGGGCATTTCATTTTTGTTCAACTCAACATGCCCAGCCCCATAGGGAGAGAGTGGGGGAAAATGCTCCAAAATATTTTTAAAATCTTCTTCTCAAGAACAGTGTGTACAATGACTTAATATTTGCTGTGGAGCTTCCATATGAGGTGTAGAATCAAGTTTGTTCAAACGAAGTTCATGAAGTAATATTTGGCTTTGTAATAGGAGGGGTAAGATTTTTGGCCCCGTCCAAAATTTCTATTTTCTGAACCGATGGTGCAGTATGAACCAAATTTTGTTTGTGGTATTATTGGGTCATAAGTATTTGACCCATGCAAAAAAAAAAAAAATCCCGCATCCCCATGGGAACCCTGGGAGCTAAAAATAGAAATATTTTCAAATGCTCATATTTCCCAAACCACACGGAACAGAGAGCTGTTATTTGGTATGAAGTATCCTTAGGACCAGTAGAATTGAATGGTAAAAAAAATTGTCATCAGTTATGTTTGGGTGTTCTGTAATGGGCATCGAAAAAATGCTGAGTCAGCATATTTGGAAAATTTTTAAAAATCTTTTCTCCAGAACCAATCATCAGAATCTTTTGATATTTGGTATACAGCATTCATAGGGGGGTCAGATAAAAGTTTGTTGAAATAAAGCTCATTGGTTCATATTTGGGCTCTCTACAGGAGCCCGAAGTTTTAATATAGGGTAATATGGGGAATATTCTTTAAAAATCTTCTTCTTCAGAACCACCAGTCATAATCTTTTAATGTTTGGTATACATCATTGTTATGAGGCTCAGATTCAAGATTGTTCAAACCAAGTCCCTAGGTTAACATTTGGGCTTCCTATGGAAGCCCAAATTTTATCTTTGTTCAATATGGAGGGTAATTTTAAAAAATCGTCTTGTTCAGATCCACCAGTCAGAATGCTTTGATATTTGGTATGCAACATCTCTAAGGGGGTGAGATTCAAGTTTGTTCAAATCAGAACCCTAGGTATATATTTGGGCTCACTATGGTAGCCCAAATTTTTACTTAGTGCAATATGAGGAAATTTCTTAAAAAATCTTCTTCTTCAGATCCACCAGTCAGAATGCTTTTATATTTGGTATACAACATCTCTGGGGGGGGGGGGGGGGGGGGGGGGGGGGGGGGGGCAGATTCCAGATTGTTCAATTTGAGTGCCTAGGTTAATATTTGGGCTCCATATGGGAATATGAAATTTAACTTAATACAATATGAGGGAATTTCTTCAAAAATCTTCTCGTCAGAATGCTTTCACATTTGGTATACAACATCTCTAGGGGGGCCAGATTCAAGTTTGTTCAAATCGGATCCATAGGTTAATATTTGGGCTCGCTATGGTAGCCCAAATTTGAACTTAGTGCAATTCAAAGAAATTTCTTTACAATTTCTCTTCTTCAGATCCAACAGTCAGAATGCTTTCATATTCGGTACACAACATCTCTAGGGGAGTCAGATTCAACTGTGTTCAAATCAAGAGTCTGGGTTAATATTTGGGCTCTCTTTGGGAGCGAGAATTGGCCATTTTGCTGAAGAATTAAAAATTTTGTATTCTGTACTCTCTAGAGGTGTGTAACTAAGATTAATCCACATAGATTGTATCAAGGGGCTTCATAGGGGAGCTCTACATTTTACTTTATGATCAACTGAAGAAAAGACATGATGCCCAGATTGTTTTTGTTACTCCTGGGGACTCAAGTATTGACAGTGTAGCCTATGGAGATGGCTTGCTTTATGTAGACTCATTCTTGGACTCTGTTTAAATTGTGTTCTGTTCAAGATGAGCGCTTCAGGCCCCGTGGGGCCTCTTGTTGACTTTTTCTGTCTCAAAAACATAGATTATGACCTCTCATTGGAACAAGCTCATTGAGGTTTAGGTAAGAGAGAAAACTCCTGATAATTGAATTAAAAAAATCTTGAACACTGGAACCCTGTTAATTGAAAAACCACTTTGCCAATGAATATTATTCCATTAACACGGGTATTAAATTAACAGGAATTGTGTCACTTTCCTGTATTCTAGAGATGAACTTAGCATTTATTCTATTATATCTTGTTTGTCAGAGCTCCATGGGCTCTGTCAAACAAGATTTAATAGATTAACTGCTTGTATTGGATGTACTGTGGTCAAATAGATCTACAAACAAAGGAAAACTGAGTTTTTTATTCAATTAACAGGCGTTTACTCTATAACCTGTATTCAATTAACAGGTCAAATTTGTACTGGAGGTATGGTTTATAGTTTTGTGTTTGTGAATTATATTCAGTTAAGAGATATCCAATTAAATGGGCCCCACTGTATTATGTCAAAAAAATTTTACTTGAAAAATCGCCTCAGTGCATCTACTTCAGCCATTTAATCTATTATATCTTGTTTGAACAGATAAACAGACTAACACCAGCAGCTTTTGAGTTGCTTACCCTTTTGCTAGTTCTAAAATGTCGGATCTCAAAATTCCTGTCTTGTGAACGGAGACAATCAGCTTGTGTCAGATATGGGGAAATTAAATACGAGAGAAGACTTGACAAACCAATTCCAAGATTGAATGGCACAGTTCATAAAATGACAGAGACATAATGAATTAAAAAATGTGTAATTTCCATGACAGCAAGTTATCTCTCAAAATGTTGTATCATCACCTAAAAATCACTTTTCTCATAGAAAAACAGTAATAATAATAATACAATGTTAACGTCTTGAATCCACCGCAGTGCTCTCTGACTTACATTATTACCCTGTATCATAGGCGAACACCCCCTTCGACCACTCCATGCCATTCTCAGCTCAACTCAATGGAGCATACTACCGGTGCTCCACAGATGGGCACTCCGACATGTGCCTCAACAGGTCCCTATTTTACACCTAGGTACGGTGAGGATTGCTTAGTACTGGTGAACATTCCCAATGTCCACAGCTGTCGCAAGATTCAACGTCGCTGAGTCACACACTCAAACTTCACTGATCCCACACCAGCCACTACTATGGGAAGCACCCAAATTAATTGCTTAGTGGTCACCCAACCAGGGATTAACCGGGCTCGACGTTGCTTAACTTCGGTGATCTAACAAGAACTGGTCTCACTTCGCCAGTGCTCCACATCTTATAGACTAAATGTTATCTGAAATAACGAATTTGGCTTCTGCTTGAGGAACCACAGTTACTCCAGAGTTACTCATTCCTGTGTTACCATATTTGGAGTTATTCGGCTTTTTGTCTCTCCTTAAAAGTTGGAAAATTTGTGATATGACATTATGGAAGCCCACCGACATTATACTTATTTCAGTGGCAAGAGACTTCATATCCGGGGCAGGAATATCATTCTGCAGCATGTAAGGAGTTAAATAATGCTCTTAATCCTTTACCTAACATGAAAAGCAGTCAAGACCTGCAAACAAAATTCTTGAATAACTAAATATTTTCATTTTTTGTCTCAAAAATATAGCTTATGACCCTTCATTGGAATGAGCTCATCGAGCTCATTCCAGTGAGGGGGTCATAAGCTATGTTTTTGAGACAAAATTTTTTTAAAATAATGAAAATTGAATGGTGACTTTTAGCTCATCTTGACAAAGTAAAGCTGAGCTAATCTCATCGCTTCCCGTCCGTCGTCTGTCGTCCATCGTCCGTCGTCTGTCGTCCGTCAACACCATGTTTTGGTCTTCTCCTCCAAAGCCACTGGGCCAATTCAAGTGAAAGTTTGTGTGAGTGATGGTCCCAAAGGGGCATTTCATTTTTGTTCAACTCAGCATGCCCAGCCCCATAGGGAGGGAGTGGGGGAAAATGCACCCAAATATTTTAAAAATCTTCTTCTCAAGAACCAGTGTGTACAATGACTTGATATTTGCTATGGAGCTTCCATATGAGGTGTAGAATCAAGTTTGTTCAAACAAAGTTTGTGAAGTAATATTTGGCTTTGTAATAGGAGGGGTAAGATTTTTGGCCCCGCCCAAAATTTCTATTTTCTGAACCGATTGTCTGGTATGAACCAAATTTGGTTTGTGGTATTATTGGGTCATAAGTACATGACCCATGCAAAAAAAAAAATTCCCGCATCCCCATGGGAAGCCTGGGAGCTAAAAATAGAAATATTTTCAAACGCCCATATTTCCCAAACCCCACGGAACAGAGAGCTTTTATTTGGTATGAAGTATCCTTATGACCAGTAGAATTGAATGGTAAAAAAAAATTGCCATCGGTTATGTTAGGGTGTTCTGTAATGGGCATCGAAAAAATGCTGAGTCAGCATATTTGCAAAAATTTTAAAAAATCTTTTCTCCAGAACCAATCATCAGAATCTTTTGATATTTGGTATACAGCATTCATAGGGGGGTCAGATAAAAGTTTGTTGAAATAAAGCTCATTGGTTCATATTTGGGCTCTCTACAGGAGCCCGAAGTTTTAACATAGGGTAATATGGGGAATATTCTTTAAAAATCTTCTTCTTCAGAACCACCAGTCAGAATCTTTTAATATTTGGTATACATCATTGTTATGAGGGTCAGATTCTAGATTGTTCAAACTAAGTCCGTAGGTTAATATTTGGGCTTCCTACGGAAGCCCAAATTTTGTCTTTGTTCAATATGGAGGGTAATTTAAAAAAATCTTCTTCTTCAGATCCATCAGTCAGAATGCTTTGATATTTGGTATGCAACATCTCTATGGGGGTCAGATTCAAGTTTGTTCAAATCAGATCCCTAGGTATATATTTGGGCTCACTATGGTAGCCCAAATTTTTACTTAGTGCAATATGAGAAAATTTCTTTAAAAATCTTCTTCTTCAGATCCACCAGTCGGAATACTTTTATATTTGGTATACAACATCTCTAGGGGGGGGGGGGGGTCAGATTCCAGGTTGTTCAATTCGAGTGCCTAGCTAGGTTAATATTTGGGCTCCATATGGGAACATGAAATTTAACTTAGTACAATATGAGGGAATTTCTTCAAAAATCTTCTTCTTCAGATTCACTTGTCAGAATGCTTTCACATTTGGTATACAACATCTCTAGGGGGGTCAGATTCAAGTTTGTTCAAATCGGATCCATAGGTCAATATTTGGGCTCGCTATGGTAGCCCAAATTTGAACTTAATGCAATTCGGAGAAATTTCTTGACAATTTCTCTTCTTCAGATCCAACAGTCAGAATGCTTTCATATTCGGTACACAACATCTCTAGGGAAGTCAGATTTAACTGTGTTCAAATCAAGAGCCTGGGTTAATATTTGGGCTCTCTATGGGAGCCGGAATTGGCCATTTTGCTGAAGAATTAAAAATTTTGTATTCAGTACCTTCTAGAGGTACTAAGATTAATCCACATAGGTTGTATCAAGGGGCTTCATAGGGGAGCTCTACATTTTACTTATGATCAACTGAAGAAAAGGCATGATGTCCAGTTTATTTTTGTCACTCCTGAGGGACTCAAGGTTTGACAGTGTAGCCTATGGAGATGGCTTGCTTAATGTAGACTCATTCTTGGACTCTGTTTAAATTGTGTTCTGTACAAGATGAGCGCTTCAGGCCCCGTGGGGCCTCTTGTTGTAAACAGTGCTGGCCGGTTTTGGGTAAAGGGTTAAAAGAATGTTAACTGGAAAAAACAATTTTTCAAAGAGGATGTGAGTATTTTTTTTTTTAGAAAGATACCATCCTGACAACTAGGGAAGCCTTAGTTTAGTTCAACAAGATTATGTTGAACTTCATAAATATTGTTTTTCCGCAATTCATTGGAGAGTTCATGTTTGCAAATTTTTATTTTAACCAGTTTTCCAATTTCTGAGAAAACAACAATCTCATTCATACATTGTAAATCCTTTTTCTGTAGATCCATGGTAGTGGCTTCCAGCACTTTTACAGTTAAAGTTTTACTACTTGCTGAATGGTCTCTTAATGTAAAACCCTCTTAAGTACATATCTTTCAGGTATCAAATATTTTATCAGACCACTCCAAAAACCAATTATTCTTAGGAATGAGGAGGAGTGAGAGGGAGAGAGGAGTTGAAATCAGAAAAATGGAATGGGAAAATGAAATCTGATTGTCAGTGACAACATTCTTGATGTTACCCTGTTCTGGATATGAAAAGATACCATAACCCTCTACATGCTGATGTCAAAATACCGAAAATTTCAAGTAGTAAATTTTTCTTATAATTTAATTTGGAATTTAACCAGTTCAATATTGTTTGACAGAGCTCGGTGAACTTTATCAAACAATATTGAATTGGTTAAATTCCAAGTCACATTATGGTGAAAATTTGCCGCTTGAAATTTTAATATCTGTGGATAGAGGGTTTCACAATTGTATTCTCATCAAGTATTTCTCTCAACTGAACTAATGTTTCAGTGCTTTTATTGGTTTTCATTTCAGATTGATAGCATTATCCAGATGACACTGATGTTTTCTATCTAGTCAGGTAAGTTAACATCAGAACAAACTTTTATGAGAAGAAAATCTCCCAGTTCAAATATTGTCTAAGATATGGACAACTGAGTCTTTTAACATGGATTTATTTTTTAGGCACAAAATGACAAATTTTTAGTTACCCATGAAACTTTTTATGTAAATTTTTTTCTGCTGTTCATACCAAGTAAAGGGTTAGAAGTTAGTGGTAGTGCTGGAGCGTCTGACCACCAAAGGTGCAAGGCATTCTAACAGCGAGAGAGGAACCAGGGAGCACTGTGGGCATGGTAAAGGCTAGGAAGATTAGCCCCTGTGTAGTCAACCATACAGGTGTCATAATCATTGTCTTCATGCTTCGAGCTTAAACTATACGGTACGTGGAGAGTGAATTACCACTAAAACACTCATGGAGTGAAGTTTGCACCCAGACAATAACAGTTGGTTCCTGTGGTAATGCATGGAAAGGACAAGCACAGTTTTAGCCAAGGGACCTCCGGGTTCAACCTTGGTTCCTTGGTTGAAACTTTTCTCGTCGTTCTAATGTTTTTCCCAGACAAGAAATTTTTGTCTGAGTCACCACCCCACAAGTGATTTAGTAACAATCTACTCTCCATCTACTGAAGGTTCATTGTCTTGAAGTGCTTTTGTCCAACAGTTTGCTTTTAAAGACTGGAGACTGTGTGCTGGAACATGCATGCAAAGACAGAACGATAACAGAAAAGTAATTTATTTAATACCGTAACTATACAATTTGCAGCGATGAATACCATGAATATCTATTTATATACCCCTCACTTTACTCACAGTTTAGAGTAAATGTCAGAGCACTTGTGGAAGCTGATTGAAATTTTCAGATCAACCTCGTTGACATTCGTCCCCGATTCCTGACCCACTTTGACTTCTGGCCTAACACTTTCTCCACAGTGTGTTTTTCTCTCAGTTCTCAGTTCTCATGCACGTCCTCCTCCGTAAGATACGTTTACAGTTCCTTATGGCCATACTAGCTGCATATCTCTGAACGTATACCAGTCCTCCTCAGAATTGTAACTTTATAGTTCTTGGTTTTAATCAACATTACACATATTAAATGCTTTATTCCTTTCCAGATCAATTCACCCTTCACAGATGAACTAACTTAACTTTAGTCAGAAGTCAGACTTCTGCCCAATACCTGCCACACCTATATACCTGTGACAACAATCCATGATAGAATTTTTAGTCTATACCACCACACTTATTTTGTCTAGTGCTGAAATGAATACCAAATTTTTGTATTCGAATATTCGTGGACTATATTCGACTCGTATTCGAATATTCGTTGAAATAATGCCACAAACTATTATGATCATTATGTATAGTGTTGAAATGATTTTTAGCTTAACTTGACGTAGTCAAGATAAGCTATTGCCATCACGCGTGCGGAAGTCTGTTAGTCTGTGAGTCCTTTCACATTTTCCTTTAGCATGGGCTACACCCCGCAGTTCTTGTCTGATCTTCACAAAATTTCATATGCAGGTTTGGGGTCATGTCTAGATGAGAACGTCCCCTTTTGGTTGTGATCGGTCAACCGGTATGGCTGCCCGAGCCCAAAACCCCAAAACCATTAGCACAGTCTACAGGTCGTATTTATGAAGGGATTTCATTGTAACTTGGTAGGATGCCTCTGTATAATGCCTAGATGAGAACGTCCCCTTTTGGGCATGATCTATCAACCATGATGGCTGCCCAAGCCCGAAACCCACACCCTTTAGCACAGTCTGCAGGTCATGTTTAATATGGAGGGATTTCATTGTAACTTGGTAAGATGACTTCTTATGATGTCTAGATGAGAATTTCCCCATTTGGGCATGATCTGCCAACCGTGACGACTGACCGAGCCCAAAACCCGAAAACATTTAGCACAGTCTACAGGTCATATTTATTGAGGAATTTCATTGTAACTTGGTGGGTTGACTTCATGCAATGTCTAAATGAGAAAGTCCCCTTTTGGTCCTGATTGGGCAACTGTGATGCCTACAGGGGCCCGAAGCCTGAAAACCTTTAGCACAGTCTACAGGTCATATTTATGAAGGGATGTCATTGTAGCTTGGTAGGATGACTCCAAATACTGTCTAGATGACAACATCCCATTTTGATCTCGATCATTCAGCCTTGATGGGTGCCCGAGCCCAAAAACCTTTAGCATAGGCAAAAAAGGTCATATTTATGGAAGGATTTCATTGTAACCTGTTAGGTTGACTCCATATAATGCCTAGATGATGACATCCCCTTTTGGTCGTGATTGGTCAACTGTGATGGCTACAGGTGCCCAAAGCCTGAAATCCTTGAGCACAGTCTACAGGTCATATTTATAAAGGGATTTCAGTGTAACTTCGTAGGATCACTCCAGATGATGCCCAGATGAGATTGTCCCCTTTGGTTGTGATCATTCAACCATGATGACTGCCCAAGCACGAAGCCCGAAAACCTTTAGCACAGTCTAAAGGTCATATTTATGAAGGGATTTCATTTGTAACTTGGTAGGTTGACTTCATATAATGTCTAGATGAGAACATCCCCTCATGGACATGATTGTGCAACTGTGACGGCTACAGGGCCCCAAAGCCCAAAAACGCTTAGAACAGTCTACAGATCATAATTATGAAGGGATTTCATTGTACCTTGGTAGGATGACTCCAAATAATGTCTAGATGAGAACGTCCCCTTTTGGTCATGATCATTCAGCCTTGATGGCTGCCTGAGCCCAAAAACCTTTAGCATAGTCTATAGGTCGTATTTATGGAAGGATTTCATTGTAACTTGTTAGGTTGACTCCATATAATGCCTAGATGATGACATCCCCTTTTGGTCGTGATTGGTCAACTGTGATGGCTACAGCTGCCCGAAGCCCGAAAGTCTTGACCACAGTCTACAGGTCATATTTATGAAGGGATTTCATTGTAACTTCGTAGGATCACTCCAGATGATGCCCAGATGAGAATGTCCCCTTTTGGTTGTGATCATTCAACCATGATGGCTGCCCGAGCCCAAAGCCCGAAAACCTTTAGCACAGTCTTCAGTTCATATTTATGAAGGATTTCATTGTAACTTGGTAGGTTGACTTCATATAATGTCTAGATGAGAACAGCCCCTTTTGGACACCATTAGGCAAGTGTGATGGCTACAGGGGCCTGAAGCCCGAAAACCTTTAGCACAGTCTACAGGTGATATTTATGAAGGGATTTCATTGTACCTTGGTAGGATGACTCCAAATAATGTCTAGATGAGAACGTCCCCTTTGGTCGCGATCATTCAGCCTTGATGGCTGCCCGAGCCCAAAACCCCAAAACCTTTAGCATAGTCAATAGGTCATATTTATGGAAGAATGTCATTGTAATCTGTTAGTTTGACTCCATATAATGCCTAGATGATGACATCCTCTTTTGGTCGTGATTGGTCAACTGTGATGGCTTCAGGAGCCCGAAGCCCGAAAACCTTGAGCACAGTCTACAGGTCATATTTATGAAGGGATTTCATTGTAACTTTGTAGGATCACTCCAGGTGATGCCCAGATGAGAATGTCCCCTTTTGGTTGCAGTCATTCAACCATGATGGCTGCCCGAGCCCAAAGCCCAAAAACCTTTAGCACAGTCTACAGGTCATATTTATGAAGGGATTTCATTGTAACTTGGTAGGTTGACTTCATATAATGTCTAGATGAGAACGTCCCCTTTGGACTCAATTGGGAAACTGACAGCTACAGGGGTTCGAAGCCCAAAAACCTTTAGCACAGTCTACAGGCCATATTTATGAAGGGATTTCAATGTAACTTGATAGGATGACTCGTTTTGGAATAATTTCACTGTAACTTGGTAACTTTCGTTGATATACATTAACTGTGAGGGCCACACACATTAACTGTGAGGTCATATTAACCCACCCCTCAGCTCTTTAGTACAGTGTACACCTCATATTATTTTTATCAAAAACATAGCATACAGGGAACAGAAATGAACATATTCCCAATTATCACAATTCTTGTCTCATTTCATAATCCTTTCATAAACATTGAACATTATCCTTTTCATCAAACACAACACACAAGTTAAGCTACAGTGTCATTGACACTTTAATTCGACTAGTCGGAGCCAATGCGATTAGTACTAAACAAATCTATTAATAGATTAGTGAATCACTCGTCGATTAGTCGTCTGAGTGTATTCTCAAAAGCCTTGAAGTTTCCACTTTGTGTTCCTTTAAGAAATTTAATTTTATTAAAATTAATTCAGTGCTTTCGATTTGAGGTGTGCTATCGCACTCAAGCTTCTGCATTGGAAACAAGAAGCTCTCTTTTTGGTGCTTCTCTAATTTTCAAGAAAATAGATTAAGTTACTGGTCAAAGATTCGTGATTCCATTACACTGATTAAAACAGACAAATGAGGAGTGAACAGTATGCCTGCAAACTGTTGTGTCATTTTAATTAATGCTGACAGGCTGTGACAGCGGAAGTACATCTACAAATGTTCAGCTTTTTCAACACGTTCTTATTTTGGGTAAATGTTGCTGTAATAGGTTTGGTCAGAAAACAAAACGTCACATAATGATATTTACTATTGAATGAAGTTTTTACAACCCGCATTACATAGTGCACATACTGACCAAACAAATCTCACTGTTTGGTCATGTGATGTATTTAATATTCAATGAGGCTATTGTTTATTGTCATTTGTTATTGTTTGTCTAGCTTTTCATTGGGGGTTGATTAAGTTATGCAGGTTATGGAACAATCATGTCATCAGAGTACACTTCTTCATTGACCTGTTTTTTGCACAATAACAAAGGGCAGAAATGTCGTATTAGACCACAATATACAAGGGAATTTTGGGGGAAAAGTTCAATTTCGCTTAAAAATATTTGACAGAACCGAATATTGGAACACAAAAGATTTATTTTTAGACCAATTTATTTTTTGTGGCTCCGATTGTTTGGTGTAAGCACATGGAGACATCGGCTTCCGTTATGTCGCACAGTTAGACCCATTAGTTGTATCATAAGTTGGAAGCCACTCCAGCCAATGAATTCAGTTAAAACCAGTTTTGTAGAATTTATTGCTTAGTTTAGCATCTAGTGCTGAAACGAATATTCGAATACTGAATTTGTATTCGAATAAGCGTCGTTTGCTATTCTAATATTCAAATATTCGTTTCAGCACTAATTTTGTCTCAAACTTGTATCCACATAGACTGTGTAGCCACCCAGGCCAACCTTAGTTACATGTACTGGTTCTACACGACACTTCCTGAGCATGTGAACTATCCCCCCCCCCCCCCTTTTTGGCACTATTTGTCTTGATTCCAGCACCACAATTCCCTCTCCACATCTGCGTTCCTTTGATCCCCTTTCTAAACTAACTGTCTATAGCTTTACTTGGCAAAGTCAGGGTAAGCTTTGGTGCATGTGGATGACTTGTTAGTCTGTGCATCTATGAGTCTGTTCACAAATTTGTTCTGCAGGGACTACAGCCTGCAGTTCTTTTCCAATCATCAACAAACTTTATATGCATGTTCAGGTTCACGCCTTGATAAGAATATCTCATTTATTGTTACAGTCAACTGCCCACAGTGGCTACACCAATGGATTTCTTCAGCACAGACTACATGTCACATTTATACATAATTTTTTTTTAATTTGGCAATGTGACTTAGTATGATGAATAGATAAGGACATCATAGTCTGGTAACAGTTGGTCGCCCAAATTGGCCGTCATGGCAGTGATCTTGAATTTCTTCCAGACACTGTTCACAATTCATTTAGCATGAGCTATATATATATAGCCCACAGTTCCTCTCCGATCATTACCAAATTTTGTGTTCAGGTTTACACCTATACAATAATGTCCTATTATGTCATGGATAAAGCTCTCAATGGGCCCCTCAGCTGCCATTTCGAATTTCTTAAGCACATGTTACAGGTCGCATATATGCTTCAATTTTCTTGAAATTTCGCAGAGTGACTAAGTATGATGAGTAGATGAGAACATCTTATTGGTAGTGGTTGAACATCCATAATGGCTGCCATGTCAACCATCTTGGATTTTTCCAGAACACTGTTCACAGAAATTTCCCGATCATCACCTAATTTCATACTCATGTTCAGATCCATGCCTACATCAGAATGTCCTATTGTGGTCAGGTTTGGTTGCCCACAATGGCTTCCACAGAAGCCATCTTGAACTTGTTAAGTAAAGGCTATGCATTTATGCATCAATTTTCTTGGAATTTGGCAGGGTGACTTGGTATAAAGAGTTGATGATAACATGGCAGCCATCTTAGAGTTTTTCAGAACACCCTGCAGTCACATTTATATATCAATTTTCATGTAACTCAGCCAGCTTCCTTAGTATGATGAGTAGATGAGGATGTCCTGTTTTGGGCACGGTCTTGGATTATTTCCTGAGCACACCCAACAGGTTGCATTCATAAATTAGTTTTCTTCAAACTTGGCAGAATGACAGTATGATGAGTGGCTGAGAACGTCAAATTTCCATCACGGTTGGCTGTCAAGAATGGCTGCCATGGCTCATTATTTCTTTTTTTCAGATAGACAACAAAAAGTCAGTTGTCATGACACAGTTTACTTAACTGGTAGAGTGCTACAGTTTTCTTAACCACAGATTTCCTTTCACCCTATTTTGCTCTGCTACATTTGATTGGATAGTGCCAATAGGCACTATCCAATGAGATGTATCTGAGCAATATGTCAACAGCAAAAGATTCTTGCTAGGGTCCGTATGAATCCACCTTCAGTCATGTGTAGATGTTATAGTCACAGCCTGTGGTTTCTATAGTGAAGCCTAAATATGAGCTTTGAGGACTCTGCCAGTTAAATACAACATAAGTGAGGTAATTATGACATTAATCTCATAAATGCAGCATAAATTTAAAATACAGTGTCATTAACACTTTCATTGTGAATAATGTGGGCGTTGAAGGGTTAAAAAGTTGGAAACGCCAGTTCAATGCCTACTTGACACACAACTATTAATAACACACTGTTAATTGAAAATAGGATGTTTTCATTTTTGGAATTTTTGGAATTCACATTAAAAGGATTTCCACAATCCAGTTGAGTATTTCCATTAGTTTCTTGAATCCTGCACCCTATGTAACCTGTAACCAACTTACCCTGTGCATTTTTACATCCTAACTCAGTGTATATTTTCATGTAGTGTGTGATATGGCAGCCGATCAACTAATCCTGTGCAATGCCAATGGTTTGTCAGTGTATGTTAGCTTACCAACTAACTCTGTGCAATTTACATGGTTATAGTAACTCTTTTCTTTCTTGTTGTAAATAAGATCATCTCTATTATGTAACTAACCCTGTGCGTGCACAGCCTCAGTGAGTGTGTTTATTCATGTTGTGTGTGATGTCATGTTGTGTCAGTTACCACTTTTTTATAACCAAAAGTGTGACTAACCCTGTGCACTGGAGATTTCCATCACAAGATGGCTATCTGGTGGTCAAGAAGCTATTTTGGTTGTTATAAACCAGTGTATCACATTTACTCAAGAATCAAAGGTGAACTTAACATTTTGTCTGAACTCAGATCGGGGGAAAAAGACTTACATGGACAGAGTTAACCTTTGCCATACAAAATTCATCAGACCCTTCATGAAAACTAGTGACCAATTACCATGTTATTTATTTATTTATTTATTTATTTATTTATTTATTTATTTATTTATTTATTTATACATTGGGATTTTAGTCCCTATCACTTTATAGTGCAATAGGGTTTTCTCCAATCATTCTGTTTTTTTCTTGTTTAACTATAAACTTTTAACCAAATATATATTGTTTGGTATATGTGATTAAATATCAAACAGCATTATGGGAAATATTTGTTGCTGAAAACTTTCCATTTTGACATCAGTGTGCAGAGGGTTAATAACTCTTTGAACAGCCATGGTCATAACCTGTCATACAGTTGTATGGGTGTAAGAAGCTGACATACCCAGAGAGAACCACTGATGAGTGACAAGTAACTGCCAGACTCTCCAACTTACTTAACCTTGCAGAAGCAGAATGCAACATTCGTTGAAGGCATGTGTACCATCTATGTTTAGCATCTACATATAGTACATATTAGCATACAGAGCCACTTGGGATTACTTGTCTTGCCCAATGATACAGGCTACAGCACAGATAACATGGGTTAGGATTGAATCTTTGACCATTCAGTCTTAAGTCCAATGCTCTAACCAATAAATCAACATGCGCTGATGAACAGTCATAATATGAACTGCAATGTGGAAGATGGTGAAGTTATCAAACTGTTTCCAGTGAAGAACTTGGCGCAGTGTGTAATACAATTAATTCTGCAGAAATGGTGTGGAAGATTGAACTGCAGAAATGCCATATGTTTACTGGAGGGCATACAGGTATAACAATAAAAAACATTAATGACTTTTTAATTTCAAGTCAGACAGCATGGCCAACAAAGACAGACTACTTTAACTTCAACTCTTCATCTGCTGAGTAATTTCTTTATTTTCTTTATAAAATTAAGTCATGGCTGCCACAAAGCAGCCATGACTTAATTTGATGAAAAATGCAATACAGTCTGGTGTCATGAAATCAGAGGACTGAGTTACCTTCTGAGATAAAACTAGTGTTTTCTTCCCACAAGTACTGGTTTAGGAGTAGATGTAAAAAAGCAGTGCATCGATTCTGTCTGAAGAAGGTGAGTAAAAAATACTGGAACTTAATTCATTAACTGGTAGAGTGCTGGAAGCTCATAATTGGGTTTTATTCTGAAGTGCAGATGCCACAACTTAAAGGCTTTCTCTTCTGTGGACAGGCTTCCTTGAATTTTTTTAAGTGAAATTATTTCGTGTGTGGATTTATTTTGTTACAGTTCCTGGGAGAGTTCATATAGCACTTCCCCATGAATTGTAACAAAGCAAAGACGTGTGAACAAATTTTGACAATCCAACATAATTCAGCACTCTCCCAGTTATGTTGTGCTGTTGAGGAAGCTAAAATTATCACCGCTAACATGACATGTACCCCATGTCTACATCAGGTCAGGTAGACATAGCCTGGAAGTTGAAATTAATGAATGGGTACAAAATGTTATATGTAGTTCAAAGTCAAAACATTCCTGTGTCTGTTTTACCTGTAGTCTGTGTAACACTATGCCTCAACTTGGACCTACATGGTCTCTCATACCTATCAGTAATAGGATTTTTCTGATGCTTTCTGCCACACCCCAGACCTACCTGAGTGAGAGCTTAAGTAGGCCCGGATGTGTAGAAATTATTATTTTCCACCTCATAGTGTAGGGGATATAGGATTGAGTTCTGTCCATCTTTCCATCTTTCCATCTGTCCTTCCATTCATCTTTTCATCTCAGCATCCTTCCGTTCATCCTGCCCCATTTCTTGTCATCATATTTTAAAGAAAACTGTTCAAAAAATTCTTTTTCCCAAATTTGATGTCATGAATGTGATTGCAAACCAGGTGTCCAAGTATTTCTTTAAGAGTTATTGCCCTTGTTGGACTTGGACTTTCATGTTGTCACATTACCATTTTTGGTCACCACGTTTAAAAAAAAAACTTTCAAGAGTTTTTTTTTCAAATTTAACCCTCTGCACTCTAATGTCAAAATGGTAAAGTTTTCAGCAGCAAATATTTCCCACCATGCAGTTTGATATTTAACCAACTATACCTTGTTTGACAAAGCTCTGTGAACACTGTCAAACAAGATATAATTTGTTAAATTTATAGTTAAACGAGAAAAACAGAGTGATTGGAGAAAATTCTGTTGCACAACCAGAGTGCTAGTGGTTAACCTATAGCTTGTTTGTGATAATATTATGAATGGGATTGTGAACCAGCTGTGTCCAAGTATTTCGTTGCAAGTTTTTGCCCATATTGGTCTTATGTCCCGGGAGATTGACCATATTATGGTGTTGAAGATGTTCTGTCTGGAATTGGAAATTTATTCATTTATTGAGTTTAATGACACTTTCAACATCTAGGGTCATGTTTTGTTGGGCAGTTCTATGGGTAGAGCAGACCGGTGTAACCAGAGAGAACCCCTGAGCAATTGCGAGCAACTGTCAAGACTCGATCTCCAACTTACTAACCTTGCACAAACAAGATTAGCATCTGTCAAAGGCGTGAGTACCATTGACATGCAGTACACCCCAGTATGCTGTGCCACAATTACTTTCAGTTTCTTTCCATGATAAATAATTCCAACATTAGTAGTAAATTTTTATGCACAGGTACAAGTGCATCAACATGCAGTGCTGCGGGACAGAAATCTTCTAGATAATGATAAAATTACCCTAGCAGTGATTTTTAGTCATGTCTTGTCTGCATGTAGAAATCATTACCAGGCCATCAGACCTGCTGGTTAGGGTGTAGTAGAATTTATATATGATTGTTCAGCCCTTCAAGAGTTAATGTTCATTGCATGTTGGGGAATTAGGAAGTGTATTATGACTGTTGTGTGAATATTCTACATTACATGATGCAATACAGGCATTGAAAAATGTATGAGGAAAACCACATGTGGAATCTGGCCTACTTGTAAGAGCAGTATGTAAGTATGATTGGTTATGCATCTGATTGACATTATGATGTGAATGAAATGCTTTGGGGGCACAATACCACAGTGTCACGCAAGAAAGTAAACAGATCACTGAAGGTGATATTTTTCTTTAAAAATATACATTTACTTATTGTAATAATTCAAGCTTATCCCTTTGAACCCTGATAGTATCTCCCATTCCAATTCAATGCCATCAATTGGAAGAGTCTATATTTGTTACTTGGGGAAGACCAGTCAATATTTTCAATGTGCAGACTTGGGGCTGCATGTTGAAAATCTTGATTGGTCTGCCACTCAAATTCACTAAGCAGCTATCTGCTTAATGAAGCCAGGTTATATCACGATCCTAGACTCTAAAGCATTCCTTTGGGTTCAAAGGGTACATCATGAATTATTTATTTATTTATTGGAGTTTAATGCCACTTTTGACAGCCAGGGTCACCTCATGTCGGATAGTTTTACCGGTGGAGTTAGCTGGAATACCCAGAGAGAACTGTGAGACTCCCCAATGTACTAACTCCACACAAGCAGAGATAGCATTGGTTGAAGTAAACAGTACAGCCTTAGTACACAGCACCACCATGACAATCGGGATTAAGTGCCTTGTCCAGAGTCACTACGCAGTTACCCCTGGTGGGGATCGAACCATGGTCCTCTCGTTTTGAAGTTTAATGCAGTAACCATTGGGCCACCATGCTCCCATTAATCATGATATAAATACTGAACACAACTCATGTAGAATATGAGCGACAGGAATCAACGAACGTTGGAATTTCCTATATTTCTGCACTTGGAAACCTTCAACTCATGTTGTTGATTCATGTCACTAGTACTCGATCTTTATTGTGATCTGTCTTATTAGTGGCTGGTGATTGGGAAAAATATAGACTAAATTTCATTTGGAAATGAGCCCATTACTGGACCATGAAGACTTTGAAGGTTGATTTAACCCTTTACCCAACGTAACAGTCAAAACCGACCAGCGCTGTTCTCAAAAATCGCCAATTAGTTTTCATTATTTTTAGCTCATCTTGACAAAGTCAAGCTGAGCTAATCTAATCGCTTCCCGTCCGTCGTCCGTCGTCCATCGTCCGTCAACACCATGTTTTGGTCTTCTCCTCCAAAGCCACTGGGCCAATTCAAGTGAAAGTTTGTGTGAGTGATGGTCCCAAAGGGGCATTTCATTTTTGTTCAACTCAGTCTGCCCGGCCCCATAGGGAGGGAGTGGGGGAAAATGCTCCAAAATATTTTAAAAATCTTCTTCTCAAGAACTAGTGTGTGCAATGACTTGATATTTGCTATGGAGCTTCCATATGAGGTGTAGAATCAAGTTTGTTCAAACGAAGTTCGTAAAGTAATATTTGGCTTTGTAATAGGAGGGGTAAGATTTTTGGCCCCGCCCAAAATTTCTATTTTCTGAACCGATGGTCCGGTATGAACCAAATTTGGTTTGTGGTAGTATTGGGTCATAAGTACTTGACCCATGCAAAAAAAAAATTCCCGCATCTCCATCGGAACCCTGGGAGCTAAAAATAGAAATATTTTCAAACGCCCATATTTCCCAAACCCCACGGAACAGAGAGCTTTTATTTGGTATGAAGTATCCTTATGACCAGTAGAATTGAATGGTAAAAAAAAATTGCCATCGGTTATGTTAGGGTGTTCTGTAATGGGCATCGAAAAAATGCTGAGTCAGCATATTTGCAAAAATTTTAAAAAATCTTTTCTCCAGAACCAATCATCAGAATCTTTTGATATTTGGTATACAGCATTCATAGGGGGGTCAGATAAAAGTTTGTTCAAATAAAGCTCATTGGTTCATATTTGGGCTCTCTACAGGAGCCCGAAGTTTTAACATAGTGTAATATGGGGAATATTCTTTAAAAATCTTCTTCTTCAGAACCACCAGTCAGAATCTTTTAATATTTGGTATACATCATTGTTATGAGGGTCAGATTCTAGATTGTTCAAACCAAGTCCCTAGGTTAATATTTGGGCTTCCTACGGAAGCCCAAATTTTATCTTTGTTCAATATGGAGGGTAATTTAAAAAAATCTTCTTCTTCAGATCCATCAGTCAGAATGCTTTGATATTTGGTATGCAACATCTCTATAGGGGTCAGATTCAAGTTTGTTCAAATCAAATCCCTAGGTATATATTTGGGCTCACTATGGTAGCCCAAATTTTTACTTAGTGCAATATGAGAAAATTTCTTTAAAAATCTTCTTCTTCAGATCCACCAGTCGGAATGCTTTTATATTTGGTATACAACATTTCTAGGGGGGTCAGATTGCAGGTTGTTCAATTCGAGTGCCTAGGTTAATATTTGGGTTCCATATGGGAACATGAAATTTAACTTAGTACAATATGAGGGAATTTCTTCAAAAATCTTCTTCTTCAGATTCACTTGTCAGAATGCTTTCACATTTGGTATACAACATCTCTAGGGGGGTCAGATTCAAGTTTGTTCAAATCGGATCCATAGGTCAATATTTGGGCTCGCTATGTTAGCCCAAATTTGAACTTAGTGCAATTCGAAGAAATTTCTTTACAATTTAGCTTCTTCAGATCCAACAGTCAGAATGCTTTCATATTCGGTACACAACATCTCTATGGAAGTCAGATTTAACTGTGTTCAAATCAAGAGCCTGGGTTAATATTTGGGCTCTCTATGGGAGCCGGAATTGGCCATTTTGCTGAAGAATTAAAAATTTTGTATTCAGTACCCTCTAGAGGTACTAAGATTAATCCACATAGGTTGTTTCAAGGGGCTTCATAGGGGAGCTCTGCATTTTACTTATGATCAGCTGAAGAAAAGGCATGATGCCCAGATTATTTTTGTCACTCCTGAGGGACTCAAGGATTGACAGTGTAGCCTATGGAGATGGCTTGCTTAATGTAGACTCATTCTTGGACTCTGTTTAAATTGTGTTCTGTACAAGATGAGCGCTTCAGGCCCCGTGGGGCCTCTTGTTTCATTTTTTGTCTCAAAACCATAGGTTATGACCCCTCATTGGAATGAGCTCATCAAGCTCGTTCCAATGAGGGGTCATAACTTATGGTTTTGAGACAAAAAATGAAAAAAATTTAGTTATTCAAGAATTTGTTTTTTTGCATGTGTCGTCTGCTTTTCATGTTAGGTAAAGGGTTAACTTATATTTTTCCATGTTATCAATGATGATTATCTTGTGTTGTGAGCACATCAGACTTCCACAGCATGGGTGTATTGTGAAATATTTTAAGAAATGAAAAACACATTTTACTATAGAGAAAACTCTCCAGTCAATAGATTTTACAGGAAGTGGTTGTATACAAGTTGTTCTTCCATCTCAAGATGTTTTCTTCTCTCATGTCACTGCCAGCACCAATTTGTGTGGAAATGAATTTTCTACTGAATTTCAACCTCCTTTAAAACAGGAAGTTAACCTTCCAATCTCAATCAGAAATGCTGCAGTGGAGGTTATTCAGAACTTTCATGGGTTTTGTATAACACCAGTATTTGTTGTCTGCCTTTCGTTGACCTATCTTTTCATAAATATTTCCGTGTATTCAGATGTCATGATATGATGACTGTTGGGGAGTTTCCAGAAGGTGAGAAAGCTATTTTCTAGGCAGAACGCTCAATTAATATGTTTTTTTGCAATATTAAAAGAGTGAGATCACCCCATCCCTCTCCTGAAGGGACCATAATTTCCCCAAGCCATACCAATGTTATAAGCCCTGGTATGCCCCTGTGTGCAAGTTGTTAACCCTTTTTCTAGAGAAACTTTGAAAGAGCACTATCTAGTCTGTACTATTCACAAAACTGCCACTACATCATAGACAATGACCTCAGTTCGAATGAGCAAGGTGAGATTGTTCCAGTGAGGGTCATAAGCTGTGTTTTGGAGGAAAAGAAATGAAATTTTTAGTCATTCAAGAAATCTTTTTGAAAATATGTTAATGAAGCTAATGTAAACAAGATCTTCCAAGCTGGTGAGGTGAACAGTTTTTGTCTATAAAGTACAAGTGGGTCATTTCAGTCAGTGTTTTCTGTGACATTGTTTAACTCAGTATAAGTACCATCATTATACCTCATCTACAAATGTTATGCTAATCCCCCATATAATCCCTTTAAACATTTCACAACGTTCCTCCCCACGGTGAATAATGCCAGTCAATAATTTTTGCATTATTACCCGCTTCACCCGAAGATTCCCAACAATGCCAGCGGAGACAACCAAAGTATTGTTGCATGCACGCGTGATGACATAGTTTCTTTACCAAACAACGACTTGCACATTGTGAAATAATGTAAACATGCAAAATGTCTACCGGAGGATTTGCTGATATTTGTCAGTCTGAAATAGAGGAACTGCTTGAAAATAAGGACAGTAAAAGCACTAAATAATGTCTGATGCAATCAAAACAGATTTTCGAGAAATTTTTTAGAGAGGAGGACATGAACTGCAATTTATCAACCTGTGAACCAAACCAACTGGACAATGTGTTTGTTTTAAAAAATAAAAAAGTGTTTTGACATTCACTTCTTTCTCAATTAAAATTTAGGAACTTTGGTTCCTCTTCTATATATGAATCTGAGACAATAAGCCAGAAATAATTGTATCAAGACGGAATCTTCATTCGGTATAATAAAAAAAATAATTACTGAGCTTGAAGATAACAATGTGACTTGTCTCCCCTTGGGACCATTATCTCCTAAGGCTAACACCTCGGGAGATAATGGTCTCTCGGGGACACAAGCCACATTGTTACCCTCAAGCCCAGTCATTATCATTATATTATGATATGACCCAGGAAAATGATCTGAATAAACTTTATTTTTCAAGCAGCATGGTTTTAAGGTGTACAAATAAATACCATTTAAATACCGCAGTTACACTGAAAGAGGGGGGGCGCGGTGGCTCTAGGCAGAAGTGCAAGCTGAGAAGTCCTCAGTTCGAATCCCACCTGAGGCAACTGTGTCGTGTCCTTAGGCAAGACACTTCATCCCCCATTGACCAGGTGGGGACACTATGGCATTCTGTACTAAGGCGTACTGCACTTCGATGGTGTACTTGTCTTCAGCCAGTGCTAACCCTACTTGTGTGGAGTTAGTATGTTGTGGAGCTGACAGTTGCTCACCATTGCTCGGTGGTTCTCTCCAGGTACTTCAGGTTCCTCCACCCGTAAAACTGTCATGGTCATGATTAGCCATTGTGCAGAAATATGTGACCTTTAACATCAATAAATAAATAATAATACATTGAAAGAGAAATTATTATGTATTCTAGATGACTCTTTTTATTAGTTTGATCAAAACTGTATGAAATGCATCACATCCAAACAAGAAGAGTGTTATCTGAAAACAATTACTGAAATATCTCAAACAATAGAAACCTGGCCACCCATGAAATCATTGCGTTTCTGTAGTGGTTTTCTCAGGTTTTCTGGGCCGAATACACTCTGGCTTACATGACTGATTAGTACTACCTACCATACTTATTGAGAAAATCCTTCATCTCAAAATATACCAATTTATTTATTTATTTATTAAGGTTTAACAACACTTTAACAGCCAAGGTCACATCATGTTGGTGACAGTTTTATGGGTGGAGGAAGCCGGAGTACCCGGAGAGAACCACCGAGCAATGATGAGCAGCTGTCAGCTCCCCAACATCGTAACTCCGCACTGCAGCACAGGCAGGGTTAGATTGGTTAAAGACATGCGCACCATCCACATGCAGTACACCGTAGCACATGGTGTCATTGTGCTCCCATGTGGACAATTGGGGTTAAGTGCCTTGCCCAGGGACACAACACGGGAGTCACCCATCCAAGGACTAACCGGGCTCAACGTTGCTTAACTTTGGTGATCTGATGAGAACTGGTTACCTCAACGCCATGGCGCATCCAAAAATATACCAAGATGGCTATTTTCTGTTTACATCAGCTTCATTAACATATTTACCAAACTTTAATTCTTATTCCTTTTATAAGACAACACAGTGGAGCCCACTTAATTGGATATCTCTTAACTGAATAACCCTGTTAATTGAAAATAATTTCTCAACACAAAACCATTTCCCATAGCTCCAGTATAAATTTTACCTGTTAATTGAATATAGGTTATAGAGTAAACTTCTGTTAATTGAATAAAAAATCTTGTAACCTGTCAAGAAATAACCCTGTCTCTCCCCAGTTTTCCTTTGTTTATAGACCTACTTTTTCCTCAGTACATCCAATACAGGCATTAAATCTATTATATCTTGTTTGACAGAGCTCATGGGGCTCTGTCAAACAAGATATAATACAATAAATGCAAAGTTCATGTCTAGAATAGAGGAAAGTGGCCAAATCCCTGTTAATTGAATACTCCTGTTCATTGAATAATTTTCTTTGGCAAAGTGGGTAATCAATTAACGGGGTTCCACTATACATCAAAAATCTGGGTCTCAGCACATATAAGCCACAAAAAGAGAGAACTGTTGACATAGGTTTTATAGAGTTGTACCTTACAGCAGTGAAAATAAGTACCCCGAAAAAATGTTTATTTAACCCTTTACCCAACATGAAAAGCAGAATACACTTGCCAAAAAAATCTTGAATAACTAATTTTTTTCCTTTTTTTGTCCTAAAAACATAGGTTATGACCCCTCATTGAAACGAGCTCAAAGATCTCGTTCCAATGAGGGAGGGGGTCATAACCTTTGTTTTTGAGACAAAAAATGAAAAAAATAATGAAAATTAATTGGCGATTTTTTAGAATAACACTGGCCGGTTTTGGCCGTTATGTTGGGTAAAGGGTTGAAAGTAAGTTTATTAAATATTTAACTTTTGGATATATCAGCATAACTTGTATATGAGACAGAATGCAGTCATACCTAGAATGCATTATAAAATATAAATAAAAACATTTTCGACAGGATGATTTTCAGCAAATTGTTTCTGTTTACATTCCTTTCAAAGAGACTTGAGTTGGACTTGGAAAAAGTGGTATTCTCCATTTATCAAGAAATGGGTAATGGTTGGAAAAAGTGGTATTCTCCAGTTATTAAGAAATGGGTAATGGTTAATAGCATATTAGGCTCTTGTCTGTTGAGGATGTAAGTCATAAAACTTCCTCAGAAATTAGCAAAGCAAAATGTTGCAATTGCACGAGACAGTGCTCTTCAATGCTTATTTCAGTCCAAAATTTTATCTCAGCCACCATCACTCAGTATTAAGAGTAGGTCTTCCCTCGCACAGCATGTTGAATATTTGAAAAATAAATGATTGAAAAAGACAGTCTCCTTCCAGGGGTGTCTCCTGGATTTCCCCGACAAGAGGGGATGGGGTATGATCCCTGACAGTGGGGACTAGAGTATTCCCTGACAAGGCCACAATAAATGAAGCAGTTTGCTGACAGGTGTGGGGGGGGGGGGGTGGGGTGGGGGTGGGGGGGGGGCTGTATAGACCTCTATGACTAGGGTGTGTTGCCCCCTCTCCCCCTCACTTTTAATTGTAAATAATATATACAAGTATTTACTATTTAAAACTTATTTTTTAATAAATTTAGAGTATTGTGTTCATAGCAGCAATCTCTTTCTTGATCAAGTCATGATTTGCTGTGATGAGAATTTCTAGCTTTACAGCTAGCTGTTTCCAGAAAAATGTTTTTTTAAAACTTGCTTAAATTTGCCTGTTGAATCTGAAAGAAAAGATTTTATAAGGGGGATATGAGGTATTCGCATGTGTCGGGGAACTCTGTCCCGTTAATTTTCAACAGAGATCCACTGTTTTACAGTTGCATGATTTGACCTTCACTAAGGGCTTCCCCCCGGGGGCTACCCTCACCTTTCAAAATTTTAAACATAATACTGCAGGTAGACCACATGTTGTATCCCTTGCATCTGCACCAAATTCTAGGTGTTGCCCAGTTTGACTCCTGTGTCATTTTCTGCAACGACGAGGCCAGAAACCTGGCCCTTTGTTTGCATATCCTGACAGCTACCCTATCATGCGTAAACGTTTCACTGACATCCTTAAAATCACTTTGGCCCGCTGCGGTCTTAATTCATCAGTTTTTAAAGGGCATAGTTTCCGCATTGGGGCAGCCACATGGGCTGCACAGCAAGGATACTCAGATGCACAGATTCGTCTTATGGGTCGATGGAAGTCCGATGCTTTCCACCAATACATCTGCAGTCCGGCTCTAATGTAAATTCCAACATCTGATAAGTTTTAACTACACTCTTTTTGGGATTGTCACATGTGCGCACCCGCTTCTTCCTTCCCTTCAATGTGACAAGGTAACCAGAGAACTGGCACATGTGTGCATTCTCTGGCTTCACCTTCTGGGCATAGGTTCCAACTCTGGTGTGTCTTGCTCTCCTTCTATTTTATCTCCCTTATTTATTGCACACTTCTTGCCACTTGGATAGCATGACAATCTCTTCTGCGCAGCACAACCCCAGTTCGGGTGAGGCAAGATCTATTGCTTCCTTTTATGTCTACATCTTCGCATGGCACTTGCAAGCTGCAAACCAGAGACTGTTTTTTCATGAGTAAGCTTGCGTGTGTCAGCTTACACGTACAGTACCTCTATTGTTTCGCATTACACGACTTAGCATACCATAGTGCTCTTTTGGACAGCGTGTGTGTGTGTGTCCAACCCATGTTTTCAGCAATCAGTATCATTCGTTTCGTCCTTGTGAGGAGTGTTGCGTATGTGAACTCCTCATCTTTGTTATCACTTCCCCTCGCATGTTTGGCAGGATGTTGTTTTCCGAGCATTTGAGCAGTCATTGACTGGTTTACGTGCACGAAAAACACCATCTTTGGCGTGATTTGGCCACCCATCAGCTCGGTGCTGATATGCAGGGGTGATTTGTATCGAGCATCAGTCCATAAAGGACATGATCTCATCCATCAGCTCGATGTTGATATGTGAGAAGTTGTTTTGAGATCAGTACATAAAGGAAATGATCTCTTCTATGAGTGCTTTTTGTATGAACAAATTTTGTGTGAATATTTTTTATCTTTTTGGCTACACTTTGTCAGAATACTTTTGCAAATTGGTAACACAAAGAATAAAAAGTGTAGCCCTTATCGTCAGTCAGAGTTGTTTTGTCTTGCCCTGGTAGCATAAATGTCAGGTCGATGGAAGCATCGGGCAGATTTATGCTACAATGCAAGTAAACAATTTTTTCCAGTATTTCTGTGCATTGCTGTATGCAGCATTTTATTTCCCTGCGTAATCATACCTATTCTATAACTATATCCATTTCACCTATCAATTAGTTTTGCCTGGTCGCACATGAATACAGTGATAAGGTAATCAGACTAATTTGTCACGTGACGCGATCCTTTTGTTTTAATCAGCATATCGCGGAAGAATAGGTTTACCCATGGTCAAGATCAGTAATTGGGTTAATGTAGTCCATTCCACGGAACATCATTTCATTTCATTATCTCAGCCAAGTCACAAGTGTCTCATTAACTTTAAAAGCAATTTTCAACCACCTCCACCCCTCCAACCTCCAGGCGTGATTTGGCTGCCCATCAGCTCGGTGCTGATATGTAGGGGTGATTTGTATCGAGGATCAGTCCATAAAGGACATGATCTCATCCATCAGCTCGATGCTGATATGTGAGAAGTTGTTTTGAGATCAGTAAATAAAGGACATGATCTCTTCTTTGAGTGCTTTTTGTATGAACAAATTTTGTGTGAATATTTTTGATCTTTTTGGCTACACTTTGTCAGAATACTTTTGCAAATCAGTAACACAAAGAATTAAAAGTGTAGCCTTTATCGTCAATCAGAGTTGTTTTGTCTTGTCCTGGTAGCATAAAAGATTTTATAAGGGGGATAGGAGGTGGAGTTGACTATTCAAGCATTCCAGCATTTTTCCTCATTGCAAGTTTTCATTCCTGGACCTAGTCGCAACACATTTATGCCAGTGGGGCAATCTTTCCTACAGTACAGCTGCCATGAACTAGACATAATCCATGCGTTAACAGTTATATCCACGCATGCGTAATAAAAATCATGATCAGCGAAATTTTAATCAAGGAAGCACCGGGTTGAACCTAGAGCTTCATTAGCTCACCTGACTGAAAGTCAGGGTGAGCTTTTCTGATCACTTTTCGTCCGTCGTCCGGCGTCTGTCGTCCATCGTCCGGCGTCCATCGTCCGTCGTGAAGGTGGTGTTTGGGCCTTTTTCTCCCAAACCACTGGCCGCATATTAATAAAATTTCATGTGAGCAGGGGCTGTATAAGGGCATTTTGATTTTTTGTCAAATTAGGTTTCAGCTCATATTGAGCAGAGGGATGGGGCAAAAATGCTCCATTTCTTAAAAACTCTTCTTCTCAAGAACCAGCAATAACAGAAACTTGATATGTGGTATGCAGCTTCCTTTTGAGGTGTAGACTCAAGTTTGTTCAAGAGAAGTTTGTCGGGCATTATTTGCCTTCGTTATGGGAGGGGCAAAAATTTTGGCCACGCCTAAAATTTCTATTTTCAGAACCGTCAGGTCGATTTGAACCAAATTTGATATGAGGTGATAATGGGTCATAAGTAGTTGATTGATGGAAAAAAAAAATTTCTCATTGCCCCGTGGGAACCTCGGGAGCTAAAAATAGGAAAAACCTTAAAACTGCCATATCTCCAAAACTACACGGCACAGGGAATTCTTATTTTGTATAAAGCTTACTTTTATCTAGTAGAATAGAGTGGTTAAAAAAAATACCTGAGTCAGCACTTTTTAACACTGTAGGCAATAGGAAAAAGATTTAAAAATCTTCTTCTCCAGATCCAGCAGGCAGAATCTTTTGATATTTGGTATGCAACATTGTAGGGTGGATCTGATTCAAGTTTGTTCAAATCGGCCCCCTGGGTTCATATTTGGGCTCAGTACAGGAGCCCGATTTCGATCTTAGTGCATTTCAGGCAAATTTCTTAAAAAATCTTCTTCTCCAGATCCAGCAGGCAGAATCTTTTGATATTTGGTATGCAACATTGTGGGGTGGATCTGATTCAAGTTTGTTCAAATCGGATCCCTGGATTCATATTTGGGCTCACTATAGAAGCCCGAATTCGATCTTAGTGCATTTCGGGCAAATTTCTTAAAAAATCTTCTTCTTCAGATCGAGCAGGCAGAATCTTTTGATATTTGGCATGCAACATTGTGGGGTGGATCTGATTCAAGTTTGTTCAAATCGGCCACCTGGGTTTATATTTGGGCTCAGTATAGAAGCTTGAATTCGAACTTAGTGCATTTCAGGCAAATTTCTTAAAAAATCTTCTTCTCCAGATCCAGCAGGCAGAATCTTTTGATATTTGGTATGCAACATTGTGGGGTGGATCTGATTCAAGTTTGTTCAAATCGGCCCCCCTGGATTCATATTTGGGCTCACTATAGAAGCCCAAATTTGAACTTAGTGCATTTCAGGCAAATTTCTTAAAAAATCTTCTTCTTCAGATCCAGCAGGCAGAATCTTTTGTTATTTGTTATGCAACATTGTGGGGTGGATCTGATTCAAGTTTGTTCAAATAGGCCCTCTGGGTTTATATTTGGGCTCAGTATAGAAGCTTGAGTTCGAACTTAGTGCATTTCAGGCAAATTTCTTAAAAAATCTTCTTCTCCAGATCCAGTGGGCAGAATCTTTTGATATTTGGTATGCAACATTGTGGGGTGGATCTGATTCAAGTTTGTTCAAATCGGCCCCCTGGATTCATATTTGGGCTCACTGTAGAAGCCCGAATTCGAACTTAGTGCATTTCAGGCAAATTTCTTAAAAAATCTTCTCCAGATTCAGCAGGCAGAATCTTTTGATATTTGGTATGCAACATTGTGGGTGGATCTGATTTAAGTTTGTTCAAATCGGCTTCCTAGATTCATATTTGGGCTCACTATAGAAGCTCGATTTTGAACTTAATGCATTTCAGGCAAATTTCTTTGAAAATCTTCTTCTCAAGATCCAGCAGGCAGAATCTTTTGATATTTGGTATGCACCATGCTTAGGGGGTGAGATTCAAGTTTGTTCAAGCCAAGTCCCTAGGTCCATATTTGGTCCCACTGTGAGAGCTTGAATTGTAACTTAGTTCAAAATGAGGAATATTCTTTAAAAATCTTCTCAAGATCGAGTAGGCAGAATCTTTTGATATTTGGTATGCACCATGCTTAGGGAGTGAGATTCAACTTTGTTCAAGCCAAGTCCCTAGGTCCATATTTGGACTCACTGTGGGAGCCCGAATTATAACTTAGTTCAATATGAGGAATATTCTTTAAAAATCTTCTTTTTTTTTAGATCCACTGGTCAGAATCTTTGGATATTTGGTATAAGCTTTTCTTAGGAGGAGCAGATGCAACTTGTTGAAATCAATTCTCTGGATTGATATTTAGGCTACCATGTCAGGTGAGCGCCCTCAGGCCCCTTGGGGCCTCTTGATAATTAAATTTTTGATGATTATTCCTATAATTAGCATTTGAAATCTAATATTATTATGTCGGTGGAAATATTGCCTGCACATGGAAAGTGACCAACCAGTCCATGGCGGCCATACTGTAAAAAAATATTGCGAAATCAAGACCAAATCCAGAAATATAAACAAAAATAGTATTTGAGATTCTGTATTCTTGCATTTCTCTTTTTATGGGGGAAATTTGACAGTGTTTCAGAGAGGAAAGCAGACAGAGAATTGTGACCAAGCCTCGATATGGTCAAAATTCTTGGTCCCCTTTTGTAATGAGAGTGCTGTACAGGAGCTTCAGAAGCACTTTGGGTGCGTGTGTGGGGGGGTCAGACCCTCAGAAAAGGGCATTTACTCGCACTACCAGCCCCGCCATGATATGCCAAAGCATGCATGTCTCAAAGGCCGAAGGCCCGAGATGGGGAGAGTTTGAGAGGTGTCTCCCTCCTATCAGGAGGAGGGCACCTCCCATACTCCCTCATTAAATTTTGAAAGCTCCCAGAATGGATTTGAGGTGTATTTTAGCTTTACTTCGAGAATAAATCATTGAAAAAAATTGAGTGACGAACCTGGGAAGGGCATTGTCTACCCCCTCTAACCTCGTGTTCCAAAGGCAGGGAGAGCAGCTGCCCCCGTGCTTCTGGCATCCCTGGTGCTGTATTCTGTGTCTGACTGTATATTATGTGTGGGATATACCCTTTAACAAGTTGTACTTTATTGGTTGTAAGTATTTATTGAAGCACTAAAAGGTGATCTCTCCCATGGGAATGGATTAGACACACATATAGAATGCTTAATTGATGATCTATATTCAACTTATCCTCTTTAAAATGACATATTTGTCAGGTCAGTGATCCAAAATTATATTTTTGTACATCAGTTATGTACACTCTGGGAAGATTACCACCACCACATATAAAAAAGGATACTCAAGGGAAACACTGGAAACTGTAAGAGTTCTTATTTACAGTAGTACATAGAAAAGTTCTGCTATTAAATGTCAGGTATAGCCCTTTCAGACGTGATCATTTGAAAATCACTGGGCAGCCACAACAGCCTCCTTAAATTTCTCTAGGGTAGCCATGCTGCCTGATTTTAATTTGATATTTTATCCAAATTAAGGAGAACTATTAGCTGTTTTTATGGCTTTAGGGGAACAATTATAGCTCCCTATAGTTTTGCAGGAGCCATAGGCAGCAGGGATGGATTGAAGGGGGGATTGAGTGTCTCACCTAAAATAATCAGGCCTGCCCTTTACCTAACCTTAATGGCAAACAACACTTTCCCAAAATATTTTTAAATGACTAAAAACTTTCGTTTTTAGCTCAACTTTGGCAAAGCCATATTTGAGCTTATGCCATGGCCAGTTGTCCATCTGTCTGTCTGTCCGTCAACAATTCAATATGGCTCGGGCTAGAGGCCGTATTTATGAACTGATCTTTACAAAACTTCTTGGGTACCTTTGTTATGACCGTGGGACAAGAACGAGTGTTTTGGGTTCCGATCCGAAATTCAAGTTGGCTGCTGGCAGCCATTTTGTACAAAATTAAGCACAATCAGATTTTTGTGCAGAACTTCCATATGAAAGCGCTGATTTGACTAATTTTTAGCTCATCTTGACAAAGTCAAGCTGAGCTAATCTCATCGCTTCCCGTCCGTCGTCCCTCGTCTGTCGTCCGTCGTCCGTCAACACCATGTTTTGGTCTTCTCCTCCAAAGCCACTGGGCCAATTCAAGTGAAAGTTTGTGTGAGTGATGGTCCCAAAGGGGCATTTCATTTCTGTTCAACTCAGCATGCCCAGCCCCATAGGGAGGGAGTGGGGGAAAATGCACCCAAATATTTTAAAAATCTTCTTCTCAAGAACCAGTGTGTACAATGACTTGATATTTGCTATGGAGCTTCCATATGAGGTGTTTGTTCAAACGAAGTTCTTGAAGTAATATTTGGCTTTGTAATAGGAGGGGTAAGATTTTTGGCCCCGCCCAAAATTTCTATTTTCTGAACCGATGGTCTGGTATGAACCAAATTTGGTTTGTGGTATTATTGGGTCATAAGTACATGACCCATGCAAAAAAAAAAATTCCCGCATCCCATGGGAACCCTGGGAGCTAAAAATAGAAATATTTTCAAACGCCCATATTTTCCAAACCCCACGGAACAGAGAGCTTTTATTTGGTATGAAGTATCCTTATGACCAGTAGAATTGAATGGTAAAAAAAAATTGCCATCGGTTATGTTAGGGTGTTCTGTAATGGGCATCGAAAAAATGCTGAGTCAGCATATTTGCAAAAATTTTAAAAAATCTTTTCTCCAGAACCAATCATCAGAATCTTTTGATATTTGGTATACAGCATTCATAGGGGGGTCAGATAAAATTTTGTTGAAATAAAGCTCATTGGTTCATATTTGGGCGCTCTACAGGAGCCCGAAGTTTTAACATAGGGTAATATGGGGGATATTCTTTAAAAATCTTCTTCTTCAGAACCACCAGTCAGAATCTTTTAATATTTGGTATACATCATTGTTATGAGGCTCAGATTCTAGATTGTTCAAACCAAGTCCCTAGGTTAATATTTGGGCTTCCTACGGAAGCCCAAATTTTATCTCTGTTCAATATGGAGGGTAATTTAAAAAAATCTTCTTCTTCAGATCCATCAGTCAGAATGCTTTGATATTTGGTATGCAACATCTCTATGGGGGTCAGATTCAAGTTTGTTCAAATCAGATCCCTAGGTATATATTTGGGCTCACTATGGTAGCCCAAATTTTTACTTAGTGCAATATGAGAAAATTTCTTTAAAAATCTTCTTCTTCAGATCCACCAGTCGGAATACTTTTATATTTGGTATACAACATCTCTAGGGGGGTCAGATTCCAGGTTGTTCAATTGGAGTGCCTAGGTTAATATTTGGGCTCCATATGGGAACATGAAATTTAACTTAGTACAATATGAGGGAATTTCTTCAAAAATCTTCTTCTTCAGATTCACTTGTCAGAATGCTTTCACATTTGGTATACAACATCTCTAGGGAGGTCAGATTCAAGTTTGTTCAAATCGGATCCATAGGTCAATATTTGGACTCGCTATGGTAGCCCAAATTTGAACTTAGTGCAATTCGGAAAAATTTCTTTACAATTTCTCTTCTTCAGATCCAACAGTCAGAATGCTTCATATTCGGTACACAACATCTCTAGGGAAGTCAGATTTAACTGTGTTCAAATCAAGAGCCTGGGTTAATATTTGGGCTCTCTATGGGAGCCGGAATTGGCCATTTTGCTGAAGAATTAAAAATTTTGTATTCAGTACCTTCTAGAGGTACTAAGATTAATCCACATAGGTTGTATCAAGGGGCTTCATAGGGGAGCTCTACATTTTACTTATGATCAACTGAAGAAAAGGCATGATGCCCAGATTATTTTTGTCACTCCTGAGGGACTCAAGGATTGACAGTGTAGCCTATGGAGATGGCTTGCTTAATGTAGACTCATTCTTGGACTCTGTTTAAATTGTGTTCTGTACAAGATGAGCGCTTCAGGCCCCGTGGGGCCTCTTGTTTGTATGAATGTTTAGTACCATGGGATACATCACATATAATACAGGTTTTTTTCGCGTGCGTAAATTACGCAAATTAGACATTGATACATTTGGTGTTAATTTCAGCAGTGTAAGTGCAAATGCCAATACGGCTCGGGCTAGAGGCCGTATTTATGAACCGATCTTTATGAAACTTCTTGGGTACCTTTGGTATCACCGTGGGACGAGAACGAGTGTTTTGGGGTCCGGTCTGAAATTCAAGATGATCGCAGCCATTTTGTACAAAATTAGGTGCAGTCAGATTTTTGCACAGAACTTCCATATGAAAGCACTGATTTGAATAATTTTTTGTGTGAATGTTTAGTACCATGGGATACATCACATATAGTACAGGTTTTTTTCTCGTGCAGTAATTATGCAAATTAGATGAACTTTGATTTTTAGCTCAACTTGACAAAGTCAAGCTGAGCTATTGCCATCACTTCTCGTCCGTCGGCGTACGTATGTACGTACGTACGTTAGTATGTTAGTACGTTAGTACGTACGTCCACAATTTCCTTTGGCACACCTCACAGGTCGCATTTATGATCAGATTACTTTGAAACTTCTTATGCCTGTTTGGGGTGACCTCTAGATGGAAGCTATCGATTTTATTCAATTTCCGTTAAAAAATGTTGCCGAGGCCAACGTTCTTAGAACTTAGTTTAGTCAAATCACAATATTTCCCTTTGGCACACCATACAGGGCACATTTATGATTTGATTGCTTTGAAACCTGATACGCTTATTTACAGTGACCTCTAGATGGGAGCTATCGATTTTCTTCAATTTCCGTCCAAAAATGTTGCCGCGGCCAACGTTCTTAGAACTTAGTTTAGTCAGACCTCAATATTTCCCTTTGGCACACCCTACAGGGTACATTTATGATCAGATTGCTTTGAAACCTGGTATGCTTGTTTGGGGAGACCTCTAGATGGGAACTATCGATTTTCTTCAATTTCTGTCAAAAAATGTTGCCGCGGCCAACGTTCTTAGAACTTGGTTTAGTCAGAAGACTCAATATTTCCTTTTGGCACACCCTACAGGGTACATTTATGATCGGATTGCTTTGAAACCTGGCATGCTTGTTTGGGGTGACCTCTAGATGGGAGCTATCGATTTTCTTCAATTTCTGTCAAAAAATGTTGCCGCGGCCAACGTTCTTAGAACTTAGTTTAGTCAGAAGACTCAATATTTCCCTTTGGCACACCCTACAGGGTACATTTATGATCGGATTGCTTTGAAACCTGGCATGCTTGTTTGGGGTGACATCTAGATGGGAGCTATCGTTTTTCTTCAATTTCCGTCAAAAAATGTTGCCGTGGCCAACGTTTTTATAACTCAGTTTAGTCAGACAACAATATTTCCCTTTGGCACACCCTACAGGGCACATTTATGATTTGATTGCTTTGAAACCTGGTATGCTTGTTTGGGGAGACCTCTAGATGGGAGCTATCGATTTTCTTCTATTTCCATCAAAAAATGTTGCCGCGGCCAACGTTCTTAGAACTTGGTTTAGTCAGAAGACTCGATATTTCCCTTTGGCACACCCTACAGGGCACATTTATGATTGGATTGCATTGAAACCTTTCATGCTTGTTTGGGGTGACCTCTAGATGGGAGCTATCGATTTTCTTCAATTTCCATCAAAAAATGTTGCCGCAGCCAACATTCTTAGAACTTAGTTTAGTCAGACTACAATATTTCCCTTTGGCTCACCCTACAGGGCTCATTTATGATTAGATTGCTTTGAAACCTGGTATGCTTATTTACGGTGACCTCTAGAAGGGAGCTATCGATTTTCTTCTTTTTCCGTCAAAAAATGTTGCCACGGCCAACGTTCTTAGAATTTAGTCTAGTCAGACCACAATATTTCCCTTTGGCACACCCTACAGGGTACATTTACGATCAGATTGCTTTGAAACCTGGTATGCTTGTTTGGGGAGACCTCTAGATGGGAGCTATCGATTTTCTTCAATTTCTGTCAAAAAATGTTGCCGCGGCCAACGTTCTTAGAACTTAGTTTAGTCAGAAGACTCAATATTTCCTTTTGGCACACCCTACAGGGTACATTTATGATCGGATTGCTTTGAAACCTGGCATGCTTGTTTGGGGTGACCTCTAGATGGGAGCTATCGATTTTCTTCAATTTCTGTCAAAAAATGTTGCCACGGCCAACTTTCTTAGAACTTAGTTTAGTCAAACCACAATATTTCCCTTTGGCACACCCTACAGGGCACATTTATGATTTGATTGCTTTGAAACCTGGTATTCTTATTTAGGGTGACCTCTAGATGGGAGCTATCGATTTTCTTCAATTTCCGGCAAAAAATGTTGCCACGGCCAACGCTCGTAGAACTTAGTTCAGTCAGACCTCAATATTTCCCTTTGGCACACCCTACAGGGCCCATTTATGATCAGATTGCTTTGAAACCTGGTATGCTTGTTTGGGGAGACCTCTAGATGGGAGCTATCGATTTTCTTCAATTTCTGTCAAAAAATGTTGCCGCGGCCAACGTTCTTAGAACTTAGTTTAGTCAGAAGACTCAATATTTCCCTTTGGCACACCCTACAGGGTACATTTATGATCGGATTGCTTTGAAACCTGGCATGCTTGTTTGGGGTGACATCTAGATGGGAGCTATCGATTTTCTTCAATTTCCGTCAAAAAATGTTGCCGTGGCCAACGTTTTTAGAACTCAGTTTAGTCAGACAACAATATTTCCCTTTGGCACACCCTACAGGGCACATTTATGATTTGATTGCTTTGAAACCTGGTATGCTTGTTTGGGGAGACCTCTAGATGGGAGCTATCGATTTTCTTCAATTTCCATCAAAAAATGTTGCCGCGGCCAACGTTCTTAGAACTTGGTTTAGTCAGAAGACTCAATATTTCCCTTTGGCACACCCTACAGGGCACATTTATGATCGGATTGCTTTGAAACCTTTCATGCTTGTTTGGGATGACCTCTAGATGGGAGCTATCGATTTTCTTCAATTTCCATCAAAAAATGTTGCCGCAGCCAACATTCTTAGAACTTAGTTTAGTCAGACTACAATATTTCCCTTTGGCTCACCCTACAGGGCTCATTTATGATTAGATTGCTTTGAAACCTGGTATGCTTATTTACGGTGACCTCTAGATGGGAGCTATCGATTTTCTTCCATTTCCGTCAAAAAATGTTGCCACGGCCAACGTTCTTAGAATTTAGTCTAGTCAGACAACAATATTTCCCTTTTGTACACCCTACAGGGCACATTTATGATCGGATTGCTTTGAAACCTGGCTTGCTTGTTTGGGGAGGCCTCTAGATGGGAGCTATCGATTTTCTTCGGTTTCTGTGAGTAGTTCTAAGCTTTGTTTTGGGGACAAAAAATGATTAAATGATAATAATTTGAATGGGGATTTTTGTGAATCGTGCTTACTGGTTTTAACCATTATGTTGGGTAAAGGGTTAATAGAAGCCCATAGGTGGTGCCTTGAGTGTCAGTCCTCTAATGTATTGAGTGGGCAGTATGCTTGGAAATGATTGGCTAAAATGAGGCTTTCAAGCTCACCTGACTGAAAGTCAGGCGGAGCTCAAGTGAACACTTTCTGTCCATCATCTGTCCGTCTGGCATGAACTTTACGTTATCGACTTCTCATAGCCATTGTGCCGAATTGAACCAAATTTGATATACATGTTCCTTATCATATGTCAATTCAAGTTTGTTCAAATAAAGTTGCCATGCCCACAGGGGCACCACAAGGGGCATTTCTCTGATATCACTCATAAATTGTTTTCCAAAATTAAACAAAATATTCTCCAGAACCATCAGTTAGAATCTTTTGATATTTGCTATACAACATCTCTAGGGGGGACTGGGGTGGGGGTCAGATTTAAATTTGTTTAAATCAAGTCCCTGGGTTAATATTTGGGCTCTCTACCTTCAACTGCTGCTAACTCTGCTTGTGCAAGTTGGAAAGTCTGACAGATGCTTGCTGGTGCTCGGCTGTTCTCTTGGTACTCTGGTATCCTTCACCCATAAAACTATCCATCACAGCCTTGGTTGATTAAAGTTTCATTAAACTCCAATGAACAACAGAAGCCAGTAATCTGCGCCTGGAGTGTGAGTCCTCTAAAGTCATGGTGAGCAAAGTGCCTGTAAATGATTGACTAAACTTGACTTAAATGATACCAGTAAGTAATGCCTAAGATGTGAGTCTTTAAGGGGGCAGAATTCTTGTAAATGATTCGCTAAACTTGACTTTATACTTTTGTTAATAGAAGCCAGTAAGTAACGCCTGAAGCGCGAGTCTTCTTAAGTGAGCTTAATGCTTGTAAATGACTGGCGATTGGCTGAACTTGAATTGAGACTTTGTGTCAATAGAAGCCAGTAAGTAATATTTCAAGTGTGAGCCTTTTAAGTGAGCAGAATAGCTTGTCAATGGTTGGCTAAACTTCGATTTATACTTATTTTGTAGTTGTGATATAAGCGTTGTTGGTTTAATTTACTTTGAATACTGAAGAAAAAAACAAACAAAAGCTTCTAAAACAGTAGGTTGTAGCTGACTGAAATGAGAAAACCCATTTAGCATACAGTATGGCCGTGGACTGGTCACTTTCCTTGGGTGGGCAATACCTCCATGGATGCAATAATATTAGATTCCAAACACTTATTAGGAATAATTATCAAAAATTTAATTAATGAAGCACCGGGAAAAGCCCAATGCTTCATTAATTGAAATTTTGCTGATGATTTTTATTTCCTGGTTAATACATGCATGGACATTACTGCCCACTCGTGGATTTTGAACAGTCCATGGTGAATGTACTATAGTAGTGTTGATATGGTCTGGGGAATAACTTTTTTTTTAGGCCCCCCCCCCCCCTCTCCCACTCCACTCTACCCACCCACCCCCCCCCCCCCCCCACCCCCACCCCTCTATAATTTTCCAATTGGGACATGCTCATCTGGATTGGAGTCTTAAATATCAATTTACTCTTGCTGGTAATCATGTCATTTCTTACGAGACAAGATTTGCTTCATGGACTTATGTTACACAAGCAGTTCGTCTCATGCAAATGGAGTTGTGTGGCTGATTTGGAATGGTGGGGTCCCAGAATGACCAAACTTGAGTTTGGTATGTGTTAAGTTTGAAGTTGGGAAGCCCTTGCAATACGACTACTGCTTGTATTTATCCACAAACAAAGTAGGTTTTTTTGTAACCCTTTACCTAACATGAAGGCAGACAGCACTTGCAAACAAAATTCTTGGATAAGTAATTTGTTTCATTTTTTGCATCAAAACATAGCTTATGACCCCTTATTGGAATTATCTCAGTGAGTTGATTCCAATGAGGGGTCATCATAAGCTATGTTTTTGAGACAAAAAAATTTTAAAAAATAACGAAAATTGAATGATGATGTTTGTGAATAGGGCTGGCCGGTTTTGGCCGTTATGTTAGGTAAAGTATTAACTGTAATCACCATTGACAAAATTAATATTTCAACAACATCAAGGCATGCCTTTGAAGAATGATGATGTAGTTAGGATATTTCATCAGTTGGGACCTGTGTCATGATAGTTGGGACAAACTGGGTTTACACCCCTCAATCAGTGATCTTCGTGACACTCATGGATATGGCTGTGTGAAAATTATCTTTATGTGAAATGCCAATCAATTTTGACTTTAGTCATACTTCTCCATTGAAATTTTATAAAGGATGGGGATAATCACATATTCATGGGAGAAATATCATAATAAATTCACAGGAAGTGTACAATTTTACTGGATGTATAATTAAGGAATATGGGTAATACAAGAGTGACATTTAAATGCATGAGTATTTTTATGTTTTGGTTCAGATATTCCTCCCATCTCAAGTGAATATAAAATGTTACATTCCTTATTAATACATTCACAATGAGATGTCATATAATTAACCCTGTAACCACAGGGTTCCCACTCAGACCTGAAAATAAGCAGTCTGACATTTGCAGAATGAGGTCCCCAGAGGGTGAATTTGATGATGCTATCCCATACAGTGGGCCAATTTTTCCTCTGGGTACCTCTTTCTGTTTAATTTTGAGACCCTGATTCAGATTGAGGTTCACAGAGGGTAAATTTAGTGATGATACCCTGCTGTGTAGGGTAGCATCACTAAATTCACCCTCTGGGGACCTCATTTTCCAGATGACAATCTGCTTATTTTCTGGCTTGTTCCCACTCAAATAAAAAATCCTTGAATTTTGGAAAGTGCTTGAAATTGTTTCTATCCTTGATTTTCCATCACTCCCCTTGAAAAGTACTTAAATTTAGTTTACCTTTTACTTCAGAGAAAATACATGTTAGGATAACCCTCCCCACATACATGCGATGTCACAAAATCGGGCGGAACCACATTTATTTCATCTTTATATTGTCCCTTGAGTGCAACAAGGCATCATCTGCAATGCTTTAGCATTGCAAAAGGCTCCTTGTTGAACTTGAGGAACGATATTCATCTAGCTAGTTGTTTTTTTCCCGAGATCAGGTCCTCAAGACGGAAATTCATTGTGTTGTTATGGTGTTGTAAGTTCATATCAAAATTATAAACAGTCCTTGAAAATCATGGTCCGAGTCCTTGAAAAGTTCTTAAATGGTGCTTAAATTTGATTTTCTGATATCAGTGGGTACCATGAACCACTTTCATCACTATTCAGCCAGTTACTGTAAAGCCAGTATATGTGATCCTTAACCTCATTATACCCCCTGCAAACAAAGTTTGGAGGAGTATATAGGAATCACCCTGTCTGTCCGTCTGTCCGTCTGTCCATCCATTGTAAGTGCAACTCCTCCTAAACCGTTTGAAGAATTTTCATGAAACTTTACACAATGGAAGAACTCCATATGGGGATGTGCATGAAGCAATATAATTCCGTTCTCACATTTCCAAGGGGAGATAATCTGTCCGTCTGACCATCCTTGTAAGCGCAACTCCTCCTAAACCGTTTGAAGAATTTTCATGAAACTTTATGCAATGGAAGAACTCCATATGAAGATGTGCATGAAGCAATATAATTCCGTTCTGCCATTTCCAAGGGGAGATAATCTAACTTATACCGTCTGTCCATCCTTGTAAGCGCAACTCCTAAACCGTTTGAAGAATTTTCATGAAACTTTACACAATGGAAGAACTCCATATGAAGATGTGCATGAAGCAATATAATTCCGTTCTGACATTTCCAAGGGGAGATAATCTAACTCCCCTTGGAAATGTCAGAACGGAATTATATTAAGCAATCTAATCTTATTGATAATCTAACCGTCTGTCCATCCTTGTAAGCGCAACTCCTCCTAAACCATTTGAAGAATTTTCATGAAACTTTACACAATGGAAGAACTCCATATGAAGATGTGCATGAAGCAATATAATTCCGTTCTGACATATCCAAGGGGAGATAATCTAACTTAAACATTTCAGGCGCGGGGGGTATCACTTTGTGAGTTTGCTCACAGTACCTCTAGTTCATAACCCCCTCCCCCTCCCAGGAGGGAACTTCAGGAACAAGTTCCACTTCACTGGTAAAATAGGGCGTAAAAATCAATACATATGGGTTGGAAGTCCTCTAAAGTGTGTAGCAAGACTTCATATGCATGTTGCAGTCATGATATAGCCATAGATGCTGAATGTGATCTTAACCCTTTACCTAACATGAAAAGCAGACGTCACTTACAAATCAAATTCTTGAATAACTAATTTTTTTCATTTTTTGTCTCAAAAACATAGGTTATGACCCCTCATTGGTACGAGCTCGATGAGCTCGTTCCAATGAGGGGTCATAATCTATGTTTTTGAGACAAAAAATAATGAAAATTAATTGGCGATTTTTGAGAATGGTGCTGGCCGGTTTTGGCCGTTATGTTGGGTAAAGGGTTAATCATAAATAAATAAATAACCCCTTCATCCCTGATACATGTATTCATAAATTTTTAAAATAGAATCTATAGTAGGGATCGAAGCTGGTGTTGGTCTGTTGGAGAGGTAAAAGTTTTCAACTGCATGAAATTTACAAATTATGCAGTTGAAAAAAAGTATATTTTGCAAAAAAATTCAACAAAACCATATCATGTGACCCCCCTCATTGGAACGGTTTCATCAAAACAATAGAACTATAAACAAGGGGAATTTAATGATTATTGGGATAATTTCTCAACATATTACAAAATGTTATATTCAGTTAACAGGAGTGCACTTTGTAACCCATATGCAATAAACCAATAACATTTGTACTGAAGGTATGGTAAATGGTTTTGTATTGGGAATTTATGTTCAGTTAACACTGTTATTCAATTAAGAGATATCCAATTAAGTGGGTGACACTGTACTGATATTGCATGCCAAAAAATGACTTGGAATTGCAAAACATTCTGTTTAGGTGGGTGTGTCTTCCATTTTTCATCTAGGTTTCTCTCTGGAGAAATTTTCTTAGAATTCAGGCATAAATTGTGCTTTCCTATTCGTATAGTTTATATTGGTATGCAGCTTCTGCATGAGTTATAGATTAACTCCTTACATGCTGCTGACATATATTCCTGCTCAGAACAGGATTTCCCTGGCCACTGAAATAAGTATAATTTCAGCACATTTAATCAAATTTTCCTCCTGTAAATTACTTGAAGGTTTTCACCAATTATTTCTGAGTTAAATCTAAATGAATTTTTCATCAAATCTAGTCATGGCGGCTTCAGAGCAGCCATGACTAGATTTGATGAAAAATATCTTAAAAATTCTCAGTGTTCAAGTTTATTCATACAAAGTTCCTCTGTTGTCTTTGGGTTTACTCTAGGATTGCAGTGATTTTTAGCCTCACTTTAACTTTTCAATTTCCAGAAGAGCTTTCCTGTTTTCGAACCACATTTTGTGTACAGGAGCTCATTGGGTGACATATTCTTGATTTTTAGCTCATCTTGACAAAGTCAATCTGAGCTAATCTCATCGCTCTCTGTCCGTCGTCTGTCCATCGTCCATCAGTACCATGTTTTGGTCTTCTCCTCCAAAGCCACTGGGCCAATTCAAGTGAAAGTTTGTGTGAGTGATGGTCCCAAAGGGGCATTTCAGTTTTGTTCAACTCAGGATGCCCAGCCCCATAGGGAGGGAGTGGGGGAAAATGCTCCAAAATATTTTAAAAATCTTCTTCTCAAGAACCAGTGTGTACAATGACTTGATATTTGCTATGGAGCTTCCATATGAGGTGTAGAATCAAATTTGTTCAAACGAAGTTCTTGAAGTAATATTTGGCTTTGTAATAGGAGGGGTAAGATTTTTGGCCCCGCCCAAAATTTCTATTTTCTGAACCGATGGTCCGGTATGAACCAAATTTGGTTTGTGGTAGTATTGGGTCATAAGTACTTGACCCATGCAAAAAAAAAAATTCCCGCATCCCCATGGGAACCCTGGGAGCTAAAAATAGAAATATTTTCGAACACCCATATTTCCCAAACCCCACGGAACAGAGAGCTTTTATTTGGTATGAACTATCGTTATGACCAGTAGAATTGAATGGTAAAAAAAAATTGCCATCGGTTATGTTAGGGTGTTCTGTAATGGGCATCGAAAAAATGCTGAGTCAGCATATTTGCAAAAATTTAAAAAAATCTTTTCTCCGGAACCAATCATCAGAATCTTTTGATATTTGGTGTACAGCATTCATAGGGGGGGCAGATAAAAATTTTTTGAAATAAAGCTCATTGGTTCATATTTGGGCTCTCTACAGGAGCCCGAAGTTTTAACATAGGGTAATATGGGGAATATTCTTTAAAAATCTTCTTCTTCAGAACCACCAGTCGGAATCTTTTAATATTTGGTATACATCATTGTTATGAGGGTCAGATTCTAGATTGTTCAAACCAAGTCCCTAGGTTAATATTTGGGCTTCCTACGGAAGCCCAAATTTTATCTTTGTTCAATATGGAGGGTAATTTAAAAAAATCTTCTTCTTCAGATCCATCAGTCAGAATGCTTTGATATTTGGTATGCAACATCTCTATGGGGATCAGATTCAAGTTTGTTCAAATCAGATCCCTAGGTATATATTTGGGCTCACTATGGTAGCCCAAATTTTTACTTAGTGCAATATGAGAAAATTTCTTTAAAAATCTTCTTCTTCAGATCCACCAGTCGGAATGCTTTTATATTTGGTGTACAACATCTCTAGGGGGGTCAGATTCCAGGTTGTTCAATTGGAGTGCCTAGGTTAATATTTGGGCTCCATATGGGAACATGAAATTTAACTTAGTACAATATGAGGGAATTTCTTCAAACATCTTCTTCAGATTCACTTGTCAGAATGCTTTCACATTTGGTATACAACATCTCTAGTGGGGTCAGATTCAAGTTTGTTCAAATCGGATCTATAGGTCAATATTTGGGCTCGCTATGGTAGCCCAAATTTGAACTTAGTGCAATTCGAAGAAATTTCTTTACAATTTCTCTTCTTCAGATCCAACAGTCAGAATGCTTTCATATTCGGTACACAACATCTCTAGGGAAGTCAGATTTAACTGTGTTCAAATCAAGAGCCTGGGTTAATATTTGGGCTCTCTATGGGAGCCGGAATTGGCCATTTTGCTGAAGAATTAAAACTTTTGTATTCAGTACCTTCTAGAGGTACTAAGATTAATCCACATAGGTTGTATCAAGGGGCTTCATAGGGGAGCTCTACATTTTACTTATGATCAACTGAAGAAAAGGCATGATGCCCAGATTATTTTTGTCACTCCTGAGGGACTCAAGGATTGACAGTGTAGCCTATGGAGATGGCTTGCTTAATGTAGACTCATTCTTGGACTCTGTTTAAATTGTGTTCTGTACAAGATGAGCGCTTCAGGCCCCGTGGGGCCTCTTGTTTTATGGTTGATTAGACATGACTAGAGGATGGTTCCTTTCGATAACAAGCATTCTGGCGTGTCCAATATGGCTACCATGGCAACCATCTGGGAGTTTAGGTGACTTTTGATTCTCCACGCATTAACTTGAAAACAATATATTCAACTTTAATGGGTCGTAAGCCAGGAATGTACAATTATTTTTGAAGGAATTATTGACCTTTTGTTGTTCAACCAAAAATTTCTTCACAAGTGCAATTTCTTCATAGGCGGCCATATATTGATCCACCGCCTGGCGGTGCACTTGTTATTACCTGGTAAATGCATGTGTGGACATCACTGCCCACTTGTGGATTACGACCAGTCCACAGTGACTGTTCTTTAACCCTTTACCTAATGAATCACCAGGTACGACAGCATAATTATACAAATTGAGCATGCAGTTAAAACAAATTTTTTTTTTTTTTTAATTTCTACAGAATCATATCATGTGACCCCTCATTGGAATGAGCTCATTGAGCTCATTCTAATGAGGAGTTCACATGATATGGTTTTCTTTTGTTGAAAACAAATTTTTTTTAATGATAAATTTTGATATCATCTGCACTGGCTAAGGGGTTAATCTTGTGTTAACAAGCTCATTGAGCTCTGTCAAACTACATTGAATTGGTTATATTCCTAGTTGAATTATGGGAAAATTTACAGCTTGAAATTTTGTTAATTCGACATCAGTGAGCAGAGAGTTGACTGGCAAATTTTGGGCCAGTATGTTTGGTCTTGTCATGAAAACATTCAATAGAAATCCTTCCCCAAGGTACATACTTTTAAAAGTTTTCTTCACAAAGCAGTAGTCATAATAGAATATTTGAATGTTGCATACTGTGCACACAGTCATTCAGGTTTATGCAAAGATGTTGCTGAGAAAACACAATCATGTTTGTGGGGGTCCAAAGTGAAAAAATGGGTCTAACTGAATTGGTGTGTAATTTCTTTGAAGCACTTCAGGAAGATAAAAATTAGACGTGGCTGTCTGTGACAACTGGTTTCACCCCTCTTGCTGCCTTAACACCTTGCATGCTGGTGGTGGATATTCCTGCCCAGGACAGGAAAAGTCTTGTCATTGAATTTAGTAAAATCTGAGTACATGTAACCAAATTAGTACCCTGCAAACCCTATCAGCTTTTTGACCAGTGATGTCTTGAGTCAACTGTTCGTGAATTTTTCAGCAAATCTAGTCATGGCTGCTTCTCAGCAGCCATGACTAAATTTGATGAAAAATATTTTAAAAAATACTCAGTGGGTTAAGTGTTAAATTTCATTGACCTTTATTGTACATGGCTGGAATTGTTTCAGCTTGTTGTTCATTTTGAGGTGTAACTATAATGCAGTTATGATGAAAGCCTGCGGAAGCGAGTTTTGTTTATAAAAGAGAACAACAGACTTAAACCGACTTAACCTTTTGAGTCGGGTATGCATGAGTTTTGCGTGCCAAAACATTTGACAGTTGATGAACAGATGACACAATAAACAATAACATGACAATGAGGTTAAGACATAATTCAATCGTACAGCTCTACAAAACTGTAGGATGAAATTATAACTGAACCTCCCTATAAATACAGATTGGATCCATTCACACATTTCATCATGGACAGTATTCTGTATGTAGCAGCTGCAGTACTCCCGCCATTTACCAACCAGCTTTGTTGGTCTGGATCTCTTAGTCTCATGTAAATTGCTCGCTTTGTGTACATGGTGCTGTGACCATCCCTCAGTAGATAGTGGTAATGCAGGCATTGTTATGACCACTTGGAGGAGGAACTTAGGGGTGTGATGGAACTTTGAGGTGTGATTCATGGCTGGTGAATCGCAACAAAGAATTGGAGAGTATTGTGGCTGCAAAGGTATAAATGCCATTTTCCAACCAGTCCAGTTGGTCTGGATCTCTTAGTTTTGTGGTAAATCCGTTGTGTGCTAGAAATTGAAGATTCGAGCCTCAGCTCCCACATTTATTTTTTGATCTGTTACATTTGAGACAATACCATCCAGGGAACCAGTGCTGAAAGGGTTAACAAGGATCTGGCACATTAGAAATAGTAGTCCGGAAATGCATGTTCAAATATCCATTTGTAGAAAGTAATATTCAAATAGTAAATTGATATTAGAATATTTGTCCCCTCTCCATCTCCAAAAGAAAAAAACATTGATTACATATTTTGCTCCTGGAGGAAGCATTAGTAACTCAGCCACATCATTTGTGAACATGTTTAGAGTTTGTGTTGAGTGTATTATCACTAAATCACCTGTGGGGTGGAGATTCCACCACCCAAGCAATACTTGCAAATTTGTTGCAAAGCATAACAAGCACAAGCAATGTTCCAACTGATGGACCTCCCGGAGGCCTATTGGCTGAAACTTTACTTGTGTTTTTGTCCTTATGTTCAGAATTTGAAAGTGATACTTTGGGTGATAACTCCTCTCCACAGGGGATTTTGTTACAATCCACTCTCCATGTACACCATTTGTATCTTTCAGCAGGACATGATTTGTAAACTTTATTGAGCTCACACTCCCAGCTGTGCATCCCTCTTGATGTTTCCATTCCATATCTGTGTCGGAGAACATGCATTTTTGAGGATTTTCTAACATCTCAAAACCAACATTTTGTGGGTCAGTGGCAAAGGGAGATAATTTGTGTGGCAAAGTAGGCTTCCAATGAGATCTAATATGAACTACCAAGTGACTAATCTAGATGTGAATTTGTGTAAATGGGAGTTACCCAAGTGTTCCCTTCCACAAACAATGACTAAGATAGATGTGACATTGTGTAAGCAGTACTTATCTTTACTCCTGGTCCCTGACTTATGGCAAATTTTATGTTCAAGTTTCCATCTTCATGATCAAAACCACAGGAGTTTTTTACTTCAGAAGGCCTGCCTTACTTACACTTGATAGTATTCCTTTGAATGAATACTCATACCATTCAAAACCCCAAAACTGATATTCATCTCAGCACTATTAACTGTGACCTTAGCTCTGCCATATGTGACCCATGTCAGACCAGACTCCAGACTCCTATTAGGATCAATCTATTCACCAATTGTGACCTGTCAAGCAGAGTTTTAATTATTACTTCTCTCTGTGGGTACCCCAGTAAGTGGAGCAGTGCTTGTTTACAACAGGTAGAAGGGCTAGCTGTTGGAAAACCTCTGTTCCCAAAACTTTTTCCAACAGTTAGTGCAGAGTAGTATACAATTCAAAAAAAGTAGGGGATATTTGATAAAAGTGAGATATATGAAGAAATATATTTATATTTTCATCAAAAAGACAGGTGAGTCATTAATTTGTAACATCTGGTGAATGATTTCAGCGATAGTTGGGTGTCTGACAAGCACACATTCCATGCACTGAGCTGTAGAAGACATGGTCAGTCAGTCAGAGAATTTACCACATTCAGTCCAAGACCTCAATACCTTGTAAATCCTCCTTGGTTCACGAGACAAGCATGAATCCGACGTGGCATACTCCTCACCAAACATCCAAATCAGCTTGACTGATGTTATTCCATTCTTCCTGCAGTGCAGCGGCAAGTTCCTGGACATTGGTAGGGGGCTGTTGGCATTGTCATAGCTGCCAAGCATATCCCAGATGTGCTTGACTGGTGAAAGGTCTGGACTTAGTGCTGGCCAAGGCAGTGTAGTGATGTTCTGCTCCTGAAGGAACTCTGTGGTGACACAGGCCCTGTGCACTCTTGCATTGTCATCTTGGAAAATGAATTGATGGCTGTGACATCGTGCAAATGGCACCACATGAGCTCCTAACATGTCACAGTAGTACTGCCCTGTTACATGCTCTTGGATGACATGTAATGCTGTTCTGCTTGTCATGGTTATTCCTCCCAACACCATAACCGATCCACCACCAAAACAATCGTGCTGCCTAATGGTAATGTCATGGTATTGTTAGTTCCGCCGCTGCCACTCCCTGTTTCGGCTGTCGTGGAAGTCAAGAATGAATCTTGATTCATCAGAAAACATGACGTTGCTCCAACAACGATTGCCCCAGCGCTGTCGTGCTCCACTCCAGTTGCACCTTGCTGCGATGTGACGTTCAGTCAAACGAGGAATTATTTAGAGGTTGTCGAGTGTACAAACTCCAGCTGTGTAAGCGATTACGGATAGTCTGACCAATGACTCGCACATCTGTCGCTCGGTGCAGCTGCTGTCCAATTTCTGAGGCACTTTGATGGTGGTTACGTAATGCTGTGGTTCGAATGAAATGATCCTGGTTAGCAGTTGTCGCCCTTGGACGACCTGACCGATATGAGACCTCCGAAAAAGCCTGCCCAGTACAAATGAAAATTTCAAAATATACCCCACAGACATTAATGCAGTGCTCGTGTGAAAAACCTGCACAAAGTTTTCATGGGCCGGTGACATTCATGATCCCCACTAAACTTGGTAACATATTTGATGTGTCCAATCACGCATATCCAATACCATTTTCCAAAAATATCAACATCAGTTTGGATATCCCCTACTTTTTTAGCTCATCTTGACAAAGTCAAGCTGAGCTGATCTCATCGCTCTCCGTCCGTCGTCCGTCAACACCATGTTTTGGTCTTCTCCTCCAAAGCCACTGGGCCAATTCAAGTGAAAGTTTGTGTGAGTGATGGTCCCAAAGGGGCATTTCATTTTTGCTCAACTCAGCATGCCCAGCCCCATAGGGAGGGAGTGGGGGAAAATGCTCCAAAATATTTTTAAAATCTTCTTCTCAAGAACCAGTGTGTACAATGACTTGATATTTGCTATGAAGCTTCCATATGAGGTGTAAAATCAAGTTTGTTCAAACGAAGTTCGTGAAGTAATATTTGGCTTTGTAATAGGAGGGGTAAGATTTTTGGCCCCGCCCAAAATTTCTATTTTCTGAACCGATGGTCCGGTATGAACCAAATTTGGTTTGTGGTAGTATTGGGTCATAAGTACTTGACCCATGCAAAAAAAAAATTCCCGCATCCCATGGGAACCCTGGGAGCTAAAAATAGAAATATTTTCAAACGCCCATATTTCCCAAACCCACAGAACAGAGAGCTTTTATTTGGTATGAGGTATCCTTATGACCAGTAGAATTGAATGGTAAAAAAAAATTGCCATCGGTTATGTTAGGGTGTTCTGTAATGGGCATCAAAAAAATGCTGAGTCAGCATATTTGCAAAAATTTTAAAAAATCTGTTCTCCAGAACCAATCATCAGAATCTTTTGATATTTGGTATACAGCATTCAATAGGGGGGTCAGATAAAATTTTGTTGAAATAAAGCTCATTGGTTCATATTTGGGCTCTCTACAGGAGCCCGAAGTTTTAACATAGGGTAATATGGGGAATATTCTTTAAAAATCTTCTTCTTCAGAACCACCAGTCAGAATCTTTTAATATTTGGTATACATCATTGTTATGAGGGTCAGATTCTAGATTGTTCAAACCAAGTCCCTCGGTTAATCTTTATTCAATATGGAGGATAATTTAAAAAAATCTTCTTCTTCTTCAGATCCATCAGTCAGAATGCTTTGATATTTGTTATGCAGCATCTCTATGGGGGTCAGATTCAAGTTTGTTCAAATCAGATCCCTAGGTATATATTTGGGCTCACTATGGTAGCCCAAATTTTTACTTAGTGCAATGTGAGGAAATTTCTTTAAAATCTTCTTCAGATCCACCAGTCGGAATGCTTTTATATTTGGTGTACAACATCTCTAGGGGAGTCAGATTCCAGGTTGTTCAATTCGAGTGCCTAGGTTAATATTTGGGCTCCATATGGGAACACGTAATTTAACTTAGTACAATATGAGGGAATTTCTTCAAAAATCTTCTTCTTCAGATTCACTTGTCAGAATGCTTTCACATTTGGTATACAACATCTCTAGAGGGGTCAGATTCAAATTTGTTCAAATCGGATCCATAGGTTAATATTTGGGCTCGCTATGGTAGCCCAAATTTGAACTTAGTGTAATTCGAAGAAATTTCTTTACAATTTCACTTCTTCAGATCCAATAGTCAGAATGCTTTCATATGTGGTACACAACATCTCTAGGGAAGTCAGATTTAACTGTGTTCAAATCAAGAGCCTGGGTTAATATTTGGGCTTTCTATGGGAGCTGGAATTGGCCATTTTGCTGAAGAATTAAAAATTTTGTATTCAGTACCTTCTAGAGGTACTAAGATTAATCCACATAGGTTGTATCAAGGGGCTTCATAGGGGAGCTCTACATTTTACTTATGATCAACTGAAGAAAAGGCATGATGCCCAGATTATTTTTGTCACTCCTGAGGGACTCAAGGATTGACAGTGTAGCCTATGGAGATGGCTTGCTTAATGTAGACTCATTCTTGGACTCTGTTTAAATTGTGTTCTGTACAAGATGAGCGCTTCAGGCCCCGTGGGGCCTCTTGTTTTAATAGTATATTTTGATATTCAAATCGACATCAAATTTACGGTTGTTATTGTTCCCCAGATTTTACAGTACAGTCGGCATGGACTGGTCGTAATCCATGCATGGGCAGTGATGTCCACGCAGTGTTGTACCCAGTGCTTCATTAATTAAATTTTTGATGATTATTCAGCAATTAGTGTTTGCAATCTAATATTTATGCATCCGTGGAAATACTGCCCACTCCACGGAAGGTGATCAGTCCACGGTGGCCATACTGCAATACCATGGCTAATAAAAAGAAATCTTATTTCAAACCACTGCTCCAAATGCTTCCATCTTTAAAATATAACATCTCTGTAAGGTTGATTTCCAAGTTTGTTCAAATCAATCCCATGGGGGCATATTGAGGTGTGTAATGTGGCCCTCAGATTAAACATTGTGGGTAATGGAGAAAACATTAATACATATCTTCTCTTAATCTTCTCCAAAACAACTGCCCCAGTTGTTACTCACGGCTGCTATAAAAATTTTCAGAAAAAACTCACTGCCTGGGATGGAAGTCCTCTAAATTGGGCAACATGGGTATAAATGATTGACTGGGCTTACTTTATTTCAATCAATGCTGTGGTCATGATTAGCCATTGTGCAGAAGTATGTGACCTTAAACATCAATAAATAATAAATAAATAACTGATGAAAATGTTATTTCAATTTACAGAGGACATTTTGGTTAACCCTAAAGGGCCTGTACAAGTGTCCTGATTTCCCACCAACCCGCAGCCTCTATACGTCCAGTAATTTAGCAAGACTTTACCAGAAACCACTTCCTACCTACTTTGTTGTCAACAGGACCTCCTCATGATCTCATATTAAGGGCACCTGTTCTGAGGTGTTCAAGTCATAAAAATCAAATATAGCCCTTTAAGGGTTAAAAGTACCCAAATTATACTTGTGCCCTTGACAAGAATTTGATGTACTGGACTGGAATATCCACCAGCAGCATACAAGGAATTAATGTTTGCTAACCACACCTTCCAACAGCATGTCCCATTACTGACGGCAAAGACACCAAACATATGCATTGGTTTTGAAGACAATTTAAATCAGTTTTGGAAATGAAACAGTCAAGTCGCAAACATCACAAAACAGTTCTTTACAGGCAAGTCACGCATAATTTACTGTGGTATTTCTAGCTTAAGGGGTTGTTCAAGTTTTATATCACTCATACATTCCAACTTTATACCTATACACATATAATTATAAAGTTACATTCACATAAAAATGACCGTTTTCCCACAACCTCCTAACCCAATATTTAACCCATTTTCTCAATATTTTTTCAACCCACAGAGGCCTGAATCTAACTTGTAGACATTTTTACTTACTTACTTGAGAATAACTATGGTAGTAGAAATCAAGGAAAGAGTATTCTGACACCATGTGACCAAGCCTGAAAATAAGCAGACTGTCATCTGCAAAATGAGGTTCCAGAGGGTGAATGTGGGATGTGAGAGTCAGGGGTGTGTTTTCTCGGTTTTTCATGTGATTTCAGTATTTTAGCTTTTCTCAGCAAAGCTCAAGGGCCAAGGGATGGGGGTGGGGGGGGGGGGGGGTGGGTGGAGCTTTAGTGATCACTATTTGTCGTCTATCTGTCCATTGTCTGATGTGAACTTCTTCTTTACATTACCATCTTCTCATAAACTACTGGACCAAATTGAACCAAATTTGATTTGTATGTTTATTATCATATGTCAATTTAAGCTTGTTCAAATAAAGTTGTCATGCCCAGGGGGAGCCACACATGGGGCACAACTCTGTTGGTTCCCTAAAAAATTTAAAAATTTAAAAAATCTTCTTCTCCAGAATCACTAAATCATAATCTTTTGATATTTGGTATAACATCCTTAGGAGGATCAGATTCAAGTTTCTTCAGATCAAGACACTGAGTTCATATTTAAGTTCCCATTGGGAGCAAGCCTGAAAATAAGCAGACTGTCGGCTGCAAAATGAGGTCCCCAGAGGGTGAATTTGGTGATGCTACCCTGCACAGCAGGGTAGCATCACAAAATTTACCCTCTGTGAACCCCAGTCTAAATCAAGGTCTCAAGCCAAAACAGAAAGATGTACCTAGAGGATAAATTGGCCCACTGTATGGGATAGCATATATCAACAAATTCACCCTGTGGGGACCTCATTTTGCAAATGACAGGTTGCTTATATTCAGGCTTTCATGTGACTGTTGAAAGTGTTGTTAAACTCCAATAAACAAACAAGAATGGAGTGTACAGAAATGTGATCTCAAAAGTAGTCTCTTTCTCGATCAGATCTCAATCTGGTTTTCCCATAGCAACCCCAGGAAGTGGAGCAGTGCTTGTTTAGTGTGGTAATCAAGGTCTGTGACTTTGTGTAAATGAGAGTTAGCCCAAGTGTTCCTTTCCAAAACATATGTAACAGGAAGAGAGAGAAATGTGGGAGCCAAGGCTCAAATCCACGATCTTCAGCACACCAGTCACCCGACTTATCACAAGAATAAGAGATCTGGACCAACCAGGCTGGTTGGTAAGTGAGCTGTATACCTCAACCGCTACACTACTCTCCCCTTCTTTTGAGATTCACCACATGTGAATCTTGTCCAGGTTTCTCCCTCAGAGCAATTGAAACACCTGCAGTGCCACCTACTGCTGAGGATCAGACGAGCCCCCAAATGTAACTGGCCGAGAGAGAAGTGCGGGCGCCGAGGCTTGAACCGTCAACCTCTAGCACACAAAGTGACCGTTTTACCATGAGACTAAGAGATCCAGACCAACCAGGCTGGTTGGTAAATGGTCTTTATACCTCGACCGCTACACATGTGACAAATATAGATGTGATGCTGTGTAAGCAGAGGTTACAGTTACTCCTGGCTACAGTCCCTGACTCAACTGCAAATTTCATGTTCAACTTTCCATCTTCATGATTAAAACTGCAGGATTTTTTTTTACTCCAGAAGGCCTGCCTTACTTACACTTTACAGTATTCCTTTGAATTAATACATAAACCATTCAAACCCCCCCCACCCCCCCCCCCCCCCCCCCCAAAAAAAAACAAAAAACAAAAAAAAAAACAAACATTGATTTCAGCACTATTGACTGTGACCTTAGCTTTGCCATAAGTGACCTGTATCAGACCAGGCTCCCTACTCTTATTAGGTTCAATCTCTGCAAAAACTGTGGGTGAGATCTGTTGAACAGATCTTTTAACTCCTTGCATGCTAATGGTGATTATTACAGCCCAGGACACAAAATCTCTTGCCACTGAAATAAGTATAATTTGGTCACATTGAACCAAATTTCCCCATGGTAAATTGCATGGACTTTTTGACCAATGATTTCTTGAGATTAATTTTGATGAATCTTTCATCAAATCTAGTCATGGCTGCTCTGCAGCAGCCATGACGAGATTTGAGGAAAAATATTGCGAAAATACTCAGTGGGTTAAGAGTTAATTGTTACTTCTTGCCGAGCGAACCCCGTGAAGTGGAGTAGTCCAAGTGCGTGTTTACTGTTGTAATCAAATTCTGCTTTTCTGGTAAAATAGGACCTGGATGCCTACGAGGTCAAAAATGGTCAAAACACTGCTACAGAGGCACAGGACTTAGCTTTTGATGGAATGACAAATTTGTATGTACTTGGATATCATGACTGCTTGAATATTGGAACCTTCCTTGAAAAATATATTGGGTGATTAGAGAAGATTCATTTCAGCAACATTCAGCTTGCTTCTTTTGAACTGAGCTGAATATTGCTAGAATGGATCTTCTCTTCCAAATAGCATGTATGCCTAATAGAATGTGAATCATGCATGAGATCTTCTCTGCCAAATAGCATATCTGTCTAACAGAATGAGAATCATGCATCAGATGACCCTTATCAGGCAACCCGTGTCTGTCTGATAGAATGAGAATCATGCATCAGATAGTGGGTGTGATTGTGATATGTCAGTTGATTGTCAGATATGATGGTAAAATATAAAACAGCAAATACTGAATACAAATTGCATCTTGCAACAAGCTATAAATTGAAAATAGAATATACTGTTATTTTCGGAATACTCTTAAAAAACCTTTCCACAGTCCATTCCAATGGGGGGAGGGGGGGGTCTGACCGTAAGCTGAGTTTAAACTCTTCTTGAGAATATTTCTGACTGGTTTTGGTCATTACTTTGGGCAAAGAGTTGCTGTAGATGAGATTTATTAGCCTGTACAGAGCACAGGGTTAGTAACTCGGTTATTTATATTTATTTATTTATTGGTGTTTACTTCTGCACAGTGGCTAATCATGACCATGACAGTTTTTCAGGTGGAGGAAGCTGGAGAGAACCACCAAACAATGGCGAGCAACCTTCAGCTCCCGAACATACTAACTCCACACAAGCAGGGTTAGCATTGGTTGAAAACAAGTGTACCATCGACGTGCAGTATGCCTTAGCACACAGTGCCACCATGTTCCCACGTGGGCAATGGGGGTGAAGTGTCTTGCCCAAGGATACAATGCAGTTGCCGCAGGTGGGATTCGAACCGAGGACCTCTCAGCTTGCAGCCTGCACCTCTACCTACTGAGCCACCGTGCCCCCTAGTAACTCAGTTAATAATGAATTTTTTTTATAACCAGAAAGTGTGAGTAACCCTGTGTAGTCACACTTTCTGATTATTGAACATTGTTAACTGCCATATCACACTACATGAATATGTACACTCACTGAGGCTGTGTTTGCACAGGATTAGTTACAGGATCATATGGAGATGATCTTATTTATAACCAGGAAGAAAAGAGTGACTAACCCTGTGCATTGCACATAGTTAGTCAGTTAGCAAACGAACACTGACTGGTCTAACATAGGCATTGCACAGTATTAGTTGATATACCGGGTAGGCTGCCATATCACACACTACATGAAAATATACACTGACTAAAACTGTAAAAATACACAGAGTTGGTTGGTTACATGTTACATAAGGTGCAGGATTCAAGGAACTAATGGAAATACTTACACTGGGTTGTGTAAAAATTTTTAATGTGAATTCCAGAAATGAAAACGCATTCTATTTTCAGTTAATACCTTGTTATCTGAGCATTTATTCAATTATATGGGGGCGCAGTGGCTCAGTTGGTAGAGGTGCAGGCTGCAAGCCAAGAGGTCCTCAGTTCGAATCCCACCTGCCGCAACCCCGTTGTGTCCTTGGGCAAGACACTTCACCCCGATGGCCTACATGGGGGCACGATGACGCTGTGTACTGAGGCATACTGCACGTCGATGGTATGTATGTCTTCAACCAATCTAACCCTGCCTGTGCTGCGGTGCAGAGTTCAGCGTTACGATGTTGGAGAGCTGACAGCTGCTCGTCGTTGCTCGGTGGTTCTCTCTGGGTACTCCGGCTTCCTCCACCCGTAAAACTGTCACGGTCATGATTAGCTATTGTGCATAAGTATGTGACCTTAAACACCAATAAATAAATAACTAAATAAATTCAATTATATCTTGATTGACAGAGCTCATGGAGCTCTGTCAAACAAGATATAATAGATTAAATGTCTGTATTGGATTACTGAGGCACAAGTCTATAAATAAGGGGCATTTGGCGATTGTGTGGGTAATTTCACGATATATTGCAAGATATTATATTCTATATAACAGGAGTTGACTCTACAGCCTATATGCAATTAACAGGTCAAATTTGTACTGAAGGTGTGGTAAATTGTTTTGTGTTTGGAAGTTATATTTAATTAACAGGGTTATTCAATAAAAAGATATTCAGTTAAGTGGGCTGCAGTGTAAGTTCAACAAGACTCAGCTAATCAATGTCTCATATATTGCCTCATTCACAGGAAATACAGATCAAATTTAATTTTGACATTTCTTTCACCAAAGAGTTATTACCCTTTGTTGTTTTAAAATTTCCAGCATATTGTGCTTTCAGATGATTTCTTCAGCTATACTTAACATAGCTGATCCCTATTTGGTGTATTCCCTCATTACTCCCCAAAAATGCAGATCAAGTTTGATTGTGTTAAGACAATCTACTGTGGAGTTTTTGCCCTTTATTGTGATGAATATCAAAAATTTTGTGTTTCAAGTTGCCAACTTTGGCTATACTGAGTGCAACCATATTATATGTGGTACATCATTGACTCATTCACAGAAAATGCAGATCAAATGCGATTTTTAGGTCATCATTATTATAATATACCAGGAATGTCCTCGTAACTCCTTCACTTCACTATAGTCATGAGACATGTTAACCTCCAAAAACAATCTTCAGGGAACTTGAGGGGGACTTTCAGGAAAATTACTCATTCAAATACAGGAACCATACAGTGTCTGACTCTATTGGTTTTGTGTCTTGTGCAGCTACACAGTTAAATTAAACCTTTTAACCCTTCACCTAACATGAAAGGCAGACGACACTTCAAATAAAATTCTTGAATAACTAAATTTTTTCTTTTTTGCATCAAAAACATAGCTTATGACACCTCATTGGAACAAGCTCAATGAGCTTGTTCCAGTGTGGGGTCATAAGCTATGTTTTGAGACACAAAAATGAAAAAATAAAGAAAATTGAATGGTGATATTTGTGAGTAGCACTGGCCAGTTTTGGCCGTTACGTTAGGTAAAGGGTTAAAATAGAGTTTATTTGCAAAGAACATGTTGAAATTGTGTTAAAATCAATTACTGCTGCATGTTCTGTCTTGTAGACTAGTAATTTATGACAAATAAATTCTCCCCATATATAATGCATAATTCATTGCTGGAACCAATCCCAGAGATCAAATTTCACCAATTCAATACACTACATGTCAAATTTAGTTCCAGGCAACATTTGTCTGGCCATGGATAAATTGTGTATATTGTATTATAATAATCAATTTATTTTACATGGCTGTCTGGAACCTATACATAGTGCAGGAATATTAAGATAGAAAAAAACAAGCCCTGTCCGGTAATTAACACTCTGCAGACCGCTGACATATTTATTGACTATTTTTAATAGTGTAGGGTATTTAATTGGATATTGGTTAACCCCTGGCACTCTGGTAGTGGAACAATTTTCTCCAATCACTCTGTCTTTCTCTTGTTTAACTTTTAAGTTAACTAATTATATCTTGTTTGACAGAGCTAAATGAGCTCTTTCTTGTTAAATATCAAACTGCATTATGGGAAATATTTGCTGCAGAAAACTTTGCCATTTTGACATCAGAGTGCGGAGGGCTAATTATGGATGTGCCAAACTATTTTTATTCTTGGCACAAGATTAAGAGCAACAGTTCTCATTGGAGGGAAGGGAAGGGGGCAATCTTGACTACATGTGTTCATATCCTATAGGTGTGTAGGGGCCTTTGGAGGATCAAGGAAGCCTCTTTCTATGGGTGCAAAAAGCTGCAATAAATAACCAGTAGTCAGGCCTGAAGCAAGATGGCGATCTAGGGGGCAACACGCACCACACCCCCATGACCATGTCTGGTGGAAATTGTAGTTTCCTGTCTGAAAATTGTTGGTCTCCAAAACACCAGCATTTTCTCTGATTAGAGAAAAAGTTGACCATTTGATGAACCTGAAATTTACATTATGCAAAATTATCCTTTCCGTTCCATATTACCTTTGTATGAAAATGCTCATTATAAGTATATGGCTATCAAGTAGTCACTTATACATAAAAATCATTCATGTATTATTATTATTTTAAAGAATTTTGTTAGGTGAAAGTTATTGTTTAAAATAAAGCTAACAAACAAACATTTCTGGTCTATTTTGTTTCTTATTGTTTTAACTGGTAAAGTGCTAAATTATTTTTGGTCCTGAAAATTTCTTTGTGCATCTTTGCTTTGTTACAATTTATGGGAGAGTGGCAATAGGCACACTCCCATAATTTATAACAAGGCAAATCCTAACAGATAAAATCCTAACAGATAAAATGGGAGCGCTGTGGCTCAGTGGTAGACAGTTGGACTTCTGTGCTAGAGGTCCCTAGTTCGATCCCCATCCAGGATGACCCACGTTGTATCCTTGGGAGAGGCACTTTATCCCGGTTGTTTTCATGGGGGCACGATGATGTCATGTACTAAGGCGTACTGCACGTCGATGGTGCACATGTCTTCAACCAATGTAACCCTGCTCGAGCGGAGCTTGAACAGAGTTAGAACGTTGAGGAGCTGACAGTTGCTTGTCGATGCTCGGTGGTTCTCTCCGGGTACTCTGGTTTCCTCTACCCGTAAAATTATCTCGGTCTCGATTAGCCATTGTGCATAAGTATGTGACCTTAATCACCAATAAATAAATAACTTGTACACAAAAATCATTCATGTATTATTATTATTTTCAAGAATTTTCTTAGGTGAAAGTTTTTGTATAAATAATGCTAACAAAAAAACATTTCAGGTCTCTTTTGTTTCTTATTGTTTTAACTGGTAAAGTCCTAAATTATTTTTGGTCCTGAAAATTTCTTTGTGCATCTTTGCTTTGTTACAATTTATGGGAGAGTGCTAATAGGCACTCTCTCATAATTTGTAACAAGGCAAATCCTAACAGATAAAATAATATCACCTTCAAGATAACATGAAACACATCCACAGAATACGAAGCCTTTAAATTGTGGTACCGGCACTTCAGAATAAAGCCCAAATATTGGCTTCCAGCATGCTACCAGTGAAAGAAGTATATTTAAGTCAGTTTCAATTTTGTACTGACTGTCAACAACCCTGAAACACTGTCAAAATTTTTTTATTTCTTGCCCCACCATGTCAAAAAAATTTTGAGGTGCATCTTCAGGCCTGCCAGTAGCACTGCCAGTGCCAGCCATTCAGTTAAAATAAATTATAGCAATGTTCTTATGCCATTTTGAAATTCTTGAAAAAGTATGGCAATGTGTGGTGGTTTGGAAAAGGTCTTGAAAAGTATGGAACAAATGTCAGTCAAGCCATGAGGGTATTGAAAAGGTATGAAAATTTATTTTGTTAACAAACTTCGACCCTCTCCACGCTAATGTCAAATATCCAAATTTCAGCCAGCAGATATTTCCCATAATGCAATCTGGTTTTTATTCAATTCAATCTTGTTTAACAGAGCTCAGTCATCTCAGGATAATCCAGGACTTTTCCATTAGCCAAATGCCTGAAAACTCCACTTTTTTTTCTCCAGATTTGCACCAAAAAATCTTTTTTAAAATTGTGTAAAATTTACTTGAAATGCTGGTAAAGTCAGGCAATTTTATCTCAAAGCAGGACCCTCGAATAGCCAATTTGCTTTTGAGAATTATTCACTTAACATGAGTATTCAGTTAACAGGGACTTGGTCACTTTTCCTATATTCTAGAGATGATCTGAGCATTTATTCTATTATAACAGATTTGACAGAGCTCATGGAACTCTGTCAAACAAGATATAATAGATTAAATGCCTGTATTGGATGTAGTGTGGCCAAGTAGGTCTATTTAGGAATTTAGTTATGGTTAGGATAATTTTTTGACATCTCTTAAGTTTTTTTATTCAGTTAAATGGATCCTACTCAATAATCTATGTGCAGTTAACGTGCAAAATCTGTACTGGGGGTATGGTAACTGGTTTTGTGTTTGGAAGTCATATTCACAGTTAATAGAGTTATTCAATTAAGAGATATCCAATTAAGTGGTCTTCACTGAATTGCAAAACAAATTTGTGAGTGTTCATGATAAAAGGGAGACAACCTTTTTTATATCAATCATTTCAAGATTCACTGAGTCAGACAATTGGAAAATGTTTCTGATGGAAGGGAGGTAACTATAAAATGCCCCCACTACTTTTTCTTCCTCCTGGTGGTTAGTGTAACATTGTGCAATAAAGGTGATATCATCTCTACACCTTAATGTTCTGAATGATTGTTTAGAAAAGCTTGTTGATGCATGACTGGAATAAATGGAAGGAATGTAGTTATACAGCTTACTGCCCCACTATCTGTGCCATTTATTGCATTGTTTCACCAGATACGAATCAGCTGTCTGGAAATTGACACTTTCACTCTTGCAAAAATTTTTGTTTTTGTTTTTATACCGTAGGTTGTTTTTGGCAGAGCTTTGTTTACCATTATGGCTATTGGCAGGAAGAGTTGATGCCCCTGACTTGAAAGGTTATAATACTAACCCTTCACAAGACTTGTAAAGATCCTCAAATTCCAGGGATGTGAGAGTCAGGGTTGTGTTTTTTTCGTTTTTTCATGTGATTTCAGTACTTTAGCTTTTCTCAACAAAGCTCAAGGGCCAGGGGGTGGGGAGGTGGGGGTGGGAAGGGGGCTTTAGTGATCACTATTTGTCTCATCTATCTGTCCATCGTCTGATGTGAATTACTCCTTTACATTACCGTCTTCTCATAAACTACTGGACCAAATTGAACCAAATTTGATTTGCATGTTTCTTATCATATGTCAATTTAAGCTTGTTCAAATAAAGTTGTCATGCCCAGGGGGAGCCACACATGGGTCACAACTCTGTTGGTTCCCTAAAAAATTAAAAAATTAAAAAAATCTTCTTCTCCAGAATCACTAAATCATAATCTTTTGATATTTGGTATAGCATCCTTAGGAGGATCAGATTCAAGTTTCTTCAAATCAAGACACTGAGTTCATATTTAAGTTCCCATTGGGAGCAAGCCTGAAAATAAGCAGACTGTCAGCTGCAAAATGAGGTCTCCAGAGGGTGAATTTGATGATGCTTCCTAGCATCACAAAATTTACCCTCTGACAACCTCAATCTGAATCAAGGTCTCAAGCCAAAACAGAAAGATGTACCTAGAGGATAAATTGGCCCACTGTATGGGATAGCATCAGCAAATTCACCCTATGGGGGACTTCGTTTTGCAAGTGACAGGTTGCTTATATTAAGGCTTGATTGGGAGTCTGAAGTTTAACTTAGTACTTTGTGAGAAAAATTCTTTAAAAATCTTCCTCAGATCCTCCAATCAGAATCTTTTCATATGTGGTATTCAGCAACCTTAGTGGTCATATTCAGGTTTGTTCAAAGAAAGTCCATGTGTTGATATTTAGGCTCCCTATTGACTTGGGGCAATATGTGGAATATTCTATAAATATCCACCATCCCCCATGGGAACCCCGGCCGGGGTGCGAGTCCTCTAAAATAGGCAGCATGGAGTATAAACGATTGACTGACCTTGACTTTATCTCCATGTTGTGGTCATAATTAGCCATTGTGCAAACATGTGTGACCTTAAACACCAATAAATAAATAAATAAATAAATAAATAAATAAATAAATATCCATCTGTCAGAATTTTTTGATAATCAGTTTCCTCAGGGGGTTCAGATTCGAGTTTGTTCAAAGCAAGTTCTTGGGTTGTATATTGGCACCCAATAGGAGTCCAAATTAACATGTGTTTCATTCATTTTACTCAATCACAAATCCATCGACAATCATTTTCTGTAATGCATCAAAGTCGAAGGAGCAGGCTTTTCTTTTTTTGCAAAAAAATTTTCAAAATGGATGTTTTTTTTGCAAAATCAGATTTTTAGCTCAACTTTGGCGAAGCCAAATTTGAGCTTTTGTCATGGCCCGTCATCCGTCGTCCGTCTGGCCAGGCCAACATTGGAGGTTTAGGGGATATTATTATTAGGGGCTACCTCCAAATTAAGGTAGGGTTAGGAGTGGGGTGGGGTTAGGGGTAGCCCCAGAGTAGGGCTTAAGGTTGGGGAGGGTTAGGTCCCAGGGGGGTTAGGGTTGGGGTCAGGGGTGGGGGTTTTAGTTTTAGTAGCCCCTAAACCGAAAAATAGCACCTAATCCTATTGGTTTGGCTAGGGTGGGGTTGGGTCAGGGATGGGGTGGGGTGGGGTGGGGGTTAGGGGTAGCCCCAGAGTAGGGCTTAAGGTTGGGGGGTTAGATCCCGGGGGTGGGTGGGGGTTAGGGTCTGGGGTGGGCTTTTAGGGTTTAGGGTCAGGGTGGGGTAGGGTTAGGGTTAGGGTGTGGTTTTTGGGTGGAGGGGTGGGGTTAGGGTTAAATATAAGTTCTAGGGTGGAGGGGGTGGGGTTCTGAGTAAAATAAGGTTTTGGACATACAAAATGTTTTTTTGGTAACCCATAAACCCGAAATGTTGGAACATCCATCTGGCCGTCTGTCTGTCTGTCCGTCTGTCCGTACGTCAACAATTGGATATGGCTCGGGCTAGAGGCCGTATTTATGAACCGATCTTTACGAAACTTCTTGGGTACCTTTGTTATGACCGTGGGACGAGAACGAGTGTTTTTGGGTGCGGTCCGAAATTCAAGATGGCTGCCAGCCACCATTTTGTACCGACGATGCAGAAATCTGTTTTTTGTACAGAACTTCCATATGAAAGCTCTGATTTGAATAATTTTTTGTATGAATGTTTAGTACCATGGGATACATCACATATAATACGGGTTTTTTTCTCGGGCGTAAATTGTGCAAGTTAGACTAATTTTGATGTTTTTTGGTGTTACTTTCAGCACTGTAAGTGCAAATGCCAATACGGCTCGGGCTAGAGGCCGTATTTATGAACCGATCTTTACAAAACTTCTTGGGTACCTTTGGTATCACCGTGTGACGAGAACGAGTGTTTTTGGGTCCGGTCCGAAATTCAAGATGGCCGATGGCAGCCATTTTGTACAAAATTAGGTGCAATCGGATTTTTGCACAGAACTTCCATATGAAAGCGCTGATTTGAATAATTTTGTGTGTGACTGTTTAGTACCATGGGATACATCACATATAATACGGGTTTTTTGCTCGTGCAGAAATTATGCAAATTAGATGAACTTTGATTTTTTCAGTGCGACTTACACACAGTAAATACACATGTCAATACGGCTCAGACAAGAGTCTGTATTTATGAACTGATCTTCACAAAATGTCTTGGGTACCTTTGTTGTCACCTTGGGACGAGAACGAGTGTTTCTGGGTGCGGTCTAAAATTCAAGATGGCTGCCAGTGGCCATTTTGTACCGAAATTAGGTCTAATCAGTTTTTTGTATACAACTTCTATGCAGCTCAGACTAGAGGCCATATTTATGAACCAATCTTTACAAAACTTCTTGGGTACCTTTGTTATCACCGTGGGATGAGAGCGAGTGTTTTTGGGTTTGGTCCAAAATTCAAGATGGCCACCAGCAGCCATTTTGTACCAAAATTAGTGCAATCAGTCTTTTGTACAGAACTTCTGAATGAAAGTTCTGATTTGAATAAATTTTTGTATGAATGTTTAGTAACATGGAATACATCACATATTGTAAGGGTTTTTTTTTTCGTGCAGAAATTATGCAAATTAGATGAACTTTGATTTATTCAGTGCTACTTACACAATGTGAGCACACATGTCAATACGGCTCAGGGTAGAGGCTGTATTTATGAACCGATCTTCACAAAACTTCTTGGGTACCTTTGTTATCACCTTGGGACAAGAATGAGTGTTTCTGGGTACGGTCCAAAATTCAAGATGGCTGCCAGTGGCCATTTTGTACCAAAATTAGGTCCAATCAGTTTTTTGTCACAAGTTCTATACAGCTCGTATTTATGAACTGATCTTCACAAAACTTCTTGGGTACCTTTGCTTTCACCTTGGGACAGGAACGAGTGTGTTTTGGGGTGCCTTTGTTATCACTGTGCTATGAGAACAAATATTTTGGGGTTCAGTCAGACCCACTCTGGGACTCAAAGTTTTCTTTTCTAGTTTAGCATCTGACTGTCACCCACCTTTACAATACTTTACCTATACATTTGTTACAGGCAACGGTCAGTATTTATGTACAGACCGTTACAATACTTTATATGTACCTTTGTTATCAGGTCATTACCTAGATGTTTGTCATTGCTGTGTCACATACTATACATGTGCATGTCTTTGTCTTGACAAGTTGAGCTACAGTGTCATTGACACTTTCATTTCTTACATTTTGCAAACTTTGCAAATGTCTGTGCAAACCCTGTCTCCTAGACCATCCATCCAGTCACCACCAAACTTGGTATGTTTACTCAGCTCAGTCCAGAGAGGTTCATTGATGGTTTGGGTTTCAGTGTGGGAAGGACAAAGTGGTGGACTGGGGTAAAAATATGTTATTTAGTTTATACTATGATTACTGTGTGTATTCTACACAATCCGGCCTGGTATTCGTAAAAATGCAGGAGGACTAAAAATCGCTCTTCTCCCATGGTCCAGGGGAGCGATCAGCTCTCCTCAAGCTTACAAAAGCTAAATGTGGCAAAATGAAGTTTTACTAATCATGAATTCTGCCAAGTGGGCTTTGTGCATTTTATTTGGTGCTGCCAACAAGGTATCCTCTGTGAGATGGCTACACTGCCCCTCCCACACCTCCGGGCCTTAGCAAGGCCCAGAGGTGTAGGAGGGGCAGTGTGGCCATCTTACAGAGATCACTAACATAGCAGAGATCTGAAAAGGTGTGGCTTTTAGGAATAGGCTGCTATGGTAATCATTATTTTCTAAGGCCAGGAGGGCTAGTTCTCGCCCTCCTTAAGTTTTTAGCTCATCTTGACAAAGTCAAGCTGAGCTAATCTCATCGCTCTCCATCCGTCGTCCGTCGTCCGTCAATACCATGTTTTGGTCTTCTCCTCCAAAGCCACTGGGCCAATTCAAGTGAAAGTTTGTGTGAGTGATGGTCCCAAAGGGGCATTTCATTTTTGTTCAACTCAGCATGCCCAGCCCCATAGGGAGGGAGTGGGGGAAAATGCTCCAAAATATTTTTGAAATCTTCTTCTCAAGAACCAGTGTGTACAATGACTTGATATTTGCTATGGAGCTTCCATATGAGGTGTAGAATCAAGTTTGTTCAAACGAAGTTCGTGAAGTAATATTTGGCTTTGTAATAGGAGGGGTAAGATTTTTGGCCCCGCCCAAAATTTCTATTTTCTGAACCGATGGTCCGGTATGAACCACATTTGGTTTGTGGTAGTATTGGGTCATAAGTACTTGACCCATGCAAAAAAAAAATTCCTGCATCCCCATGGGAACCCTGGGAGCTAAAAATAGAAATATTTTCAAACGCCCTTATTTCCCAAACCCCACGGAACAGAGAGCTTTTATTTGGTATGAAGTATCCTTATGACCAGTAGAATTGAATGGTAAAAAAAAATTGCCATCGGTTATGTTAGGGTGTTCTGTAATGGCCATCGAAAAAATGCTGAGTCAGCATATTTGCAAAAATTTAAAAAAATCTTTTCTCCAGAACCAATCATCAGAATCTTTTGATATTTGGTATACAGCATTCATAGGGGTGTCAGATAAAAGTTTGTTGAAATAAAGCTCATTGGTTCATATTTGGGCTCTCTACAGGAGCCTGAAGTTTTAACATAGGGTAATATGGGGAATATTCTTTAAAAATCTTCTTCTTCAGAACCACCAGTCAGAATCTTTTAATATTTGGTATACATCATTGTTATGAGGGTCAGATTCTAGATTGTTCAAACCAAGTCCCTAGGTTAATATTTGGGCTTCCTACGGAAGCCCAAATTTTATCTTTGTTCAATATGGAGGGTAATTTAAAAAAATCTTCTTCAGATCCATCAGTCAGAATGCTTTGATATTTGGTATGCAACATTTCTATGGGGGTCAGATTCAAGTTTGTTCAAATCAGATCCCTAGGTATATATTTGGGCTCACTATGGTAGCCCAAATTTTTACTTAGTGCAACATGAGGAAATTTCTTTAAAAATCTTCTTCTTCAGATCCACCAGTCGGAATGCTTTTATATATGGTATACAACATCTCTAGGGGGGTCAGATTCCAGGTTGTTCAATTGGAGTGCCTAGGTTAATATTTGGGCTCCATATGGGAACATGAAATTTAACTTAGTACAATATGAGGGAATTTCTTCAAAAATCTTCTTCTTCAGATTCACTTGTCAGAATGCTTTCACATTTGGTATACAACATGTCTAGGGGGGTCAGATTCAAGTTTGTTCAAATCGGATCCATAGGTTAATATATGGGCTCGCTATGGTAGCCCAAATTTGAACTTTACAATTTCTCTTCTTCAGATCCAACAGTCAGAATGCTTTCATATTTGGTACACAACATCTCTAGGGAAGTCAGATTTAACTGTGTTCAAATCAAGAGCCTGGGTTAATATTTGGGCTCTCTATGGGAGCCAGAATTGGCCATTTTGCTGAAGAATTAAAAATTTTGTATTCAGTACCCTCTAGAGGTACTAAGATTAATCCACATAGGTTGTATCAAGGGGCTTCATAGAGGAGCTCTACATTTTACTTATGATCAACTGAAGAAAAGGCATGATGCCCAGATTATTTTTGTCACTCCTGAGGGACTCAAGGATTGACAGTGTAGCCTATGGAGATGGCTTGCTTAATGTAGACTCATTCTTGGACTCTGTTTAAATTGTGTTCTGTACAAGATGAGCGCTTCAGGCCACGTGGAGCCTCTTGTTTTTAGCTCAACTTGACAAAGTCAAGCTGAGCTATTGCCATCACTTCTCATCCGTCGGCATACGTACGTTAGTACGTACGTACATTAGTACGTACGTACATTAGTACGTACGTCCACAATTTCCTTTGGCACACCTCACAGGTCGCATTTATGATCAGATTACTTTGAAACTTTGTGTGCTTGTTCGGGGTGACCTCTAGATGGGAGCTATCAAATTTTCAATTTCTGTCAAAAATTGTTGCCGCGGCCAACGTTCTTAGAACTTAGTTTAGTCAAACCACAATATTTCCCTTTGGCACACCCTACAGGGCACATTTATGAATTGATTTCTTTGAAACCTGGTATGCTTATTTAGGGTGACCTCTAGATGGGAGCTATCGATTTTCTTCAATTTCCGGCAAAAAATGTTGCCACGGCCAACGTTTGTAGAACTTAGTTTAGTCAGACCTCAATATTTCTCTTTGGCACACCCTGCAGGACACATTTATGATCAGATTGCTTTGAAACCTGGTATGCTTGTTTGGGGAGACCTCTAGATGGGACCTATCGATTTTCTTTAATTTCTGTCAAAAAATGTTGCCGCGGCCAACGATCTTAGAACTTAGTTTAGTCAGAAGACTCAATATTTCCCTTTGGCACACCCTACAGGGTACATTTATGATCGGATTGCTTTGAAACCTGGCATGCTTGTTTGGGGTGAACTCTAGATGGAGCTATCGATTTTCTTCAATTTCCGTCAAAAAATGTTGCCGCGGCCAACGTTCTTAGAACTTAGTTTAGTCAAACCACAATATTTCCCTTTGGCACATCCTACAGGGCACATTTATGATTTGATTGATTTGAAACCTGGTATGCTTATTTAGAGTGACCTCTAGATGGGATCTATCGATTTTCTTCAATTTCCGGCAAAAAATGTTGCCACGGCCAACGTTCGTAGAACTTAGTTTAGTCAGACCTCAATATTTCCCTTTGGCACACCCTACAGGGTCCATTTATGATCAGATTGCTTTGAAACCTGGTATGCTTGTTTGGGGAGACCTCTAGATGGGAGCTATCGATTTTCTTCAATTTCTGTCAAAAAATGTTGCCGCTGCCAACGTTGTTAGAACTTAGTTTAGTCAAAAGACTTAATATTTTCCTTTGGCACACCCTACAGGGTACATTTATGATCGGATTGCTTTGAAACCTGGCATGCTTGTTTGGGGTGACCTCTAAATGGGAGCTATCGATTTTCTTCAATTTCCGTCAAAAAATGTTGCCGCGGTCAACGTTTTTAGAACTCAGTTTAGTCAGACCACAATATTTCCCTTTGGCACACCCTACAGGGCACATTTATGCTTTGATTGCTTTGAAACCTGGTATGCTTGTTTGGGGAGACCTCTAGATGGGAGCTATCGATTTTCTTCAATTTCCGTCAAAAAATGTTGCCGCAGCCAACGTTCTTAGAAATTAGTTTAGTCAGAAGACTCAATATTTCCCTTTGGCACACCCTACAGGGCACATTTATGATCGGATTGCTTTGAAACGTGGCAGGCTTGTTTGGGGTGACCTCTAAATGGGAGCTATTGATTTTCTTCAATTTCCATCGAAAAATGTTGCCGCAGCCAACATTCTTAGAACTTAGTTCAGTCAGACCACAATATTTCCCTTTGGCTCACCCTACAGGGCACATTTATGATCGGATTGCTTTGAAACCTGGTATGCTTATTTATGGTGACCTCTAGATGGGAACTATCGATTTTCTTCCATTTCCGTCAAAAAATGTTGCCACGGCCAACGTTCTTAGAATTTAGTCTAGTCAGACCACAATATTCCCCTTTTGTACACCCTACAGGGCACATTTATGATCGGATTGCTTTGAAACCTGGCATGCTTGTTTGGGGAGGCCTTTAGATGGGAGCTATCGATTTTCTTCGGTTTCTGTCAAAAAATGTTGGCACTGGCAAAAAAAATGACATTGGTACCAATGATCTTCAATTTTGCCATTTCATTTATAACTTACCAAGTTCAAGTTTGTCAAGTTGAGCTACAGTGTCATTGACACTTTCATTTAAGGTGAGCAATAGGCGAGCACATAAATCGCTCTCTTGAAAATGCCAGGCCTGCACAATGCAGACATTGAGAAATGTGCTAGATGCACCACATATGGAATGTGGCCTGTGTGTAAGAACATCATAGAAGAACACGTTTGATTGGCTAGTTACGCATCTGATTGACATTATGACATGAATGAAATGATATGACACAAAAGATGATGTGTTCCCATCATTACAATCTTGTACAGACACTTTTCTCTTAAGATGTAACCTCCAAAATTGGCAACATGGGTATAAACATTTGACTAAACTGACTTTATTTCCACATTGCAGTCACGATTAACCAGTGAGGTGAAAAAAGTGACCTTAAACACCAATTTTGACAGCCAGCATCACCTCATGTCAGACAGTTTCACAAGTGGAGGAAGCCGGAGTACCCGGAGAGAACCACAAAGCAATGGTCAGCAACTGCCAGACTCTCCAACATTCTAATTCCACACAAGGAGGGTTATCATTGGTTGAAGACAAGTGCACCATCGATGTTCAGTACACCCTAGTACACAACGCCATCGTGCTACAAATGGGAATCATGGTAATACAATTTCAAACACATGCTAGGTGGAATTTTTTAACCTTTTGCCTAACACAGTATTTTTAAAGTTAAATTAAATTTCACATTTTTTGAAAACAAATTTCACAATTTTCCAATAAAACCATACAAATATGGATATCCTTAGAACCAGCAGCTCGACGAACTGGTTCTAATAGTATCCATATTTGTATGGTTTTGTGAAAATGTTTGACTCCATAAAAAATTTCAATAATAAAATTCAATCTGCAGTTTTTCCCATCATGCAACTAGGTATTTGATATATCAGTGATGGTCCATGCCGTTGTGGTATTGTAGGACTCCAGTACACAAAGCTATGTTTGGGACTAACATACCTTTACATTGAGAAAAGTGCACATTTTTTGCTTCATAATATTTAACAAACAAATTTCCCTGCCAGGCCATTTATTTATTTATTGGGGTTTAATGACACTTTCAACAGCCAGGGTCACCTCATGTTGGACAGATTTATGGGTGGAGGAAGCCAGAGTACCTGAAGAGAACCACTGAGCAATGGCGAGCAACAGTCAAACTCCCCAGCGTACTAACTCCACACAAGCAGGGTTAACATTGGTTGAAGACAACTGCATCTTCGATGTGCAGTACGCCTTATTACACAACATCGCTGTGCCACCACATGGGCAGTTGGGATTAAGTGCCTTGCCCAAGGACACAACGTGGTTTCTGCAGGTGGGATTCGAACCGAGGACATCTCAGCTTGCAGCCTACATCTCTACTGACTGAACCACCCTGCACCCCCTGGCAGGCCATACTTATCAACAAGAAATTTGTTTGAAATATTAATTTCTTATGCTTTGATTAGACCCTGCTTCCACTAAATTGAAAAATTAAGTATTGTGTATATAGTGGAGCCCACTTAATTGGATATGTCTTAACTGAATAACCCTGTTAATGGAATATAATTTCCCAACACAAAACCATTTACCATACCTCCAGTAGAAATTTGACCTGTTAATTGAATATAGGTTATAGAGTAAACTCCTGTTAATTGAATAAAAAATATTGTAACCTGTCGAGAAATTGCCCTGACTCTCCCCAGTTTTCCTTTGTTTATGGACCTATTTGACCTCAGTACATCCAATACAGGCATTTAATCAATTATATCTTGTTCAATCAAGATATAATAGAATAAACGTTAATTTTATCTCTAGGATACAAGAAAGTGCCAAGTCCCTGTTAATTGAATAATCCTGTTAATTGCATAATTTTCAATGGCTATTCAATTAACAGGGTTCCACTGTATCTCGTTTAACCCTTTTCCCCAGGAAAGGGCCACATCCACCTGAGTTATTTACAAATTAAGCAGTTGAAAAAATATATTTTTCAAAAAATTCAGCAAAACCATATCATGTGACCCCAACCCCCCCCCCTCCCACCCCTCTCCATTGGAATGCACTTCTGAGTTCTTTCAAATGAGGGGTCACATGATATGATTTTGTTGAAATGTTTTGAAAAACTTGAAAAAAAGGGTAATTAATATAATGTATTTTGATATCGTGCAAAAGGTAGAAGGTCAATTGTGCCATTTGTTACAATGAATTAAATCCAAATTTGTTATTAAAAATTATGTAATTTGCAAAATTCTAATTAATGAATACTAATGTTGGGATATGGCTGTTCAGTTAACCCTTTACCTAACGAATCGCCCGCATCCGCCCGCGTAATATGCAAATTCAGCAGCTGAAAAAATATTATTTTTCGAAAAATTTCAACAAAACCATATCATGTGACCCCTCTTTGGAACGAGCTCGTCGAGCTCGTTCCAAAGAGGGGTCACATGATATGGTTTTGTTGAAATTGTTTGAAAAAATTTAAAAAATGATATTTAAAATAATAAATTTTTAAATCGTCTGCGTTGGGTAAAGGGTTAATAGTGTTACTGTTTTAAAAATGTTTTCACATCTGGGGCCATGTGTGATCCACAAATTTCTAGAAGGGGATGGTTGTTCAAGTTAGGGGGATTGTCTTGGAAAATCTGAAATGTTTATCTTATTGAAATCTAACAACAATTACACAATGAATTAGTTTCTGTACATTATGATCACAGACAAAAATGTCTTTGTGCTTAATGACGAAATAACACCAAAATCTGATTGTTGATTGTTGTAATGGGCTACACTACACATTTATTCAAGTCCTTTAAAAATTAGTACAGTACAGTGTAGCCAAAATCATAGCTGATAACATTATTATGCTTGAACAAATTTTAATTATGCTTGAACAAATTTTACTTTAATTACATCTATATACAAAGGACATCCCTCCCTTGACATGTCATCTATGGGCGGATATAAAGCGCCAAGGAGGAAGGAGGGGTGGTGGAGGCAAGATATACAAGATGGCTGTCCAGATGAAAATAATTCAAGAATGACTTCTTTGCCGATCACGCTGAATATTACATGACCGAATCACTCATTAATTATGCGCGTGTTGACCAATGTCCATTGGCGGATACAAAAACAAAAGCACTATATCGATAACAGCTAATTACTTCAGCGTAATCATCCGCGGAACACCTGCATCGTTTCACGGTTTCAGTACAGCTGTGATCAGGAATAAGTGAGGGCATTTGATCCACAAAGGAGATCAAAGCACCACGCCACGGGAACCGTTAGGCACAAAGAAATTGGCTTCCGTCATCAGCACAAATCAGTATGGCATGGGATGCCATACTGTTATTTGTGCTTAATGACGGAATAACACCAAAATATGATTGTTGTAATGGGCTACACTACACATTTATTCAAGTCCTTTAAAAATTAGTACAGTACAGTGTAGCCAAAATCATAGCTGATAACATTATTATGCTTGAACAAATTTTAATTATGCTTGAACAAATTTTACTTTAATTACATCTATTTAAAGGTATATTTCACTGTGAAGGTGAAGAAAAGGGGTAGTGGAGCAGCATCACCCCCCCCCCCCCCCACAACAAAAATAAAAAATATAAACGAGCAAATAATGAGCATAACATCAACAAAAAACAACCTGCCAATCACCCGGGGGAGCTAGCAATGCAAAGAATGAGCATAACTCAACAAAAACACACTGCCAATCAAAGGAGATGGCAAAGCCACGCACGAGGAGGGGGGGGGGGGGCGGCGTGCCAGGAAAAGCATGGAAGAACAGAAAGTGTTGAGCCCCCCCCCCCCCAAACGGACTAGGTGGCCTACGAAACGGACAGTCGGTTGAAACAATGCAGGATGGCGCCCCGCAGACCCCGGACATATTTCGCCATGCCCTGGGAGGTAAAATGCACCCCGTCCACGAGAAAATGCTGAACTGCGTGTTCCAAACGCGCCTGTCCGTACAAATAGCAGCCGGGGTTGACATCGAGGAAATGGCCGAGCATGGAATTAACTAAATCGATGTCTTCGTTGAAACGCACTACGGATAACCCCGGGCGGGTACGGGAACGCCGCGAAACCACAGTGCGGCGAAAGAGCCGATTAACATAGACCCATGACACTCCGAAGGTAGCCCATAGCCGTGAAGCCAAATCATCAATTTGACACGCAACCACCTCAGGGGGAGACGAACCCAGGTCATTAGCTCCAATTTGTAGAAGAACCAGATGGGGTTTATAAGTTCGAAGAGTAACCTGAACTCTCTCCGACAGTGTTGCAACAGAGGCGCCAGGTAAGCCAAAAAATTCTACACGAACTAAACGACCGTTGTGTTGGGGCAGACGGAGGTGCGCAGAAAAATCAAAATGACGTGGAAAATGACGAGTTTCCAAATCACCACTAAACAGATAGGCACCCGCCCGCTGAATAAAGGAATGACCGATGATCAAAACCCGTAACATGATGGTAAGCATATAAGTGTAATAATGTACTTACCCAAAACAGTTGAAAGAATGATGCACTGTGAAGAAATCAAAAACAAGGTGATGGCAAGATATACAAGATGGCTGTCCAGATGAAAATAATTCAAGAATGACTTCTTTGCCGATCACGCTGAATATTACATGACCGAATCACTCATTAATTATGTGCGTGTTGACCAATGTCCATTGGCGGATACAAAAACAAAAGCACTATATCGATAACAGCTAATTACTTCAGCGTAATCATCCGCGGAACACCTGCATCGTTTCACGGTTTCAGTACAGCTGTGATCAGGAATAAGCGAGGGCATTTGATCCACAAAGGAGATCAAAGCACCACGCCACGGGAACCGTTAGGCACAAAGAAATTGGCTTCCGTCATCAGCACAAATCAGTATGGCATGGGATGCCATACTGTTATTTGTCAGATTGCTGAAAAGTTTGTATAACACAACTTTGTTTTCATTTCAGAAAGTGGCTGGCATCTCTACTGTTAAGAAAACCAAATACACAAGATTAATTTTGATAAGATATAAGAGCCATGACATTTAGACTGGGGCCGAATTATCAGTTAGGAAAGGCATGAGAGGTAAGTAAACTTAGTTATAATTAAAAAAATATATACTTCCTGACATTTGGAGATCTCTCTAAATCTAAAATGTCATTAAAACCAGTCACTGAGAAATATATTTTTTAATAACAAGTCAGAATATTATCTTAAATTTTTAGAAGAAAAGTTACTTGGAAACTTGGAGACGTTTTCATGTGCAAAGTTTTATGACACCAAAGTCATATCATGTGACCCACTCATTGGAATGAGCTTGATGAGCTCATTCCAAATAAGGGTCACATGATATGGTTTGGGTGAAATTTTTTGAAAATTTGAAAAATTTATTATTAAAATAACAAATTTTGATATCATTTGCATTGGTTAAAGGGTTAAAAAAAAATCAGTTGTCATCTGTTGTTGGGAAAGGAGTCAACACTTCGGCCAAATTAACCCTTTTACTGCATGCCCACTTTATCCATATATGGACGACCTCTGTGTATGCCTCTATGCGAGGAAGTTTAATAACATTTATGACATACTTGAAACTCTATATATCATCTGATTAATTGTTGGAAAGTGCTTTCTGAACCTTTTCCAACAATAAATCAGATGGTAGATTTGATCTGCGCTTGCTAGAAAGTACAGATAATCAACATAAAATGGGTAACAGTAGTCGCTTTGGGCAGCATAAGTGTTAAACAAATGCTGAGCTAAGTATGTACAAAAGTGTCTACATTGCTTGTTACTGGTTTTAGCAAGGCCTGTCGTTTTGAGGTGAGCCCTCTGTGGACTGTTTGATTTGAAAATAAGTAGAGTGGGAAATGCCCACCTACTGAAAATTTGGTATAAACTAACAGATTCTGAAAGATGGGGTAGAACAATAAATCTTTGTTTGACAAAATTTGTTCACCTGTATTTTTAGCTCACCTGGCCATCATTTGGCATCTGTCGTCGTTTGTAAACTTTTCCCATTTTCGTCTTCCTTTCTGGAACCGCTGAACTGAAGGGAACCAAACTTGGCAGGAATGGTCTATGAAAGGTCCTCTACAAAGGATCCTCATTTTGTTCCTATCAGATGAAAAACATGTCTGCCAGAGGAATTCTTTGATTCTGATTGGTGGATTTTCAAAAATCTTTTCCTCTGAAACTACAAGGCCAAATATTTTGAAACTTCTCATGGTTTGTGACTGGGGTACCCTCTACCAGCAATCCTCATTTAATGTTGATCGGGTTGCAAACATGGCCACGATTGTGGCTTATAGTTCCTGTAGAAACCCTATGGGAAATCACGTTTTCATCTTCTTCTCTGGAATTACTGAGCGGATGTGAACCACATGGCAAGAATGGTATATGGGAGGTACTCTACAAATTCTTCTCATTTTGTTCCTGTCGGTTAGAAAACATGGCCACCAGAGGCATTCTTTGATTCTGATTGTTGGATTTTGAAAAATCTTCTCCTCTGAAACTACAAGGCTGAATGTTTGAAACTACACATGATTGATGGCTGGGACACCTACCAATGATCCTCATGTAATGTTGATCATGTTGCAAACATGGCCACAATTGCAGTTAATAGTTACCATGGAAAGCCTATGGGAAATCACATTTTTATCTTCTTATCTGAAACTACTTGGCCAGTGTAAACCATACTTGGCACAAATAATGTATGGAAAGTCCTCTGATAACAATCATCATTCTGTTTTGCACAGATGAAGTAGCATGGCAGCCAGCTGCATTCCTTGATTTTGATTAGAATAACTGAAAGACATGTAGTTCTGTTAGGTGAGCAATTACAAGCTCTTGAGAGCCTCTTCTTCTTGTTACAGTTTATGGGAGAGTGCCTGTGGGCACTCTCCCATAAATTTTAACAAAGACAATCCATACAGACAAAACAGTTTCAATCTGAATATAAAATGGGGCACATCCACAGAATAGGAAGCCTTAAGTTGGAGCACCTGCACTTCAAAATAAAGCCCAAATATGGGCTTCCAGCACTCTACGAGTTGAGGGTCAGGGAATAGTTCCTGAACTTCTACTACACATCACACCTTGTGAGTTTATCAGTTTAGCAGTGATTTCTAGACAAATTTTAGCCCTTTGTCCTGAAAAATTATCTCCCCTGTGCATTCTTCCTTGAGCACTCAGCCGGTAGGCTACATTTATCTTGGCAGTGTTTTTACATCATTGTTGGCTGCCCATCATTGTTGGCTGCCTATATTAAGTCACCTGCAGCTGTGTACATGTACACACGGTAGTTATTATCAATAAATTAATTTGAGACTTTAAGGGTTAACTGCCTCTAGAGGTAGCTAAGACTTGACTAAAAATCAGTGTCAAGGTAATTTTGCTATCATCCATAGAACCTGTTCTTGACTATATGTTGAGGTACCTGCTCTGAGACCACAGAGTAGAGTTTGTCAAACTGGACAAAGAACTTTGACAGTTAACAGCTCCCAGTGGATGGTATTGAACAAAAAACAATGATGCAGGGTTTTGCATAATAGTGAAATGACTGTTATACTATGGAGGCATTAGTCACTCACCTGTAAATTTTCAAAACAACAGGCCTTTATACTAGAGCCCTGCAAAGCTTCGAGATTGGATTCAGTTTTGAATCTGAAGTTAGCATTCAGTTCGATTCAAAATCGGCTGTCTGATTCAACGGCCGATTCATTTTCCTTTGCATCTTTTTCACTGGAATTTTGCTTGGTATCAGTCATCATAGTCGTCTCACAAAATGTATAGTTGAGATAGAAATTTTACATAAATAATGTTGAAAATAAAGACTGAGTGTTATTTTCACTGTATTAACATAAAAAGCATCTGAACCCATGCCACCATCCATGCTAATTCCAATTTCACTAGTCTTTACCACTGCTGAAAGCAAATTTAAAGTTCCCAAGCAATATTGACATGAGCTCAACGGTTGCTTGTGGGTAGCCCCTTGCAGTGCCCAGTACAGAATTCTTGTACCTGCTTCTGTTTTTTAACAAAATCCATACTTGGGAATATTACAACTACATCATCAAGGCATGCGTTTGAAGTTGGAATATTTTATCAGTCGGGACTTCAAGACACCAGTGTTCGCATGAGAACTATAAGGTTCTATCTTCCAGTGGAAGATAGAACCTTATGGTTCTCACACGATGACATTTATTTGATTCAAAGTTCTATCTGATTTCAAATAACAGACTTGATTTGATTGAGATTAGATTTGAATCGAAAATGTGATTCGCAGAGTCCCAAACCCAAATAGGGCCCTACTTTATACCATGATTGCTGTGTGTAATTCAAGGCTACATGATACAATACACACACAGAACGTATGTCAATTTGTCAATACGACAGTGTCAATGTGGAAGGATAGAATGAGTGGTGCAGCCTCAAGTTCTCTCCTTCTGCAATAGCATGAGTGCCATATTGATGAACACATTCACACATTGTGGTATTCTGTGTTTATTACATGCCTCTATGACATAAAATCCATTAATTCAAACATCACACAGAGAAAATTTTAAACTTTAAAACTCTTTGTTATTTTTTGACCGAAGTATTTGATTTAGTTACCAGTTAATTTTCTCACAATATCTTACTAAACTTACCTTGCTAAGAGTTTGATATCTGAAAAAAATACTCATGCAGGGTTTAATCTAGGCCCTTTTGTGGCCAAAATAAGGCCCCATTCCCAATGGGGTACATGCTATGAAATTCTCAACTTCTGGCACAAAACACTATTCCCCCCAAACTTGTACAGCTTAAGCAGGTTACATAGCCATTGTGCTCTTCTGATAGTTAATTCTAATACAGTGATACCCATTTTAACCTGTATTCCCTCTGGAAAATAGCTTCCGGGTGAATTTATATTTAGATGACCAATTGAATAATTTTCCCAAGACAAGAAAAAGGCCCTTGGATCAAACCCTGACTGATGTTACAAATCATCTTTGTATAATAATTTAGAACACTAACAGTTAATTTTCTCCTTCAAAATGCCATTTGGCAGTATTTGTTTGAAGGTACTGGCTGATTGTGAAAGCCTTTGTTTCATCACAAAAAATCTACTGATCCTCTGTTTATATGTCATCAGTGTGAAGGTACTTGCTGATTGTTCCAAAGAGCCTGTTACTGACTGATTTATTTATCTTCAGTACAACTCATTATGAATATAACTATAAATATAACCCATTCTATTTTGTTTGGTAGAGCTTCAAGAGCCGTTGTCAAACAAAAGTATGATACATTATATACTACTCAAAGTTTGCTAAGCACCAAGTACATCCAACTACCTGTTTTATGTTTTAGTTGAAATATTGTAATGAAAAGTGTATATATTTTTCATTTAATTAGATCTTTAATGATTCAAGTACAGAAATTAAGATTTGATTTGTGTTTGACAATATTTTTTAGCTTTTGAATACGATATCCATGGAAAATGGATAGTACTGGTAAAAGAGGAAATTTTGCAATATGCCAAAAAAGTTGTCGGAGTGAACTGGTATGGCTTCAGTATCGAATATGAGACCCATTACTGTTAATTACAGCTTGACAATGCCTTCTCATGCTCCCAGTCAGGTTCCTGGTGGTCCTTTGTAGGATGTTGTTCCATTCTTGAACCAGCATGGCTTCAGGCTCCTGGACACTTCTTGGCTGGACTGGACGGGCTGAAATTGAAAGCTGCAATTCATTCCAGACATGTTCGATTGGACTGAGGTCGGGGGATCTTGCTGGCCAGTCCATACGCTCAATCCCCTCCCTCTGTCCGTACTCCTCGACAGCATGGGCAACATGAGGCTGAGCATTATCGTCCATCAGAATGAATCTGTCACCCACTGCACCTGCATACAATCTGACGTGGACATCCAGGATCTCATCAATATACTGTTGTGCAGTCAATGTACCACGTTCAAGGACACAGAGCTCTGTACGTCCATCCCAGCTGATACCACCCCAGACCATGATTGACCCTCCACCATAGCAGTCATGCTCGCCTGGGCTTCTCCATACCCTAGAACGCCTCTCTGTGTGGTCTAGGCAGTACCTTGGCTCATCTGTAAAAAGGACAGGTCGCCAATCTTCTCTGGTCCATCCAACATGGTCCATGGCCCATTCGTATCATGCCTGGCAGTGGTTCTGGGACAGTGGAATGCGAATACATGGTCTTCTCAATCGGAGACCACCTTCGTCAACCTTGCCTGGATAGTCTGCGTCGAAACATTTATCCCGGATGCATTCTGAAGGTCACTGCAAAGCTGGGTTTCTGTGGCAAAGCGGTTCCTATGGGCCTGAATGATCAAAAACCGGTCTTCAGCTGCAGATGTTGCCCTGTCTCTGCCACCACCATGCCGTCTTACTGGGGTGCCATACTGTTGAAATCTTGCCCAAGCTCTGGTGATCACCGTATGGTGCACACCAAGAGCTTCACCAACCTGACGATAGGTAGCCCCTTGCTCCACCATCCCTACAGCGGCCACATTTCTGCTTCAGACAAATTTCTTCTTACATTTGCATTTGCCATATTCAATCATTAAATCACAAGGGTTTGTGTTGAAATGAAGATTGAATACCCTACACATGTCATGTACATGTAGACAGTACACGAAAACATCATGAAAATCAAGGGGTACATGCTTTCCATGACTGTCACGAAAAGTCTGCCTGTCAAGAGAGCTAATGTAAACACTGGGGACCATCTCAATACATTCCTCAATCATATCCACCAAAAATATCGCAAATATGTCACAAGAAAATTTCACAATGATATGTCAAATATTTGGTGCTTAGCAAACTTTGAGTAGTATATTTAGTCTACAGCACTGACTATTTTCTTCAAAGTGAATGAACTTGCAGTATAGTTGCTGTGGACTGGTCGTAATCCATGTGTGGTCAGTAATGTCCATTCATGTGTTTACCAGGTAATAAAAATCATCATCAGCAAGATTTTAATTAATGAGGCACCAGGTGCTTCATTAATTAAATTTTTGATGACTATTCCTATAATTAATATTGACACCCCATGGAAAGTGACCAGTCCATGGCGGATGTACTGTAGAGAGGAAATGAATTAGTTATTGAATTATATTCCAGGGTATATGAAAATTTACACTAGTTTGATACACCTTTCAGCTGTGCCTCAAGATGTATCAGTTATCAAACCAGAGTAAATGTTCAGTCAACCTGGTGGAATATACATGGATTACTAACAGCATCAATGAAAATTTCTTCCATTTTATTTTAATTTTAAGACAACACAATAAACAAAAAGTGAGGAGATTAAATAATAATTTAATCCTTATGTCTCCACAAACATAAAGTAGATTCATCCATTTTAATAATTTTCTGCAGGACAATACCATTTAGAAAGAAACTCAGTGTGGAGGGGTAAAAAAACTTGTCCGTCTAATAACCAATTGATATTCCTGAACTCCTGCAAGAAAATATATCACAGCAGGTTACATTACATTCAAATGAAAATCTTCAATAGTGTGCACAATTACATAGAGAGTTAGCTCCCTTGATATAGAGGCAGAGCACATTTGCAGTCATACAAAATCTTCTGTTGTTTGTATTATAACTGCAATATAATATTGGATGCATTCAACTTGGATATTTTTGTGTCTCTCTTGGTCTCTCAGAATTTCTGGAAACTCCTTGATTTTGAAAGCGAAAATTCCAGGCCCCCTGTGTCTCCTTACATGTTTTTCTAGTGGCTAAACCTCCTGGAAATCACCTTAAATTTTGTCATTATTCTTTGACACTGTGGGGTATAATCCATGCAAGCAACAAAATATTTATTTAGTAGATTTGGTAGTAAAGGTAAGCTATTGTCATGGCATGTGTGAATGTCTGTGAGTCTGTGCATCTGTGAGTCTGTTCACAATTTGTTCAGCACAGGCTACAGCCCACAGTTCTTTTCCGATCATCACAAAACTCCATATGCCTAGATGAGAACGGCTACAGGTTGCATATTTACGCATCAACTTTTAGCTCACCTGAACAACCTCAAGGGGATCTTTAGTGATAACTTTCTGTCTGTCATCTGTCCTTCTGTCCGTCATCCATCTGTCATGAACTTTACATTATCGACTTAAACTACTGGACTGAATTGAACCATATTTGACAGGCATATTCTTCATCATATGCCAATTGAAGTTTGTTCAAATAAAGTTGCCACATCCAAGGGGGACCCCACAAGGAGCATAATTCTTTTAGAACCCCCTCTCCCCCCCCCCCCCCCCCAAAAAAAAAAAAAAAAAAAAAGAATTCCAAAAATCTTCTTCCCCAGAACCACTGATCAGAATCTTTTGGTATTTGGTAACTGGTATCATTAGAAGGGTCAAATTCAAGTTTGTTCAAATTGAGACCCTAGGTATCTATTTGGACTTCCTGTGGGACCAAATTTTAACTTAGTGCTCTATGAGGAATTTTCTTTAAGAATCCTCTTCTTCAGATCTACTGTTCGAAATCGTCTGATATTTGGTATACGGCATCCTTATGGGGGCCAGATTCATATTTGTTCAACTCAAGTCCCTGAGTCCATATTTGGACATCTTATGGGAGCTCAAATTTTAACCTGGTGCAATATGAGGAATATTCTTCAAAAGTCTTCTTCTTTAGATCCACCAGTCATATTCTTTTGATATTTGTGTACAGTATTCCTAGGGGGTTGAAATACAAATTAACTCAAATCAAGTTCCTGGAGTAATATTTAGTCTTCCTAGGGAAGCCCAAATCTTAACTTAATGCAATATAAAGAATATTCTTGAAAAAAATCGTCTTCATATTGATCAGAATTTTCTGATACTTGGTATGCTGCATACTTTTGGATATCAATTTAAGTTTGTTCAAATCAAGTCAAAGGGTTCATATTTGGAGCTCCTTATGGGAGCCCAAACCTTAACATAGTGTGATATGAGAAATTTTCAATTTCTTCACATTCACTTGTCAGAATCAATCAATATTTGGTAAACATCATCGCTGGGGGTGCTGATTCAGATTTGTTCAAATCAGATATCTCGGTCCATATTTGTGCATCTTATGTGAGCCTGAATTTTAACTTAATACAGCATGAGGCACATTGTTTGAAATTTTTCTTATTTGTACCCTCCTGTCTTAATGTTAGGCTATTTGGTATACATTATCATTGGGGGTGAGGGTGGGGGAAGGGACGGCAGATTCAAACTAGTTTATTATTTAACAACACTTTCAACAGCCAGTGTCATATCGTGTATGATATGTTTTATTTGTGAAGGAAGCTAGAGTTCCCAGAGAAAAACACCGAGCTACAGCAGGTAACTATCAGACGCTATAATTTACTGACCCCACACAAGCAAGGTTAGCATCAGTTGAAGGCATTTGTACCATTGCCATGCAATACACCTTGGCAAACTATTCCTTTATGCGCCCACTTAAGCAACTGAGATTAAGTGTCTTAACTAGTTGAGTGCTAAATTATTTTCTAAAGGTGATTTGAAACATGGGTATTTTTTTTTCACTTTTCACGGATACCAGGCTACCAGCATGAGTGAACTTAGTTTAGCAAAATTTTGTTCAGAAATAATTGTTTGGTTACAATTTACTGAAGAGTGCCAATACCACTCTCAAATAAATTGCAACCAAACAGTTGTGTAAAAGAAATCTTTCTTCTGCTGCTGAGCAAATATCAAGCACATGCGTACAGTGTAAAGCCATTAAAGTGGCTTCCAGCACTTTTTAATAGAGTTAATTATCCAAGGCTAGAATACAGATGATACAGGTCAAGATGGATCTTACAACATTTTATCAGAAGTATGACACATTAACCAGTGTGCCACCATGTGCTTCTGGCGGAAAGATTTAGTAATAATTTAATACTACAGCCTGAGAGGGCTGTGGAATGAAATTATTTCTGAATGCCCCCCAAAAACATAAAATTGGTTTGCCTATTTTGCTGCAGATAATTTTTTACAGGACTATACCATTTTGAAACTCAGTGTTGAAAAGGTTAAAATACTCATCAAGGTTGAACCCCATTTTATTTTATATTGAACTTCAACTGAAAGAAAATACATATCACAGCAGGTATATTTCATTCACGTAAAAATCTGTAAATTTGTGTGCACACATTTAATAGAGTTAACTCCCTTGAGCTATTGGAGGAGCACATTTTATCTTCTGTTCCATGCATTATTCTGTGCTAAAGACATTGAACACATGGAACATTTTTGTGCCTCCCCGATATAATCCTCTGTGTTTATATCTGCTGACTAGCCCTTACTTAGTCTAGAATGAAAAACACTAGAAACTTTCAGTTAACGGATAACTGAGTTGGAAAAAATGTAGTCCAAGGTTTGCTTTAAATATATATTAGTAAAGTTAAAAAAAATATAGCTTTAACCCTCTGCACAATGATGTCTAAAAAATCAAATTTTCAAGTCACAAATTTTTCCCATCATGCATACAGGAATTTAACCAATGAGCTCTGTCAGACATGACTGAATTGGTTAAATTCCAAGTTGCATTATAAGAATAATGCACTGTCAGACAGGGCTGAATTTGATGTAATCGACATTTACTTTACCCGTTTCTGCACTAATGGAGATGCTTTGAATTGCTAATTTCTGTCACAAATTCTACGGTCTCCCCCCTGGATATCTGTCAGCATCATTTTGAGCTCACCTGGCCCAAAGGGTCATGTGAGCTATTGCCATCACTTGGCGTCCATCGTCATCCCTCAACGTTTCACATTTTTAGCTTAACATGACAAAGTCAAGATAAGCTATTGCCATCATGCGTGCGGAAGTCTGTGAGTCTGTTCACATTTTCCTTTAGCACAGGCTACACCCTGCAGTTCTTGTCTGATCGTCACGAAATTTCATATGCAGATTTGTGGTCATGTCTAGATGAGAACGTCCCCTTTTGGTCACGATCGATCAACCAGTATGGCTGCCCGAGCCCAAAACCCGAAAACCATTAGCACAGTCTACAGGTATTTATGAAGGGATTTCATTGTAACTTGGTAGGATGCCTCTGTATAATGCCTAGATGAGAACGTCCCCTTTTGGGCATGATCTGTCAACTGTGATGGCTGCCCAATCCCGAAACCCAAAAACTTTTAGCACAGTCTGCAGGTCATGTTTAATATGGAGGGATTTCATTGTAACTTGATAGGATGACTCTTTATTATGTCTAGATGAGAATTACCCCATTTGGGCGTGATCTGCCAACTGTGACGACTGCCCGAGTCCAAAACCCGAAAACCTTTAGCACAGTCTACAGGTCATATTTATTGAGGAATTTCATTGTAACTTAGTGGGTTGACTTCATATAATGTCTAGATGAGAAAGTCCCCTTTTGGACTTGATTGAGCAACTGTGACGGCTACAGGGGCCCGAAGCCCAAAAATCTTTAGCACAGTCTACAGGTCATATCTATGAAGGAATTTCATTGTAACTTGGTAGGATGACTCCAAATAATGTCTAGATGAGAACGTCCCATTTTGATCACAATCAGTCAGCCTTGATGCGTGCCCGAGGCCAAAAACCTTTAGCATAAGCAAAAGGTCATATTTATGGAAGGATTTCATTGTTACCTGTTAGGTTGACTCCATATAATGCCTAGATGATGACATCCCCTTTTGGTCATGATTGGTCACCTGTGATGGCTACAGGTGCCCAAAGCCCGAAAACCTTGAGCACAGCCTACAGGTCATATTTATGAAGGGATTTCATTGTAACTTCGTAGGATCACTCCAGGTGATGCCCAGATGAGTTGTCCCCTTTGGATGCGATCATTCAACCATGATGGATGCCCGAGCCCATAAAAAGGTCATATTTATGGAAGGATTTCATTGTTACCTGTTAGGTTGACTCCATATAATGCCTAGATGATGACATCCCCTTTTGGTCATGATTGGTCACCTGTGATGGCTACAGGTGCCCAAAGCCCGAAAACCTTGAGCACAGCCTACAGGTCATATTTATGAAGGGATTTCATTGTAACTTCGTAGGATCACTCCAGGTGATGCCCAGATGAGTTGTCCCCTTTGGATGCGATCATTCAACCATGATGGATGCCCGAGCCCGAAAACCTTTAGCACAGTCTACAGGTCATATTTATGAAGGGATTTCATTGTAACTTGGTAGGTTGACTTCATTTAATGTCTAGATGAGAACGTCCCCTTTTGGACACAATTGGGCAACTGTGACAGCTACAGGGGCCCGAAGCCCGAAAACCTTTAGAACAGTCTACAGGTCATAATTGGGAGCGCGGTGGCTCAGTGGTAGACTGTTGGACTTCTATGCTAGAGGTCCCGAGTTCGATCCCCGACCAGGACGACCCACGTTGTGTCCTTGGTCAAGGCACTTTATCCCGGTTGCCTTCATGGGGGCACGATGAAGCCTTGTACTACGGCGTACTGCATGTCGATGGTGCACATGTCTTCAACCGCTGTGACCGTGCTTGAGCGGAGCTTGAACAGAGTTAGAATGTTGAGGAGCTGACAGTTGCTTGTCGATGCTCGGTGGTTCTCTCTGGGTACTCCGGCTTCCTCTACCTGTAAAGCTGTCACGGTCATGATTAGCCATTGTGCATAAGTATGTGACCTTAAACACCAGTAAATAAATAAATAACAGGTCATAATTATGAAGGGATTTCATTGTAGCTTGGTAGGATGACTCCAAATAATGTCTAGATGAGAACATCCCCTTTTGGTCGTGATCATTCAGCCTTTATGGCTGCCCGAGATCAAAGACCTTTAGCATAGTCTATAGGTCATATTTATGGAAGGATTTCCTTGTAACTTGTTAGGTTGATTCCATATAATGCCTAGATGATGACATCTCCTTTTGGTCGTGATTGGTCAACTGTGATGGCTACAGGTACCCGAAGCCCGAAAATCTTGAGCACAGTCTACAGGTCATATTTATGAAGGGATTTCATTGTAACTTCGTAGGATCACTGCAGATGAGAATGTCCCCTTTTGGTTGCGATCAGTCAACCATTATGGCTGCCCGAGCCCAAAGCCCGAATACCTTTAGCACAGTCTACAGGTCATATTTATGAAGGGATTTCATTGTAAGTTGGTAGGTTTGACTTCATATAATGTCTAGATGAGAACATCCCCTTTTGGACACGATTGGGTAACTGTGATGGCTGCAGGGGCCGAAAACCTTTAGAACAGTTTACAGGTCATAATTATGAAGGAATTTCATTGTAGCTTGGTAGGATGACTCCAAATAATGTCTAGATGAGAATGTCCCGTTTGGTCGCGATCATTCAGACTTGATGGCTGCCCGAGCCCAAAATCTTTAGCATAGTCTGTAGGTCGTATTTATGGAAGGATTTCATTGTAACTTGTTAGGTTGACTCCATATGATGCCTAGATGATGACATCCCCTTTTGGTCGAGATTGGTCAACTGTGACGGCTACAGGTGCCCAAAGCCCGAAAATCTTGAGCGCAGTCTACAGGTCATATTTATGAAGGGATTTCATTGTAACTTCGTAGGATCACTCCAGATGATGCCTAGATGAGAATGTCCCCTTTTGGTTGTGATCATTCAACCATGATGGCTGCCCGAGCCCAAAGCCCAAAAACCTTTAGCACAGTCTTCAGTTCATATTTATGAAGGGATTTCATTGTAACTTGGTAGGTTGACTTCATATAATGTCTAGATGAGAACAGCCTCTTTTGGACACCATTAGGCAACTGTTACGGCTACAGGGGCCTGAAGCCCGAAAACCTTTAGCACAGTCTACAGGTGATAGGGATTTCATTGTACCTTGGTAGGATGGCTCCAAATAATGTCTAGATGAGAACGTCCCCTTTTGGTTGCGATCATTCAGCCTTGATGGCTGCCGAACCCAAAACCCCAAAACCTTTAGCATAGTCTATAGGTCATATTTATGGAAGAATTTCATTGTAACCTGTTAGTTTGACTCCATATAATGCCTCGATGATGACATCCTCTTTTGGTCATGATTGGGCGACTGTGACGGATTCAGGGGCCCGAAGCCCGAAAACCTTGAGCACAGTCTACAGGTCATATTTATGAAGGGATTTCTTTGTAACTTCGTAGGATCGCTCCAGATGATGCCCAGATGAGAATGCCCCCTTTTGGTTGCGATCATTCAACCATGATGGCTTCCCGAGCCCAAAGCCCCAAAACCTTTAGCACAGTCTACAGGTCATATTTATGAAGGGATTTCATTGTAACTTGGTAGGTTGACTTCATATAATGTCTAGATGAGAACGTCCCCTTTGGATGCAATTGGGAAACTGATGGCTACAGGGACCCGAAGCCCGAAAACCTTTAGCACAGTCTACAGGCCATATTTATGAAGGGATTTCAATGTAACTTGATAGGATGACTCGTTTTGGAATAATTTCACTGTAACTTGGTAACTTTCGTTGATATACGTTAACTTGAGGGCCACATACATTAACTGTGAGGTCATATTAACCCATCCCTCAACTCTTTAGTACAGTGTACACCTCATATTATTAGCTCATCTGACCTAAAATGCCATATGAGCTTTTCTCATCACTTGGCGTCCGTCGTCGTCCATCGGTCATTGGTCGTCGTCCATCGGTCATTGTCCGTCGTCCGTCATCCGGCGTCCGTAAACTTTTCACATTTTCATCTTCTCTGTAACCGATGAGCCGGTGTGAACCAAACTTGGCAGGAATAGTCTATGGGAGGTCCTCAACAAACGATCCTCATTTTGTTCCCGTCAGATAAAAACATGGCCACCAGAGGCATTCTTTGATTCTGATAGGTGGAATTTACATTATCGACTTATCATAAACCACTGGACCAAATTTTACCCAATTTGACACACATGCTCCTTATCATATGTTAATTGAGGTTTGTTCAAATAAAGTTCAAATAAAGTTGCCATGCCCACAGGGAGCAGCACAAGAGGCATTACTCTCATAGCACCCATAAATTGTTTTCCAAAATTAAAAAAGTCTTCTTCTACTAAGAATCTTCGGACATTTGGTATATAACATCTCTAGGGGGTCAGATTTAAGTTTGTTCAAATCGAATCCCATGGTTAATATTTGGGCTCCCTGTGGGAAACCAAATTTTAACTTCTAGCAATATGAGGAAATTTCTTTAAAAATCTTCTTCAGATCCACCAGTCAGAATCCTTTTCATATTTGGTATACAACATCTCTAGGAGGGTCAGATTCAAGTTTGTTCAAATCAGGTTATAATATTTGGGCTCTCTATTGGAGCCCAAAGTTTAACTTAGTGCAATATGTGGAAATTTCATTAAAATCAGTCAGAATCCTTTCATATTTAGTTTACAACATCTCTATGGGGGTGGGGGTTGGGGGGGGGGGAGTAGATTCAATTTTGGGGGCACAGTGGCTCAGTAGGTCGAGGTGCAGGCTGCAAGCCAAGATGTCCTTGGTTCAGATTCCACATGTGGCAACCGCGTTGTGTCCTTGGGCAAGACACTTCACCCCCATTGCCCATGTGGAGGCATGGTGACCTTGTGTACTAAGGCGTACTACACGTCGATGGTGCACTTGTCTTCAACCAATACTAACCCTGCTTGTGTGGAGTTAGTATGTTGGGGAGCTGACAGTTGCTCGCTGTTACTCGGTGGTTCTCTCTGGGTACTCTGGGTTCCTTCACCCGTAAAACTGTCGTGGTCATGTTTTTAGGCATTGTGCAGAAATATGTGACCTTAAACACCAATAAATAAATAATTATATAAATAGTTAGATTCAAGTTTGTTCAAATCAAGTCCCTCGGGTTTATATTTAATGCAATATGAGGGAATTTCTTTAAAAATCTTCTTCTTCAGATCCACCAGTCAGAATCCTTTCATATTTGGTATATAACACCTCTAGGATGGTCAAATGGAAGTTTTTTCAAATCGGTCCCTGGGTTAATATTTGGGCTCCCTATTGGAGTCCAAAGCTTAACTTAGTGCAATATGAGGAAATTTCTTTAAAAATCTTTTTCTTCAGATCCATCAGTCAGAATCCTTTCATATTTGATACACAACATCTCTAGGGGGTGGGGGGGGGAGGTGTCCCTGGGTTTATATTTGGACTGACCCGGCTCCCTATGGGAGCCTGAATTTTAACTTAGTACAATATGAGGGAATTTCTTTAAAAATCTTCGTCTCCAGAACCAACAATTAGAATCTTTTGATATTTGGTATACAACATCTCTAGGAGGGACAGATTCAAGTTTGTTCAAATCTGGTCCCTGGGTTGATATTTGGGCTCCCTATGGGAGCATGAATTTTAACTTAGTGCAATATGATTCTTGAACCCTTTACCCAACGTAACGGCCAAAACCAGCCAGCGCTATCCTCAAAAATCTCCAATTAATTTTCATTATTTTTTCATTTTTTGTCTCCAAAACATAGGTTATGACCCCTAGACGAGCTCGTTCCAACGAGGGGTCATAACCCATGTTTTTGAGTAAAAAAATGAGTTATTCAAGAATTTTTTTTGCAAGTGTCGTCTGCTTTTCATGTTAGGTAAAGGGTTAAAAATCTTCTTCTCCAGAACCATCAATTAGAACCTTCTGATATTTGGTACACAACATCTCTATGGGGGTGGGGGTTGGGGGGGGGAGTAGATTCAATTTTGGGGGCACAGTGGCTCAGTAGGTCGAGGTGCAGGCTGCAAGCCAAGATGTCCTTGGTTCAGATTCCACATGTGGCAACCGCGTTGTGTCCTTGGGCAAGACACTTCACCCCCATTGCCCATGTGGAGGCATGGTGACCTTGTGTACTAAGGCGTACTACACGTCGATGGTGCACTTGTCTTCAACCAATACTAACCCTGCTTGTGTGGAGTTAGTATGTTGGGGAGCTGACAGTTGCTCGCTGTTACTCGGTGGTTCTCTCTGGGTACTCTGGGTTCCTTCACCCGTAAAACTGTCGTGGTCATGTTTTTAGGCATTGTGCAGAAATATGTGACCTTAAACACCAATAAATAAATAATTATATAAATAGTTAGATTCAAGTTTGTTCAAATCAAGTCCCTCGGGTTTATATTTAATGCAATATGAGGGAATTTCTTTAAAAATCTTCTTCTTCAGATCCACCAGTCAGAATCCTTTCATATTTGGTATATAACACCTCTAGGATGGTCAAATGGAAGTTTTTTCAAATCGGTCCCTGGGTTAATATTTGGGCTCCCTATTGGAGTCCAAAGCTTAACTTAGTGCAATATGAGGAAATTTCTTTAAAAATCTTTTTCTTCAGATCCATCAGTCAGAATCCTTTCATATTTGATACACAACATCTCTAGGGGGTGGGGGGGAGGTGTCCCTGGGTTTATATTTGGACTGACCCGGCTCCCTATGGGAGCCTGAATTTTAACTTAGTACAATATGAGGGAATTTCTTTAAAAATCTTCGTCTCCAGAACCAACAATTAGAATCTTTTGATATTTGGTATACAACATCTCTAGGAGGGACAGATTCAAGTTTGTTCAAATCTGGTCCCTGGGTTGATATTTGGGCTCCCTATGGGAGCATGAATTTTAACTTAGTGCAATATGATTCTTGAACCCTTTACCCAACGTAACGGCCAAAACCAGCCAGCGCTATCCTCAAAAATCTCCAATTAATTTTCATTATTTTTTCATTTTTTGTCTCCAAAACATAGGTTATGACCCCTAGACGAGCTCGTTCCAACGAGGGGTCATAACCCATGTTTTTGAGTAAAAAAATGAGTTATTCAAGAATTTTTTTTGCAAGTGTCGTCTGCTTTTCATGTTAGGTAAAGGGTTAAAAATCTTCTTCTCCAGAACCATCAATTAGAACCTTCTGATATTTGGTACACAACATCTCTAGAGGGGTCACATTCAAGTTTGTTGAAATCGTATCCCTGGATGGATATTTGGGCTCCCTATGAGGTTATTTCATTAAAAATCCTCTTCAGATCCACCAGTCAGAATCCTTTCATATTTGTTTTACAACATCTATAGGGGGGTCAGATTCCAATTTTTTTCAAATCGAGCCCCTGGGTTATTAATTTGGGCTACCTATATGAGAGAATTTTTAAAAAAATCTTCTGATCTGCCAGTCAGAATCCTTTCATATTTGGTGTACAATATCTCTAGATGGGTCAGATTCAAGTTTGTTCAAATCAGGTCCCTGGGTTAATAATTTGGCTCTCTGTTGGAGCCCAAAGTTCAACTTAGGGCAATGTGAGGACATTTCTTTAAAAACCTTCTTCTTCAGATCCACCAGTCAGAATTCTTTCATATTTGGTATATAACATGTCAAGGGGGATCAGATTCAAGTTTGTTCAATTTGAGTCCCTTAATATTTGAGCTCTCAATGGGGGGGGGGGGGGGGGGGGGGGGGGGGGGTTCAAGTTTGTACAAATCAATTCCTTAGTGTTTTTCCATAAGATTTGCCTTTCATGACTTCATTCCTTTGTAGTGTTGATGAACCATGTCTGAGTAAATGTGACCCCAAATACTACTTTGAACCACTTTGGCAGGTGAGCGATTAAGGCCCCTTGGGGCCTCTTGTTTCAGTTTTACCTCCAAAACATAGCTTTTTACCCCTCTCCGCAAACTCATTCCATTGAATTATATGTTATGTCTTTGAGGCAAAAAGTGAAAATTGAGAGTTATTCCAGAAATTTTTACAGATTATTGATACCTTGAAGTTAATCTTAGCACAAACAAACTATTATGTGAGTGAAAAAGTCCAACAGAACTGCAAATTCTCAACAAAATTCTTGGTGGGTCAACCCCTTCCCAAGGTCTGCATCTCTCAGGCTTCCCATTGGGTCTTGAAAAGCCTTGGAATATTCATGGAATACAAATGATGACGAAGCATGTAATCATAACTATAAAGTTTTACATGCCAGAGTTTATGAAAGCCTTGAAAAATGCTGGAATATATTGATTAACGGCCTTGAATAACTTTGAATTTTATCAGTCCTTGCCTGTGGGAACCCTGTCACTACTGCCCCACACTGCTATGAAATACAGTGGAACCCTGTTTATTGAATAGCCTCTTTGCCAATGAAAATTATTCAGTTAACAGGAGTATTCAATTAACAGGGATTGTGTCACTTTCCTGTATTCTAGAGATAAACTTAGCATTTATTCTTATTATATCTTGTTTGACAGAGCTCTATGAGCTCTGTCAAACAAGATATAATTGATTAAATACCTGTATTGGATGTACTGAGGCCAAATAGGTCTATAAACAAAAAAAAGCTGGGGGAAGTCAAGGTAATTTTCCTAACAGATTGCAAGATTTTTTATTCAATTAACAGGAGTTTACTCTATAACCTATATTCAATTAACAGGTCAAATTTGTACTGGAGGTATGGTAAATGGTTTTGTGTTGGGAAATTATATTCAGCTAACATGGTTATTGAGTTAAGAGATATCCAATTAACCCTTTACCCAATGTTACAGTCAAAACCGGCCAGCACTATTCACAAAAAACGGCAATTAATTTTCATTATTTTTTTCATTTTTTGCCTCCAAAACATAGGCTATGACCCCTCTTTGGAACGAGCATGTCAAACTCGTTCGAAAGAGGGATCATAACCTATGTTTTTGAGACAAAAAATTAGTTATTCAAGAATTTTGTTTGCAAGTGTCGTCTGCTTTTCATGTTAGGTAAAGGGTTAAGTGGGCTCCACTGTATAAGCTTTCAGTTCTAACTGTATTAAAGTGGTGTTCTTAGGTTGATGGAGTACATTATTTCCTCTCTGGCATTTAGATGTCCAAGTGGAGTCACACAGTCTCTGTGATTCATTGATGCAGAGTTATATAGACATATTAATATTCACTTGACAAACTCACAATCTTTTTACTGAGAAAAGTTTTATTCTTTTTAAATTGCTTCACTTGTTACATTCAGGCTGTTAGATCTTTGTAGTTTTTTATGGGCATTGATATACATTGTTGTGTACTTTCTGGTAATTAAGTCATTGCTTTTAAATTAATATTCGATTGGTATCTAGTAACTTAAGAGTTTGTCATTTAATTTTTTGAAAAAAGATGTTGATACTATCATGTCCAGAATGAACTGTGTTTCTTTATACTATATCATAAAAAAGTTACCCTCTTTTTATATACCTGTGTATCCCCCTGGGGATCCCGGAGAGTGAAGTAGTGCTTGTTTACTAAAATACGGTAACGATTAGCCATTGAGCAGAAATATGTAACCTTAAACACAAGCTGCTGAAATTTATGATTGCAGTTTGTTTTTGTTTTTTTTGTCTGTGGGTACATTGCAGGGTTTTTGTTTGTTTGTTTTTTTTATTTGGGGGAAGGGGGGGGTCCATGCGTGGGTATACATGGGGGAGGGCGTAAGGGGAGTGGATGCAAAGGCAGACACAGCAGGCAGTACACATAAGCAGCATAAACAGTCTATTGACATATTACCTATAAATTTGACATACAACACAACAATGCTGGATTTTTAGCTCAACTTGACAAAGTCAAGCTGAGATTTTGCCATCACTTTTCGTCCGTCGACGTACGTATGTACCGTATGTACATCCACAATTTCCTTTGGCCTCACAGGTCGCATTTATGATCAGATCGCTTTGAAACTTGCTTGCTTGTTTGGGGTGACCTCTAGATGGGTGCTATCGATTTTCTTCAATTTCCGTCAAAAATTGTTGCCGGGGACAACGTTCTTAGAACTTAGTTTAGTCAGACCTCAATATTTCCCTTTGGCACACCCTACAGGGCACATTTATGATCAGATTGCTTTAAATCCTTGCATCCTTATTTGGGGTGATCTCTAGATGGGAGGTATCGATTTTCCTCCATTTCTGTCAAAAAATGTTGCCGCTGGCAACGACCTTCGAACTTTGTTTAGTCAGGCATCAATATATTCCTTTGGCACGCTGTACAGGGCACATTTTTGATCAGATCAGTTTGAAACTTGGTGTGCTTGTTTGGGGTTACCTCTAGATGGGAGCTGTTGATTTTCATCGATTTCCGCCAAGAAATGTTGCTGCTGGCAACGACCTTTGATGAACTTAGTTCAGTTATGCATCAATATTTCCCTTTGGCACACCCTGCAGTGCACGTTTTTAGCCAGATCACTTTGAAACTATGTATGCTTGTTTGGGGTGAGCTCTAGATGGGAGCTATCAATTTTCTTCCATTTCCATCAAGAAATGTTGCCATTGGTTCTTAACTTAGTTTAGTCAGACCTCAATATTTCCCTTTGGCATACCTTACGGGGAACATTTATGATCGGATTGCTTTAAAATCTGGTATGCTTATTTGGAGTGCTCTCTAGATGGGAGCTCTTGATTTTCTTCCATTTCCATCAAAAAATGTTGCCGCTGGGAATAACATTTGAACTTAGTTTAGTCAGGCATCAATATATTCTTTTGGCATGCCCTACAATTTTCTGCGATTTTTGTCAAATAATGTTGCCGCTGACAATGACCTTCGAAGAACTTAGTGCAGTTATGCATCAATATTTCCCTTTGGCACACCCTGCAGTGCACATTTTTGACCAGATCACTTTGAAACTTGGTGTGCTTGTTTGGGGTGATCTCTAGATGGGAGCTATCGATTTTCTTTTCCATTTCCATCAAAAATAGTTGCCATTGACAATGACCTCTGATGAACTTAGTAAAAACTTAGTGCAGTTATGCATCAATATTTCCCTATATCATACCCTGCAGGGCATATTTATGATTGGATCTCTTGGAAACTTGGTGTGCTTGTGTGGGATGATATCTATATGGGAGTTATCGATTTTCTTCCATTTCTGTCACAAAATGTTGCCACTGGCAATGGCCTTTGAACTTAGTTTAGCCAGGCTTCAATATTTCCCTTTGGCACACCCTTCAGGGCACATTGATAATCGGATCACTTTGAAACTTGGTATGTGTGTTCAGAGTGACTTCAAGATGTGAGCTATTTATTTTTAGCTCACCTGGCCTAAAAGGCCATGTGAGCTTTTCTCATCACTTGGCGTCCGTAAACTTTTCACATTTTCATCTGCTTCTCTGTAACCACTGAGCTGGTGTGAACCCAAACTAGGCAGGAATGGTCTATGGGAGGTCCTCTACAAACGATCTTCATTTTGTTCCCATCGGATCAAAAACATGGCTTCCAGAGGCATTTTTTGATTCTGGTTGGTGGATTTTAAAAAATCTTCTCCTCTGAAACTGCCAGGCCAAAAGTTTTAAAACTTCACATAAATGATGACTGGGACCCCCTCTACCAACGATCCTCATTTAATGTTGATTGGGTCACAAACATGGCTGCAATTGCAGCTTATAGTTACTGTAGAACCCTATGAGAAATCATCTTCTCTGGAACTCCTGAGCTGACATGAACCAAACCTGGCAGGGATAGCCTATAGGAGGTCCTCTACAAACGATCCTCATTTTGATCCCATGGGTTTGAAAGCATGGCCGCCAGAGGCATTCTTTGATTCTGATTGGTGGATTTTCAAAAATCTTCTGAAACCACAGGGTCAAATGTTTTGAAACCTTGCATGGTTGATGACTGGGACCCTCTCTACCAACGATCCTCATTTAATGTTTATTGGGTTGTAAACATGGCCACAGTTGCAGCTTATAGTTACTATAGAAACCCTATGGGAAATCACATTTTCATTTTCTTCTCTGGAACTTCTGAGCTGACATGAACCAAACCTGGCAGGGATAATCTATGGGAGGTCTTCTACAAATGCTCCTCATTTTTGTTACCGTGCATTGAAATACATGCCTGCCAGAAGCATTTTATTATTCCGGATGGTGGATTTTGAAAAATATTTTCCTCTGAAATCACAGGGCCAAATGTTTTGAAACTTTGCATGGTTGATGACTGGGACACTCTCTACCAACGATCCTCATTTAATGTTGATCGTGTTGCAACCATGGCCACAAATGCGGCTTATAGTTAGTATAGAAACTCTATGGGAAATCACATTTTCATCTTCTTCTCTGGAACTACTGAGCCAACGTGAACCAAACTTTGCATGAATGGTCTATAGGAGGCCCTCTACAAACAATCCTCTTTTTGTTCCCATTGGTTGGAAAATATGGCCACCAGAGACATTCTCTGATTCTGACTGATGGATTTTGCAAACATCGTCCCCTCTGAATCTGCAAAATCAAATGTTTTGAAACTTCACATGATTGAGGACTGGGACACCTACCAATGCTCCTCATGTAATGTTGATGTAATGTTGCAAACATGGGCACAATTGCAGCTTTTACTTACCATGGAACGCCTATGGGAAATCATATTTTTACATGTAGTTCCAGGTGAGCGATTACAGGCTCTTTAGAACCTCTAATTCAGGAAAAGTAGGGGCACGATTCCCTTGAAATCCACCTGCTGACCAATAGCTTGCATATTTTAATCTTTTCTCGACCTCTGTATTGCATTCACTGCATGTTGGATTTGAAATAGGGCTGTCATGATTTTTGAATGTAGGAATCGATTAATTGTCACAAATAATCGATAATTATCGATTAATTGTACCTAGATGACCCCCCTCTCCCTCTCTTTGAAGTTATTAAAAATGAAGTTCAAATCTGTTGACCTACCTCAAATAAACAATGAAGATGATCCTCTTTTAGGTACATTCAAAGCTTTGATGTTCTGAACTTTTGAACCGTCAGTGTAATAATCAAGACCGGTCATCAGTTACGAACTTCGCAACTGCCTACTGGTCAAAGCTTTGAATGTACCTAAAGACAAATGCTTCTTACGGCTTCTTGAGGTTTAACGTCAACGTTCTTGACCTTTTACCTTTAGAAACAATAGTTTTTTCATCCAATTTTTTAAAAATTATTAATTGTCTAGGACGGGGTAAAATTTACCGATTCTTCGACAACGAAAAAGTACCAATCGATTTTGGCGTGACCGATCGACAATCGACTAATCGTGACAGCCCTAATTTGAAAATCGCTTAGTTGATGAAAGCAAAATTATAGGGGTTACTTGTGGATGACCAGACAATGCTTTCTTTTGATTTTGGTCCAGCTAGCCAATTCAATATGGCCACCATGGCATTATGACACCATTGGGGGCATATGCCATGCTTTGCATTGCTCTTGTGTCACATCAAATTCACTGTTAGAAAACAGTCTCTTTAATTTTTGGTTTGGACTGCTTCATCTCAGGTTAGTGACTTTAAGCCCTCTTGAGCTTCTGGCCTTCAAATCCCAAGGATTACCTGGCTGTAGCATAGCCCACGGTCCTTCTAAAATCCTGAACTGCGATCTGTATGGGATATCAACTAATTAACCCTTTACCCAACGTAATGGCCAAAACCGACCAGTGCTGTTCACAAAAATTGCCATTCAATTTTTCATTCTTTTTTTTTTCATTTTTTGCCTCAGAAACATAGCTTATGTTGAGCTTGTTCCAATGAGGGGTCATAAGCTATGTTTTTTGATGCAAAAAATGAAAAAAATTAGTTATTCAATAATTTTGTTTGCAAGTGTTATCTGTTTTTTTTCTCAGGTAAAGCGTTAAAATATAGATGACATATCACACTTGGTGAAAATTGGAGTTCTTTCTAGCCTCAACATGTCGCCTAATAACACCACTTGGTGCTAACTTATTTCCTCAGAGAAATCAACGTGAGAGGGATCCCACCTCCAGACATTTTCACAACTCAAGATTTTAATATTCTGGATATGCCTATGGCATAAAAATGCTTGCCCTCCCCCCCCCCTCCCCCCACCCACAAAAAATCCATGTGCCCCCTTCCCTAGTAGAGATACCTGGCTATGTGCCCATTACCTGGCTGCCAAATTTGGGTCCACAGACATTTGTGAAGCAGGATAACAGGCAACAACAGCAGTAGCTGGAACATAAAATATAACATCATTATCTGATAAGGGGTACAGTTGTGAAATAAGAAAAATGTTTACGAAGTAAACAACTCTCTTTGGCATTGTCCCCACAAAGACATTCTAGTTTCTGAATTAAGTAAACTTCATTGAGATTATACATTATATCAACTGTGTAAATAAAACCCAGTAATCTGATGCTGACACAGGTGTGATACAAATTTGATACAAGCTTTGTACATACAATCGATAGAGTTCTTATAGGTACATACAGGTTTTGAAAAAAATGAAGAAAATACATACTTTTCTTTGTTACGAGAGATTGAATGTCTCCCTATAGGTCCATTGGTTTGAAAGCTTTGGTTCACTTTTTAAATTGGTCCAAGCAGCTGGAAGAGGAAAAAGATGAACATGAAATGTATTTGTAAATAATTGTCCCAAAACAATTGTATATATATCCTTCAAGGTTCATAATGGCTTTGGGAAACCTGCAAAGTCATGGAATTTATGTTTTTAAAATCAAGGCCTGGAAAAAGAAGGGGTCAATTTGTAGAAAATGAAGTCAAAAGTCATGGAATTTCAGAATATTAATTCTGAAGTGTGAAATTGCAGTTTTAATTCTTCATTTTGTGCAAATCACTTCATATTTAACCATTAACTGGTAGAGTGCTGGAGGCCCATATTTGGGCTTTATTCTGAAGTGCAGGTACTCAACTTAAAGGCTTCAGATTCAGTGGCTGTGCTTCATATTAGCTTTGAAGTGTTATTATTTAGCCTGTTATGATTTGCTGTGTTACAATTGATAGGAGAGTGCCCATAGGCACTCTCCTATAAATTGTAACAAGGCAAAGACATGTGAATAAATTTGATGGCCAAAAATAATTTAGCACTTTACCAGTTAAAGACCTAACGCTGACTTTAATCACTTTTTTCTACAAAGCAGATACCCATCATGCAGTCTTTGGGTATGTCTTTCAGTAAGCTTGTAAGTAACATTCAAAGTAAATGGCAGTTGTTACTAGGCAAATCTTGGCTGTCTATATATAGCTAGCCAAGACTAGCCTAGAAACTACTTCTGAATCACAGGATGTAGACTGTTGAAGTGTATAGCCAAAGTGCATAATAATCTCCAGGTCCATAACCTTTTGAACCAGAGAGGCCATTTTTTCCAGCCCAGGAAAATTATACGTCATCATTTCATTAAGTAGGATGGCTGCTAAGTGAATGTGTGGGGTAGATCAGACAAGGCTGCACATTGAAAATATTAATTGCCCCCCCCCCCCCCCCCCCCCAAATAATGAATATGATCCTTCCATCTGCTGCCATTGAACACTAGGGTTCAAACGGTTTAAGTTAAATATTAATTGGTCTACCCACAAATAATGAATATGGACCCTTCCAACTGTTGCCATTGAATGGACATAGAAAATACCACCAAGGTCCAAAGGGTTGAGTGTTCAAGTTGCGGAATATAATCAAAAAGTCATTCATTGGCAACTGAAAACTGTAAAAGTCATGTTAGCCCGTCCTTTACCTGCCATTAAACATTCCATGTTCTGATGTAGTTTTCAAGGTATTGACCTCTTCTCGATTTTCAATAAGAGGTACAAATTGTCATGGAAATTTATTAAAGAGGTCATTGAATGTCATGGAAAATCGTAATGAATTTTTTTTTCTGACAAGGTGTATGAATGCTGTCCATTATGCCATCATATACTACAGTTTCTGTTGGAGTGTTTACCTCCCTGCAATCTGACAGAAGTTCCTGCTTTTTCTGTGCAAGCTGCGATGTTCGGATAATTGATTTATGGCTTCTCCCACTTTGATGAATGAATCCCCACTTAACTCTGAATCTTAGTTTGTGTTCAGTTATGACCTGTACAGCTCTCTTCCTTCTTCCCTTCATCCACATAATCCTCACTTATTGCCATCATTAATTCCTCATCATACAAAAATGCAGCTTCAAACTCCATCATGCCTGGTGATGCCAATTTACCTGATCATGTTCAATGAATAACTGTGAATGATTACTTCATTGTAAACAAACTGGTTGCCCCATGTAAAATATCAAGAGGCCAACTCTAATTTGATTCATATCAGCAAAGATAAGCATCATCTTAGCCGAGTTTGAAGCCATATTTGCCAAGTTTGATAATGGGGATTTCTGAGAAGGAAAATCATGTCTTCTACAGTGCAGCGGCCATCGGTTGGACGTAATACACGTGTGGGCAGTGATGTCTACGCATGCATTTACCAGGTAATAAAAATCATCATCAGCAAACTTTTAATTAAAATCATTACTACAGTGCAGCAGCCGTGGGTTGGTTGTAATACACATGTGGGCAGTGATGTCTATGCATGCATTTACCAGGTAATACAAATCATCAGCAAAATTTTAATTAATGACACACCGGGTTGTACCAGTGCTTCATTAATTAAATTTTTGATGTTTGGAATCTAATATTATTGCATCTGTGGAAATATTGCCTACCCATGGAAAGTGTCCAGTACACGGCGGCTGTACTGAAAATAACCTGTTTTATTTTTCTACACCTCTGTGCACTTCTCAGCTTTTGTCAGATATTAATTAAGCCGAACCCATTGCCCACGTGGGGGCACGGTGATGCTGTGTACTAAGGCGTACTGCACGTCAATGGTGCACCTGTCTTCAACCAATGCTAACCCTGCTTGTGTGGAGTTAGTATATTGGGGAGCTGACAGTTGCTCGGTGGTTCTCTCTGGGTTCTCCGGCTTCCTCCACCCATAAAACTGTCGAGGTCATGATTAGCCATTGTGCAAAAGTATGTGACCTTAAAACACCAATAAATAAATAAATAATTAAGCCGATGGTTATGTCACTAAAAACGGCTGAAAATTTTATTTCTGTTCACAGATATCTAGACTCTTTTTAAGGCAACAAGCAATTTTATTTTCAATGTAATGAGTCATGTGGCACCTGTAATTGTGTGAAAGAATTATATAAGAAATAATGATAAATTATAAATTAAAATAGGCCAAAAATTGTGTTTTTGATTTCCAACAAACTTTCCCAGCATAGTATTAATACCGGTAAGTGTCTAAATGTATAGTACTGAACAGATATGGTCATTATGTTAGACAAAGGGTTAATTAGTAATAATAGCGATAAATATGCAGTTTTCTGTTTTCTTTATCTTCATTTGTATGAAAAAAAGGAGTTTACATTGAATTTTTGATAAAATTAATTTAAATACTTTTATACTTTTTGAAGATGACCCAGCAGTGAGATTGTCAATGTATTCTGGTCCTCAGCTTCTACAACCAATAAGTATGTTGTTTTTGTTTACCTTTAACTCATACCCCATTGAGTATTTCAAAAATATTTTTCATCAAATCTAGTCATGGCTGCTGTAAAGCAGAATTTACTTTTTAACCAATAATTTCTTGAGTTGAAAATCTAGATGAATTTTTCATCAAATCTAGTCATGGCTGCTGTAAAGCAGCCATGACTAGATTTGATGATAAATTCATGTAGATTTTTCTCATCAAATGATTTTGATGAAAAATTCATCCAGATTTTTAACTCAAGAAATTATTGGTTAAAAAGTAAATACAGTGTATTCAAATTTATTTAAATTTTAATTTGGTTAAATGTGCCCAGATGATACATATTATAGTGGCAAGATATTTCCTGTCATGGTCAGGAATATCTGCCAGCAGCATATAAGGAGTTAAATCTATGAAAAAAGGCATTCACATTGAATTTTTAAGAAAATTACGTGCTCTATGAAAATGCCCCAGCAGTGAAATTGTCAATGTTCTCTGATCCATGGCTGTTACAACAAATGAGAGGGATTTGTGACAAGATCTCTCTGATGTTATCAGTTCAAGATAATTCGGATTTAGAATGAACATGTGTAACAGTTGAATAGATGGGGGTAATGATAAAAAATATAATTTCACAAGAAAGTTAACTTGGACCATTTTATCTGACATCCTGAGTTTAGCTTACAATGTAAGAAAATGAGTAAACTACAGGTGATTAGCTGTTATGATAATCTAATCGGAAGGATCTTAAATACTGGCCGGAAATCACTTTAGCATCTTTTTTTTTTTAACAAAACAGCCAAATCTCTGCCATTTACATGTATGGAGCAGTCAGTAGCCTTGTAAATTTTCCTTAAAATTTTCAGTGTTTTCTCATAAATATTACTATGATCTCATGTTTGGAATGCATTCTCATGAGTTCAGTACGTCACTTTCTACAGGTGGGCAATATTTCCTCGGACGCAATAATATTAGATTCCAAACACTATTTATAGGAATAATTATTGAAAATTTAATTACCACCCAGTGCTTCATTAATTAAAATTTTTCTGTTGATGATTTTTACTGGTAAAACCATGTGTGGACATCACTGCCAATGCATGGAATATGACCAGTCCATAGTGACTGAACTGTACTTTTAAGTAATGTGTTGGAAGAAAAAACAAAGTTCTTGAATTATTCAGGAATTATCCCTTCACCTAACAAATTGGAATATCTTCCATGTCATATACACAAAAATACGATTCAAATCTCATTTCCTGAAGGGGTAACAAGAACTTGTTCTGGAAAATAAAATGGCTCACTCTGAAAAAGAGACTCATCATATTTGTTGGGTATAAATAAATAGGTTAACTTCCAAATTGACCCTTCCATTTAATTAACTGGTAGAGTGTTAAATTAATTTTCATCAACATTTGTTTTCATGTCTTTGCCATGTAATAATTTTTGGGAGAGTGCCTATCGACACTCACAAATAGATTGTAACAAGACAAATTGATATAGAAAAAGAAATGTTGGTTCTTAGTGAATATGAAGTATATCCTTAGAATATGATGCCTTCTAATTGGCATTACTGAACTAAGTGGGACCCGCTGTGTTTCCGCTTCATCATCCGAGACATGGCAGAGTGTTGCTTGCAGCACTGAGACTCTTGAGCCTCTGCACATTCATGTTGAAAAACCAAAATTTCAAGCTGTAACTCTTCGCCATAATACAAATAGGAAGTTAACCAATTCAGTTTGAATTCAGGATTGAATTGGGTACAGTACGGTCACCGTGCACTAATCACTTTCCATGGATGGGCAGTATTTCCATGGACGTAATAATATTAAATACCAAACACTAATTACAGGAATAATCCTCAAAAATTGAATTAATGAAGCACCAGGGGGAACCAGATGCTTCATTAATTAAAATTTTGCTGATGGTGATTTTATTACCTGTTAAACGCATGCGTGGACATCATTGCCCACATGTGTATTACAACCAATCCATGGTGACTGTGCTTTAGTTAAATTCTTAGTTGCAATTTTGGTATTTTGACATAAGTGTGCAGAAGATTAAACAAACTGAATCTTATCCTGTTAAGAAATCATCAGCAATGTTTTGGGTGAAATCTAAAATTAATAATATTATATTTTGTTTGAAAGACTAAAATTAATACTTAAAGATGACTTCTTAGATAATTAGCTGACTGCAGATAAATGTTTTTTAAAATATAAACTATATCTTTTTTTCTATAAATTTAATTGGATAAAAAAATTCAGACCATTTTTGTGTGAAATTTTAGTAATGTGATATTCTCCTCACCTATATATCATTTTGTAAAATATTGGTATTTTAGTTAATTTTGTTAAAGTAAGTATGTCCTTGATGGAGGAGTTTAACTGCATAATTGCAAAATAGGAAATCAGTTCTACCCCAAAAATGTGATACTTGTACAACATGAAATCAACTATTCTGGAGAGCCAGTGATTTGAATGACCCAACATATATTGCAATAACGGTGACAATCTAATATCCAAATTTTTTAATTGCTTTCAGGCTGAAAATAAATTTAATTCATTATTATTTTTTATATAAGAATAAAGTAAATGTATCTTCTTCTTCCATTTCAAGACAAATCCATTTGGCATTGCCAAAGCAATTTTTGAAGCAATTTGATTTTGAGATGCTTCTAACTAGTTCAGTGCATATTTTTTTGGTCTTTATTACAGAGTAGATGCCACAAAATATTTCTATATTAGTGTGTGCTTCATATTTAGCTAAAAATAAAAGATTCATTTGGTTACAATTTATTGGTGAGTGCTATCAGCATTCACCAATAAGTTGTACTAAATGATAATTGCTGTGATCAGATTTTGACTACTAAAAATAATCAGTTTAACTAGATATATTATTGAATTTATATGGGGTTCACTGACACTTTCGGCATCCAGGTTCGCCTCGAATCAGAGTCTGCTGCATTATTTATGAAATAATAGGAATATATTCATGAAAAAAGCTCGCTGGTTCAGAGCAAGCCTGAAAATAAGCAGTCTGTCATTTGCAGAATGAGGTCCCTAGAGGGTGAATGTGCTGATGCTATCCCATAGTGGGCCAATGTATCCTCTGGGTACCTCTTTCTGTTTAGGTTTGAGACCTTGATTCAGATTGAGGTTCACAGAGGGTAAATTTAGTGTTGTGCATTCACCCTCTGAGGACCTAATTTTGCAGATGACAGTCTGCTTATTTTCTGGCTTTGTTCAGAGTTAACTTGTAACTTGCTAAGTATTTTTTAAAACATTTTTTATCAAATCTAGTCATGGCTGCTAAGAAGCAGCCATGACTAGATTTGATTAAAAATTGTTGAAAATATGCCTCAATAAATTACTGGTCAAAAAGTGGATACAATTTGCTGCTATTTGCTTAAATGAGCTCAAATTTGACTTATTTTAGTGGTTTGAGGTTTCCTGTTCTGGACACCAGTATCCACAGCAACATGCAAAGAATTTTAAAACTGAAAGTCATTAATTAAAACAGAGAGGTTTTCATCCATTCTATAGCAGTTGAGGGTGATATTTGAAATCAAATTCATTTTCATTTATTTTGATAAGAAAAGAAATATCTACAATAAGTGGAATATGTCAGAAAGAATGAGATTGACTAGAGTTTGGTAGCTTATCAGTATGAGGTGACAAATGATGGGGGGTTCTGTGGCTACTGACATGTTCAGGATAAACACAAACTGGTGGTCTCTAATTTTCTCACAGCTCTCAATAATTCTGATTAATTTTCTTCAATAAACAAAATTGATATATCTACATTTAGAAAATGTTTGACTTTGAAATGGGCGTACAGTGTTTTATGATTTCTCACACTCGATAAAGCATATTTCTTGAGATAAAAATTGAGCATTTCCTTATGAACTTGGGAAGAAATTAATGGAATTGCTTGTGTCAGCGTGGAGATCTCATCTATCATTAAAGAAAATTAGCTGGAATTCACGAAATCAAGTAAGCCACAGTTACCTAAGTGCAGAGAACCAGGATGTATGTACTGAAAGTATGGAATGTTTACTTTTTCTATGAAAATTTTAACCCTCTAAACACTGATGTCAAAATGGCAAAGTATTCAGCAGCAAATATTTCCCATAATGCAGTTTGATATTTAACCAAATATAGCTTGTCTGACAGAGTTCAGTCAGCCCTGTCAAACAAGATATAATTGGTTAAATTCCTAGTTAAACTTAGAGAAAAACGGAGTGCTTGGAGAAAATTCCATGCCACTACCAGAGTGCATGGGGTTTAGGACATCCTCTTTGCCAAGGACTGAAGATATTTTCTCTTTTACGCCATTTTAGTTCATGAAAACATATCCTGTATTACTCTGCTTTTACATCTTGCTAATGTTCTCATCAGTGTTCAAGCTGGCCTGAAATTTTTGGGTTCCAAGTGAAATTTTTGTTGGGTACCAACTGATTTTTTTGGCGCCAAATGAAAAATTTTAATGCCAAATTGAACATGATTGTAAAGGAGAACAAATTAACCAACCAAGTATCATTCTTTGAGTGCAGCAAGTCAGTTGTCATCTGCATTGCTAAAGCATTGCATATGCCACCATGTTGCACTCAAATTACAATATTTTAGTTTAGTATTACCTGGCTCTTTTAAGTATTTGGTTGCCAAAATATCCCACAAATGGTAATAAAATAGAAAAAGTCTATTATTAATGTTTACAAAATAATTGAAAAAAATAAAATGAAAAAAAATTAGTTATTCAAGAATTTTGTTTGCAAGCGTTGTCTGCCTTTTGTGTTAGGTAATGGTTTAACTTAATTTTCATCATCAGCATTTGTTCACATGTCTTTGCCTTGAAAGAATGTTTTGGAGAGTGCCTTTGGACACTCACCAATAAATTGTAACAACACAAATTGATGCAGAAAAAGTAATGTTAGTTCTAACTGAATATGAAACACATCCCCAAGATATGAAGCCTTCTAATTGTGGTACCATCAATTTCTAGCACTCAACCAGTTACCAGGAATTTACTCTTTTACCTATATGCATTTTTTAAGTGGTCAGATTTGCACTAAAAGCATTGCAAATGGTTTGGTACTTGTAGGTTCTTTGTAATTAACAGAGTTATTATAACAGGCAATATCCTCCCTGTGGGAAACCTGGGAAGGAACAGTGCTTGCTTACTGTGGTAAACAAGTTCTGCTTTATTAGCAAAATAGGACTGCTGACCAATGCTTGGGGTGAAAGTCTTCCAAAGTGGACAACACAGGTATAAACGATTGGCTAAACGTGACTTCATACCCGTGTTTCAGTCATGATATACCCACAGAAGTTAAAACTGACCTTAAACACCAATAAATTAATAGGCAATATTCAGTTCAGTGGGATCCACTGTGCTTCCCCTTTGTAATCCGAGACATGGCAGAGTGCTGTAGCACTAAGACTGTTAAGTCTCGATCGATCTGCACATTGATGTTGAAATATTAAAATTTCAATCTGTAACTTTTTCCCATAATGCAACAGTTGTATTCAGTCTTGTTAGACAGAGCAGTTTTCCCATCATGCACTAGGAATTTAACCAATTCAATTTTGTTTCACAGAGCTCATTGAGCTCTGTCCAAGATTGAAATGGTTACATTGAGCTCTGTCAAACAAGATTGAAATGGTTAAATTCCCAGTTGCATTATAGGAAAGATTTAGCACTTGAAACCCTGAGAAGTGAAGCAGTGCCTTTACTTGGTAAACAATCTTTGTTTTACTGGTAAAATAGACCCAGTCACCATTGCTTTGGGTGGAAGTCTTTTAACTGGTTGAGTTTGTATCTATGTTGTGACCACGATTAGTTGATTGTGCAGAAATATGTGACCTTAAACACAAATAAATAAATAAATAAATTCCCACTTTAAATTTCAATATTTGACATCAGTGCACAGAGGGTTTAACTATACTGTTCACTTGGTGCTAGAAAGTTCATTGAAGCAACAGCTTCTCCCACAAAATGTTTTCACAACATCACTCATATCACCTGTCAATCCCCACTCACCGGACATGAGTATAGTAAAATAAGACAGGATGTCTTAATAAGTCCTTGAATGGTATTTCCAAGGACCTTTAACAATTTGGTAAAAATGTTCCCTGAAATCCAAAGGCACACACAGAAGAGGTTTATTTTTCTTTTAAGATTGCTGTTCATTGCAAATTGCTGCGTAAATAATCACAAAATAATCAAAGAAGGGAGCGAGCGAAAAAACTGACGGACTTGCAGCTCTGTTTTATATGCTCACAGATCGATACCTCAAACTCCAAGTATTTGTGAAAGATTTAGTCTAGGGTTCTCGGTGCACCGCTAATATTTACTGGAGATCTCCTTCTGCGAATCTAACACCAACATTTCGATCCACAGTGTCCAAAATATTCTCCTGTGTTTGTTTATCCACCTTTAAGTTCAACAACCTGCTTTCTTTTGTCTATATTTGCTATTAGCTGTGTTTTACAAAGCTGTTACCTTGTGTATCTGACCAATTATATGATTCGGCTGTATCCATACCTTCGTTTTAACATTTCCCCTCACACGAAAATCAAGTTAGATCTCATGTGTGTGTGATGCATGCTGATGCTCACAATTAAAAATATAAACACTTTAACAAGCAAAGTGATCCCACTTCACTTGGAAGTATGTATTAGAATCCTGCACATGATTTTTCAGTTTTTAGCTCACATGATAGAAATTCAGGGGAGCTTAAGTGATCACTTTTTGTCCACCGTCTGCCCATCCGTCCGTCTGTAACCCATACGGAGTGAACTTAACATTATCAACTTCACATAAACCACAGTGCCGAATTGAACCAAATTTGATGTGCATATTCCTCATCATATGTCAATTCAAGTTTGTTCAAATAAAGTTGTCACGCCCACAGGGGGCACCACAAGGGGCATTACTCTGATAGCACCCATAAATTGTTTTCGAAAATTAAAAAAAATCTTCTTCTCCAGAGCCATCAATTAGAACCTTTTGATATTTGGTATATAACACCTCTAGGGGGATCAGATTCAAGTTTGTTCAAATCGAGTCCCTGGGTTAATAATTGGGCTCCCTGTAGGAGCCCAAATTTTAACTTTGTGAAATATGAGGAAATTTCTTTAAAAATCTTCTTTTCCAGATCCACCAGTCAGAATGCTTTCATATTTAGTATACAACATCTCTAGGGAGGTCAGATTCAAGTTTGTTCAAATCGGGTCCCTGAGTTAGTATTTGGATTCTCCATTGGAGCCCAAAGATTCACTTGGTGCAATTTGAGGAAATTTCTTTAAAAATCTTCTTTTTCAGATCCACCAGTTAAAATCCTTTCATGTTTGGTATACAACATCTATAGTGGGGGGATGGGAGGGTGTGGGGGGACAGATTCAAGTTTGTTCAAATTGAGTCCATGGGTTTATATTTGGGCTCCCTATGGAGCCTGAATTTTAACTTAGTACAATATGAGGGAATTTCTTTAAAAATATTCTTCTTCAGATTCACCAGCGAGAATCCTTTCATATTTGGTATACAACATCTCGAGGTGGATCAGTTTCAGGTTTGTTCAAATCAGTTACCAGTGTAAATATTTGGGCTCCCTATGGGAGCCCGAATATCAACTTAGTGCAATATGAGGAATTTAAAAAAAAAAAATTCTTCTTTTGACCCTGTAGTCAGAATGCTTTCTTATTTGGTATACAGCATCTCTATAGAGGAGGGTCAGATTCCAATTTGTTCAAATCGAGCCCCTGGGTTATTAATTTAGACTACATATGGGAGCTTGAATTTTAACTTTGTGCAATATGAGGGAATTTCTTTTAAAATCTTCTTCGGACCCACCAATCAGAATCCTTTCATAGTTGGTGTACAACATCTCTAGGTGGGTCAGATTCAAGTTTGTTCAAATCAGGTACTTGGGTTAATATTTTGGCTCCCTATTTGAGCCCAAAGTTTAACTTAGTGCAATGTGAGGACATTTCTTTAAAAACCTTCTTCAGATCCACCAGTCAGAATTCTGTCATATTTGGTATATAACATCTCAAGGGGAATCAGATTCAAGTTTGTTCAGTTTGAGTCCCTGGCTTAATATTTGAGCTCTCTATGGGTGGGGGTGGGGTGGGGATCTGGCAGGGAGGTTTTCTCTCACCGAATTTAAATATTTTTCCCTGTTTTGTGTGTAATTTATCTGTCTGACGTGTAAGATAAAGTTTCTTATGTTTTGGGAAATGCTTTCGAAACTCCAGTATTGAAACTTTTACTTTCATATCATTTAACCCTTTACCCAACACACAGAATATTTAAGTATTTATTTATTTATTGAGGTTTAATGACACTTTTGACAGCCAGGGTCACCTATGTCGGACAGTTTTATGGGTGGAGGAAGCTGGAGTACCCAGAAAGAAATGCCAAGCAACGGCGTGTAACTACCAGACTCTCCAGTGTACTAATTCCACACAAGCAGGGTTAGCATTGGCTGAAGACAAGTGCACCATCGGCGTGCAGAACACCTCAGTACACAGCATCACTGTGCACCCACATGGGTAATCGGGATGGAGTGTCTTGCCTAAGAACACAATGCAGAAACCCTTGGTGAGGAACGAACCGTGAACCTTTCGGTAAGAAGTCCAAGCCGTAACCACTGAGCCACCATGCTCCAAGCGCACAGGATATCAAAATTTATTATTTTAATTCTTGTCTTTTAGCATTTTAAAAAAAATTTCAACAAAACCGTATCATGTGACCCCTCAATGGAACAAGCTCGATGAGCTTGTTCCAATGAGGGGTCACTGATATGGTTTTGTTAAAACCTTTTGAAAAAATTTTTTTTTCAACTGCTAAATTTGAAAACTACGTTACGCAGATGCATCCAATTTGTTAAGTAAAGAGTTGAGTTTAAGAACTTTATCAAGAGTCTTATTTTTCGAGAGCTTTGGACTTAAGAAAAATTTTTGCTGGCTTGGGCTCATGCCTAATGGTATAACATAGGTTAATATTTTACAATTTCTGAGGCTAAGTGTGGGCCTTATAATACACAATGGCTTTATATATTTGGTAGTATACTTGGGTATGAAGTGTTCCCTTGTATTAATATATTAACAACCAACCAACCTGGTATTGTGTTGCAGCAATGCAATAGCACTAAATGACCCTGGGGGAATTTTAAAAACCATCTTAGGGGAAGAATATTCTTGGCAAAGAAGGTCATATATAAAATTGATTAACCCTTTACCTGACATGAAAAGCAGACGAATTTTGGAATAACTAATTTTTTTCATTTTTTGTCTCAAAAACATAGGTAATGACCCCTCATTGGAACAAGCTAAATGAGCTCATTCCAGAGAGGGGTCATAACCTATGTTTTTGAGACAAATGAAAAAAAGAAGAAAATTAATTGGCAATTTTTGTGAATAGCACTGGCCGGTTTTGCCCGTTACACGTTGGGTAAAGGGTTAAAACTAAAATCTTAGCACTGTGTATCACTACAAAGTTTTTGTAAAATGGGCCTGCTTCGGCAGAGTGTTTTTCTGATTGACTCCAATTGGAAAAACAATATTACATCTCTTTTCTCTTATTGCATCTTGGACCTCATAGAGTTTTATGTCTATTTGTTGAATCTTAAACAAGAATATTAATTATAATTTCAGATCCTGCCAGAGGATTTCACAAACTTGAAGAAAAAATAAGTCATAGTTTCTGTAGTGGGGTACGTGGGCTACCCCAACAATATTCAGATATATTATTAAAATTGAATGTTAGGTTTTTTCTCAAATGCAGTTGATGACCCTAATCTTAGCTAATTCAGTTCAAAAAGCCATATTTAGGCTTTATAAAAATACAAATACAACAGTTTCAACCCTTAACTCTAGTGGTATCTTCCATGTCAGATCAATGACAGCAATTGGAAGAATCCGTATTCATATCCATAGCAGACATTTTGGATTTCTTCAATACAGGCTGCATGTCACAGTTTTGCATAAATGTTCTTCGAAATATGAGAAGGTGAATTAGTATGACGAGTTGATGAGAATATCCTATTTTGGAAATGATTGGGCTCCTATAATGGTCACCATGGCTGCCATCTTGGATTTCTTCAGAACCCTGTGAACAAATTGTTTAGCATGGGCTACAGCCCACAGTTCTTCCAACCACCTCCAAATTTCATATGCAAGTTCAGGTTCTTCCCTCGATTAGACCTATGTATTATGATCACAGTTGGCTACATGATTTGATTGCCATAGCAGCCATTTTTAGCTCATCTTGACAAGTCAAGCTGAGCTAATCTCATCACTCTCTGTCCGTCGTCCGTCAACACCATGTTTTGGTCTTCTCCTCCAAATCCACTGGGCCAATTCAAGTGAAAGTTTGTGTAAGTGATGGTCCCAAAGGGGCATTGCATTTTTGTTCAACTCAACATGCCCAGCCCCATAGGGAGGGAGTGGGGGAAAAAGCTCCAAAATATTTTTAAAATCTTCTTCTCATGAACCAGCGTGTATAATGACTTGATATTTGCTATGGAGCTTCCTTTTGAGGTGTAGAATCAAGTTTGTTCAAACGAAGTTTGTAAAGCAATATTTGGCTTTGTAATGGGAGGGGTAAGATTTTGGGCCCCGACCAAAATTTCTATTTTCTGAACCGATGGTCTGGTTTGAACCAAATTTGATATGTGGTATTATTGGGTCATAAGTACTTGAGACCATGCAAAAAAAAAAAAATTCCCGCATCCCCATGGGAACCCTGGGAGCTAAAAATAGAAATATTTTCAAACGCCCATATATCCCAAACCACACGGAACAGAGAGCTGTTATTTGGTATGAAGTATCCTTAGGACCAGTGAAATTGAGTGGTAAAAAATAATTGCCATCTTTTATGTTAGGGTATTCTGTAATGGCCATCGAAAAAATGCTGAGTCAGTATATTTGCAAAAATTTTAAAAAATCTTTTCTCCAGAACCAATCATCAGAATCTTCTGATATTCGGTATACAGCATTCATAGGGAGGTCAGATACATGTTTGTTAAAATAAAGCCCATTGGTTCATATTTGGGCTCAACACAGGAGCCCAAATTTTTTACATAGGGTGATATGAGGAATATTCTTTAAAAATCTTCTTCTTCAGAACCACCAGTCAGAATCTTTTAATGTTTGATATACATCATTGTTATGAGGGTCAGATTCAAGATTGTTCAAACCAAGTCCCTAGGTTAATATGGGGGATAATTTTAAAAAATCTTCTTCTTTAGATCCACCAGTCAGAATGCTTTCATATTTGGTATGCAACATCTCTAGGGGGGTCAGATTCAAGTTTGTTCAAATCAGATGCCTAGGTGTATATTTGGGTTTGCTATGGTAGCCCAAATTTTTACTTAGTGCGATACGAGGAAATTTCTTTAAAACTCTTCTTCTTCAGATCCACCAGTTGGAATGCTTTCATATTTGGTATACAACATCGTTAGGGGGGGTCAGATTCCAGTTTGTTCAATTCGAGTGCCTGGGTTAATATTTGGGCTGCATAACCTGAAATTTAACTTAGTACAATATGATGGAATTTCTTCAAAAATCTTTTTCTTCAGATCCACTATTCAGAATGCTTTTACATTTGGTATACAGCATCTCTAGGGGGTCAGATTCGAGTTTGTTCAAATCGGATCCATAGGTTAATATTTGGGCTCACTATGGTAGACCAAATTTTAACTTAGTGCAATATGAAGAAATTTCTTTAAAATTTCTCTTCTTCAGATCCAACAGTCAGAATGCTTTCATATTTGGTACACAACATCTCTAGGGAAGTCAGATTCAACTGTGTTCAAATTGAGAGCCTGGGTTAATATTTGGGCTCCCTATGGGGGCCGGAATTGGCCATTTTGCTGAAGAATTAAAAATTTTGTATTCAGTACTCTCTAGAGGTGTGTAACTAAGATTAATCCACATAGGTTGTATCAAGGGGCTTCATAGGGGAGCTCTACATTTTACATTATGATCAACTGAAGAAAAGGCATGATGCCCAGATTATTTTTGTTACTCCTGAGGGACTCAAGGATTAACAGTGTAGCCTATGGAGATGGATTGCTTAATGTAGACTCGTTCTTGGACTGCGTTTATATTGTGTTCTGTTCAAGATGAGCGCTTCAGGCCCCGTTTTGCCTCTTGTTTATTTTTTCACTCCATACATTTTGGCATTAATTTTCTTAAAATTTGATAGGGTCACTTAGTCTATGAGTGTAGATGAGAACGTTCTATTTTGGTAATGGATAGCCTTCTGTATTGATTGTCATGGCAGCCATCTTGGAATTCTTCAGCACACAAGACTCGAGTCACATATATGCATCAGCTTTCTTGAAACATTGACAGGATAACATCAGATGATGAGTAGATGAGAGTATCCTGTGTTGATCACAGATGGCAACTCACAGTGGCTGCCATGGAAGCCATCTTGGATTTCTTAGCACACCCTGCAATTTTGCACAGTTTTATTGACTGAAATATGACCCTTTACCTAACGAATCAGCCACATCTGTTGGCATAATTTGCAAATTAAGCAGTTGAAAGAAAAAAAAATTTCAACAACTTTCAACAAAACCATATCATGTGATCCTTCACTGGAATGAGCTCACTGAGCTCATTTCATTGAGGTCATCACATGATATGGTTTTGTCAAAAAATTTTGAAAAATTTAAAAAAAAACAAAAATAAACTAGTAGAGTGCTAAATTATTTTTCAAAGGTGATTTGTAACATGCATATTTTTTTTCAAATATCCCATTCCACCAGCAAGAGGTGCCTTAGTTCAGCAAGAATTTGTTCATAAATAATTGTTTTGTTACAATTTATTGGAGAGTGCTGTTGGCACTCTCCAATAAATTGTCACAGAACAATTTTGTTTGAACAATTTTTTCAACTGCTAAACAAACAACGAGGTAATTTATTTAGTGTAAAGCCACTAAAGTGGCTTTCAGCACTTTTCAATTGAGCCATGATAGTGGCTTCTAGCATTTAAACAGTTGAAGTAATAAATTTTGATATTGTGTGCATTGGGTAAAGGGCTAACCTTATTCATGCATAACCCTATGCACACTGATGTCATAACCTTTGTTTTTGAGGCAAAAAATGAAAATATAATGAAAATTTAATGGCGATTTTTGAGAATACTGCTGGCCAGTTTTGAGCGTTACGTTGGGTAAAGGGTTAGGCAGCAAATTTTTCTTGTAATGCAGCTCAGAATTTAGCCTATTCATTCTTAATGACAGTGCTCAATGAGCTCTGTAAAGCAAGATTGAATTGTCAAATTCCCAGTTATACGCCCGTTTTGAAAAAACGGGTCATATTATGGTATACCGCTGTCCGTGTGTCGGGGCCAACATTGGGGGTTTAGGGGATATTATTATTAGGGGCTACCTCCAAATTAAGGTAGTGTTAGGGTTAGGAGTTGGGTGGGGTTAGGGTTAGGGGTAGCCCCAGAGTAGGACTTAAGGTTGTGGAGGGTTAGGTCCTGGGGGGGGGGGGGGGGAGTAGGGTTGGGGTCGGGGGGGGGGGGGTTTACTAGCCCCTAAACTGAAAAATAGCTCCTAATCCTATTGGTTTGGCTAGGGTGGGGTTGGGTCAGGGATGGGCTGGGCTGGGCTGGGCTGGGGGTTAGGGGTAGCCCCAGAGTAGGGCTTAAGGTTGGGGGGTTAGGTCCCGGGGGTGGTGGGGGTTAGGGTCTGGGGTGGGCTTTTAGGGTTTAGGGTCTGGTTGGGGTAGGGTTAGGGTGTGTTTTTTGGGTGGAGGGATGGGGGTTAGGGTTAAATATAAGTTCTAGGGTGGAGGGGGTGGGGTTCTGGGTAAAATAAGGTTTTGGACATACAAAATGTTTTTTTGGTAGCCCATAAACCCGAAATGTTGGAGCGTCTGTCCGTCCGTCCATCCATCTGTCTGTCCGGTCACACGTCGCACGATAACTCAAGAATGCTTTGAGAGATTTTCGTGATTTTGGGGTAGGTGGTGTATATCGATGGAGGGAAGCTCCCTTTCGTTTAGTGTCGCCATTCGATTAGTCATTCCAGAGTTATGGGACTTTATTACTTAGAAAATTGTTGATTTTTTACACGTCATACGATAACTCGAGAACGCTTCGAGAGATTTTCACGTTTTTTTGGTAGGTGGTTTTTGTTGATGGAAGGAAGCTCCCTTTTGGTTGGTGTCACTGTTCGATTAGTCATTCCAGAGTTATGGGACTTTATTACTTAGAAAATCGTTGATTTTTTCTTGAGGTTATGATCTCTATAGACATAAGATATATACATGAAATTCAAATAATTTTATTTCCAAATTATTGAACACAGTATGTTGTTGGTTATGATTATTGTACAAGAATATAAAAGAAAACTTGACAAGTACACATGTATACTCATATTGTGTGCTTCCCTCTTGTAATTAATAACGGGCGCATCATGCGTTCATGGCACAGCTGTTTATTGTATTATGGGACAAAATTGCTCCTGCACAATGAGCTCAGTCAAACGAGTAAATTGTCATATTCCTAGTTGCATTATGGGTAAAAAAAAAATCTTCTCACTGCAGTGGGTTAACTTGTCCAGATTCAAAGACATTGCATTGCTATTTTTTTCTAGCTTATATTGGCAGTTGAAGTGTGTTGTTTATAACATTGTTGATGTTTAAAGTTTCACTTTTCTGTCATTTTATTCTTCGTCTCTCATCTTTTTATTATTCTCGTCATATAGTGGTACTAACAGCAGGAGCTTTTTATGCATCACATTTTGAAGAAACCATAACAGTTAATAGTTTTACATAAAGAATAATGTATCGGTTAATTTTAATATAATCACTTTCTAGCCAGTATCTACAAATTACCTCATATTGACAGGATTTCAGGTTCACCGGATCCGTGTCCAGATACACGATCCCTGATGAGTAGCAGTAGAAAATAAAAAAAGCGTTTACTGTAGAGAGTAAAATACGATGTGAATGAACACATTTAATTTATGGAAGTTTTTTCTTCTACTTGTGTTGTTATCTTTACTTATCTCCAACACTTATATCATCATTTTGCTATGCACCAGCTTTCTCAGTGTTTGACTTGTTGACCCTTACCGACCAAACTCTAATGACTTGTTGACCATTTGAGACCAAACCCTAACATCTGTCTATTTTGTCATCATTAACAGTTGTTTTTGAACATTTGGAGGATGCAGTTGTACACGTGCATATGAACTAGTGTGTAACTAAAGATGCAGACGACACTTCTAGTATCTGTACAGTGGAACCCACTTAATTGTATATCTCTTATTTGAATAACCCTGTAAGTTGAATATAGTTTTCAAACACCAAACCATTTACCATACCCTCAGTAGGAATTTGACATGTTAATTGCATATATGTTAAATTGTCAACTCCTGTCAGGCTCCAAAAAGATAAAAATCTGTTTCTCAGGCCCTCCCGCATTGTCCTTTTATATGTTACCAATGCAAACTGAAAAAAATTAAATTAAATGGTTTATGCCTGATAATTTTCCCAAGTTAATAAAATTGATAATATTTGTCCTTTGAGTGCAACAGAATAGCATGGGTGGTGGTGTATTGCATCCCTTGAGTGCAAGAAGGCTTTGCAATGCTTTAGCAAGAAGGCTTTGCAATGCTAAAGCATTGCAAAGCCTTCTTGAACCCAAGGGATGCAATACACCACCACCCTTGCTATTCTGTAGATTATGAGGCCTAAAGCATAAAACAAACCAAGAACATGAACTTTTGACGGCAAAGAAATAATTACAAAGTAAAAAAACACCCGCCCACATGCAGTTTTACAAAAAGTGGCTTGAGAAACACTAAATCTCCATTGTGGGGCCTTAATTGAATAAACAAATTGTAATATATCAATGATTTGCTCTTGAGAGGCACTAAATTCCTATGTTTACAAACCTATTTGGCCTCAGTACATTCAATACAGGCATCAAATCTATTATATCTTGTTTGACAGAGATCACGGAGGTCTGACAATATAAAATAGAATAAAAGTTCAGTTTATCTCTAGATTACAGGAAAATGAAAAATCCCTGTTAACTGAATATACCTGTTAGTTGAATAATGTTCACTGCAAAATGGATATTCAGTTAACAGGGTTCCACTGCATTTGAAATGATTTTCAAAATCTACATACATCCTATGCAGGTATGGTAGAATAAGGTTCCTACACAACAGAAAACTTGCCAGCATCTGACAAAGCCAGGAAGTAAAATTTGAATAAATGGATAACTGGAGGATCTCTAATGAGTAGTGTTTCGGTTAATGCCCCTTCCCCATACCACATTGAACATTGAATCTTAAAATTCTATTTTCGTCATGTTCTTCTTGATGCACTCTTGACTTTACAGTTCAAGGGAACTCTGTTAATTGAATAGAATAGCCAGTTTGCAATTGAAATTTATTCAATTTACAGGATTTTTCAATTAACAGGGATTTTGTCACTTTGCAGCATTCTAGAGATCACCTGAGCATTTAATCTATTATACCTTGTTTGACAGAGATCATGCATGTAAAGCTCTGTCAAACAAAATATATAAGATTAAATGCCTGTATTGAATGTGCATGGCCAAATATGTCTAGAAACAAGGTGAATTTGGTGATTGTCATCTTGGAAACCCACATGGTGGTAATAGCCAATTTATCTTACAATATTTCTCCCTTTCTTGACTTGTTCCCATAATGAAGGGATTGGGTAGAGTCTTTAACAGCTTATGTTTTGACAGTCATTCAGTGTCTATGAATTTTTAACTCACCTTGACAAAGTCAAGCTGAGCTTATCGAATCGCTCTCCATCTGTCGTCCATCCGTCGTCTGTCAATGCCATGTTTTGGTCTTCTCCTCCAAAACCACTGGGCCAATTCAAGTGAAAGTTTGAGTGAGTGATGGTCCTGAAGAGGCATTGTATTTTGTTCAATTCAACGTGCCCAGCCCCATAGGGAGGGGTGGGGGAAAATGCTCCAAAAAATGACTTGATATTTGTTTTGGAGCTTCCTTTTGAGGTGAAGAATTAAGTTTGTTCAAACAAAGTTTGTGAAACAATATTTTGTAATGGGAGGGGTAAAATTTTTGGCCCCGCACTAAATTTCTATTTTCTGAACCGATGGTCCCATTTGAACCAAAGTTGGTATGTGGTATTTCTGGGTCATAAGTACTTGACTCATGCAAAAAAAAAATTCCTGCATCCCTGTGGGAACCCCAGGAGGTAAAAATAGAAATATTTTCTAACACCCATATTTCCCAAACCTCACGGAACAAAGAACTGTTATTTGGTATGAAGCATCCTTAGGACCAGTAGAATTGAATGGTAAAAAAAAAAAGCCATCGGTTATGTTAGGGTGGGGGTGGGGGGGCAGCATCAAAAAAATGCTGAGTCCATAAAATCTTTTCTCCAGAACTAATGGTCAGAATCTTTTGATATTTGGTATACAACATCCATATGGGGGCCTGATACAAGTTTGTTAAAATGAACTCCCTTGGTTCATATTTGGGCTCGAATTTTTAACTTTGGGCAATATGGGGAATATTCTTGAAAAATCTTCTTCAGAACCACCTGTTAGAATCTTTTAATGTTTGGTATACATCATTGTTATGAGGGTCAGATTCAAGATTGTTCCAACCAAGTCCTTAGGTTACTATTTGGGCTTCCTATGGCACTTAGTTTAATATGGGGGATAATTTTTAAAAATCTTCTTCTTCAGATCCACCTGTCAAAATGCTTTCATATTTAGTATACAACATCTCCAGGAGGGTCAGATTCAAGTTTGATCAATTCGGGTCCATAGGTAAATATTTGGGCTCTCTATTGTAGCCCAAATTTTAACTTAGTGCAGTATGAGGAATTTTCTTTAAAAATCTTTCATAATTGGTATACAACATCTCTAGTAGGGTCAGTTTCAAGTTTGTTCAATTCCAGTGACTGGGTTAATATTTGGGCTCACTATGGGAACCCGAATTTTAACTTTATGCAATATGAGGGAATTTCTTCAGAAACCTTCTTCTTCAGATTCACCAGTCAGAATCCTTTCATATATGGTTTACAACATCTCTAGGGGAGTCAGATTCAAGTTTGTTCAAGTTGGGTCGCGGGGTTAATATTTGGGCTCACTATGGGAGCCGGAATTGGCCATGTAGCTGAAGAATTCCAAATTTTGTGTTCAGTACCCTCTAGAGGTGTGTATCTAAGATTAATCCACAAAGGGTGTATCAAGGGGTCTCATAGGGGAGGTCCAGTTTTTACATTATGATCAACTGAAGAAAAGGCATGATGCTTGGACTTATTTTAGTCACTCCTGAGGGGCTCAAGGATTGACAATGTATCCTATGGAGATGGATTGCTTAATGTAGATTCATTCATGGACCCTGTTTATATCATGTTCTGTTCAAGGTGAGTGCTTCAGGCTCCGTGGTGCCTCTTGTTTATGAATGAAGATCATGACGTCATGGTATTGAATTCTTGCACTGTGCGTGACGTAATCCCCATTCATTGCTGTACTTGTCCAAAAGCTACTTAAGTTTATAGTAGTGTTTCAGTTGTATGTTTCTTAGTTTTCTCTCATGTTTAACGCATGGTAAGCCTATATAATAAATATCATCATGGGAAAAATTGATATAGTCTAATTTATTTCGTTTTGCTGTTGATTTATTTATCATTTAATTACTGTTATCAAAAATGGTTGCTTCGATGTGTAAAAGCTAATTGTCAATTGAGTGTGGGTAAACAACGTTTTCTTTTTGAATCGGATGATCGCATATAATGTGTTATGGACCTCCAATACAGATTTATATTTTGTCGAGAAGTTTTTACTTGTATTGGGGGAAATACATTCTTCTTGTAAGATAAACAAAGATATTCAGAGTTTTTAACCATTTACAAAAAACTGATTTCTTATCATAGAATCAGTTTCACTTTCACCGAACATATTCCATTTATGAAAGAACGAGTGTGTGTGGGAATAATATAAAATCTTGTAAGAAATATTGCATGATTCATACAACCTTGAAAAGTCCTTGAATTTCAATCAGATTTCTTAATTTTGAAAATTCAGAAAATGTCTTCAAAAAGTCCTTGAAAAGCAATCAGACTCCCTGAAAGTCATTGAATTTCTCATTACAATGTTGTATCCTGTGTGATTAAAGAATGAGAGAGTTCAGTTATTACATCAATTTGCTGAAATACATCCCACATGGCAAAAAATGCATACTGCACATCGATGGTGCCCTAAGGCGTACTGCACATCGATGATGCACTTGTCTTCAACCAATGCTAACCCTGCTTGCGTAGAGTTAGTATGTTGGGGAGTGTGACAGTTGCTTGGTGGTTCTCTCCAGATACTCCGGCTTCCTCCACCAATAAAACAGTCTGACATGAGGTGACCCTGGCTGTCGAATGTGTTGATAAACCCCAATAAATAAATAACTATACATCCTCTTATTTTGAAAAAAAAACCATCATTTTCACAATTTTTCAGCTTAAATTATGAGAGTTTCGGCATTTTTCAGATAATTCACACACCATTCACTCTCACCCCTGCACAAATGACAAGCTAATGTGCACAGTGTAAAGCCATTCAGTCTTTTTCAAGAAAGCCACAATATTGGTTTCAAGCACTCGGCCAGTTAATTGCTGTAGGAAGCTGATGATTCAGTTAACTAATCTGTTCTTGGAGTGACATAGCCATGACAGTAGGTGGCCTGGGGGAGCCCCCTCTCCCCCCTTTAAAATGTCCATGGTCCATGAACATGACATTTTCTTGTTGGATCATTATCCCTATTGGTTTTAAAGGTAAAAGAACATGTGTTGGGTGACCTCATTTCCCTGTTCCCTAGCAGTGCATACTTTTGTTAACTGGGTATTGTGCTGTGGAATATTTGAAGTGCAGGCTAGGGAAAAGCTATGGAAAAACCTTCTACCAAACCTGTATGAACCCTGATTAAGTCCCTACATAAGCAAACGATTAGTTCTATAGCCCTTGGCACTAAGCCTCATATACAGATTACGAGGGTCAGTAATAATAGCATCACTTTTGTATATTATCAGTATTTCATCTTTAAGGTAGTAAATGATGTGCCTGAATCAATCAAACTGATGGGCCAGTTTAATGCTTTTGCACTGGTGGGGGTACTTTTCTTTAAATTGACAGCAATCATCGATGTATGTTCTTTTGATAGCTTCAAGCACCTGTGTGAATCGACATTCCCATACAAACCAGGATGTGCCTATTATCTGGGATAAATATGATAATAGTAGCAAGCAATTGTCTGGTTGCAGGACAGGCCGATAAAAATCTTTGACGATTGCAATCTGTTCTTTTGCTGTTTACAGTAAATCATAATTTGTGACAATTGTTGATGGCATAAATACTTTAACTCATCGTATTCTGAACACTTTAACTCATCATATTCTGAATTGCCCAGAAAGTAGATGCAGTATAAATTGTCTTTTTGCACAAATGAAACCTTAGGCCTACAAAATTTAAAATTTGTTTCTCAGGCCCTCCCTCGTGATCCTTTTCGCTGCCGCATGATCTCTTTTTATAAAGAATGTAAACTTTAAAAAATAAAAATTAAATGGTTTATGTCTGATATTTTACCAAAGTTAAATTTTTTTATAAATTTGCCCTTTAAATGCAAGAAGGCCTTGCAATGCTTTAAAGCCTTCTTGCTCCCAAGGGATGAAATACACCACTTTTGAAGGCAAAGAAATAATTACAAAAATAAAGAATAAAATAAAAAAAACATTTGCCTGATTTCAATTTTACACATAATGGCCTGAGCAACAGAAGATCAACTTTGTGGGGCCTTAGTTTCATGTATTATACTGAACTCAAATAAATTTCATTATTGCCTCGAAAAGCTTATCTGAAAAATCAAGTAATATTTTTAGCTTAACTTGACAAAGTCAAGATAAGCTATTGCCATCACATGTCTGCGAGTCTGTGAGTCTGTGCACATTTTTCATTAGCACAGGCTACACCCCGTAGTCCTTGTCCGATTGTCACGAAATTTCATATGCAGGTTTGAGGTCATGTTTAGTTGAGAACGTCCCCTTTTGGTCGCGATCGGTCAACCGTGATGGCTGCCCAAGCCCCAAACCCCAAAACCTTTAGCACAGTCTACAGGTAGTATTTATGAAGAGATTTCATTGTAACTTGGTAGGATGCCTCTGTATAATATCTAGATGAGAACGTCCCTTTTTGGTCATTATCTGTCAACCATGACGGCTGCCCAAGCCCGAAACCCAAAATCTTATAGCACAGTCTGCAGGTCATATTTAATATGGAGGGATTTCATTGTAACTTGGTAGGTTGACTTCATATAATGTCTAGATGAGAACGTCCCCTTTTGGTCATGATTGGTCAACTGTGACAGCTACAGGGTCCCGGAGTCCGAAAACCTTTAGCACAGTCAACAGGTCATATTTATGAATGGATTTCATTGTAACTTGGTAGGATGACTACAGATAATGTCTAGATGAGAATGTCCCCTTTTGGTCGCGATCATTCAGCCGTGATGGCTGCCCAAGCCCAAAACCCGAAAACCTTTAGCACAGTCTATAGGTTATATTTATGGAGGCATTTCATTGTAACTTGGTAGGATGAATGTATAATGTCTGGACGAGAATGTCCCCTTTTGGTCATGATCTGTCAACTGTGATGGATACCCAAGCCTGAAACCCAAAAACTTTAAGCACAGTCTACAGGTCATATTTAATATGGAGGGATTTCATTGTAACTTGGTAGGATGACTCCGTATGATGTAAAGATGAGAAATCCCTCATTTGGTTGCGATCTGTCAACCATGATGACTGCCCGAGCCCAAAACCCGAAAACCTTTAGCACAGTCTACAGGTCGTATTTATGGAGGGATTTCATTGTAACTGATAGGTTGACTCCATATAATGTCTAGATGAGAATGTCTCCTTTTGGTCGCGATTGGTCAACTGTGGCGGTTACAGGGGCCCAAAGCCCAAAACCTTTAGCACAGTCTACAGGTCATATTTATGAAGGGATTTCATTGTAACTTAGTAGGATGACTCCAGATAATGTCCAGATGAGAACATCCCCTTTTGGTCGCGTTCATTCAGCCGTCGCGGCTGCCTGAGCCCAAAACCTGAAAACCTTTAGCACAGTCTACAGGTCGTATTGATGGAGGGATTTCATTATAACTCCATATAATGTCTAGATGGTAGGATGACTCCATATAATGTCTAGATGAGGACATCCCCTTTTGGTTGCGATTGGTCAACCATGATGACTACGCAGGCCTGAAGACCGCAAACCTTTAGCACAGTCTACAGGCCATATTTATGAAGGGATTTCATTGTTGTAACTTGATAGGATGGCTCATTTTAGAATAATTTCACTGCAACTTGGTAACTTTGTTGACATACATTAACTGTGAGTGCCACATACATTAACTGTGAGGGCCACATACATTAACTGTGAGGGCCACATTAACCCATCCCTCTGTTCTTTAGTACAGTCTACATCTTATATTATTTCTTTTCAACCTACTCACAGTTGTTTACAATTGGCTGTAACATAAGTGCAAGCCCTACTTCGGAACTAACTCAAGCTTTTAGAAACTTTTCCAAATGAGCTGGAAAAGTACTGGAGCGCAAAAGCACAAAAAAGATCGAAAAAAGGGTCGAGCGAGACCAGCGCTCAAAATTACAGGTACTCTCTCTGCACACCTCTTGCATTTACCGAGCACACGTTCGACATCGGTCTCTTCTGAGTATTTGGGTTCTTCTACCAGAAGGGTCCATTGGGAGGACAATCCGTCGGCGATGCTGCTGTGACAGATTCTCAGGGTGACGTGCGTCAGGCTGTTTTGGAACTCACCCGGTTGCTTTCTAGCAACCCTCAAGTTGGCCTCCCTGTGCCTCCTGAGGCACAACCTCCTTTGGTCGGTCGCCGAGATGTCTCGCCTGGCCCCTTGGATACTGCACAGTATTCACAGGAGGCTTCTGCTGGTCAGCCCGAGTTGGGCTACATCTCCTCTGCAATGGAGGATGACAAGTATCTTGAAGGTGATGGGGCCCCCCTCGTCAGTCTTGGAGCAGGCTTTGGATTTCGTCTTTGGCTTATTGCCAGACGTTCAACCTTCCGACCAGCCATCTGTGACCGTCCGGCCATGGTCCACTGTGGAGCGCCGTAACCCTGTTGAGCCTTCTAGCTCCGGGGCTTTGCGTCCTCTGCAATCGGGTTGTTGAGTCCTTCCAGGGCTTAGACGCCAAAATGCGTTCTAAGGCCCTCAAGGGTTCTTTCTTTTCTAGAGCTGAGGCTTTTCGGCCTCCATCGCGGTTTCGTGTTTATGATTCCGTCTCTCCACCAGTCTTCCAAGGGATGACTACTGTGGATGAGGATTCTTCATCCCTCGGGTTAACTAAGCCTAAGTCGGCAGTTCTCCCGATGTCGGTAGTTGAATCTATGGTGGGCCTGCCCCGAGAGATGCTGGGCATGTTATCTCTCGCGGACCATGTCGTCGCTACCCTGGCAGAGTATTTTCCACCAGGGGAGTTTGATGATGCTCAGGTGCCTTTTCGCGTTTTGTCACAGGCTCTCATGAACTTGACACATGCTCACGCCTGTAACACGGTTAATTTGGGGCTGGCACACCGGGATGCAGTGTTGGATTCTTCTCCATCCCCTCCGTCTGAGCAGCGTGCTGTTCTGAGGTCTGCCTCTCTGGTTGGACCTCAGTTGTTCCATGGTTCCATGGAAGCTGTCCGTAGCGAGGTTCTTCGTTATTCGAAGGACCAGCTTTTGCTGCGACAGCTGGACCAACCTGCTGCTGCGGGTGGTGGTCGTTCCAGGCCCGCCAAGGGTCCTGCTGCGTCTGCCTCGTCGGCGACTTCGGCTACGCCTTTGGCTCCATCTGCTCCTTCTGCTCAGAAGAAGCGCTGACGCGGCCAGGCTCGCTGGCAGTCTCAGACAGGAAAGTCTCAGGACTCTGTCACTTCCCGAGGTGGTGGTTTCTCCTCTCGGGGGCCTCGTCGAGGCCGCAAGTGAAGGTTCTCACCTCGATTCGCCTTCAGTCGAGGGAAGGCTGTCACAGTTTTACGACCGTTGGACAGAGATAACGTCAGACACTTGGGTCCTCGACGTTATACATTCCGGTCTGCGACTGTCCTTCCATCGGCACCCCAGTTTATCTCGGGTGCCCCTCCCGACTCGGGTCCCTTCCGATTCTCTACGTCGGGACCTTCTGGTGCAGGAGATCAACAATCTCCTCTCCAAAGGGGCGATCGAGGTGGTCAGGAGTACCCTTTCACCAGGCTTTTACTCAAGACTTTTCTTGGTGCCGAAGAAAAATGGCCAATTTCGTCCTGTCATCGATCTGAGTATCCTGAACGAGTACATTATAGCTCCTCGTTTCAGTATGGAGACTTTCTGGTCAGTTCGACGTTCAGTTCATCAGGGCGACTTTGCTGCCAGTATCGACCTGAAGGATGCCTACTTCCATGTACCTATTCATCTGGCGTCACGGAAATACCTTCGGTTCTCGTTTCGGGATCGAGTCTATCAATTCAGAGCTCTCCCATTCGGTTTGAACCTGGCTCCTCGGGCCTTCACCCGACTGATGTCACATGTGCTTGCTTTCCACCATACTCAGTCGGCTGTGACTTCATTATCCTACCTGGACGACATCCTGCAAGGCACCACGATGCTGCTGTTCAGGAGTTAGATGTCCGGCAGTTTCTTTGCCTGCTAGCGTCGCTGGGTTTCAGAGTCAATCGCGAGAAGTCAGATCTCCTTCCATCTCAGCGATTCCGTCATTTGGGGATGGATTTCGACACTCTTCACAATGTATTGTCGGTCCCCCATGCTCAGGTGACGATTCTTTCCGCCTTGACTCGGAACCTGCTTCAATCTTCCTCGGTCTCGGCCAGGACTTTCCTTCGGATGCTGGGCCTTTGCGGTTCGGTGACAGATCACATTTCACTCGGTCGCTTGTTTGTCCAACCTCTCCAACACTTCCTGTTGGATCATTGGCATCCGAATGTAGATCCGCTGGACCTGGAACTCACTATTCCTCGGTCTCTGCTTTGTCACCTCCACCCTTGGGCTGATATTCCCTGGCTGACACAGGGTGTTCCGTTGGATCTTCCTTTGGCCGATCGCATCCTTACTGCGGATGCCAGCGATCGGGGCTAGGGTGCGACGTTGGATCCTATCGGTCTGTCTACTCACGGCGAGTGGGACAGTGAGCAGGTGGGTCTTCATATCAACCAGAAGGATCTCCTTTTGTTGAGTTTTTGGCTTTGGATCCCTCATCTGTCGGACCATATTGTCCTACTTCTTTCGGACAATTCGACAGTAGTGGCCTACATACGGAATCAAGGAGGCACACATTCGATTCCCATGTATCGGCTGTCTCGGGATCTTCTTCTGTGGCGGGTGATGTGAACGCTCGGGCTTCCATCCAACACATTCCCGGGCATCTCAACGTCCTAGCAGACTCCCTGTCCCGACGCGACAGTGTCCTTTCAACCGAATGGATGCTACATCGGTCGGTGTTTCAGGCGATTTGCGAGCAGTGGGGCCATCCTCAGGTCGACCTTTTCGCTACTCGCTGGTTTCATCAGGTAGAGACCTTTGTCTCCCCTTGTCCAGATCCTCTGGCATTTGCAGTAGATGCTCTGTCTCTGGACTGGACAGGTTGGATCGGTTATGCCTTTCTTCCTGCACCGATTCTTCCTCAAGTATTAGCGAAGGTTCATGCTTGCAGTTGCAGGATCATTCTGATCACACCTCTGTCTCCACAGAGGGTGTGGATCAATCTGCTGCGGCCTCTGTTGGCAGATCGGCCGATTCAACTACCTCTACGTCACGATCTTCTTTCCCAGGGTCATCCCAGGAAGTATCACAACAACCTGGCAAGCCTGTCCCTTCACGCCTGTCTTTTATCAGGTCCAGTCTCCGACGTAGAGGTTTTTCGAGACTAACAGTGGAGTGCATTTCTGCATCGTGGCGACATTCCACTGGCATGACTTATGCTGCAAAGTGGAAGGTTTTCTGCCGCTGGTGTGCAGATCACAATGTGGATTACCGTGATCCATCAATCACTCAAATTGCGGATTTTCTGGTATATCTTTTTGACTCCAAGGGCCTCCAGCCTATTACGATTAAGGGCTATCGGTCTATGCTGTCTGATACTTTCTCTTATGTGGGAAAGCGGTGCATCGGTCGTAATCTTTTTCTCTCTAAACTCCTTCAGCACTTTTCTTTGAAGAGGCCTCGAGTTTTGTGTCTTACACCCAAGTGGAACTTGGCATGGGTGTTGCACTGTTTGGAGGGGGCGCCATTTGAGCCTTTATCTGAGACCGATATGCGTTTTCTCACCTATAAGACGGCTTTTCTTCTAGCGTTTGCTTCTGCTCGACGAGTCAGTGAGCTTCATGCGCTATCTGTTGATTCTGCCTTCTTCAGAAATGAGGCTAACAGTGTCACCTTCACTACTGATTGCTCTTTTCTGGCCAAGAATCAGCTTCCTGATTCAGTACCGCCTCCCATCTGCATTCGGGCTCTCCCTGCTGTCGATGGCCGGAGGCCTCTTCTTTGTCCTGTTCGTGCGATCAAGACTTACATTACTCGCACTCAGTTCATTAGGAGGAGTCAGAAGAGATTCTTTCTGTCTCTCATTCCTGAGAGGCAGTCTATCTCTTCCCATTCTATTTCCAGGTGGATCTGTCTTGCAATCAAGCTGGCTTATTCCCGCTTGTCTGCATCGGATCTTGTTTCGAACCGGTTTAATGCTCTTGATGTTCGTGCCATTTCTACATCCTGGGCGTTCTCCAATTCTGTTTCGCTCCGGGATGTTATGAATGTGGCTTACTGGAGGAATGCTTCTACCTTCTCCTCCTTTTATCTCCGCCACCTTCAGCAGCAATCTGAGGACCTTTATTCTTTAGGCCCTCTCGTTGCTGCTCAGACTGTTGTGCACCCTCGTTAAAATTGTTTTTATCGAGGTTGTGCTTCGCTCAGCCTTGTTCTTTTCAGGTGCCTTCTCTCTATCTTCATTACAGGTTTCGCTGTTGTTCTCTGCCCTCCTTGCTTTTCTTTCTGCTACTCTTGTTGGTATTGGTTATGTGATTCACCTCCTCCTATTGTTTATTCAGTCAATTGTAAACAATTTTGAGTAGGTTGAAAAGAAATTAAAATTTTTTAGTAAATTTTGTTCCTTAACATACCTACCACAATTGTTTACCGGAGGCCCACCCTCCTTGGGGATATCTTTGATATCGATGCCTCCCCGCTAAATCACAAACTTCTCGTTGGCGGAAATACGGAATTGACATCACGGTTGTTGCGCATGCCCTTGGTAAATGCGAGAGGTGTGCAGAGAGAGTACCTGTAATTTCGAGCACTGGTCTCGCTCGACCCTTTTTTGGATATTTTCGTGCTTTTGCACTCTAGTACTTTTCCAGCTCATCTGGAAAAGTTTCTAAAAGCTTGAGTTATTTCCGAAGTAGGGTTTGCACCTATGTTACATCCAATTCTAAACAATTGTGGTAGGTATGTTAAGAAACAAAATTTACTAAAAAATTTTAATTTTTGTTGAAAACAAAGCATACAGGGAACAGAAATTAACATGTTCCCAATTATCACAATTCTTGTCTTATTTCATAATCCTTTCATAAACATTGAACATTATCCTTTTCATCAAACACAACACAAAGACAAGTTAAGCAACAGTGTCATTGACACTTTCATTTGGAATTCCTATTTGCTGTGAACTAGTTGAGTGAGCAGTGTGCAGATGTTTGTTGATGTTTTTCGCTCCGCCTGACAAAATTTCAGCGGAGCTTTTCTAATGCTAAGTTCATCCATCCATCCATCCATCCATCCATCCATCCATCCATCCATCCATGTGTCAGGCTGTCTATTGTCAACATTTTTTTTGTCTGGGCCATAATTTCTTAACCACTGAATAACAAAACTTTGTAATCATATTGTCACTAGACAGTGTGTAATCAGACATAATGAGGTCTGTACCCTCAAGGTGAAGGTCACTGGTCCCATAAATCAGGTAACAGTCAAGAAAACTGATATTTTGCTATCACTTTTGTCTGGTCCATATAATTTGACCTAAGTGGCAGATCTTGTTCATACATGGTACAATTATTGCTCATGACTCAAAGGTGTGTCATGACTTTGATTCAAAGTCATATCATCAAGGTCAAGGTTACAGACAGCAAAACTTTGATATTGTTATACAACCCTTGTCCGGTCCATATAACTTGATATGATTGATAGATTTTATACTTGGTACAATTATTGCTCATGACTCAAAGGTGTGTTGCAACTTTGACCCAAGGACATATCATCATGGTCAAGGTCACAGGCAGCAAACTTTGATACTGTTATACAGCCCTTGTCCGGTCCATATGACTTGGTATGATTGGCAAATCTTATTCATACTTGGTACAATTATTGCTTAGGACTCAAAGGTGTGTAGCAACTTTGATCCAAGGTCATATCATCAAGGTCACGGTCACAGACAGCTAAACTTGGATATTGTTATATAGAGGCCTTGTCCAGTCAGTATAACTTGGTATGATTGACAGATCTTATTCATACTTTGGTACAATTATTGCTCATGACTCAAACGTGTGTCATAACTTTGATCCAAGGTCATATCATCAAGGTCAAGCTCGCAGGCAGCAAAACTTTTGTATTGTTATACAGCCCTTGTCCAATACATATAACTTTGTATGATTGACAGATCTTATTCATAGTTGGTACAACTACTATTGGTCTTGATTCGAAGATGTGGCGCCACTTTGATCAAAGGTCATATTATCAAGGTCAAGGCCACAGACAGCAAAACTTTGCTATTGTTATACAGCCCTTGTTTGTCTGGTCTGTATAATTAGATCTATGTAACAGATCTTGTTCATACTTCACACAATTGTTATCCATAACCTAATGTTGTGTCATGACCATGACCTATTGTCATTTCATGATGGTTAATGTCACAAGCAGTAACACTTGGATTCTTGTCTTGTATTTAGCTTCCCCTAAAAGCAGTGACCCTGGGCAGAGGGGTTTAATCAAAGAGGCATCTTGTTAGCTCATCTTGACAAAGTCAAGCTGAGCTAATCTCATCGCTCCCCGTCTGTCGTCTGTCGTCCGTCGTCCGTCAGCACCATGTTTTGGTCTTCTCCTCCAAAGCCACTGGGCCAATTCAAGTGAAAGTTTGTGTGAGTAATGGACCCAAAGGGGCATTTCATTTTTGTTCAACTCAACATGCCCAGCCCCATAGGGAGGGAGTGGGGGAAAATGCTCCAAAATATTTTTAAAATCTTCTCAAGAACCAGTGTGTACAATGACTTGATATTTGCTATGGAGCTTCCATATGAGGTGTAGATTCAAGGTTGTTAAACGAAGTTCGTGAAGTAATATTTGGCTTTGTAATAGGAGGGGTAAGATTTTGGGCCCCGCCCCAAATTTCTATTTTCTGAACCGATGGTCCGGTATGAACCAAATTTGGTTTGTGGTAGTATTGGTCATAAGTACTTGACCTATGCAAAAAAAAAATATTCCCGCATCCCCATGGGAACCCTGGGAGCTAAAAATAGAAATATTTTCAAACGCCCATATTCCCAAACCCCACGGAACAGAGAGCTGTTATTTGGTATGAAGTATCCTTATGACCAGTAGAATTGAATGGTAAAAAAAAATTGCCATCGGTTATGTTAGGATGTTCTGTAATGGGCATCGAAAAAATGCTGAGTCAGCATATTTGCAAAAATTAAAAAAAATCTTTTCTCCAGAACCAATCATCAGAATCTTTTGATATTTGGTATACAGCATTCATAGGGTGGGGTGGGGGGGGGGGGGGGGGAGGGCAGATAATAATTTGTTGAAATAAAGCTCATTGATTCATATTTGGGCTCTCTACAGGAGCCCGAAGTTTTAACATAGGGTAATATGGGGAATACTCTTTAGAAATCTTCTTCTTCAGAACCACCAGTCAGAATCTTTTATTGTTTGGTATACATCATTGTTATGAGGGTCAGATCTAGATTGTTCAAACCAAGTCCCTAGATGACTACGGAAGCCCAAATTTTAATCTTTGTTCACTATGGAGGGTAATTTAAAAAAAATCTTCTTCTTCAGATCCACCAGTCAGAATGCTTTGATATTTGGTTTGCAACAACTCTATGGGGGTCAGATTCAAGTTTGTTCAAATCAGATCCCTAGGTGTATATTTGGGCTCACTATGGTAGCCCAAATCTTCTTCTTCAGATCCACCAGTCGGAATGCTTTTATATTTGGTATACAACATCTCTAGGGAGGTCAGATTCCAGGTTGTTCAATTCGCATGCCTAGATTAATATTTGGGCTCCATATGGGAACATGAAATTTAACTTAGTACAATATGAGGGAATTTCTTCAAAAATCTTCTTCTTCAGATTCACTTGTCAGAATGCTTTCACATTTGGTATACAACATCTCTAGGGGGGTCGGATTCAAGTTTGTTCAAATCGGATCCATAGGTTAATATTTGGGCTCGCTATGGTAGTGCAATTTCTTTACAATTTCACTTCAGATCCAACAGTTGGAATACTTTCATATTCGGTACACAACATCTCTAGGGAAGTCAGATTTAACTGTGTTCAAATCAAGAGCCTGGGTTAATATTTGGGCACTCCATGGGAGCCGGAATTGGCCATTTTGCTGAAGAATTAAAAATTTTGTATTCAGTACCCTCTAGAGGTACTAAGATTAATCCACAAGGGTTGTATCAAGGGGCTTCATAGGGGAGCTCTACATTTTACTTTATGATCAACTGAAGAAAAGGCATGATGCCCAGATTATTTTTGTCACTCCTGAGGGACTCAAGGATTGACAGTGTAGCCTATGGAGATGGCTTGCTTAATGTAGACTTATTCTTGGACTCTGTTTAAATTGTGCTCTGTTCAAGATGAGCGCTTCAGGCCCCATGGGGCCTCTTGTTCTAGAAAACATTTTCCCGATGCCAGGACTCAACAATAGCATTTTTCACTTCAAATGGTAGCAAGCAGTATACAGTGGTCATCCCATTTACAAAATCAAAATACTGTAGATAAAGGGTTAACACACTTCCATGCATTGTAGAAATGCATTTCTTAAAAGATTCAGAAAAGATATTGGACACTTTATGCAATGTATGAAAGTGGTCATAAATTGTTATAGCACTGCAAAATGAAATAAAGTCAAAACTAACAAAGTCGACAATGAATAAAAAAAATCCTTAAAACAGAACCTCTTCACTAATACTGTTATTTACTGCAGCAAAAACAAACATGGCTGTGTCTCATGCAGCCAACTAAAAAAACCAACAGCTTTTTACATAATAGAAAAAAAGTATGTTATAGCATTATAATATGTCAGCTAAGGATACTAACAAGTACCTGGGATGTTTATCTCTCGTCCAGAGATATTTTATTTTCACAATTTCTATTGTAGTTTTGCATAATAGTAATGTTTACAGTTGCGACAAAGTCAACAATGTGATCGTATTTCATTTTAATCTAAATCTTCAATGAATGGATTAATATATTAGGTGTGTATACATGAATTTTCAATGCCATTGCTAACCACTTCAAGGCCAAATCTCCACCCAACCAATAAATCAGATTTTTTTAATTGTGTACACGTGGCAACAAAGTTTCAGCCAATGGACCTCCAGATTGAACCGGGAGGTCCATTGGCTGAAATTTTGTTTTTTCTCAGAACTTGATTTTTTCTACCAGTAGCGGCTGTGGTATAAGGGCAGTTTACCAACCCACCTGGTTGTTCTGGTGTGACAGGATTCCTTCCCCCCTGGATATCCCTCTACACACATGAACATTCTTTTTCTTGTTAATTCAATGTTATTTGATGCTCAGATTTTGAGACATACATTTTTGAGATCAATTTCAGGTATTTAAGTTTTGAAAAAACATCATCCTACCAAATAGTAATGTCATTTGGGCCAGGATTAACAAACTTGTGTAATCAATCACCATATCACAAACTGTTAGACATTTTTCTAAAATGTTCTTTTGATTGTGTTTCTTAAAGTCAAATAGCTTTGAATTAATGAGATTGTTTTTTTATGTGGGGGAGGAGGAGAAGGAGATAACTGGCCAGGAGATATCTTCCCTCTCCTCTCTCACATAGGGCATTTTCCACAGTTAGTCTCATGATAAAGCAGTTGCTTTGTGTGCCAGAGGTGAACAGTTGACTCCCACACTTACCTCTTGATCTATTTCATTGGGGGCACGTCCAGTCTTCAGTAGTTGGTGAAATTGTGAATGCTGTGATGAAGCACTGCAGGCATTTCAACTGCTCTGACACAGTGGGTGAATATCAAAGAATGTGATAGTAGTGTAGAAGTCGTGGTATAAGTGCCATTTATCAACCACCCTGGTTGTTCTGGATCTCTTAGTCGCATGGTAAATCTGTTGCTTTGTGTGCTAGAGGTTTATGGTTTGAGTCTCAGCTCTCTAACTTCTCTCTTGATCACTTACACGCCTACTATTGATATGGTGTGTTATTTAAGCTAATCACTGATTCCATAATAATTTGGAAATAGATTTTATTACCAGCCTGTTCTTTGAAATCCCCATCTACAGCAACACTAAGCCATGCGGAAAATGAAAATCTGTTCTGCACATATGTGTGGAATGGAAATCATTGACTCACTATTTTTAAATAGAAGTGAAATTTCATTGGAATTTCCTACAAATCATGCGCCACAATTACAAGTTGAATTAATAGTGATAGCTAAAAATCGTCCTCTGAGTTCCAATGTGTTCTATGTGCCAGAAGTCACATAGAACATATTGGAACTCAGGGGACGAAATAGTAACACAGGGTCCCCTCAGAAATTTGGTTGGCGATAAAATATGTTCGTGTTGATAGTTGTCAAATGAATTGCTGAGTTTCCTTCTGAAATTTTTTTTTCTTTCTCATCACTCTCCATCTGTCGTCCGGTGTCCGTCGTCCATTGTCTGTCAACACCATGTTTTGGTCTTCTCCTCCAAAACCACTGGGCCAATTCAAGTGAAAGTTTGTGTGAGTGATGGTCTCGAAGGAGCATTGCATTTTTAGCTCAACTTGACAAAGTCAAGCTGAGCTATTGCCATCACTTCTCATCCGTCGGCGTACGTACGTACGTACGTTAGTATGTTAGTACGTTAGTACGTACGTCCACAATTTCCTTTGGCACACCTCACAGATCGCATTTATGATCAGATTACTCTGAAACTTGGCATGCTTGTTTGGGGTGACATCTAGATGGGAGCTATCGATTTTCTTCAATTTCCGTCCAAAAATGTTGCCGCGGCCAACGTTCTTAGAACTTAGTTTAGTCAGACCTCAATATTTCCCTTTTGCACACCCTACAGGGCACATTTATGATCAGATTACTTTGAAACCTGGTATGCTTGTTTGGGGAGACCTCTAGATGGGTGCTATCAATTTTCTTCAATTTCTGTCAAAAAATGTTGCCGCGGCCAACGTTCTTAGAACTTAGTTTAGTCAGAAGACTCAATATTTCCCTTTGGCACACCCTACAGGGTACATTTATGATCGGATTGCTGTGAAACCTGGCATGCTTGTTTGGGGTGACCTCTAGATGGGAGCTATCGATTTTCTTCAATTTCCGTCAAAAAATGTTGCCGCAGCCAACGTTCTTAGAACTTAGGTTAGTCAAACCACAATATTTCCCTTTGGCTCACCCTACAGGGCAGATTTATGATTTGATTGCTTTGAAACCTGGTATGCTTATTTAGGGTGACCTCTAGATGGGAGCGATCGATTTTCTTCAATTTCCGGCAAAAAATGTTGCCACGGCCAACGTTCGTAGAACTTAGTTTAGTCAGACCTCAATATTTTCCTTTGGCACACCCTACAGGGTACATTTATGATCGGGTTGCTTTGAAACCTGGTATGCTTGTTTGGGAAGACATCTAGATGGGAGCTATCGATTTTCTGCAATTTCTGTCAAAAAATGTTGCCGCGGCCAACGTTCTTAGAACTTAGTTTAGTCAGAAGACTCAATATTTCCCTTTGGCACACCCTACAGGGTACATTTATGATCGGATTGCTTTGAAACCTGGTATGCTTGTTTGGGGTGACCTCTAGATGGGAGCTATCGATTTTCTTCAATTTTCGTCAAAAAATGTTGCCGCGGCCAACGTTTTTAGAACTCAGTTTAGTCAGACCACAATATTTCCCTTTGGCACACCCTACAGGGCACATTTATGATTTGATTGCTTTGAAACCTGGTATGCTTGTTTGGGGAGACCTCAAGATGGGAGCTATCTATTTTCTTCAATTTCCGTCAAAAAATGTTGCCGCGGCCAATGTTCTTAGAACTTCGTTTAGTCAGAAGACTCAATATTTCCCTTTGGCACACCCTACAGGGCACATTTATGATCGGATTGCTTTGAAACCTTTCATGCTTGTTTGGGGTGACCTCTAGATGGAAGCTAACGATTTTCTTCAATTTCCATCAAAAAATGTTGCCGCAGCCAACATTCTTAGAACTTAGTTTAGTCAGACCACAATATTTCCCTTTGGCTCACCCTACAGGGCACATTTATGATTAGATTGCTTTGAAACCTGGTATGCTTATTTATGGTGACCTCTAGATGGGAGCTATCGATTTTCTTCCATTTCCATCAAAAAATGTTGCCACGGCCAACGTTCTTAGAATTTAGTCTAGTCAGACCACAATATTTCCCTTTTATACACCCTACAGGGTACATTTATGATCGGATTGCTTTGAAACCTGGCATGCTTGTTGGGGGAGGCCTCTAGATGGGAGCTATCGATTTTCTTTGGTTTCTGTCAAAAAATGTTGCCACTGGCAAAAAAAATGACATTGGTACCAATGATCTTTAATTCATTTATAACTTACCAAGTTCAAGTTTGTCAAGTTGAGCTACAGTGTCATTGACACTTTCATTGTTCATCTCAACATTCCCAGCCCCATGCAATAAACAAGCACTGTTTCACTTCCCAGGGTTCCCACAGGGATAGATCATGTATGTAAAATCTCTTAAAAATCAGTTTTTACTTAACACAACATTCATAACCAGCCCGTGTCCCTCAAGAAATCCCAAGGGCATGTCATGCTGGAACCCCCAACCCCCAGTTAGAAATCTAACTAATCACACACATCTATTTCAGCCCTCATAGCTCCCTCCCTGAACCCTGATGGTATCTTTCAAGTCAGTTCAATGACCGCAATTGGACGAGTCTATATTCATTACCTGGGGGTAGACTATTCATATTTTAAACATGTAGCCTTTGGTTACATATTGAATTTTTTGATTGGTTAACCAACACATTCAATGAGCTGTCACCAAACTTGGTGAAATTTTGATGTATTATGTTCTTGGACCAGAAAAGAAGCCTTTAGTGTTAAAAGGGTTAACCCTTTACCTAACATGAAAAGCAGAAGACACTTGCAAACAAAATTCTTGAATAACTAGTTTTTTAGCTCAACTTTGGTGAAGCCAAATTTGAGCTTATGCCATGGCCAGTTGTCCATCATCCATCTGTCCATCAGCAGTTCAATACGGCTCAGGCGAGAGGCCGTATTTATAAACCGATTTTTACGAAACTTCTTGGGTACCTTTGTTATGACCGTGGGACGAGAACGAGTGTTTTTGGGTCCAATCCGAAATTCAAGTTGGCTGCTGGCAGCCATTTTGTACAAAATTAGGTGCAATCAGATTTTTGCACAGAACTTCCATATGAAAGCGCTGATTTGAATAATTTTTTGTATGAATGTTTAGTACCATTGGATACATCACATATAATACAGGTTTTTCTCTTGTGCGTAAATTATGCAAATTAGACTAACTTTGATGTATTTAGTGTTACTTTCAGCACTGTAAGTGCCAATGCCAATACGGCTCGGTCTACAGGCTGGATTTATGAACCTATCTTTACGAAACTTCTTGGGTACCTTTGGTATCACTGTGGGACGAGAACGAGTGTTTTGGGGTCCGGTCCGAAATTCAAGATGGCCGATGGCAGCCATTTTGTACAAAATTAGGTGCAATCAGATTTTTGCACAGAACTTCCATATGAATAATTTTTTGTGTGAATGTTTAGTACCATGGGATACATCACATATAGCACAGGTTTTCTTCTCATGCAGAAATTATGCAAATTAGATGAACTTTGATTTTTTCAGTGCTACTTACACACAGTAAGTACACATGTCAATACAGCTCGGGCTAGAGTCTGTATTTATGAACCAATCTTCACGAAATGTCCTGGGTATCTTTGTTATCACCTTGGGACAAGAACGAGTGTTTCAAGATGGCTGCCAGTGGCCATTTTGTACCGAAATTAGGTCTAATCAGTTTTTTGTACACAACTTTATGCGGCTCAGGCTAGAGGCCGTATTTATGAGCCGATCTTTACGAAACTTCTTGGGTACCTTTGTTATCACCATGGGATGAGAACGAGTGTTTTGGAGTGTGGTCCGAAATTCAAGATGGCCACCAGCAGCCATTTTGTACCAAAATTAGTGCAATCAGTCTTTTGTACAGAACTTCTGTTTTAAAGTTCTGATTTGAATAAATTTTTGTATGAATGTTTAAGTAACATGGAATACATCACATATAGTACAGGTTTTTTTCTCGTGCAGAAATTATGCAAATTAGATGAACTTTGATTTATTCAATGCTACTTATACACTGTAGGTGCACATGTCAATACAGCTCTGGCTAGAGGCTGTATTTATCAACCGATCTTCACAAAACTTCTTGGGTACCTTTGTTATCACCTTTGGACGAGAACGAGTGTTTCTGGGTGTGGTCCAAAATTCAAGATAGCTGCCAGTGGCCATTTTGTACCGAAATTAGGTCCAATCAGTTTTTAGCTCATCTTGACAAAGTCAAGCTGAGCTAATCTAATCGCTTCCCGTCCGCCATCCGTCGTCCATCGTCCGTCAACACCATGTTTTGGTCTTCTCCTACAAAGCCACTGGGCCAATTCAAGTAAAAGTTTGTGTGAGTGATGGGCCCAAAGGGGCATTTCATTTTTGTTCAACTCAGTATGTCCGGCCCCATAGGAAGGGAGTGGGGGAAAATGCTCCAAAATATTTTAAAAATCTTCTTCTAAAGAACCAGTGTGTGCAATGACTTGATATTTGCTATGGAGCTTCCATATGAGGTGTAGAATCAAGTTTGTTCAAACGAAGTTCGTAAAGTAATATTTGGCTTTGTAATAGGAGGGGTAAGATTTTTGGCCCCGCCCAAAATTTCTATTTTCTGAACCGATGGTCTGGTATGAACCAAATTTGGTTTGTGGTAGTATTGGGTCATAAGTACTTGACCCATGCAAAAAAAAAAATTCCCGCATCCCCGTGGGAACCCTGGGAGCTAAAAATAGATATATTTTCAAACGCCCATATTTCCCAAACCCCACGGAACAGAGAGGTTTTATTTGGTATGAAGTATCCTTATGACCAGTAGAATTGAATGGTAAAAAAAAATTGCCATCGGTTATGTTAGGGTGTTCTGTAATGGGCATCGAAAAAATGCTGAGTCAGCATATTTGCAAAAATTAAAAAAAATCTTTTCTCCAGAACCAATCATCAGAATCTTTTGATATTTGGTATACAGCATTCATAGGGGGGTCAGATAAAAGTTTGTTGAAATAAAGCTCATTGGTTCATATTTGGGCTCTCTACAGGAGCCCGAAGTTTTAACATAGGGTAATATGGGGAATATTCTCTAAAAATCTTCTTCTTCAGAACCACCAGTCAGAATCTTTTAATATTTGGTATACATCATTGTTATGAGGGTCAGATTCTAGATTGTTCAAACCAAGTCCATAGGTTAATATTTGGGCTTCCTACGGAAGCCCAAATTTTATCTTTGTTCAATATGGAGGGTAATTTAAAAAAATCTTCTTCTTCAGATCCATCAGTCAGAATGCTTTGATATTTGGTATGCAACATCTCTATGGGGGTCAGATTCAAGTTTGTTCAAATCAAATGCCTAGGTATATATTTGGGCTCACTATGGTAGCCCAAATTTTTACTTAGTGCAATATGAGAAAATTTCTTTAAAAATCTTCTTCTTCAGATCCACCAGTCGGAATGCTTTTATATTTGGTATACAACATCTCTAGGGGGATCAGATTCCAGGTTGTTCAATTCGAGTGCCTAGGTTAATATTTGGGCTCCATATGGGAACATGAAATTTAACTTAGTACAATATGAGGGAATTTCTTCAAAATTCTTCTTCTTCAGATTCACTTATCAGAATGCTTTCACATTTGGTACACAACATCTCTAGGGGGGTCAGATTCAAGTTTGTTCAAATCGGATCCATAGGTCAATATTTGGGCTCGCTATGGTAGCCCAAATTTGAACTTAGTGCAATTCGAAGAAATTTCTTTACAATTTCTCTTCTTCAGATCCAACAGTCAGAATGCTTTCATATTCGGTACACAACATCTCTAGGGAAGTTAGATTTAACTGTGTTCAAATCAAGAGCCTGTGTTAATATTTGGGCTCTCTATGGGAGCCGGAATTGGCCATTTTGCTAAAGAATTAAAAATTTTGTATTCAGTACCCTCTAGAGGTACTAAGATTAATCCACATAGGTTGTATCAAGGGGCTTCATAGGGGAGCTCTGCATTTTACTTATGATCAGCTGAAGAAAAGCCATGATGCCCAGATTATTTTTGTCACTCCTGAGGGACTCAAGGATTGACAGTGTAGTCTATGGAGATGGCTTGCTTAATGTAGACTCATTCTTGGACTCTGTTTAAATTGTGTTCTGTACAAGATGAGCGCTTCAGGCCCCGTGGGGCCTCTTGTTTGTCACAACTTCTATACAGCTCGTATTTATGAACTGATCTTCACGAAACTTGTTGGGTACTTTTGTTTTTATCTTGAGACAGGAACGAGTGTGTTTTGGGGTGCCTTTGTTATCACTGTGCTATGAGAACAAATATTTTGGGGTTCAGTCAGACCCACTCTGGGACTCAAAGATTTCTTTTCTAGTTTAGCATCCGACTGTCGACTGTCACCCACCTTTACAATACTTTACCTATACATTTGTTACAGGCTACGGTCAGTATTTATGAACAGACCGTTACAATACTTTATATGTACCTTTGTTATCAGGTCATTACCTAGATGTTTGTCATTGCTGTGTCACATACTATACATGTACATGTCTTTAACAAGTTGAGCTACAGTGTCATTGACACTTACATTTCATTTTTTTGTCTCCAAAACATAGGTTATGACCCCTCATTGGAACGATCTCAGCTAGCTCGTTTCAAAGGGAGGTCAAAACCTATGTTTTTGAGACAAAAAATGAAAAAAATAATAAAAATTAAATGGCAATTTTTGTGAATAGCGCTGGCCGGTTTTGGCTGTTATGTTGGGTAAAGGGTTAAAGAGTGACTTGACTATAGGATATAGGCCAGTAGAACAGGTTTGTGGAAAAGTTAAACAGACATTGTCAACCTGACGGGCTTATTATTATTTTTGTGAATTATGTTTGCTTTTCATGATAAATGATATGTAATACAAACAACCTGTTCAATATGGCCTACAATAGAACTTTCCCAGTAGAAAATAATTGTCTGACAGCCGGTATAATATTTTACCAAGTTCTGTATTGGAATTGTTATTCCTTTAAGACGATCCATAGAAGTAGACAAGTTGGGTAAACAAACTCTCATGGTATTGTTCACCTACGACATAGTGGACGCAGCAATTATGTTTAAAGGTCCCAAATTTTATTTTATTTCATAACGATAATAGTTAGGGAATTTGTCTTTAAACAACCACTTCGCGGTTTGTGCAATAAGAGAAGAGTGCGGACTATTTCGCAAAGGAAACATTTCACAAAACCTTTTGTAGTTGAGTCAACGTTTTGTGCAGATCTCTTTTGTGTCCTATTGTTCCATTGCCAGTATTTCTACAAAGAAATTTTCTGAAAAGTATCTTGAAATTCTGTGATAGTATATTTTATGAAAATATTTGAAGAGCCTAAAAAAAATTTTGTTTGTTGAAAGTAATCAGAACGAAGACTCATTATTACGTTACACAGATGGTAGGAAATAACCCTTCGAGTTGTAAAACTCATATCAGAAACCTTGCAGTATGGGAAGATCTCATTTGTTAGTTGTTCTCTGATGGTATACTGATGATTATCCCATAACTAACAGTGGGCTGCTGTCACCTCAATGAGTTTAGAGTTAGAAGCACATATGTGGCCTCTACTGGAAAGTGCAGTTGCCTCAATTAACTCTTAACATGCTGAGTATTTTCAAGATATTTGTTGTCAAATCTAGTCATGGCTGCTATAGAGCTGCCATGACTAGAGTTGATGAAAAATTCATCTAAATTTAAGTGATTAAATCAGTGGTGAAAAATCTAGACAATTTACAAGGGGGAAATTTTATTAAACGTACCCAAATTCAATTTAATTCATTTGCAAGTGTAATCCTCTCCAAGCTGGAATATCTGCCAGCAGCATGCAAGGAGTTATTTATATTTATTTATTGGGATTTAACGACACTTTTGACAGCCAGGGTCACCTCGTGTCAGAGAATTTTAAAGGTGGAGGAAGCTGGAGAGAACCATTGTGCAATGGCAAGCAACTGCCAGACATCCCAGCATACTAACTCCAGACAAGCAGGGTTAGCATTGGTTGAAGACATGTGCACTATCGACTTGCAATACACCTTAGTACACAGCTCCATCATGCCTCCATGTGAGCAACCAGGATTAAGTCCCTTGCCCAAGGACACTAGTACACAGTTACCACTGGCAGGGATGCAAGGAGTTAAAATACTTCATAATTCGTGGATGGGTAGCATGGTCTTTGTATTATTCTCTTCATGGTAATAATGTTTATGTTTTGTTCATATGGATTTGACTTTTCACAATTAATTACAGGGGTGTGATTTTACAGTTCTGTATCCGGATCTGTATGGATAGGTCATAGAGTCTCTACTGGACTAAAATAAGATGGATTTTTCTTACCCAGCTACAATTTTGTTTATTTTAACTTGTAGAGTGTTGGAAGCCCATATTTGGGGTTTTTTCTCTAGTACAGATACCCCAAATTAAAGGCTTCATACTAGGTGGGTTTACTTTGTATTATGTTTGAAGCAAAATTATTTATAATATCAGCAAAAAATGTCCAGACTATAAGGGACAATAAAACTTTTATATAACATCGTAATACAGAGTTCCTGCAGTCTTTGAAAATCCTTGAATGTCCTTGAATTTGAAAATCAGGATTCAAGGCCTGGAAAATCCTTAAATTTGCTTATCAGATCCAGAAAGTGCTTAAAAGTGCTTGAAAATTGTGAGGCATCAATGCGGTAATGCAGGGTGCCTAAACTTCAATATAATGGTAATTAAATAGCCTCCAAAGGGAAGTTGATACACAAAAACAAAATCACTCTATATTTAATAACCACAACTTTTCAACCACATGGCCTTTATCAAGTGGAATACATCCAAAGGTTGTATTCCACTTGATAAAGGCCATGTGGTCGAAAAATTAAAGGATGTATTCCACTTGATAAAGGCCATGTGGTCGAAAAATTAAAGGATGTATTCCACTTGATAAAGGCCATGTGGTCGAAAATTTGTGGTTATTAATAGAGTGACTGTTTTTAATTGTATACAGTAATTGTTTTTATGGTGCGAGTCCTCGAAAGTTCTTGAATTGGGGGTTCTGTCAGTCCTTGAATATATGTTGAAAAGAGCCTTGAAAGTCCTTGAATTTACTGTTCATTTCAGTGCAGGAACCCTGTTCATGTGCCCAGCCCCCATGGCTACATCAGTGCCAGAGTATGAGATTAGAAATAAAATTTATCCATGAGTATAATAGAGAAGAGTTCTTCCTTCTCATGTTCATTTTTCATTATTCAACAAAGGATAAAGACATGCGTGCCCTGCTTTGCATCACCTCCCCTCGTATGCTACCCCCTTTATGTCATATGAACCTATATTACAGTCATGATATAGCCTTTGATGTTGAATGTGACCTTGAACACCAATGAATAAATTAATATCTCCATCAGATCTCCCATCATCAAGTTCTTACAGATCCCCCTGCTGCTACCTGCTATAAGAAGGCAAAATTCGTAACATGTTTTGTACTGCAACTAGTGATTTATGATAAAGATGCAAATTGCTTTTGCATAAAAACCTGGATTAAATTAATTACTTCTGTAGTACTCTGGTTTGTTTCTTATCTCTGAGAAAAAGGGTTTCAATCTAGTGAATATCTGGAAGCTTTATTTATATAGAATTTCAGCATTTACAAGAGTTTTTTTTCTAAACACAACATTTCAATTAAAGTTAAACCCAACTCTGGTAGGCTAGCTTATCATATATAGTCTTGTTTACTTTACTGGGTAGATACATAGAATCTGTCACCAAGCCAATTTCATGTGCAAACCTAGCATTTTAACCTCTCCCATACTGAACTGACAAATGGAACTATCCCATATGAATGATTTTATGAGAGTTTGATAGTTCATATTCAGTTTTCAGGTTAGACTAATTTAACGTTCCAATATTCTACAGCTCTAAAGGTTATATAAGTATATAATAAACTGATCCACACTTTCATTTTTAGCTCATTCATTACAGTCAGCTTTATATAATACATAATATGCTATAATGCTATAATATTTGCATGGAACTTGGTGAAAAGTAATACAGAATAATATGTATTAACCCTTTATCCAATTCACACAATATCAGAATTTATTATTTTAACTCTTAAGGGCCTAATTCCAACTTTGATCACTTTCACTGCAGTAGAACAAGTGCCCCAACATGTTGTCTCAGGGTTAACTCACAAGTTAAATTAAAAATCTACAGTTTTTGGAAGTTGTTTTTTGGAAAGTCTTGGCTGCCTATATAGACAGCCAAGACCTGCCTAAAAGTACTACAAAGCCACAGGGTGTAGAATGTCAGAGTGTAGTGAAATATTTATAAAAATCTCTAGGCCCTTAAGGGTTTTAAATATTAGTTTTTCAAATTAAAAAAAAAAAATCAGCAAACCCTTGTCGTGACCACTCATTGGAATGAGCTCAATGAGCTCATTCTAATGATTGGTCACATAAGAAACTGCTTCACATATGTGTTTTTGATCATTCATTATAATTTATTTAATCTTATTTGTTTTACAAGGATTGGCGAACAAGTTATGCAACTTATATTAACGCCTCTCCTTGGCTCATTGGCGTAGGTGTGTGGGATGACCTTCATAGCGGCAACTTCGTGGCCTAGCTCTTCTCGAATACTACGAAGGGATCTTTAGCCTGCACGGAGTGTGTCTCTCTCCGCACAGAGGACAGCCATTTTACGTCCCCACCCGATAGGACGGTACGCTGTGACAGCATCAACCCCACAATTGATGCTGACAGAGAGTGTTCGGACACCTCGAGAATTTTCCCCGACCGGGGATCGATCCCAGGGCCTCTGGCATGAGAGACCAGCGCACTTATCACTCGGCCACCACTCTCCAATTCATTATAATTGGATTTCAAAGAACAGGTAACCAACCATATGCCCACTTGAAAAAAAAATACCTGTCAAGAAGGGTTAAATAATATTTTCAGTTTCATGTAACAAGTATATGGGTAACGACTGTTTAATAATTGGAGGACTGCCAAAACAAACTGCACTTGATTGGCTGACCTACCTTGATCTTACCTCACACACTGTGCAATATTATTAATGGAACATAGCAATGGTGCCAAATTTGAATTTATGGCTGGCTGTGGGGAATTAAATATTCAACTTTTCATTCAGTTCAGTTCAAGTGGAAACTAGTTGCAAGAGATCCACAGAATACCTTGGTTGATCCCTGCTGTGTTTGTGAATGAATTGACATACAACCTATATAAGTTATAGTGAAGAATTTTTTGTTTATTTTACAACCCTACTATCACTATTGAAGCAATTCTGGTTTGATAGGCATCCATGTGGAATGAGTCTTCATGACACCTGTACTTAACTTGGTTCACTAACCCATCTTGTAACCAGTTGGCTGGTTTCATTTCCAAATGTTAGCATCCTCTGCAGAAAAATGCAGGGAATTGTCACACAGTTGAAACTAGAAGTCCTGTAACTGAATTGTGCACTGTTTTGAAGTAGTAGCACTTTTGTCCCTGTCAAACTGCACCATTAGCATAACTCAATTCCTGCAGAAAAACAGCGTGACTAACTCAGCACAATTCTCTGCTATTAAATAGAGATCATTAACATTCCTAACCTCTACTGGGATACATGCACATGTAATAACGTAAATAGATATTAAAATTCGACTCCATATACAGAATGAAGACAGTAGATTACTACTTAATCGCAGCGCCATATATTCTCCACTTGAAAAGTATTTATAATTGTTCATAACAGCACAAGAAACACTGGCCAACTTTCATCACATGGATCACCGAGCTGCATCTGGTGGTCCATGTGATAAAAGTTTGCAAGTGTTTCTTGTGTTTTGTCCTCAGAAATTGTAAATAATTACTAAGTTAAAAATCTATCCCACATCGTTTTAGTAGCAATCCACCCTCCCCTTACTGTAGTTTCAAGATTTTCTTTCTGTTCAATCGGTTCAGTTTTTGTTTTCACTACTGACCTCACTAATAGCGCATTACATTTTGCATTGCACAGCACAAATGCTCTTATGAATTTCAGACTACTTCATTTTTTTCTGCAGTAAAGACCACGTTAACTAATGAGCATTTTCTGCACTAACTGTGACAGGACTTATAGTTTCAACTGTATGTTCATTGGTCCATCTGGGCATCCTTCTGTCTGTACCTTTGTAGCAAACAGTTGACCTCGCTACTGTTCCTACATTCTTCATTGGATTTGCATGGAACTTTGTGAAAAGTAATACAAAAGAACCATGTTAACCCTTTACCCAACACACATGATATCAAAATTTATTAGCTCATCTGAGCAAAGCTCAAGGGGAGCTTTAGTGATCACTTTCCATCCGTTGTCTGTCATCCATTGTGCATCCATCATCCGTTGTCTGTCTGCACTTTACATTATTAACTTAATTCTCTTCATAAACTACTAGGCCAAATTGAACCGAATTGGATATGCATGTTCCTTACTTGTCAATTCAAGTTTGTTCCAATAAATCTGTCCTGCCCACAGGGGGTACCACAATGGGCATAATTCTGTTAGCACCCACAAATTTTTTTTTACAAAATTAAAAAAATCTTCTCCAGAACTACCAATCCAAATCTTTTGATGCTTGGCATCCAACATCGTGAGAGGAATCAGATTCAGGTTTGTTCCAAACAAGTCCCTGGGTTACTATTTGGGCTCCATATGGGAACCTGAATTTCAACCTTGAGCAAGTTTGAAAGTGCAATTAAACCCCAAGAAACAAACAAACAAACCAATACTCTCATAATAAAACAATTATAAGGAACCCAAAAGTAATAGTTAGTCCATATGAATTCTATGTAAAAAGCACTGTCGTGGTGGTTGCTTCCAGTACTTTCTCTTGTTGATTGCTGCAACCACATGTGTTGGCTTTAAAAACTGATGGGTGCACATACTGGGCATTTTAATTCTTCATTATTCTAATTGGTGTTTATGTGATAACCTGTTCAGTCAGAGTGGATTCCACTACAGACAGAATGGATCACTACTGAAACACTGAATGGGTTGATATTTTGCCTGATTAAAATTTTCAATTTATGAGGAAAAGCACAAGAGTCCAAAGAATATTTAGTTTGCTGACCATTGGTTGAATTATGAGTGGTCCCTGAGCTTAAATTTATCAAGAGCTTTTATGATTTGTACAGAGACTATAATAAAAAATCTCATACAGTGGAGACCTTTTAATTGGATATCTCTTAAATGAATAACCCTGTTAATTGAATACAACTTCCAAACACAAAACCATTTATCATACCTTCAGTACAAATTTGATCTGTTAATTGCATATAGGTTATAGAGCAAACTCCTGTTAATGAATCAAAAATCTTGTACTATGTTGAGAAATTACCCTGTCATTTACCAAATTCTCTTTGGTTTATAAAACCTATTTAGCCTCAGCAATCCAATACAGACATTTAATCTATTATATCCACGAGCTCTGTCAAACAAGATATAATAGAATAAATCTCAGTTTATCACCAGACTTCAGAACAGTGCCCAAATTCCTGTTAATTTGATACTGCTGTTAATTGAATTTCTATTGGCAAAAAGGCTATTCAATTAACAGGGTTCATCTCCACTATACTGCAACAGGAGTTTTTGTCAGTTCCTCCTAATTGTTCTCTTTTGTGGTTGAGTTGTGTTAATAACTGAGACCCATGGTTTGGCGACAGTCAGTGTGCATCTGGATGGGCGTCTGAGCATCCTCACACTGTTAGCACAATAACTTGAACAAATGTTCTCTGATTTGACTAATATTTGCCATACAGGTCTTTTGCAACAATATCTCAAGCGAGTTCGAAAATTGGTCTGGCCCGATTTTTTCATTATGGAGTTATGGGCTTTAAAAAAATTTTAATTCTTAACTTGTTGGCATTCGAACTTGAACAAAGGTTCCAGATTTGAGAACCGGGATATAATTGATAACTGGGTTATTGACATGTAACACTCTCTGAACACACCTGTATCTCCGATGCACACCTCTTATTATAATACCACTCGTTATTCTCGTACAGTATAACTGTTTTCAAGAGACCACATAATGGCTTATAGCACTGTCTGTTAACCCTTTACCTAACATGAAAAGCAGATGACACTTGCAAACAAAATTCTTGATTAACTAATTTTTTTCACACAATTGGCGATTTTTGTGAATAGCGCTGGCCGGTTTTGGCCATTACGTTGAGTAAAGGATTAACTCTTAAGCCCACTCCCAAAGTCTGTCAAGTTATGGATTTGAATTTTGGAAATTCTGGGCTCTTGAAAAGTCTTGAAAATGAGTAATTTAAAAAAAAAGTTTGAGAAATGTTTTTTAAAGTGATCACATTTGTGGTCAAATAACTTATTTCAAACCAAATTTGACCAGCACCCCTCTCAGCTGTTAATCAAATTTGTTTGTATACCAGTTATTATTTGACCAGAAGTTTGAAAATAGCATAAAAATCACAAATAAACTCACAAAGTAGAGGGATTTGGAAAAAGAAGTATAATCTCAGTGAATTTAAATGAGTGTGAATTTTACTTATACTGACCTTGATATTTCATTTGATTAGTTCTACAATGACATTCTTTCAGTAGCTCATAGCCCGGTGTACAAAAACTAAAAGTATGCAGGGACTGCAAGATATTCAAGGTTGAATTTATATACCCTTCATCTCTTAGAAGGAATACAGAAATGCTGTAACACTACACTATTATAAAACTAAATATACAGCAGCTCTTGTCAGTATGATCAGCATCTGAAAGACTTACTAATTATGTGATTACAAACAACAGTAACAAGAGAAAAATGTTGTTGCAGACCTTACCTAACACAGTGCAAGATGCACCTGACAAATTTGAATTCTAGACAGTTGTATCTGGAGCCTTGAGTAAAACAAAATCACATGATGTGTTCTGCCCAATAGGCATCCTGGATACAATGTTTACAAGCTCACACGAGTGTGCAATGAGCTTGTGTGAGCTCACAATGAGAAAACATTTTAATAAATGGGAATGTTATGGAAATATGCAAATGTACATTTGTAAGGTCATGGAATTTGAGTTAAACTGGTCATGAAAAGCCATGCAATTCATTTTATCAAAAGCTGCAGGAACCATGTTCTCATAAAATCAAGGCATGTCTTAAGCAATCATGTCTTGATTCAAAGGAAAATTCAATAGTCTGACAAAAAGGAATAATTAATACAGTGGAGCTCACTTAATTGGATATATCTTAACTGAATAACCCTATTTATTGAATATAATTTTCCAACACAAAACCGTTTACCATACCTCCAGTACAAATTTGACCTGTTAATTGAATATTGATTATAGAGTAAACTCCTGTTAATTGAATAAAAAATCTTGTAACCTGTCAAGAAAATACCCTGACTCTTTCCAGTTTTCCTTTGTTTATAGACCTATTTGGCCTCAGTACATCCAATACAGGCATTTGATCTATTATATCTTGTTTGACAGAGCTCATGGAGCTCTGTCAAACAAGATATAATAGAATAAATGCGAAGTTTATCTCTAGAATACAGGAAAGTGACACAATCTCTGTTAATTGAATACTCCTGTTAACTAAATAATTTTCATTGGCAAAGTGGCTATTTAGTTAACAGGGTTCCACTGTACTTCTATTTATAGGGGTATATTTTCTTAATGACAGGCAGTAACATACCTCCACTATGTTTACAAAGTGTTTTTGTTCTGGGCATTGAAAATCCACTCCCAGCAGATAAAAAGTTAATTCACTGGCAGTGTACTTGAAGTCCATATTTGGGCTGTTATTCTGAAGTGCAGGTGCTGCAGCTTAACACCTTCATGTTCTGTGGATGTGCTTCACATTATCTTTGAAGTGAAATTATTATACCCCCGCTTCGAAGAAGTGGGGGCTATATAGGAATCGCCCTGTATGTCCGTACGTCCGTCCGTACGTCTTTCCGTCCGGACAAATTCTTGTGTGCGCAACTCCTCCTACATTAATGAACCGATTTTGCTGAAACCTTCATCTCTACTAAGTGAACATGTGCATATTTCAAACTTTTTGATCTGCGACAATTTTAACCAGGTTATCTCTCTTGAACTTTGATTTAATATGGGTTTCTATATGAAATTCTTGTGTGTGCAACTCCTCCTACATTTATCAATCAATTTGGACAAAACTTTTCAGACATCATCACTACTAAGTGAACATGCGCATATTCCAAGATTTTTGATCTGCGACAATTTTAACCAGGTTATCTCCCTTTGACTTAGATTTATTGTGTCTTTCCATCCGAACAAATTCTTGTGTGCGCAACTCCTCCTACATTAATGAACCGATTTTGGTGAAACCTTTCAAACATCATCTCTACTAAGTGAACATGTGCATATTCCAAACTTTTTAATTTGCGACAATTTTAACCAGGTTATCTCTCTTGAACTTTGATTTAATGCGGGTTTCTACATGAAATTCTTGTGTGCGCAACTCCTCCTACATTTATCAATCAATTTGGACAAAACTTTTCAGACATCATCACTAATAAGTGAACATGCGCATATTCCAAGATTTTTGATCAGCGACAATTTTAACCAGGTTATCTCCCTTGGACTTAGATTTATTATGTCTTTCCGTCCGAACAAATTCTTGTGTGCGCAACTCCTCCTACATTACAAATTCTTGTGTGCGCAACTCCTCCTACATTAATGAACCGATTTTGATGAAACCTTTCAAACATCATCTCTACTAAGTGAACATGTGCATATTCCAAACTTTTTGATCTGCGACAATTTTAACCAGGTTATCTCTCTTGAACTTTGATTTAATATGGGTTTCTACATGAAATTCTTGTGTGCGCAACTCCTCCTACATTTATCAATCAATTTGGACAAAACTTTTCAGACATCATCACTACTAAGTGAACATGCGCATATTCCAAGATTTTTGATCTGCGACAATTTTAACCATGTTATCTCCCTTTGACTTAGATTTATTGTGTCTTTCCATCCGAACAAATTCTTGTGTGTGCACCTCCTCCTACATTAATGAACCGATTTTGGTGAAACCTTTCAAACATCATCTCTACTAAGTGAACATGTGCATATTCCAAACTTTTTGATCTGTGACAATTTTAACCAGGTTATCTCTCTTGAACTTTGATTTAATATGGGTTTCTACATGAAATTCTTGTGTGCGCAACTCCTCCTACATTTATCAATCAATTTGGACAAAACTTTTCAGACATCATCACTAATAAGTGAACATGCGCATATTCCAAGATTTTTGATCAGCGACAATTTTAACCAGGTTATCTCCCTTGGACTTAGATTTATTATGTCTTTCCGTTCGAACAAATTCTTGTGTGCGCAACTCCTCCTACATTACAAATTCTTGTGTGCGCAACTCCTCCTACATTAATGAACCGATTTTGATGAAACCTTTCAAACATCATCTCTACTAAGTGAACATGTGCATATTCCAAACTTTTTGATCTGCGACAATTTTAACTAGGTTATCTCTCTTGAAATTTGATTTAATATGGGTTTCTGCATGAAATTCTTGTGTGCGCAACTCCTCCTACATTTATCAATCAATTTGGATGAAAGTTTACAGACATCATCACTACTAAGTGAACATGCGCATATTCCAAAATTTTTGAGCTGTGGCAATTTTAACTAGGTTATCTCCCTTTAACTTAGATTTATTATGGGTTTCTACATGAAATTCTTGTGCGTGCAACTCCTCCTACATTTATCAATCAATTTTGACAAAACCTTTCAAACATTATCACAACTAAGTGAACATACGCATATTCCCAAATTTTTGATCTGCGGCAATTTTAACCAGGTTATCTCCCTTTAACTTGGATTTATTATGGGTTTTCAAATGGGATTCTTGTGTGTGCAACCCCTCCTACATTAATGAACCGATTTTGAATACATGTTGCACATTGTAAATGTGTTTTTCCAAATGTAAACCATATATGTGTGGGCTCTTTAAGTATTCAGTGCTGTTCTGTGGAAGGCCACATGCAAATACAAATTTCAACAACAAAAAATGATCTTTATGTATACATTTCCTTATGGCCTTCGCCTACATGATCAGAAGTGCATTCCTCTAAAAACCCAAAGCGGGGGTATTAATCACCTTCAGTGATAGTTCTAGTTTAGTCTGTTTGAATTTTCCTTGTTAAAATTTTTGGAAGAGTGCTGGTAGGCCATAAATTGTGACAGGCAAAGACATGTGAACAAATTTGGAGGACCAAAAACATTTTAGCTCTCTACCAGTTAACTCTGTAAAGAACAGTATAACTTTAGTGGTGAAAAATGGCAACTAGTTTTTGAGGGTGAAATCAACTGTCATTCATAAGTTATGTCAAATACTTTGAAGTATTAGTCACTTCATATTTACATAACCAGCTCTTCAGATGACTGCAACAAAAAATTTCATTTTCAAGTTATTTTTGTGAATGATATAACATATTTTTAACCCTAGCTCTAACAATATGCAAATCTTCCAATACTAATATATGAAACAACATAAGTTTCCAGTTTCTTTAATTTAGTTCTAAATATTTGTACAGTGGTACACTTTTAATTGAATAGCCACCACATGTTGATGTACATTCTCAGATCTGTGTGATGTCAGAAGATGACAGTTGTTGTTGTTAAATGTTAAGTCCCCATAAAGCCAGAAACTACCCCTTTTATATTTCTCTGAAAAGGTTTATTCCCAAGTGTATTCTTCCTTAGAAGGTATCTCTGAACTAAATATTTGGATTAGAGTTACCAACCTTGAAATGTTGCACTCGGATATGATGCAATCTCTAAAAATAGGCAGCCTTGGAAAAATATATTGTTTCAATAAACGTTGGAAACATTCTATTGACAACTTGCATTATTGTTGGACATTCCAGATAAATAAAGAGGGTGATTTGATGACTTTTGGACCTGAAAAATACAATTGACTTTTGGTGTGTTTTTGTTGGGAATTCCCCCAAAATATGTGCATGTGACTGGCACTTGCCTTCCTGTCAGAGTTTCTCTCTTATTTGTTGCATGACCCTATGGTTTCCTGTCAGAAAACGTTGTCTCAAGGGCTATACTTGACAAAGATATTTGAATGCCAAAATTAAAGTGATGCGATCATTTTTTTTTTTCCCCGAACATTATAATGGTCGGGAAAATATTTAGTTCTGTCATACCTTAAGAAGTCTACTGGTAGAATACATTTATCTTAGCAGTGTTTTTACATGATTGTTGGCTGCCTATACAGGCAGCCAACAATAATGTAGAAACACTAAGTCTATTGCACCTGTGTACATGCATATACAGTAACAGGTTGGGTGCAGTGGTATACTGGAATCACCTTGTCCATCCATCCATCTGTCTGTCTGTGCACCAAACAAATCAGGTTTATGTGCCTAGTTTTGTATGCAGCACTGTTATGTATCTAGTCTGATTTATGTGACTAGCCACATATATTTGAACTAACAAATGGTGTTTATGTGTCTAAAAGAGTGGGTTATGTGACTAAAATGGGTTTTTTTATGTGGCTAAAATGGTTTATGTGACAAAAAGTGTGTATTGTATTTTCAGGAATTTTATGTTAGGGCAAGGGTTAGGGAGAGAAAGCTGAAGAGGTTTGCTACCACACAGAAATTCAACTTAAAAAAGAGTTTTTAGTGGTTATCCATGTATTTTAAATTCCTCAAATATTTTAGCCACATAAACCATGATTTTAGGGGTCTGTCCATCCATCCATCTGTTCATCCATCCATCTATCCATCCATTCACCCATCCATCCATCCATCTGTCCATTCTCACAAGAGATACATTGTGTGATTAGCAGCTAACCACACAAGCAAGCATGTTTAAAAAGACTCTGTGGCTAAATATGTGCTCTCAGTTCATGTGTTAGACACACAAGTTATGAATACCATGTTCTTATGAGAGGTACATTATGTGGCTATCCGTTAACATATAGGTACATTGTGTGCCTATGTATGGTAGCCACAGAGTGTTATGGACTTAGTTAGCCACACAATATATCTTTCGTTGGTATGGTAGCCACAGAGTGTTATGGACTTAGCCACACAATGTATCTTTCGTTGGTCCATCAGTCCATAGACATAATTTTGTCTGGAGATTTCTCAGACATTTATGGACCAATCTGCTCGAAACTTGGTATGAATGTTCACCACCATGGGAACCTGTGTACCTGCAATTGTTGTTCCAGACAGAGTATTTTTGCCAGAATTATGCCTCTTTTCGACTTGAAAAAGCAGGCCTATAATTTTGGCTGGAGAGTTTCTCAGATGTTTATGGGTCAGTTTCTTTGAAACTTGGTATGAATATTTACAACCATGGAAACCTGTGCACCTGTGATTATTGTTTCAATTGGACTTTTTTAGCCAGAGTTATGCCCCTTTTCATCTTTAAATGCCTGAGTTGTGTCCGGAGATTTTCTCAGATTTTTATGGGTTGATTCCTTTAAAACTTGGTATGGATGTTCACTACAATGGGTACGGATTCGAAACATGAAAACCTTTAGCACAATCTGCAGGTTGTATTTATGAAGAGATTTCATTGTAACTTTGTAGGATGACTCCGTATAATGTCTAGATGAGAACGTCGTATTTTGGTCAGGTTCAGTCAACTGTGATGATCTTAGGGTCACATGACCTAGTTTCCTTTAGCACAGTCTACAGGTGGCATTTATGAAGGGATTTCATTGTCAATTGGAAGGATGACTCGGTATGATGTCTAGATGAGAATGTCATATTTTGTTTGTGATCGATCAACCATGAAGGCCACATGGGCCCGTGTCCTAGATTTATTTAGCACAGTCTACAGTTCATATTTATGAAGTGATTTCACTGTAACTTGGTAGGATGACTCGGTATGATGTCTAGATGAGACTTTCATATTTTGGTCACAATTGGTCAGCCGTTACCACCACTTGGGCAAGTGACCTAGATTCCTTTAGCACTGTCTACAGGTCATATTTATGAAAGGATTTCATTGTAATTTGGTGGGATGACACGGTATGATTTCCAGATGAGACTATCTTACTTTGGTCATGTTCGGTCATCCATGACTGCCAGATATAATTTGGCAGGGTGACTTAGTATGATGAGTAGATGAAAATGTTGTATTTTGGTGATGGTTGGCCACCCATAATGGCTGCTATGGCAGCCACCTTGGATTTTTAGCTCAGCTTTGGCGAAGCCAAATTTGAGCTTATGCCATGGCCGTCTGTCTGTCTGTCCATCAACAATTCAATGCGACTTGGGCTAGAGGCCGTATTTATGAACCGATCTTTACGAAACTTCTTGGGTACCTTTGTTATGACTGTGGGACGAGAACGAGTGTTTTGGGGTCCGAGCTGAAATTCAAGTTGGCCGTTCGCAGCCATTTTGTACAAAATTAGGTGCAATCAGATTTTTGCGCAGAACTTCTATATGAAAGCGCTGATTTGAATAATTTTTTGTATTAATGTTTAGTACCATGGGATACATAACATATAATACGGGTTTTTTCTTGTGCGTAAATTATGCAAATTAGACTAACTTTGATATATTTAGTGTTACTTTCAGCACTGTAAGTGCAAATGCCAATACGGCTCAGGCTAGATGCCGTATTTATGAACCGATCTTTACGAAACTTCTTGTGGGACGAGAACAAGTGTTTTGGGGTCTGGTCCGAAATTCAAGATGGCCGATGGCAGCCATTTTGTACAAAATTAGGTGCAATCAAATTTTTGCACAGAACTTTCATATGAAAGCGCTGATTTGAATAATTTTTTGTGTGAATGTTTAGTACCATGGGATACATCACATATAATACAGGTTTTTTTTCTGGTGCAGAAATTGTGCAAATTAGAGGAACTTTGATTTTTTCAGTGCTCCTTACACACAGTAAGTACACATGTCAATACGGCTCTGGCTAGAGTCTGTATTTATGAACCGATCTTCACGAAACGTCTTGGGTACCTTTGTTATCACCTTGGGACGAGAACGAGTGTTTCTGGGTGTGGTCCAAAATTCAAGATGGCCACCAGCAGCCATTTTGTACCAAAATTAGTGCAATCAGTCTTTTGTACAGAACTTCTGTATGAAAGTTCTGATTTGAATAAATTTTTGTTGGAATGTTTAGTAACATGGAGTACATCACATATAGTGTAGGGTTTTTTTTCATGCAGAAATTATGCAAATTAGATGAACTGTGATTTATTCAGTGCCACTTATACACTGTAAGTGCATATGTGAATACGACTCGGGCTAGAGGCTCTATTTATCAACCAATCTTCACGAAACTTCTTGGGTGCCTTTGTTATCACCTTGGGATGAAAACGAGTGTTTCTGGGTGCGGTCCAAAATTCAAGATAGCTGCCAGTGGCCTTTTTGTACCAAAATTAGGTCCAATCAGTTTTTTGTCACAACTTCTATACAGCTCGTATTTATGAACTGATCTTCACAAAACTTCTTGGGTACCTTTGTTTTCACCTTGGGACAGGAACGAGTGTGTTTTGGGGTGCCTTTGTTATCACTGTGCTATGAGAACAAATATTTTGGGGTTCAGTCAGACCCACTCTGGGACTCAAAGATTTCTTTTCTAGTTTAGCATCTGACTGTCACCCACCTTTACAATACTTTACCTATACATTTGTTACAGGCTACGGTCAGTATTTATGTACAGACCGTTACAATACTTTATATGACCTTTTTTTATCAGGTCATTACCTAGATGTTTGTCATTGTTGTGTCACATACTATACATGTACATGTCTTAACAAGTTGAGCTACAGTGTCATTGACACTTTCATTTCTCAATACTGTCCACATCTCATTTAGCACAGACCTCCAATTATTATCTTAACTTATTTGACAAAGTCACGTTAAGCTATTGTCATTGTGAGTCTGCTAGTCTGTTCAGAATTTGTTCACCACAGGCTACAGCCCACATTTAAAAGAAACACATTTACAATATTTTTCCCAAATTTGATATATAGCTTTTGGTGATAACATCATGAATTGGATTTCAAACCAGCTGTGTCCAAGTATTTGTTCAAGAGTTATTGACCTGGACTTCTCATCACATTAACATTTCTAGTTTTATTCACAGTTACTGGTTACAGTGGAGCCCACTTAATTGGTTACCTCATATTTGAATATCTCTCTTGATTGAATATAACTTCCTAACACAAAACCTTTTACCATACCTTCAGGTCAAATTAGACCTGTTAATTAGATATAAGTTACAGTATAAACTCCTGTTAAGTGAATAAAAAATCTTGTAAAATGTTGAGAAAACTCCCATGATATTCACCAAATCCCTGTTGTTTATGGAATCATTTTGCCTCAGTGCATCCATGAGCTCTGTAAAACAAGATATAATAGATTAAATGCTCAGATTATTTCTAGAATATAGTAATTGTTACTTGAATACTCCTATTAACTGAATAATTTTCATTGGCAAGTGGCTAGTCAATTATATCTTTACCCGCCGAGTATTTTTAAGATATTTTTCATCAAATCTAGTCATAGCTGCTGTGAAGCAGCCATGATTAGGTTTGATGAAAAATTTGTGAAAATTTAAATCAAGAAATCACTGGTCAATAAGTCGTTTTAATTTTAAGTGGAAAATTTGTTCAAATGTGCTCAAATTTTACTTATTTTAGTGGCAAGCGATTTCTTGGGGACATGGTGGCTCAGTAGGTAGAGGTGCAGGCTGTAAGCCGAGAGGTCCTGGGTTTGAATCCTGAATGTGGCAACCATGTTGTGTCCTTGGGCAAGACACTTCACCCCCATTGCCTACGTGGCGTTGTGTACTGCATGTCGATGGTGCACCTGTCTCCAACCATTGCTACCCTGCTTGTGAGGAGTTAGTATGTTGGGAGCCTGACATTTACTCGCTGTTGCTGGGTGGTTCTCTCTGGGTACTCCGGCTTCCTCCACCTGTAAAACTGTCCAACACGAGGTGACCCTGGCTGTTGAAAGTGTCGTGAAACCCCAATAAAATAAAATAAAAATAAATAAGAGATTTCCTGTCCTGGGCAGGAATATCCAACAGCTGCAGGTAAGGAGTTAACCCTTTACCTAACATGAAAAGCAGACGACACTTGCAAAAAGAATTCCTGAATGAGCTCGTTCCAATGAGGGGTCATAACCTATGTTTTTGAGACAAAAAGTGAAAAAATAATGAAAATTAACTGGCAATTTTTGAGAATAGTTCTAGCTGGTTTTAGCTGTTACGTTGGGTAAAGGGTTAACATAGTACCAGTGTTCCAATGTATTTGTAGGCGTCTCTGGTACTCTACTAGTTAAGAGGTTAACAATTACAAGGTTATTATAACTTCTTTATACCTACTTTCATTGATGATTCATACTGTATAGTGCATCTCATGAGTCAGACTTCAACTACTGCAACTTGTTGTGCAGGTACGTTGGTATGTTTTTTAATGTTCTCAGTTTGTTTGAAATTTCCATCAATTAAATTTATAAAATCCAAACGCAGTTGTAGAAACACTTTTAAAAGTTAATTATTTTTTTAAATGTACTTTTTTGCAAGTTATTTGTGTGTGTCATGTCATTTAACTTGCTAATATCCATTTTTATAGGTATTTTTACTTACAACAAACATTAAGTATGCATACCTTAAAAATGTATTAGTGAAGGTGTAATCAAGCGATCTAAAGTTTTTAATATATTTTATTCTCTTTTTGAATGAAAAATACTATCAAAATGACTGTAGACAGTTGATAAGAGATTTTCAAGAAGTGTTCTTGATTGTTTAAATTGTCTTTTTCTAAACAAATTCTCATAATGCTGTCTACTGTTTAGCAATATTTCGAGAGGAAGTGTTCATGAAATAAATTCTAAGGCAGTGTAGCCACTTTACATAACATGCTATCCGAAACAGAATATGTCTGTCCATTGGATTCAATAACATTGATAATATTTTTAACTGGTTGGGTGCTAGAAGCCTCTATTGAAAAGTGCTGAAGGCCACTTAACCCTTTACCCAACGCAGATGATATCAAAATTTATTATTTTAAATATCTTTTTTTTTAATTTTTCAAAAAATTTCAACAAAACCATATCATGTGACCCCTTATTGGAATGAGCTTGACAAGTTCGTTCCAAAGAGGGGTCACATGATATGGTTTTGTTGAAATTTTTTGAAAAGTAATATTTTTCAGTTGCTGAATTTGCATATTACACGGGTGGATGTAGCCGATCCATTGTGTAGAGGGTTAAGTGGCTTTACACAGTACATATCGCCATGATGTTTGCTCAGCAGTGGAACAAAAATGTTTCTATGAAATTGTTTTGTTTAAATTTATTGGAGAGCCAACAGGTTCTCTCCAGTAAATTAGAATAAAATATCAATTATTCATGAACAAAGTTTGGCTAAACTAAGGCTTTCAATGTAGGTAACACTAGAATCTTTGAAAAAAAATATTCATGTTACAAATCACCTTTGAAAACTAATTTAGCATGCTACCAGTTAATGAATACGTTTTCAGCTCACAAAAGTTTGTAACAAGGCAAAAGATTCCTGAATAAATGCCCTTAAGACACAATGTCCTTGGATAAGATCATCTTGCTGAATTTTCACAAGTGGATTAATTCTTTAGCTTTTACAAGTGGATTTTTCTGCCCAGTACAAGAATACCATGTTGCTTGATAAAGTTAAAATTCTGTACCTTTCTTTTCAAAATATGCCTCTACAAATTGGAGTAATTTCTTTTCGAATTTTTCTTCGTATCAGACACTATTGAAGTTTTCATCAAATCAAGTTTTGACTTAACCCTCTGCTTACTGATGTGGAAACATAATCTAAAGAAGCAAAGTTTTCCCATAATGCAACTTGGAATTCAACCAAATCAATCTTGTTGAACAGCACTCATTGGGGTGTGTCAACTAACAATTGAATTGGTTAAATTTTCAGTCGTAGTATGGGATTTGCTTGTTTGAAATTTCAGTAGTTTGACATTAGTGTACACACACATGTCTTTACCCTTTACTCAATGAATCGTTTGCATTCGCCTGCAAATTGAGCAGTTTAAAAAAACTAAATTTCAAACAATTTCAACAAAACCATATCATTTGACCCTTCATTCCAAGGAGGGGTCACATGATATGGTTTTGTTGAAATTTGTTGAAAATCTTTTTTAAAAAAACCCAAATTTTCATATCGTGTGCAATGGGTAAAGGGTCAATAAGAAATTCAAGAAAATACTCAACAGATCAAGAATTAATTCAATCAATCTCAAAGAAGACTGTGTTTAAGAACTTTTTCCATGTTAACCCTTTATCTAACATAGTGCTGAAAAACAGCTAGAAAATTAACCAGAATAAGCCTACAGCCTAAAATATCCCAGACGTTTCTCAATACAACCATACAAATATGGATATCTGAGAACCAGCTTGTCAAGCTGGTTCTAATGATAGCCATATTTGTATGGTTTTATTGAAAAATTGTGAAATTTGTTTAAAAAATGTGTAATTTAATTTATTTTTTAAAAATACTGTGTTAGCTAAGGGGTTAAAAATTTGTAATTTGTACAACAAACTCCTGTTAACCCTTCACCCAACACACAGGATATCAAAATTTATTATTTTAATTATTCTTTTTTAATTTTTAAAAAATTTCAACAAAACTATATCATGTGGCCCCTCCCCCCCCCCCCCCCCCCCCCCCCCTCATTGGAACAAGCTTGTTCCAATGAGGGTTCACATGATGTGGGTCTGTTGATTTTTTTTTTAAATATTGGTTATTTTTAACTGCTCACTTTGTAAATTACGTGACTGGATGCCCTAAATTTGTTAGGTAAAGGGTTAACTGGACGAAAGATCTTGTAATCTACTGTAGATTTACACTGAAAATGAAAAAACTTGCTATATTTATAGACCTACTTCCTGTTACATCCAAAATAAGCATTTAATCTATTATATCTTATTTGGCAGAGCTTTAATAAAATAAATTGTCCATTGATGAGTAGAATGAAGGAAAATCACCAAATTGCTGATAATAGAATATCCCTGTTAATTGAATATCAAAAAGTGACAGTTGGAACGCCGGGAATTGGAGCAGTGCTTTTTTGTGGTAAACAAGTTCTGCTTTACAGGTAAAATTAAGCCTGGGGTGGAAGTCCTCTAAAATAGGCATTACAGGTATAAATGATTGGCTAAACTTGAATTCACACCTATTTTGTGGTTATGATATAGCCATACATGCAGGCTGTGACCTTAAACACAAAAAGAAGAAAAAAAAAGAAAAATACAAAATGGCTATTCAGTTAACTGGGTGCTACTGCACATGTATAAGGAATGTTAATTGGTATTTATAAAGCATCAAAGTTGAGTAAATACAGTACAATCACTGTGGACTGGTCTGAAATCCATGCATGGGCACTGATGTCCATGCATACATTTACCAGGTAATAAAAATCATCATCAACAAAATTTTAATTAATGAATCACCAAGTTGTACCCAGTGCTTCATTAATTAAATTTTTGATGAATATTCCTGTAATTAATGTTTGGAATCAAATATTATTGTGTCTGTGGAAATGTTGCCCACCTGTAGAAAGTGACTAGTCCACGGCGACTGTAGTGTAAAATTTAAACTAAGGTTCTGGCAAGTGCTTGAGGTTTCCCAGGAGAGTCATTAAAATTCATGGATTTTCTTTCTCTGAAGTGTGGAAAAAACCCCGAGTTTGTACAATAGTCTCAGTGATGTAAATATTTAAAAAAATGTTGCATGAGGTTACTTGCCACATGGCAGTTTATGGACTGGACAGTTAACCTGTAATGTGTATATTCATCAAACAAAGCTGCTGAAAAGGTAGGCGGACAAATGGAACCTGCCTTCAGGTTTCTGCTTATTTGTAGTTCAACATTAGTGTTGAGAGATTTCAGATAACCCATTATAAACACAGTAGCAGTATTCTGTGCTGATAAGTTTGCGTAAAAGTGGTCAACAAATTTTTTTGTGATTTTATGCAAACAAAATCCTTGTTTTCCAACAGTAACCCTTTACCTGACACGAAAAGCAGACAACACTTACAAACAAATTTCTTGAATAACCAATTTTTTGTGCCAAAAAACATAGCTCATGACCCCTCATTGAAACGAGCTCAATGAGTTTGTTCCAATGAGGGGTCATAAGCTATATTTTTGTGACAAAAAATGAAAAGGTAATGAAAACTGAATGGTGAATTTTGTGAATAGAGCCGTTTTTTCCTTTTACGTTAGATAAAGGGTTAAAATATCTTTTTACAAATGAAATAGCAAATGTTAGAATTTCAGGGGTTTGGGGTATTCTGTGGTATCATATTGATATCCCAGCAGCATACAACTGTACCAAGTACACAATGTGTCAAAACAAACAAGAACTTGGTCACTTCCTATCAATATTTACCCAAAGTGAACACAAGAGAATGTCAACGATTTCTCACCACTATCTTGTTCAGTGTAAAGTTTATATAAAAATTTAAATAGATGTTCCAGTTATTTTATAGGTAAATCATACCTATCTCTGAATATACATTACACAGCATACCAATAATTCATTGGTCTCAGATGGTATTCCTAGTGTTTTCAGCAACCTTGTGAAAAAATGCGAAGATCACCAATGGACTTGTGTCTCTGGTGTTGATAAATTATCCCAACGTTTCTCATAACACCATACCTATCAGTTACAAACCCTGGTTTACATTTGAAGTTTTGTAGTAATTCTTAACACTTTGTCAAGTATCTGGCAGGGGTATAACAGCCCTGGTTATTCACCCTCAGCAGTCAGCAGAGCCAAGGAAAATGCTGAGGAAAATTAAAAATATCCACAGCAAATATACTGCCGAGGATGGCTTCTTCAGAAAGCCTTGTGGTGGCAGAAATTACACAACATATGGGTTGCACTATGCTGTATTGCTAATCTATACAGTACAAAATGCAGCATAACCACTAGAAACTGTGTGTTCTGCTTCTTCTATATTAATAACACCAGAATCTGACATCAGTATCTGGAAAGCTCTTACAGAGCTTTCCAGAAACTGATGTCAGATTATGGTGTTATCAACATAGAAGCAGTGAGATACGTAGTTTGTGGTTTTGCTGCATCTTATTTTCACTCATACTCGACATATTGAGCAAGTTGCCTGCTTACTTAAGATTTTTTCTTTGCATTCACATGGTTCATGACATTGGCATGATCTAATTGAGTGAAAGATTCTGCACATTGATTATGATTATATACACATGTATCTCAAACTACTTTCACATGTTAAAGTTACTTGAAAGTATTCACTTTGCCGCATACTACATATACATGGCAATTGAGATTCTGCCCAGCCCCCTGATGATTTTTACACAATCGAACAGGCTCCACAGCAATTGCTGTAGAAGCACCAGTTTTTCACAGCAGTTTTTTTGCCAAGGAAACAATGAATGACTAGGACTGGGCATAATCAGGCTAAATAAAAAATGTTTTTCTGCTGCATAAAAATACCCCCCCCTCCCCCCTGTGCTGGGTTAAGCCTGCGTACTCTTCTTAAGTGGAGTGCAGTGGCTCAGTGTTTACGGCATAGCACTTCAAACCGAAAGGTACTCCGTTTGATCCCCACCAGGGCTAACTGCATTGTGTCATTGGGCAAGGCACTTTATCCCGGTTGCCCAAGGATAACTGTGTTGTGTCCTTGGGCAGGGCACTTTATCCCAGTTACCTGTGTGGGGGTATGGTGGTACTGTGTGCTAAGGCATACTGCATGTCAATGGTGTACTTCAACCAATGCTAACCCTTCTGATGCGGAGTTGGTACATTGATTAGTCTGACAGTCGCTCACCACTGCTTAGTGGTTCTCTCTGAGTACTCCAGCTTCCTCCACCCTTAAAACTGACCAACACGAGGTGACCCTGGCTGTCAAAAGTGTCATTAAACCCCAATAAATAAATAAATAGAATGATCACGCTTTCATTCTTCATGGTGGTATGGTAGTGCTGTGTACTAAGACATACTGCACATCGATGGTGCACTTGCATTCAACCAATGCTAACCCTGACAATAACCGTGCAGAGTTGGTACGATGAGGTGTGACAGTTGCTGGCTGCTGCTCGGGGTTCTCTCCGGGTACTCTGGCTTCCTCCACTTGTAAAACTGTCCAACATGAGGTGACCCTGACTGTCGAAAGTGTCATTAAACTCCAATAATAAAAAAACAAACAAAAAACTAGAGATGGGAGAGTTCAGTTCATTACCTGATTTCAGATAATTATTATCAAATTTTTATTTAAAATTTATTTTCTATAAATCTACATGAAAATGGTCTCCCCATTTTCATGTAGATTTATAGAAATGAAATGTCTACCAAGTAATGCATTATCTGTATATGTCCTCTGACATTTCTGAAAAAACATCATTTTCAGAAATTTTCAGGTTATATTCCGAGAGTTTCAGATATCTTCCACTTTCATCCCTGAACAATCTGTATGCAATTTAGAGGTCAAATCTGGGCTGAAGGTTTTGCAAATGGTTTTGTGTTTGGAAGTTATATTTAGTTTATAGGGTTATTCCTTTAAAAGATATCCAGCTAAGTGGTCTTCACTGTAGCATTATTTGGCAAAATAATTCAACAACGAAATTATTTAATTTATTATATTGTATTTGACAGATCTATCCAACCTGTGCCAAACATGATAAACTGAAATTTATTATATGCTCAGCAGTGAATTATCATGAAAATCTTGGGAGTTGTAAAACTTGATATCTCTCAGGTGGGAGATACTGGATGCAGATTGTCATTTCATAGCAGCATGACATTTAACATCAGAGCATCATGTCAAATATTTTGGATTGTCGTTCACAAATATTCAATAAAATGGAATTTTTATCGAAAATATTGTTCTTTGCTTCTTATTAACCCTTTACCAGTTGCACATAATATAAAAATTTATTATTTTAAATGTTTATTATTTTTTCAAATTTGTCAAAAAATTTCAACAAAACCATATCATGTGGACCTTCATTGGAACGAGCTTGATGAGCTCATTCCAGTGAGGGGTCACATCATTTGGTTTTATTGAAAAATAATTTTCTTTTCAATGGCTTCATTTGTAAATTACGTAGCCAGATGTTGCCATTTTATTAGGTAAAGGGTTAAAGTCTTATCAACTCATCATTCCATAAATATTTCTAACTATTTGTGAACATTGTGTAAGAAATACAAGGAAACTAAAACTTGCATGGCTAAAAATAGCCCACACAACAGAAGAGTGATTCTTTTGTTTATTGGGTTTAATGACATTTTCAACAGCCAGGGTCACATCACGTTGGACAGTTCTACTGGTACAGAAAGCCGGAGTATGTGGAGAGAATCACCGAGCAGTGGCAAGCATGTAACCATCAGACTCCCCAACTTACTAATTCTGCAGAAGCAGAGTAAGCACTGATTGAAGGCAAGTACATGTTAGCACACCATGCTTCCGTACCAGCATGTGGATAATCAGGATTAAGTGTTTTGCTCAAGGAAGTCATGCAGTTACTGGTGGTCAGGGTCGAACCACCAACCTTTTGATTTAAAGAGAGGAGTGGTTATATAATAATCAGATGATGTGTGTTTTGATTAATTCACCCATGGTCAAGCCTGAGAATAAGCAATCTGCCATTTGCAGAATGAAGTCCCCAGAGGTGGAATTTGCTGATGCTATCCCATACAGTGGGCCAGAATTCCTCAATTTATTCTCTGGGTACTTCTTTCGGTTTAGATTTGAGACCTTGATTCAAATTGAGGTCCACAGAGGGTAAATGTAGAGATGCTACCCTGCTGTGCAGGGTAGCAACACCAAATTCATCCTCTGGAGACCTAATTCTGCAGATGACAGTCTGCTTATTTGCAGGCTTGTTCATGGTGCTATCGAACTGGCCTAAACTTTCTCTAACTTTGCATGGATATTGACAGTTGTCTCATTCATAGGGGCGAGAAATATGTATTTCCACTTGCGCCAGTTTATGTTTGGAGGGTGGGGATTAGAAATTAATTTTATGTTACTGAAGACAACGTTATCTGTTCAGCTTCAGTTTCAGGAGCTCATTTTATTAAAGTATAAGCTTCTTTTAGGAGAAATGAAAAAAAAAAAAGATAAAAAATCTAATCTTTTTCAGATAGAGTTCTGCATGTATTTTGAGTGGGTTTTTTTGTGATGAAAGTTTATATATGTATTGGTTTCAGTTGTATTGGGATATGAGCTCCAGTACTTATCACAAAATAGAATTAACTGCTGTTATTGGTGTTAAACACTAACAGAGGAAGAAAAAATTCTTGTAAGACAGTGAAATTTCCGTCGATAGATCATTGTATACCAAATAAATTTTTCACTGTTTACAAGGGTCTTAAAATGTAGCAGTATTGTGTATCTTGAGGATATGCTATGAACACAACTCTTTGTTTTCATGTGGGCTGTTCAAATACCAGGTTCAACAGTGTCGGACGATGTTTTCTCACGCAAGGGCACTAATTCAGAAAGTCCACACTGAACAGCAGTGTATCAACATTGTGCAGCAAGGGGACGTTTACTAGATTCTCATCAGTGTTTTATCAATCTGGAACATGTAAACTTTATCGCGATTAAATTTGGCAAGTCTTTCTGGTCTCATGGACAGTATATCTCGGTAGAGTGAGAACAGTTTACATAAACAGTGGATTAGCATAGTGGCTTACACTAACCTTATGGTCTTCATTCAAGTCACCTTGAGTCAATAACCAATCAACTCTTGGTGTAGAAGATTTAAATTGTTAGCAGTTCTCATCTTGTTGCTAAGTGACCTTGAGATTATCTCTTTAGAAAATAAGAAATATCTTGAAATTTTCTTCCCACACCCTTCAACGTTCAAATATGAAGAGAGTAGATAAACCCTTCACCCCAAGCAAAGTTGTATACGCCCCTACTAAATTCATCTTGAAATATTGCTGTTTGTTTTTCTCACCAGAACACCCCCTGTGAGAACCCTACAAACTGCAGCAGTGCTTGTATACTGTAGTAAACACGTTCATTAATCATAAAATAGGATGTGGCAACCAATGCCTGGGGTGGAAGTCCCCTAAATTGTAGGTATAAATGATTGGTTAAACTTGGCTCCCAAGTCTGTGTTATGGTCACAATACACCCATAGATACTGAAACTGGCCTCAAATGCCAATTAATAGAGAATCTCTAATGATTTAACCCTTAAAGGCCTTTTTCCGACCTCGGAACAGGTGCACTTAACATGCCATCATGTGGAGGTCCTGTTGATAACAGACAAATTAGGTAGGCAGTGGTTTCTAGTAAAGTATTGGGCAGCCAGGACTTGACTAGAGATCACTTTTAAGCTACTGGACATATAGAAGCTGTGGGTTGGTGGGAATGCAGGACACTTGTCCAGGCCCTTAAGGGTTAATGTGAAATATCTGTACTGAGCTCATTAAAATTGATCTGAGCCAAGGTTTACCAAGGCTTAGACCAATTTTCGTGAATGAGGTTCAGAGATTTTGTGTCAAATCATGAAGAATTTTAGATTCTTTTTATTTAAACTTTTAGTTAACATAATAACTAAAGCTGGCCAGCAAAGGTCATGTACATAAGAACCATCGGGAAAATTGAGGTAATGGTCAGGAAAACATGAGTCCCCCCCCCACCCCACTCCCAATATCTGTTAGTATCAATAGTTACAAGCATGTCTAGAGATGGCAGGAGATTGCATTGAGTTGCCTACAGATTTTTATGTTTTTCCTTTCAAATTAATAGATAAAAGCTTCATCTGCCACTTTCTAAAGTTTTATGTGATAATCTAACTACAGTTAAAACATAAGGTGGAATGCCAAATTCTAAATGTTTTGTTTCCATCAGCTAACATTAACTTTCCATAGAATATATCTCCTTTTCTCGGCAAAAGCTTGTGAGCTCTTGATCAGAATATTGACCCCAACTCTGCACATCCCAGTTTGTGCAAAACTAGTTGGGCTGACCTGTCTCAGGACCAGATAGCAACACCCCCCACCTACAACAAAAATTTCTTATTGCATATCAAGGTAAATTATAAAAGCTGGAATTTCTAGCAGGACTGAATGGATGCTCAATCTCCATTTATATAATAGATTTAAGAGAAATAAATTATGAGAATCATAAATTACAAAATAACTATGAGCCAGCTGAGTGTTTTCTTGATTTTTTACATAAAATCCAGTCAAGGCTGCTTTGATTGGACTTGATGTAAAATTCAAACAAATGAACCACAGGAATTCCACAGGAAATAAAGTTGATCCATTTTACAGGGAACAATTTTGTTAATCCTTTACCACACCATTTCAAAATTTGTTATTTTAATTATTTTTTTCTCAAATTTTTCACAAAATTTCAATGAAACCATATAATGTGACCCCTTATTGGAATAAGCTTCTTAAGCTCATTCCTATGAGGGGTTCACATGATATGGTTTGTTGAAATTTTGTGAAATTTGAGGGTTTTTTTAACTCCTCAATTAGAAATCATTTCATTACACAAAAATGGAGATATAGAGGAACCCTTTCATTTAGTTGTGAGTACTTATTCGTCTTATTCATGTCTTGCTTTTGCTTCTGTGGGTACCCTGGGAAGTGAAGCAGTGCTTATTTACTGTGGTAAACAATCTCTGTTATACTAGTAAAATAGGACCCATTAACCATATGATTGGGGTGGATGTCCTCTAAACAACATGGGTCCCTGTGGGAACCCCGGAAGTGGAGCAGTGCTTGTTTGCTGTGGTAAACAAGGTATGTTTTATTGGTAAAATATGACCTGGTAACCAGTGCCTGTTGTGCAAGTCCTCTAAAAATGGGCAACATGGCAATAAACAATTGGCTGGCTGCACTTGATGTTATATCCATGCTGTGATCATGATTAGCCAATGTGAAGAAATATATGACCTTAAACACCAATAAATAAATAAATTGGCAACATAGGTATAAAGTATTGAGTAAACTTGACTTTTATCTCTATGTTGGGGTCACGATTAGGTGTTGTGTAGATATATGTGACCTTAAATGCAGGCCTGGCATTTTCAGGAGAGCGATTTATTCGCTCACCTTCTGCTCGCCATAAAAAAAATTAAGGAGGGTGAAAACTATAGCCCTCCTAGCCTTAGAAGATAATAATTACCATAACAGCCTATTCCTAAAACCTACATCTTTTCAGATCTCTGCTATGTTAGTGTTCTCTGTAAAATGGCCACACTGCCCCTCCCACACCTCTGGGCCATGCCAAGGCCCAGAGGTGTGGGAGGGGCAGTATGGCTGTCTCACAGAGACCACCTGGTTAGCAGCACCAAATAAAATGTACAAAGCCCACAAGGCGTAATTCATTAATAGTAAAACTTCATTTTGCCACTTCTAGCTTTTGTAAGCTTGAGGAGAGTGAATTGCTCCCCTTGGCCATGCAAGGGTTCTGTCGTGTACACACTGGTTTTTTAGCTCATCTTGACAAAGTCAAACTGAGCTAATCTCATCGCTTCCTGTCCGTCGTCCATCAACACCATGTTTTGGTCTTCTCCTCCAAAGCCACTGGGCCAATTCAAGTGAAAGTTTGTGTGAGTGATGGTCCCAAAGGGCATTTCATTTTTGTTCAACTCAGCATGCCCAGCCCCATAGGGAGGGAGTGGGGGAAAATGCTCCAAAATATTTTAAAAATCTTCTTCTCAAGAACCAGTGTGTACAATGACTTGATATTTGCTATGGAGCTTCCATATGAGGTGTAGAATCAAGTTTGTTCAAACGAAGTTCGTGAAGTAATATTTGGCTTTGTAATAGGTGGGGTAAGATTTTTTGGCCCCGCCTCAAAATTTCTATTTTCTGAACCGATGGTCCGGTATGAACCAAATTTGGTTTGTGGTTGTATTGGGTCATAAGTACATGACCCATGCAAAAAAAAAAAAATTCCTGCATCCCCATGGGAACCCTGGGAGCTAAAAATAGAAATATTTTCAAACGCCCATATTTCCCAAACCCCACAGAACAGAGAGCTTTTATTTGGTATGAAGTATCCTTATGACCAGTAGAATTGAATGGTAAAAAAAAAATTGCCATCGGTTATGTTAGGGTGTTCTGTAATGGGCATCGAAAAAATGCTGAGTCAGTCTTTTCTCCAGAAACCAATCATCAGAATCTTTTGATATTTGGTATACAGCATTCATAGGGGGGGGGGGGGGGTCAGATAAAAGTTTGTTGAAATAAAGCTCATTGGTTCATATTTGGGCTCTCGACAGGAGCCCGAAGTTTTAGCATAGGGTAATATGGGGAATATTCTTTAAAAATCTTCTTCTTCAGAACCACCAATCAGAATCTTTTAATATTTGGTATACATCATTGTTATTGAGGGTCAGATTCTAGATTGTTCTAACCAAGTCCCTAGGTTAATATTTGGGCTTCCTACGGAAGCCCACATTTTATCTTTGTTCAATATGGAGGGTAATTTAAAAAAAATCTTCTTCTTCAGATCCATCAGTCAGAATGCTTTGATATTTGGTATGCAACATCTCTATGGGGGTCAGATTCAAGTTTGTTCAAATCAGATCCCTAGGTATATATTTGGGCTCACTATGGTAGCCCAAATTTTTACTTAGTGCAATATGAGAAAATTTCTTTAAAAAATCTTCTTCTTCAGATCCACCAGTCGGAATGCTTTTATATTTGGTATACAACATCTCTAGGGGGGGGGGGGGGGTGAGATTCCAGGTGGTTCAATTCGAGTGCCTAGGTTAATATTTGGGCTTCCATATGGGAACATGAAATTTAAACTTATTAATATATGAGGGAATTTCTTCAAAAATCTTCTTCTTCAAATTCAGTTGACAGAATGCTTTCACATTTGGTATACAACATATCTAGGGGGGTCAGATTCAAGTTTGTTCAAATCGGATCCATAGGTCAATATTTGGGTTCGCTATGGTAGCCCAAATTTGAACTTAGTGCAATTCGAAGAAATTTCTTTACAATTTCTCTTCTTCAGATCCAACAGTCAGAATGCTTTGATATTTGGTTTGCAACAACTCTATGGGGGTCAGATTCAAGTTTGTTCAAAATCAGATCCCTAGGTGTATATTTGGGCTCACTATGGTAGCCAAAATCTTCTTCTTCAGATCCACCAGTCGGAATGCTTTTATATTTGGTATACAACATCTCTAGGGAGGTCAGATTCCAGGTTGTTCAATTCGCATGCCTAGGTTAATATTTGGGCTCCATATGGGAACATGAAATTTAACTTATTACAATATGAGGGAATTTCTTCAAAAATCTTCTTCTTCAAATTCACTTGACAGAATGCTTTCACATTTGGTATACAACATATCTAGGGGGGGTCAGATTCAAGTTTGTTCAAATCGGATCCATAGGTCAATATTTGGGTTCGCTATGGTAGCCCAAATTTGAACTTAGTGCAATTCGAAGAAATTTCTTTACAATTTCTCTTCTTCAGATCCAACAGTCAGAATGCTTTCATATTCGGTACACAACATCTCTAGGGCAGTCAGATTTAACTGTGTTCAAATCAAGAGCCTGGGTTAATATTTGGGCTCTCTATGGGAGCCGGAATTGGCCATTTTGCTGAAGAATTAAAAATTTTGTATTCAGTACTCTCTAGAGGTACTACGATTAATCCACATAGGTTGTATCAAGGGGCTTCATAGGGGAGCTCTACATTTTACTTATGATCAACTGAAGAAAAGGCATGATGCCCAGATTATTTTTGTCGATCCTGAGGGACTCAAGGATTGACAGTGTAGCCTATGGAGATGGCTTGCTTATTGTAGACTCATTCTTGGACTCTGTTTAAATTGTGTTCTGTACAAGATGAGTGCTTCAGGCCCCGTGGGCGCCTCTTGTTTTCTGCCACCTTCTCTCGTAGTTGAGGGTGTTCTTCTACTTTCTGTTTCTGTTGAGTTCACCTTCTTCTTCTACTGCTCTCACCTCTGTTATTTCCAGTTCGGTTCCTTTAGGGCAATTCTTTTTGCCCTCGCCTTGGTGCGTTCTCGTGTCCCGTTTTCTTCCGCACCCGCAGGTGGTGTGGAACGCTGTCGTTTCGGGCCCCCCCCCCCCCCTCCCGACTCGACCAAAATCTGGTGTGAGTTATACCCCCTCCGTGGGGGATATGCAGCTCCTCCTGCACCCTGCAGGGTGGGGGAACACTGTCGTTTTGCCCCCCCCCCCGACCACTTCTGGTGTGAGTTATACCCCCCCTCCATGGTGGATGTGCAGCTCCTCCCACTCCTGTGGGGGGGGGGGGGGTGGAGAATGCTGTCATTTCGGGCCTCCCGACTCGACCCACGTCTGGTGAGAATTGCTCCCCCTCCATGGGGGGATGTGTAGCTCCCTCCGCACCAGCGGGGGGTGGGGGAACGCTGTCATTTTGGGGCTTCCCGACTCGACCATGTCTGGTGAGAGTTATTCCCCTTCCGTGGGGAATGTGAAGTTTTTTTACCATGTTGGATACTGCAGGAGCTGTTGGATTTCTGGTGAAGAGATGCTGGTTCCAGGACTATGCACCCTCTCCAGTCGACATCTGAGGCTGTCACTAGGGTTGTGACTCCTCCTTTGGAGGCCGAGCTAGGTGGCTCTCTCCACTTTTCCCGCCAGTTCCAACAGCTTCTGTCGTATCTGCTGCTACTGCTGTTCCATCTAACAACGTCATTGGGCACCGTTTTTAGCCGGCCTCGGCTTATCCCTGCAAGGGTCTGCAGGGATGTCTGTAGTGTGGTTGTGGGATATCGGCCTCAGCCTTCCCCGACTTCAACTCCGTGAAGTCGGAAGTGGCTGCCGACTAAACCCCTTACTGTGTCCTCTCAGCTGTTGAGCACAGTAGTTTTGTACCTGCAGTGGTCTGCAGCGGTGTCTGGGAGTGTAGACGTGGGGGTATCGGCCTCAGCCTTCCCTGACTTCAACTCGGCGAAGTTGGAAGTGGCTGCCGGCCGGACCCTGTACTGTAGTCTTCCTGCACCGTCGAGTACCCTCAGTTTTGTCATTGGCGTTTTCCGGTCCACCTCATTCTGGTCTGCTTGGGGGTGGGGGGCGTTTGCGCCTTTATCCTGGATGGATATGCATTTTCTCACATGCCAGATCTCTACAGCATTCATTTCTCGATGGATTTGTCTTGCTATTCGTGCAGCTTCCACTCGTCTAGCTACTGGTGATTGTATTACCCAATTGCCTTTTACTAACTCATGTTGTCGGATGTTATACTGGCAGCCTACTGGAGAAATGCTACCTTCTCCATTTATCTGCGACAGTTGAAAGGGCCGACAAATGACCTTTGTCCTAGGGACCCTCTTTCTTTGGCTCAGGCTGTTGTCTATTCCAGCCATTCAGCTTTTTACAGGGTCAGTTCCAGCTCCATGCTGTTCCTGCCCTTTCTGTCTGTGCGTCACACAGAACCATACGCCTCATCTTTCATTGTCTTTTACTAATGTTTGTGATGCTATGGTTGATAAGCCTCGGGACCTCTTCCATCTGTTCACGGTTCCAGTGCACTTGGGTTATGTGTAGGGTTGGTTATGCGATTCCCTCCAGCCTATTGTCTATTCAGCCTGTAGTAAACAATTGTAGGTAGGTTGATAAGAAATTTAAATTTTATAGTAAATTCCCTTTCTTATTATACCTACCAAATTGTTTACATGGAGGCCCTCCTGTCTTCTTATACGGGTAAGAATCCTTCCTCCCCACTGATCACATAACTCTCACGTTGGCAGATTCAAAAGAATGAGTCATTAGCGATGCATATGCACACTGGCAACAGAAGTCGTGGAGTTGTACTTGGAAGAGAGCGTCCCGTACTGGGTCTGCACCGGTTGCCCTTGACCCAGTTTTGGCTTATTTTTTCTTGGTGCTTTTGCACCACTTTTCTTTCCCAAATTGCTTGGGAAAGACAAAAATAGAGAGTATATTATCCGAGTTAGGGGACTTCCACTGTAGTGCAAGCCTGTAGTAAACAATTGTGGTAGGTATAATAAGAAAGGAAATTTACTATAAAATTTTAATTTTTTTTTAGCACTCTGCCAGTTAAAATATAAACTAAAATATATAGGGCAGAAGAAAAAAGAATGACATGTTGGTTATAAGCATGCGCACTGGTACCGGAAGCCATGGATTGGTCCAACGAAGAGTGTCCCCAACTGGGTGTGCACCGGTTGCACTCGGCCAAGTTTTTGGCTTATTTTTTTCTTGCTGCTTTTGCACCACCTTTTCTTTCCCAAATTGCTTGGAAAAGAATCAAAAATAGAGAGTATACTTCTGAGTTAGGGACTTCCACTGTAGTGCAAGCCTATTGTAAACAATTGTGGTAGGTATAATAAGAAAGGAAATTTACTATAAAATTTAAATATTTGTGATATTTTGTGGATGTACTGTCTGTTTTGGTTATATTTTGGCTATTTTAAGATTAGAATATTTGGCTACCATTCTTCTTGTGTCTATTTTTAGGTTCAGCTACGATAGTGATAAGGTTGATCAGGAATGACAGTTAACTTCTGGCGTCATAATTATAAAAAAAAACACGGTGATATATCATCTGGGGGAGAAGCGTGGCAGGTTTTTTGATGGATTGGCAGTCATGAAGGTAATGTGTACCAATGTAATATGTAAATTAATTACTGCACCGTGATAACTGTTTCATGCATATTGACAGCAAAATGTTTTATAGAGGTTTCTGGCATAATCACGATCTTGCGAATAATGTAACCCTTTGTGACTTTTATTGGAATAAAAATCTTTGGTCACTGTGACTTAGGTTCAAGTCTTGTTTGGGCCTATTATAGTTAGTTGGGTTGGTACACTGGGATAATGGTTAATAGTATAATATTGGTAATTGATTAACTGTCAAAATCAAACCAATTACCATATCTTCAATAAAAGGTTAACCTGTTAACTGGTGGAATGCTAGAAGCCACTGTCATGGCTCTCTTGAAAAGTGCTGGAAGCCACTTTCATCGCTTTACACTTTGTGCATTAGCTTGATCTTTGCTCTACAGCAGAAGAACATTTTTTATATAAAATTGTTTGGTTGCAATTTATTGTAACAAAACAATTGTTCATAAACAAAATCTTGCTAATCTTAGGGCACTCTTGCTTGTAGCTTTGTTTTTTGTTTTTTTTAAAAATACCCATGTTTCAAATCGCCTTTGAAAAATAATTGGGCACTCAACCAGTTAATTTCATGTACAGTTAACTGGAAGAGTGCTGAATCATTTTTGGGCAGAGTGCCTAGAGGCAAAACAAATCCACACAGACTTCATAATTTCAGTTCAAAGATAATCAAAAGTACATTCAGGCCTGTCATTCTGAGGAAGGTGATCGCCCTCAGCCTGCTATCGCCCACCTGAATGGAATATTTTGCAGAATGGTAATGGAATGGCATGGACATGACATGGAATGAGGGTTAAAAATACATAGACTGTGACAAAGTTAAATCTTCCAAGTCCATTACAGAAATTATGTTAAATCTTCCAAGTCCATCAGAGGCCATTACAGAAATAATTTTACCTTACTAATTGGCTTTATATAAATTTCATTTGAAAATAGAGATATTAGTTTAGTTGACACATATTTTATTTGCTTCATTTGAAAATAGATACTGTTTTAATTCCCAAAGGCAATTTTGCTATGATGGGGCCATCAAATGTGATTTTAATGGAGAGTAGCGGTGGACCCACAGAGTGGATTTAGGGAGATTAGGGGAAGGGGCTCATCCCTCCCCCCCCCCCCCCCCCCCCCCCCCCCCCCCCCCCCCCACACACACACACACACACAATTTTCCTGACAAATATCAACCGTATACACCATTCGTGCTCAAAATCCTTGAAACAGATTGATGTATTTGTATTTCTTGGGTCATTTTGTTATAGTTATGCCAATTATGTCTTCACTTTTTGGGTCTAAGCACCTTGGTAGTTGTTTTTAGGCAAGTCTTGGCTGTCTATATAGGCAGCCAAGACTTACCAAAAAACAGCAGCAAAGTCACAGGATGTAGACTGTCCAAGTGCAGCAAAAATATGTAAAAATCTCTAGGTCCTTTAAGGGTTAAGCCTTAAAAAAGTACTGAGGTGCTCCTTTTTTGGGGAAGACACTTGACCTTCATCTAGAGGGGTAATTGGCCACTGATTGAAAGCACATAACATGGCAAGGCGTGATAGAAATGTTCAAAATATTCAGTGAATGTCTTGTGTTTCTCGACCGAGATAGCTTTTTGTTTCTCACACAAGTTTTACAGTGGTTTTTTTTTGTGCCTCTAATAAACATATCACGACAACCTGCAGGGGTACAGGTAAGTCATTGAAATCCATGTTGTTGCTACTTATAGATCTGAGCTCATCCACTAATGGTGGACTGTATCATATGATAATTATCACATAGTTTAATGTTTATGTCTGGTAGATTTCAGACAATGAGCAGCAATAAAACAGGGGGGAAACATTAAATATAAATCACCATAACTGGTAAACCAGGGAGAATTCATTGTGATAATAGAGGTAAATAAAACTTAATGGTGCTGCCAGAGTGATAAGGAATGTCATTAGCTGTGTGAGCATTAAGCAGGAGACTAATCTTTTACATTTGTTACATAGTCAGTAATTTGTGAGTTATGCAAAAATTAACATGACACTTGCCTGGAATGTACCCCCCCCCACCGGCAACCTTTCTCAAGATGATCATAAATATTTGCTGTTTTAATCTTACAAATAAAAATTGAAAACAAACTTGGAATTTACACATATTCCAGTCATTCATTTCTCTGCCCAATGACATCAGACTTGTTTATCTATTGAAGATACACCTCAGTTCAACCCTTTACCTCATGAATCGATCACATCCACCCTGTGTAATATGCAAATTCAGCAATTGAAACAAGATTATTTGTCAAAAACTTTCAACAAAACCACATCATGTGACTCCGGATTGGAATGATCTTGTTAGTTAACCTGACTGAAAGTCAGAATGAGGTATAGTGATCACTCCCCATTTGTCGTCCATCGCCTGTCGTCTGTTGTCCGTGAACATGGTGTTTGCCCCTCCTAAACCGCCAAACCAATTTTAGTTATATTTGAGGTGATTGCTTGTTCTGAATCACATTATATTTTTTCAAATCAACTTGCCCAGCCTCATAGGGAGGGGGTGGGGGAAAATCTCACCAACTTAAAAAATCTTCTTCTCATGAACCAATGGGTACAATGACTTGATATTTGGTATAGAGCTTTCTTTTGAGGTGTAAAATCAAGTTCAAATGAAGTTCATGGATCAGTATTTACCTTTGTAATGGGAGGGGCAAGATTTTTGGCCCTGCCCAAAATTTCTATTTTCTGAATTGATAGTCCAATTTGAACCAAATTTGATTTGTGGTATTAGGCTAAAAAAAAATAATGTTTTGATTCTCAGGCCCTCCCTCGTTGGATTTGAACCTCCTCATTAGACATTTTTATTATGTCATGTTTTTTTAAGAATTTGTGAAAACTTGGAATGGGCATTTTTTCACATTTCTTGACATATAATTATTTAGCTGTGTTTACAGTAAATTGTTTTTAGCTCATCTTGACAAAGTCAAGCTGAGCTAATCTCATCGCTGTCCGTCGTCCGTCGTCCATCAACACCATGTTTTGGTCTTCTCCTCCAAAGCCACTGGGCCAATTCAAGTGAAAGTTTGTGTGAGTGATGGTCCAAAAGGGGCATTTCATTTTTGTTCAACTCAGCATGCCCAGCCCCATAGGGAGGGAGTGGGGGAAAATGCTCCAAAATATTTTAAAAATCTTCTTCTCAAGAACCAGTGTGTACAATGACTTGATATTTGCTATGGAGCTTCCATATGTGTAGAATCAAGTTTGTTCAAACGAAGTTCGTGAAGTAATATTTGGCTTTGTAATAGGAGGGGTAAGATTTTTGGCCCCGCCCAAAATTTCTATTTTCTGAACCGATGGTCCGGTATGAACCAAATTTGGTTTGTGGTAGTATTGGGTCATAAGTACTTGACCCATGCAAAAAAAAAAAATTCCCACATCCCCAGGGAACCCTGGGAGCTAAAAATAGAAATATTTTCAAACGCCCATATTTCCCAAACCCCACGGAACAGAGAGCTTTTATTTGGTATGAAGTATCCTTACGACCAGTAGAATTGAATGGTAAAAAAAAATTGCCATCGGTTATGTTAGGGTGTTCTGTAATGGGCATCGAAAAAATGCTGAGTCAGCATATTTGCAAACATTTAAAAAAATCTTTTCTCCAGAACCAATCATCAGAATCTTTTGATATTTGGTATACAGCATTCATAGGGGGGTCAGATAAAAGTTTGTTGAAATAAAGCTCATTGGTTCATATTTGGGCTCTCTACAGGAGCCCGAAGTTTTAACATAGGGTAATATGGGGAATATTCTTTAAAAATCTTCTTCTTCAGAACCACCAGTCAGAATCTTTTAATATTTGGTATACATCATTGTTGTGAGGGTCAGATTCTAGATTGTTCAAACCAAGTCCCTAGGTTAATATTTGGGCTTCCTATGGAAGCCCAAATTTTATCTTTGTTCAATATGGAGGGTAATTTAAAAAAATCTTCTTCTTCAGATCCATCAGTCAGAATGCTTTGATATTTGGTATGCAACATCTCTATGGGGGTCAGATTCAAGTTTGTTCAAATCAGATCCCTAGGTATATATTTGGGCTCACTATGGTAGCCCAAATTTTTACTTAGTGCAATATGAGAAAATTTCTTTAAAAATCTTCTTCTTCCGATTCACCAGTCGGAATGCTTTTATATTTGGTATACAACATCTCTAGGGGGGGTCAGATTCCAGGTTGTTCAATTCGAGTGCCTAGGTTAATATTTGGGCTCCAATGGGAACATGAAATTTAACTTAGTACAATATGAGGGAATTTCTTCAAAAATCTTCTTCTTCAGATTCACGTGTCAGAATGCTTTCACATTTGGTATACATCTCTAGGGGGGTCAGATTCAAGTTTGTTCAAATCGGATCCATAGGTCAATATTTGGGCTCGCTATGGTAGCCCAAATTTGAACTTAGTGCAATTCAAAGAAAATTTCTTTACAATTTCTCTTCTTCAGATCCAACGGTCAGAATGCTTTCATATTCGGTACACAGCATCTCTAGGGAAGTCAGATTTAACTATGTTCAAATCAAGAGCCTGGGTTAATATTTGAGCTCTCTATGGGAGCCGGAATTGGCCATTTTGCTGAAGAATTAAAAATTTTGTATTCAGTACCCTCTAGAGGTACTAAGATTAATCCACATAGGTTGTATCAAGGGGCTTCATAAGGGAGCTCTACATTTTACTTATGATCAACTGAAGAAAAGGCATGATACCTAGATTATTTTTGTCACTCCTGAGGGACTCAAGGATTGACAGTGTAGCCTATGGAGATGGCTTGCTTAATGTAGACTCATTCTTGGACTCTGTTTAAATTGTGTTCTGTACAAGATGAGCGCTTCAGGCCCCGTGGGGCCTCTTGTTTCTTGTTGCAGTTTATGGGAGAGAGCCCAAAGGCACTCTCCCATAAACTGTAACAAGGCAAATTCTGATATACTGGATCATGATTTAATTATTTATTTATTTGCTGGTGTTTAAAGTCATATATTTCTGTACAATGGCTAATAATGTCTGCAACACCGATATAAACACAAGTTTAACCAATCATTTAGAGCTATGTTTCCCATTTTAAAGGACTCCTACCCCAAGCATTGGTTACTTGGGTCTATTCTAATGGATCATGTTTGACAGATCTATACTATTAAAAAGAATAAAATCCTTTTAGCTGTTGTTACGGCAGTTAGTTATAAAAGGTATACTATAATTACACTAAAATACAACCTTTTCTCTTTTTGAAGTGGAAAGACAGCAAAAAGATTTACTGAGTATACTCAACCCTTTACACGAAAAAAAGAAATTGAAAGAAAAAAATAAAAATAAAATCCTCCCTCCCTCACTGATTTGAAAAAAAAATTGCCTGAGAATCAATTCATTTTTTTTACTTGGCCTTATAGAGTCATAAGTACTTGATTCATGCCAAAAAAGTTTTTCCTAAAAGCTAAAAATAGAAATATTTTCAAATGCCTATATTTTCCAAACCACACTGAACAGAGAATTTTTATTTGGTATGAAGCTTCCTTAGGACTAGTAGAATTGAATGGTAAAAAAAGAATTGCCATCGGTTGTGTTAGGGTGTTCTGTAGGAGGCATCAAAAACATGTCGATGTTGGCATATTTGGCATATTTGATATTTGGTATACAGCATCCATAGGGGCGTCAGGTGAAAGAGTGTTAAAATATATCCCCTTTGTTCATATTTGGGCGCAATACAGGAGCCCAAATTTTTAAGTTAGGGCAATATGGGGAATGATCTTTAAAAATCTTCTTCAGATCCACCAGTCAGAATGCTTTCATATTTGGTATGCAGCATCTTTAGGGGGTTTTGATTCAAATTTGTTCAAATCGAGTACCCCATGGGAGTCCAAATTTTAACTTAGTGCAATATGAGGAAATTTCTTTAAAAATTTTCTTCTTCAGATCCACCAGTCAGAATGCTTTCATATTTGGTATACAACATCTCTAGGGGAATGAGATTCAAGGTTGTTCAAATCCAGTGCCAGGTTAATATTTAGGCTCCCTATGGTAGCCCAAATTTTAACTTAGTGCTACATGAGGGAATTTCTTCAAAAATCTTCTTCAGATTCACCACTCAGAATCCTTTCATATTTGGTATATAACATCTCTAGTTCACTACCCAGAACTCTTAGTCCGATTTTAACAAAATTTGATATGCAGCATAAGTGGGAAACAGATATTTGATTTATATGAAAAAAATTAACCCTAGCTTTGGTGGGACTCACTGTGTGTTAAAAATAGAAACATAATTCCAAGTTAATTTTCTAAGGAGCCATGTAGCTGAAGAATTAGAAATTTGTTTTATTAAGTACCCTCTAGAGGTGTGTAACTAAGATTAATCCACATAGGTTGTATCAAGGAGGTCCATAGGGGAGCTCCACTTTTTACATTGTGATTAACTGAAGAAAAGGCATGATGCTTGGACTATTTTAGTCACTCCTGGGGGGCTCAAGGGTTGACAATGGATCCTATGGAGATTGATTGCTTAATGCAGATTTATTCTTGGCCTTGGTTTATATCAGGTTCTGTTCAAGGTGAGCACTTCAGGCCCCGTCGGACCTCTTGTTACAGTTTATGGGAGAGTGCCTATAGACACTCTCCCATAAATTGTAACAAGGCAAATTGATAATACCTAAAGAATTTCACTTCAAAGATAATATAAAGCATATCCACTGAATACGAAGCCTTTATGATACAGTACCTGCACTTCAGAGTAGAGCCCAAATATGGGCTTCCAGCACTTACCAGTTAAATTCCATTTCCTGAAATCTCTGCCAACACTGATAAAGTCCAGGTAACGTACAACATCATTGTCACTTTTATTCTTGATTTCACAATATTTTATCTTACAACAAGAACATATTTCCACCAGGACATGTGAAACATCTTGACAAATTACAAATCTATATTGATGGTAGCAACTGCATGTGCAATCATTTGATTCAGAAAGAGAATGTTTTTTTACCTGCATACTCATTGAAAACTGATTGCACATGTTGAAGCCACTGTTTTTGATAACTGTAATTAAAAGATAAATAAATAACCAACTCAACGAAATAAACTTAACTAGATCATTTTTGCTATGATAAAATAAATCTACATGAAAATGGACTTAAGACTTCTTCAGCACAGGCTAGGGGTTGTATTTATTCATCAGTTTACTTATTTGAAATTTGGCAGGGTGACTTAGTATGATGAGCAGATGGGTACATCCTATTTTGGTAGCATTTAATTGGCTGTCAATGACAGCAGCCTTCTTGGGATTCCTTCAGAACACCCTGTATGTTTCATTTATGCATCAATTTTCTTGAAGTTTGGCAGGACGACTAAGGATGATTAGATAAGAATGTCCTATGTTGGTCATGGTTGGCTGCACATAATGGCTGCCACGACAGCCATTTTGCATTTCTCAAGCACACCCTACAGTCTGCATTTATGCATCAGTTTTATTGAAATTTGGAAGGATGACTTAGAATGATGAGAAATAAGAATGTCATATTTCAGTCAGTGTCTGTCACCCTCAGTTGTCACCATAGCAGATATCTTTGATTTCTTCAGCACATCGTACATTATAGATCAATTTTCTTCAAACTTGAAAGTATGACTTAATGTGATGAGAATGTGATATTTCTGTCACAGTTGGCTGCCTAGAATGACCATCATATTTTTTTCCTTTTTAGCTCACCTGGCCTAAAAGGTCATGTGAGCTTTTCTCATCGCTTGGCCTCCGTCGGCGTCCGTAAACTCTTCACATTTTCATCTTCTTCTCTGTAACCGCTGAGCCGGTGTGAACCAAACTTGGCAGAAATAGTCTATGGGAGGTTCTCTACAAACGATTCTCATATTGTACCCGTCGGATGAAAAACATGGCTTCCAGAGGCATTCTTTGATTCTGGTTGGTGGATTTTCAAAAATCTTCTCCTCTGAAACTGCCAGGCCAAATGTTTTGAAACTTCTCATAAATGAGGACCCCCTCTACCAATGATATTCATTTAATGTTGATTGGGTCACAAACATGGCTGCAATTGCGGCTTATAGTTACTGTAGAAACCCTATGGGAAATCACATTTTCCTCTTCTTCTCTGGAAAAACCGAGGTGACATGAAAACAAACTGGGCAGGGATAGTCTACGGGAGGTTCTCTACAAACGATCCTCATTTTGTACCCATGGGTTGAAAAACATGGCCGCCAGAGGCATTATTTGATTCTGATTGGTAGATTTTCAAAAATCTTTTCCTCTGAAACTGCCGGACAAAATGTTTTGATACTTCACATAAATGATGACTGGGACCGCCTCTTCCAATGATCCTCATTTAATGTTGATCGGATTGCAAACATGGCCACAATTGCGGCTTATAGTTACTGTAGAAACCCTATGGGAAATCACATTTTCATCTTCTTCTCCAGAACTACTGAGCCAATGTGAACCAAACCTGGCAGGGATGGTCTGTGGGATGTCCTCTACAAATGATCCTCATTTTGTTCCCGTGGGTTGAAAAACATGGCCACCAGAGGCATTCTTTGATTCTGATTGGTAGATTTTCAAAAATCTTCTCCTCTGAAACTGTCAGAAGAAATGTTTTGATACTTCACATAAATGATGACTGGGACCCCCTCTACCAACGATCCTCATTTACTGGTAATGTTGATCGGTTGCAAACATGGCTGCAATTGCGGTGTATAGTTACTATAGATACTCTATGGGAAAATCACATTTTCATCTTCTTCTCTACTAAGCCGACGTGAGCCAAATTTCGCAAGAATGGTCTATGAGAGGATGGAAATATTTGACCACCAGAGGCTGTATTCTAATGCTTAACCCAGTGCCTCTCCTGTCTGCACGAAGATCGGTACTGTCAGCAAAATATTTGTTTTTTGAGAATCAGGTAAGGGCTGGTTCCAGTTTTTCCACTGAGAACTGGGAAAAAAACCCAAAATATTGTGTATACAGTACAAGTCAAAATAAGCTGCAGCATAACTGCAATAAACTAAGTAAACTGCTGCTCCTGCACTGACAAGATCCGAATATGACATTTTCTGGAAAGCTATCAGTGAGAGCTTTCCAGAAAATGATGTCAGCTTCTGGCCTTATCAGTGAAAATTCTGATTGATGTTTGGAAAACCATGGAAGTTTTTGTTTATATTCACTTCCCATCATGTCAGCTTAGATGACAGTAATTATTGTATATCTTTTAAGATTTGACAAAATTGGAGTAAAATGTGTTTTCCTGTAACTCTTTACCTATCCAAAGCTATTTTGGAAGTGAATACTGTCTGAAAAAATTGTAATTTTCAAAATATTTAACCTTCTTTTACTGATTTTTTTTTTGTTGAAACAGAATTCATAAATGTGTGCATTTTCAAGAAAATCTTCTTTGAAACTACAAGGCCAAATGGTTTGAACACTTAGTGTGACTGATGACTGTAAGCTCATCTACCAATGATCCTCATTTAAGTCTTCATGGGGTTGCAATTATGGCTGCAGTTGTGGCTTATAATTACTATAGAAACCCAAGAGGAAATCATATTTTCATCATCTTTACTGAAAGTACTGAGCCAATGTGAACCAGACTTGGCAGGCATTGTCTATAGAGGTTCTCTACAACTGTTACTCATTTTACACATGTTGGTGAAAAAACGTGGCCGCCAGAAGCATTCTTTGATTCTGATTGGTCAATTTTGAAAACTCTTCTCCTCTGAAACCACAGGGCCAAAAGTTTTGAAACTTTGCATGGTTGATAACTGGGACACCCTCCACCAACATTCCTCATTTTAATGTTGATCGTATTGGAAACATGGCCACAATTATGGTTTATAGTTACTGTAGAAAAAAACCTATGGGAAATCACATTTTCATCTTCTCTCTGGAGCTACTGAGCTGACAGGAACCAAAACTTGGCAAGAATGGTCTATAGGACGCCCTCTACAAAAGATCCTCTTTTTGTTCCCGTTGGTTGGAAAATATAGCCACCAGAGAAATATGGACACCAGAGACATTCTATGATTCTGTTTGATGGATTCAAATGTTTTGAAACTTCACGTAATTGAAGACTGGGACACCTTCTACCAATGATCCTCATGTAATGTTGATGTAATGTTGCAAACATGGCCACAATTGCAGCTCATAGTTACCATGGAATGCCTATGGGAAATCACATTTTTATATGTCGTTCCAGGTGAGCTCTGTAGAGCCTCTAGTTCAGTTTTTAGCTCAACTTGACAAAGTCAAGCTGAGCTATTGCCATCACTTTTCGTCCGTCGGCGTACAAAGTATGTACGTCCACAATTTCCTTTGGCACACCTCATAGGTCACATTTTTGATCAGATCACTTTGAAACTTGGTATGCTTATTTGGGGTGACCTCTAGATGGGAGCTATCGATTTTCTTCAATTTCCGGCAAAAAATGTTGCCACGACCAACGTTCTTAGAACTTAGTTTAGTCAAACCACAATATTTCCCTTTGGCACACCCTACAGGGCACATTTATGATGGGATTGCTTTGAAACCTGGTATGCTTGTTTAGGGTGACCTCTAGATGGGAGCTATCGATTTTCTTCAACTTCTGTCAAAAAATGTTGCCATGGCCAACGTTCTTAGAACTTAGTTCAGTCAAACCTCAATATTTCCCTTTGGCACACCCTACAGGGCACATTTATGATCGGATTGCTTTGAAACCTGGTATGCTTGTTTGGGGCAACCTCTAGATGTGAGCTATCGATTTTCTTCCATTTCGGTCAAAAAATGTTGCCACGGCCAACGCTGTTAGAACTTAGTCTAGTCAGACCACAATATTTCCCTTTGGCACACCCTACAGGGCACATTTATGACTGGATTGCTTTGAAACCTGGTATGCTTGTTTGGGGTGACCTCTAGATTGGAGTTTTTGATTTTTTTCCATTTCCGTCAAAAAATGTTGCCGCGGCCAACATTCTTAGAACTTAGTTTAGTCAGAAGACCTCAATATTTCTCTTTGGCACACCCTACAGGACACATTTATGATTGGATTGCTTTGAAACCTGGCATGCTTGTTTGGGGTGACCTCTAGATGGGAACTGTTGATTTTCTTCAATTTCCGTCAAAAAATGTTGCCAAGGTTCTTAGAACTTAGTTTAGTCAGACCTCAATATTTCCCTTTGGCACACCCTACAGGGCATATTTATGATCGGATTGCTTTGAAACCTGGTATGCTTGTTTGGGGAGACCTCTAGATGGGAGCAATCGATTTTCTTCAATTTCCGTTGAAAAATGTTGCCGCTGCCAACGTTTTTAGAACTTAGTGTAGTCAGACCTCAATATTTCTCTTTGGCACACCCTACAGGGCACATTTATGATCGGATTGCTTTGAAACCTGGCATACTTGTTTGGGGTGACCTTTAGATGGGAGCTATCAATTTTCTTTGATTTCCGTCAAAAAATGTTGCCACTGGCAATGACCTTCAATGAACTTAGTAAAAACTTAGTGCAGTTAAGCATCAATATTTCCCTTTGACACACCCTGCAGAGCACATTTATGATTGGATCGCTTGCAAGCTTGGTGAGCTTGTGTGGGGTGACATCTATATGGGAGCTGTCGATTTTCTTCCATTTCTGTCAAAAAATGTTGACCTTTGAACTTAGTTTAGTCAGACCTCAATATTTCCTTTCAACACAGCCTTCAGGGCACATTTATGATCGGATCACTTTGAAACTTGGTATGTGTGTTCCGTGTGACCTCTAGATGTAAGCTATTGTTTTTTTTTCATTTCCATAAAAATTTGTTGTCGTTATCACCAACCTTTGAACTTACTGCATTTGTGCATCAACTTATCCCTTTTGCACTCTGCAGGGTATATTTATGAATTTCCATAAAAAACCCATTGCCACAAGCAATGACCTTCTACTTAGTGCATTAACATCTTCCTTTGGCAGCCCTCCGAGGACACATTCATTATCAGGTTGTTTTGAAACTTTGTATGCTTATGCAGAGTGACAAAGATAGGAGCTATTGATTTTCTTTTCATTTCAATCAAAAACTGTTGCTGTTAGCAACAATCTTTGAATTTATGGCATTTGTGCATCAACATTCTTTGACATGGCCTACAGGCCACATTTATCATAGGATTGTTTTGTAACTTGGTGTGCTCATTAGGCAAGAACTTTAGATAAGAGCTATTGATAAGCATTCATTTCTGTGAAAAAAGTTGCCATCTACAATAACCTCTGAACATACTGCATTTGTGTATCAACATTCTTTCTTTAGCCAGTCTTACAGTTTACATTTAAAAATGCATGGATTAATCTGACGTTGTGCACAAATAATGCTGTTATGTTGAAATTTCATCAAATAACATTGGTACCAATGATCTTCAATTTTGCCATTTCATTTATAACTTACCAAGTTCAAGTGTCAAGTTGAGCTACAGTGTCATTGACACTTTCATTTTATTTCTGTTAGATAACAAAAAGTCAAAAATTATGACACAGTTTTCCTAAGTGCAACATAAATTAATTAATTATGAATTGATTTTCATAAATGTTACATAAAGTTGAGGAAAACTACAGCGTCATTGACACATTCATCCTGTAATCTAGTGTTTATAAGCTGAGCCTTTATGTTACTATATCTGGTTTGACAGAGGTCATGGAGTTCTGTCAATCAAGATATAATAGATTAGGCCACACAAAGTAGATCTTCTGTTTCTCAGGCCATTATTTGTGAAATTGCATGCGGGCGAGCGTTTTTTTATTTTATTTTTTATTTCAGTAATTACTTTTTTGCCTTCAAAAGTTCATGTTCTTGGTTCAAGTTTTAGGCCTCATAATCTATAGAATAGCATGGGTGGTGGTGTATTTCATCCCTTGAGTGCAAGAAGACTTTGCAATGCTAAAGCATTGCAAAGCCTTCTTGCACTCAAGGGACAAATTCATCAATTTTTTTAACTTGGGTAAAATATCAGACTTAAACCATTTAATTTTTATTTTTTTAAGTTTAAATTGGTTATAAAAAGAGAGCATGCGGCAGCCAAAAGGACCATGCGGGAGGGCCTGAGAAACAGATTTTTTATTTTTTTAGGCCTTAAATTCTTATTTTGGATATAGAAAGGCTGAAAAAGTGAAGAAACATGGAGAATTCTGAGGCGGTCAACAGTAATTCTTTGATATGTCTCATGATTTTTTATTAACAGGAATTCAGTCTACAGTACAGTCGCCATGGACTGGTCATAATCCACGCATGGGCAGTGATGTCCATGCATGCTTTTACCAGGTAATAGAAAATCATCATCAATAAAATTTTAATTCATGAACCACCATATTGTACCCTGTGCATCATTAATTAAATTTTTCGATGATTATTGCTGTAAACAGGGTTTGAAATCTAATATAATTGCATCTGTGGGAATATTGCCCACCCGTGGAAAGTGACCAGTCCACAGCGGCAGTACTGTATAACCAAAATGTAATTAACAGATCAAATTTGTACTAAATGTACAGTAAATGGTTTGGTGTTTGGAAGTTATATAAATATAATTAAGTTATTCAGTAAAGAAATATCTAACTCCAGTTTTTGAACAATATTTTGCCTCCCATCCAGTGGTGTAGCTTATGGTGTGGGGGAGGGGGGACTGCCCCCTCACCCCCTTCAACATTGACTTACTTCAAGTTTCACATAACATAGAGTCCTAAAATGGTCTCCAATATAGTGGTTACATGCACAACAAATGTTACAAATTCGCTCTTAGAGCACTAAATTTTGCAAAATTTTCTCAGGGGTGTGGGTGTGTAACTAGGACCCACCAGTATTTTACCCCTCCCCCAGAGGAGGGACTAATGACCAGAGGGTCTTAGATAAGACTAGGGGAGCCCCCCCACCCCCTCCACCCCCCAAAAAAAAACAAACAAAAAAAAAACAGCACAACGGCCTATTAAATATCTTTGCCTATGGCTATGCACCTGCTCTCACCCCTCTTTCTGCCAAAATTTTGGAAAACTCAATAATATCAAAATAAAACAATTATAAATATAACTATGTGAAAGGTGTACTGTTGATAAACTTTAGTCATCGATGACACACAATGTTTTACCTGTCTATCACATTTTATCTTTTATCTCAGAAAGCATGTTGACTGTTTATAAAGTTTGAGAAGATTTTAGTGTCAAAGGAAGTAGTGATGTGGTGTAGGAGTTACAAGTATTGTTGGTTAATATAGTCTGTTGATGAAGTGTCTTTATCAAACTTAATTTTATTATTAAACAGAGAGATGTTTTGGATTGCTTTTACCACCCATACAGAGATTTAATACACTGATTGTGTAATCAGACAGGTGTTGGCAGGCCAAAACTAAATGGATCACATTTCCTTGGTTTACAACATGGAGGATGCCATGACATATCACGTACACACATCGCAACTGACTCACCTTTTCTAATTTGTCTGGTATCGCCATAAGTGTTATATATGTATTAACCTTTACCATACAAATTCACTGATTCATTTATTTATTTATGTATTTATTTATTAATGACACTACAATAGCCAGGGTCACCTCGTGTCAGACAGTTTTACAGGTGGAGGAAGCCAGAGTTCCTGGAGAGAACCTCTGAGCAGTGGCAAACAACCATCAGATGTACTAACTCCACATCACAAGTTGGAGTTTTTTTAGCTCAACTTGACAAAGTCAAGCTGAGCTATTGCCATCACTTCTTGTCCGTCGGCGTACGTACGTACGTTAGTACGTTAGTACGTACGTCCACAATTTCCTTTGGCACACCTCACAGGTCGCATTTATGATCAGATTACTTTGAAACTTGGTATGCTTGTTTGGGGTGACCTCTAGATGGGAGCTATCGATTTTCTTCAATTTCCGTCAAAAAATATTGCCGCGGCCAACGTTCTTAGAACTTAGTTTAGTCAAACCACAATATTTCCCTTTGGCACACCCTACAGGGCACATTTATGATTTGATTGCTTTGAAACCTGGTATGCTTATTTAGGGTGACCTCTAGATGGGAGCTATCGATTTTCTTCAATTTCCGGCAAAAAATGTTGCCACGGCCAACGTTCGTAGAATTTAGTTTAGTCAGACCTCAATATTTCCCTTTGGCACACCCTACAGGACACATTTATGATCAGATTGGTTTGAAACCTGGTATGCTTGTTTGGGTAGACCTCTAGATGGGAGCTATCGATTTTCTTCAATTTCTGTCAGAAAATGTTGCCGTGGCCAAAGTTCTTAGAACTTAGTTTAGTCAAAAGACTCAATATTTCCCTTTGGCACACCCTACAGGGTACATTTATGATCGGATTGCTTTGAAACCTGGCATGCTTGTTTGGGGTGACCTCTAGATGGGAGCTATCGATTTTCTTCAATTTCCGTCAAAAAATGTTGCCGCGGCCAACGTTCTTAGAACTTAGTTTAGTCAAACCACAATATTTCCCTTTGGCACACCCTACAGGGCACATTTATGATTTGATTGCTTTGAAACCTGGTATGCTTGTTTGGGGAGACCTCTAGATGGGAGATATCGATTTTCTTCAATTTCCGTCAAAAAATGTTGCCACGGCCAACGTTCTTAGAATTTAGTCGAGTCAGCCCTCAATATTTCCCTTTTGTACACCCTACAGGGCACATTTATGATCGGATTGCTTTGAAACCTGGCATGCTTGTTTGGGAAGGCCTCTAGATGGGAGCTATCGATTTTCTTCGGTTTCTGTCAAAAAATGTTGCCACTGGCAAAAAAAAATGACATTGGTACTAATGATCTTCAATTTTGCCATTTCATTTATAACTTACCAAGTTCAAGTTTGTCAAGTTGAGCTACAGTGTCATTGACACTTTCATTTTAATTTTATTAAAGCGGCCATCTCAGATTTTGCAATTAAATTGTCTACAATTCCTTCAGCACATCATACAGTTAGTTATTTAGTTCAGTCCTTTCTTGGTGAAGTTGAGCTGCAGTATCATTGACACTTTCATTAATCCTTTGATACTTTTGTACGTCTTATGACGTATGAAATCAAACAGCACTTTGATACTTTGTGGTCATTTGTTTTGTTATTATTTTCGATTTTTTAAAGTTTTAACCTCAATGTGCAACAAGCCACTATCAGGGCTTTCAAAAAATGAGGATACCAGAGCAAAAGCCATCACTTTCCTTGCTTATATTTCATATTCAGTCATACAAATAATATTTTGTTTATATAAATTAAACATGTTTTATTACAAATTATTGGAGAGTGCCTATGGGCACTCTCCAAATAATTTGTAATGAACAAGTTTTGAATAACAAATTCAAACCACCAAAAATAATCTAGCCCTCAACCAGTTAATCACAAATGTGAAAAACATCTTGTTATTTGTACTTTCCGACGTTTGACGTCGCATTTTGAGAAACGTTGAAGAAACTGAATTCCCAGTGACGTTTGAACGTCAGGATAATTAAAGTCTCAAAGGGTTAAACTGTCCATCTGTAGACATTCCCTGTGAATGGAATTGAAGCAGTACTTGTAAAAAAAAGTTCTGTTTTACTGGTAAAATAGGACCTGGTTACCAATGCTTGAGGTGGAAGTCCTCTAAAATATTCAGTATGGGTATAAAGGATTGAGTGTACTTGACTTTATATCCATGTTGCAATCACAATTAGCCATTGTGCTGAAATATGTAACCTTGAACTCCAATAAATAAACAAATAAATGGGGGCGCGGTGGCTCAGTTGGTAGAGGTGCAGGCTGCAAGCCGAGAGGTCCTCGGTTCGAATCCCACCTGCGGCAACCGCGTTGTGTCCTTGGGCAAGACACTTCACCCCGATTGCCTACATGGGGGCATGATGACGCTGTGTACTGAGGCGTACTGCACGTCGATGGTGCGCATGTCTTCAACCAATCTAACCCTGGCTGTGCTACGGTGCAGAGTTCAGAGTTACGATGTTGGAGAGCTGGCAGCTGCTCGTCGTTGCTCGGTGGTTCTCTCCGGGTACTCCGGCTTCCTCCACCCGTAAAACTGTCACGGTCACGATTAGCCATTGTGCATAAGTATGTGACCTTAAACACCAATAAATAAATAAATAAACAAATAAATAAATCTGTAGATACAGAAACAAAAATATCCCAAGTCACCAAATCTCAAATAATTCAGGACCATTTGTTACGAAAATTAATACAATGGTGCATATTGACAAGAGGAAGAAGATATATTGAAATTTTGAAGAATATACCTCACCATTACATAAATAAATATGCACCAATCTTACAATTTTCTTTGTGGTGATTACACAGATGGTTATTTTTTCTAGGGAGTGTCAGTTAGACAGCCAATCTGGCTGTGCCACTTCCCACAGTGGACCCATCTGCTATACAGTATGGCCACAGTGGACTGGTCACATTCCATGGGTGGGCAATATTTCCATTGATGCAATAATATTAGATTCCAAACACTAATTATAGGAATAATCATCAAGAATTGAATTAATGAAGCACCAGGTTCAAGCCAGTGCTTCATTAATTAAATTTTTGCTGATGATGATTTTTATTAGCTCAACTTTGGCGAAGCCAAATATGAGCTTTTGTCATGGCCCGTCGTCTGTCTGTCCATCCATCCATCCGTCCGTCTGTCCGTACATCAACAACAATTGGATACGGCTCGGGCTAGAGGCCGTATTTATGAACCGATCTTTACAAAACTTCTTGGGTACTTTTGTTATGACCGTGGGACGAGAACTAGTGTTTTTGGGTGCAGTCCAAAATTCAAGATGGCTCCCAGCACCCATTTTGTACCGACGATGCAGAAATCTGTTTTTTGTACAGAACTTCCATATGAAATCTCTGATTTGAATAATTTTTTGTATGAATGTTTAGTACCATGGGATACATCACATATAATACAGGTTTTTTTCTTGTTCGTAAATTGTGCAAATTAGACTAATTTTGTTGTTTTTTGGTGTTACTTTCAGCACTGTAAGTGCAAATGCCAATACGGCTCGGGCTAGAGGCCGTATTTATGAACCGATCTTTACGAAACTTCTTGGGTACCTTTGGTATCACCGTGGGACGAGAACAAGTGTTTTTTGGTCCGGTCCGAAATTCGAGATGGCCGATGGCAGCCATTTTGTACAAAATTAGGTGCAATCAAATTTTTGCACAGAACTTCCATATGAAAGCGCTGATTTGAATAATTTTTTGTGTGAATGTTTAGTACCATGGGATACATCACATATAATACGGGTTTTTTTCTCATGCAGAAATTATGCAAATTAGATGAACTTTGATTTTTTCAGTGCGACTTACACACAGTAAGTACACATGTCAATACGGCTCGGGCTAGAGTCTGTATTTATGAACTGATCTTCACGAAATGTCTTGGGTACCTTTGTTATCACCTTGGGACGAGAACGAGTGTTTCTGGGTGCCGTCTAAAATTCAAGATGGCTGCCAGTGGTCATTTTGTACCGAAATTAGGTCCAATCAGTTTTTAGCTCATCTTGACAAAGTCAAGCTGATCTAATCTCATCGCTCCCTGTCCGTCGTCCGTCAACACCATGTTTTGGTCTTCTCCTCCAAAGCCACTGGGCCAATTCAAGTGAAACTTTGTGTGAGTGATTGTCCCAAAGGGGCATTTCATTTCTGTTCAACTCAACATGCCCAGCCCCATAGGGAGGGAGTAGGGGGAAAATGCTCCAAAATATTTTTAAAATCTTCTCAAGAACCAGTGTGTACACTGACTTGATATTTGCTATGGAGCTTCCATATGAGGTGTAGATTCAAGTTTGTTCAAACGAAGTTCATGAAGTAATATTTGGCTTTGTAATAGGAGGGGTAAGATTTTTGGCCCCGCCCAAAATTTCTATTTTCTGAACTGATGGTCCAGTATGAACCAAATTTGGTTTGTGGTAGTATTGGGTCATAAGTACTTGACCCATGCCAAAAAAAATATTCCCGCATCCCCATGGGAACCCTGGGAGCTAAAAATAGAAATATTTTCAAATTCCCATATTTCCCAAACCCCACGGAACAGAGAGTTGTTATTTGGTATGAAGTATCCTTAGGACCAGTAGAATTGAATGGTGAAAAAAAGTTGCCATCGGTTATGTTAGGGTGTTCTGTAATGGGCATCGAAAAAATGCTGAGTCAGCATATTTGCAAAAATTTTAAAAAATCTTTTCTCCAGAACCAATCATCAGAATCTTTTGATATTTGGTATACAGCATGGGGTCAGATAAAAATTTGTTGAAATAAAGCTCATTGATTCATATTTGGGCTCTCTACAGGAGCCCGAAGTTTTAACATAGGGTAATATGGGGAATATTGTTTAGAAATCCTTTTCTTCAGAACCACCCGTCAGAATCTTTTAATGTTTGGTATACATCATTGTTATGAGGGTCAGATTCTAGATTGTTCAAACCAAGTCCCTAGGTTAATATTTGGGCTTCCTACGGAAGCCCAAATTTTATCTTTGTTCAATATGGAGGGTAATTTAAAAAAATCTTCTTCAGATCCACCAGTCAGAATGCTTTGATATTTGGCATACAACATCTCTAGGGGGTCAGATTCCAGGTTGTTCAATTCGCATGCCTAGGTTAATATTTGGGCTCCATATGGGAACATGAAATTTAACTTAGTACAATATGAGGAAATTTCTTCAAAAATCTTCTTCTTCAGATTCACTTGTCAGAATGCTTTCACATTTGGTATACAACATCTCTAGGGGGGGTCGGATTCAAGTTTGTTCAAATCGGATCCATAGGTTAATATTTGGGCTCGCTATGGTAGCCCAAATTTGAACTTAGTGCAATTCGAAGAAATTTCTTTACAATTTCACTTCTTCAGATGCAACAGTCGGAATACTTTCATATTCGGTACACAACATCTCTAGGGGAGTCAGATTTAACTGTGTTCAAATCAAGAGCCTGGGTTAATATTTGGGCTCTCCATGAGAGCCGGAATTGGCCATTTTGCTGAAGAATTGAAAATTTTGTAGAGGTGCTAAGATTAATCCACATAGGTTGTATCAAGAGGCTTCATAGGGGAGCTCTACATTTTACTTTATGATCAACTGAAGAAAAGGCATGATGCCCAGATTATTTTTGTCACTCCTGAGGGACTCAAGGATTGACAGTGTAGCCTATGGAGATGGCTTGCTTAATGTAGACTCATTCTTGGACTCTGTTTAAATTGTGTTCTGTTCAAAATGAGTGCTTCAGGCCCCGTGGGGCCTCTTGTTTGTACACAACTTCTATACGGCTCAGACTAGAGGCCATATTTATGAACCGATCTTCACAAAACTTCTTGGGCACCTTTGTTATCACCTTGGGACGAGACTGAGTGTTTCTGGGTGCGGTCCAAAATTCAAGATGGCTGCCAGTGGCCATTTTGTACCGAAATTAGGTCCAATCAGTTTTTTGTCACAAGTTCTATACAGCTCGTATTTATGAACTGATCTTCACAAAACTTCTTGGGTACCTTTGTTTTCACCTTGGGACAGGAACGTGTGTGTTTTGGCGTGCCTTTCTTATCACTGTGCTATGAGAACAAATATTTTGGGGTTGAGTCAGACCCACTCTGGGACTCAAAGATTTCTTTTCTAGTTTAGCATCTGACTGTCACACACCTTTACAATACTTTACCTATACATTTGTTACAGGCAACGGTCAGTATTTATGTACAGACCGTTACAATACTTTATATGTACCTTTGTTATCAGGTCATTACCTAGATGTTTGTCATTGCTGTGTCACATACTATACATGTACATGTCTTTGTCTTGACAAGTTGACCTACAGTGTCATTGACACTTTCATTATACGCTAAATGATAGATTATCATAAAAATTGCGGAAAGATAGAAATCGTATCCCCCACTATGAAGATAAAGAAATTTTCACTTTCACGGTATCAATCAAAATGGTGCCTTTCAAAGCATCACTTCAAGGTGAATACGAGTTAAATTATCACTGGAAAAGATCAATTCATTCTAAAGGCGTATAATGAAAAGAAAGTCTAGTCTTTTTGAGTGGATACCGATCATTTCCAGTAATAATTCAACATGTATTCACCTTGAATTCATGCATGAAACCCGCCAGCTGGATCAGATCGCAAAACACTTTCTGTTCTGAGTATCAATCAAATAACTTCCACATATCAGTGCACTGTTTACTTTCATTCAATTCAAGGTTGAAATGAGTGGAATTATCGATAGGAATGATCACATTCGTATAAAAAGCATCCAATAAAAAGAAAATCTAGTGTTTTGAGTGGATACCAAAAATTATCTCACTCATGACCGACAAAAATGGTTATTTTCGCGCGTGCAAGCGCTCGCGAAAAATAAACATTTGTCTCGATCACTCATGAGATAATTTTGGGTATCCACTCAAAAACACTAGATATTCTCTATTTATTACCTGGTAAATGGGGGCGTGGTGGTTCAGTTGGTAGAGGTGCAGGCTACAAGCCGAGAGGTCCTCGGTTCGAAACCCACCTGCGGCAATCGCATTGTGTCCTTGGGCAAGACACTTCACCCCCATTGCCTACGTGGGGGCACGGTGACGCTGTGTACTAAGGCGTACTGCATGTCGATGGTGCACTTGTTTTCAACCAATGCTAACCCTGCTTGTGTGGAGTTGGTATGTTGGGTAGCTGACAGTTGCTCGCCGTTGCTAAGTGGTTCTTTCCAGGTACTCCGGCTTCCTCCACCCGTAAAACTGTCACGGTCATGGTTAGCCATTGTGCAGAAATATGTGACCTTAAACCAATAAATAAATAAATAAATATAAATAACCTGGTAAATGCATGCACACTAGATATCCTCTATTTATTACCTGGTAAATGCATGCATGGACATCACTGCTCACACATGGATTACAACCAGTCCACAGCGACTGTATTGTATCTGTGAATTAGTTATTATACCCCCTGCAAACAAATTTTGGGGGGGGGGGGGGGGTATATAGGAATCACCCTGTCCGTCTGTCCGTCCGTCCATCCATCCGTCTGTCTGTCCACACTAACAAATGACTACCTATGTGGCTACGAGTTAGTAAAACAGGATACTTATGTGGTTAAAGTCTGTTACGTGGCTAGCACCTAACAGAATCTCTTATTGTGTGTGTGTGTGTGGGGAGTGGGGGGGGGGGGGGGGGGGTTGGATAAATGTAGAGTAGGGTTAGGGCATTCCAGGGTGGTGTTTAGGAGTGGGGTGGGGTGGGGGTCAGTGAAGGGGTGTTAGAGTTAAGTGGCTAGGGTTAGGGTTAGTTTAGGGTTAGGGGTGGCTAGAGTTAGGGTCAGGTTAGGGTAGGGTTAGGGTTAGCTGACCCCCCAAACATTTTCCCCCAAAAAACTTGTTTTATTATGTTGGACATGTGTTTTAGGTCCTAATATTTCCATAAAATAGCCACATAAGTAGTCATTTGTTAGAACGTCCGTCCATCCGTCTGTCCATCCTTATAAGTGCAACTCCTCCCAAACCGTTTGAAGAATTTTCATGAAACTTTACGCAATGGAAGAACTCCATATGAAGATGTGAATAAAGCAATATAATTCCGTTCTGACAGGTGCATGGGGTATCACTTTGTGAGCTTGCCCACAGTACCTCTAGTTTATTTATTTATTGGTGTTTAAGGTCACATATTTCTGCACAATGGGTAATCATGACCACGACAGTTCTACGAGTGGAGGAAGTACCCAGAGAGAACCACTGAGCAATGGCAAGCAACTGCCAGCTCCCCAACATACTAACTCCACACAAACAGGATTAGCATTGGTTGAAGACAGGTGCACCATCAACGTGCAGTATGCCTTAGTACACAATGCCACCGTTCCCCCATGTGGGCAATGGGGTTGAAGTGTCTTGGCCAAGGACACAACGTGGTTGCCGCAGGTGGGATTCGAACCAAGGGCCTCTTGGCTTGCAGCCTGCACCTCTTCCTACTGAGCCACCGCACACCCTATCTGTGAATGATCTGGATTTGTAACTATTATATGTATACTGTGAATAAAGTATCTGTCTATCCAGTACAAATGCTCAGTTTATCACCAGAATGTTATGAAAATAGCAAAATATCTTTTGATTGAATGCTCCTGTTAATTGAATATTTTTCACTTTCAGCATCTTTAGCTATATCACATGACTGCAACAAAAATATAAAGTCAATTTTAACCAATCCAATCGCTTACACCTATGATACAGCATTTGTTTTAATTTGCTGATTGAATTCACAGTAAATTTGCTTTAACTCAAGTATTGATTGCATGTACAGTTGAAGCCAGTCAACTGTATATCTTGTAACTGGATAACCCTATGAACTGTATATAACTTATAAACACCAGACCATTTACCATACCTTCAGTACACATTTTACCTGTTAATTGCATATAGGTTATAGAGTCAACTCCTGTTAATTGAATAAAGAAAATCTTGTAATCTCTCATTACTCGTACAGTCACTAAATGCCCCACATTTATTGATCTTTATTAGCTCATCTTGACAAAGTCAAGCTGAGCTTATCTCATCGCTTCCCATCCGTCGTCCGGCAACACCATGTTTTGGTCTTCTCCTCCAAAGTCATTGGGCCAATTCAAGTGAAAGTTTGTGTGAGTGATGGTCCCAAAGGGGCATTTCATTTTTGTTCAACTCAGCATGCCTAGCCCCATAGGGAGGGAGTGGGGGAAAATGCTCCAAAATATTTTTAAAATCTTCTTCTCAAGAACCAGTGTGTACAATGACTTAATATTTGCTATGGAGCTTCCATATGAGGTGTAGAATCAAGTTTGTTCAAACGAAGTTCGTGAAGTAATATTTGGCTTTGTAATAGGAGGGGTAAGATTTTTGGCCCCGCCCAAAATTTCTATTTTCTGAACTGATGGTCCGGTATGAACCAAATTTGGTTTGTGGTAGTATTGGGTCATAAGTACTTGACCCATGCAAAAAAAAAAAATTTCTGCATCCCCATGGGAACCCTGGGAGCTAAAAATAGAAATATTTTCAAATGCCCATATTTCCCAAACCCCACAGAACAGAGAGCTTTTATTTGGTATGAAGTATCCTTATGACCAGTAGAATTGAATGGTAAAAAAAAATTGCCATCGGTTATGTTAGGGTGTTCTGTAATGGGCATCGAAAAAATGCTGAGTCAGCATATTTGCAAAAATTTAAAAAAATCTTTTCTCCACAACCAATCATCAGAATCTTTTGATATTTGGTATACAGCATTCATAGGGGGGTCAGATAAAAGTTTGTTGAAATAAAGCTCATTGGTTCATATTTGGGCTCTCTACAGGAGCCCGAAGTTTTAACATAGGGAAATATGGGGAATATTCTTTAAAAATCTTCTTCTTCAGAACCACCAGTCAGAATCTTTTAATATTTGGTATACATCATTGTTATGAGGGTCAGATTCTAGATTGTTCAAACCAAGTCCCTAGGTTAATATTTGGGCTTCCTATGGAAGCCCAAATTTTATCTTTGTTCAATATGGAGGGTAATTTAAAAAATCTTCTTCTTCAGATCCATCAGTCAGAATGCTTTGATATTTGGTATGCAACATCTCTATTGGGGTCAGATTCAAGTTTGTTCAAATCAGATCCCTAGGTATATATTTGGGCTCACTATGGTTGCCCAAATTTTTACTTAGAGCAATATGAGAAAATTTCTTTAAAAATCTTCTTCAAATCCACCAGTCGGAATGCTTTTATATTTGGTATACAACATCTCTAGGGGGGTCAGATTCCAGGTTGTTCAATTTGAGTGCCTAGGTTAATATTTGGGCTCCATATGGGAACATGAAATTTAACTTAGTACAATATGAGGGAATTTCTTCAAAAATCTTCTTCAGATTCACTTGTCAGAATGCTTTCACATTTGGTATACAACATCTCTAGGGGGGTCAGATTCAAGTTTGTTCAAATCGGATCCATAGGTCAATATTTGGGCTCGCTATGGTAGCCCAAATTTGAACTTAGTGCAGTTCAAAGAAATTTCTTTACAATTTCTCTTCTTCAGATCCAACAGTCAGAATGCTTTCATATTCGGTACACAACATCTCTAGGGAAGTCAGATTTAACTGTGTTCAAATCAAGAGCCTGGGTTAATATTTGGGCTCTCTATGGGAGCCGGAATTGGCCATTTTGCTGAAGAATTAAAAATTTTGTATTCAGTACCCTCTAGAGGTACTAAGATTAATCCACATAGGTTATATCAAGGGGCTGCATAGGGGAGCTCTACATTTTACTTATGATCAACTGAAGAAAAGGCATGATGCCCGGATTATTTTTGTCACTCCTGAGGGACTCAAGGATTGACAGTGTAGCCTATGAAGATGGCTTGCTTAATGTAGACTCATTCTTGGACTCTGTTTAAATTATGTTCTGTACAAGATGAGCGCTTCAGGCCCCGTGGGGCCTCTTGTTAGTCAACACCATCAGTTCATATGTTTTTGCCTTGTTACAATTTATGGAAGAGTGCTTATAGGCACTCTTCCATAAATTGTAACAGGGCAAATCCTTTTAGACTAAATAATTTCACTTTGAGGATAATATTGCCAAGGCATGTTGAAAACATGACAGATTTAAGTCATTTAAGATACAAAAGACTAATTTACTGTTGTTGTTGTATTGGATTGACAATCTATACTATTTGCATTGTTTCCCATTTAATTTCAATTGTTTCTTTATCGATGATGTAACAGCTAGCCTGTCTCGCGGGTAGTTGTTAACAAGTTGCCTCTATTCATTGTTTCCCTCCATTATTTATTTAAGCTCTACTCTGTATGTTAATCAGGCATATGATTAAGACGCAGTGAAAGCTTTCTTTAATCTTTATATCCAGTAAACCTGTTGTGACATGACTCATGTATTGTATTATATATATAGCGTCGATCACAAGTAAGAATTCAGGGTTCACATTGGATTACGTGAAGACCATCTGGACATTCACAAAGCAATCACGATGGATAATTTGGACCTTCAATTAACTTACAGAAAGCTTTGTCAGCTCTGGGCATCTCTTGCCCTCTCAACTGGACTCACCAGACAAGAGGCAAGAGAGTCCGCCTGACGCTGGAGTTCGACTCAGAGGAAAACACCACCATACCTTCTTCGGGGAGAGGTAGCACCTTTTGTGAGAGGAACCCCTCTCACACTGGTCCTTACCCGAAGAAGCCTGGACCTGACCCTGAAAAGAAAAGCAAGAGGAAGAGGAGCCCATCCACCAGGTGCCGTGATGCCCGGAGGTTGGAAACGTTCCTGAAAAGGAAGAAGGAAGAGAAGACAGAGGAGGCCACTACCATTTCCCCCCTCCAACTCCTGTGACTCCCATCCACTCCCCAGCTGCCTCTCCTTTGAGGGGTAACCTGGAGGATGGTGATGTCATCAGCGAAGTGGAGACAGAAATGGAAACTGGCTCTCTGAAGTCTCCTATGCGAATCTCTCCCCTCCATCCAGATCAGGAACGGGAAATGCTACAAACCTTACTGGACATGATGGCAGAAGTAAAAAGAATGTGGGAACAAGTCAGGAACATGTCAGCTGACAACAACAGAACCAAGGCACTCCTGGAACAGCACACCAGCCACAGCACTCCTGAAGCAGCCAGGACTCGACCATTCCACCCCAGTCAGTCCTCCAAAAACATCAACAGCCCAACTACACCAACAACCACTGTCTCTCCATCACAGCCACCTCCACCCAAAAAGAAAAACAAGCGACATAAATGCCGCTAAACTGCCAGAGAGGGTCGAAAGGGGCTTGCCCCAAACCATCTCTGCACGCCTCGGCGCGCGAAACCATTCAGTTTGAAGAATTCAGTTACAGTTTGGATTTCCGAACGTTACTCTGCTTCATATTATTTGGAAATCACACAGGCAATTGTAATATTGTTCAGATATCCAACAAGTCCAGTTGTTAAATGTTTATTGCTATTAGACATTTGGAATACCAGATTCGCTATTAAATTGTTATCGTCTTGAGTTTGTCTCCAAGTCGTCAGTTGAACACCAGAATTACACAGAAGATACTGATGGTTATTCTCCAAGGTTATAAGAATATTAAGCACTTCCACTGAGTGTAATGCCGTTAAGTTGTGGTGCCTGCACTTAAGAATAAAGCCCAAATATGGGTTTCCAGCACTCTACTAGTTAATCTATTATATCTTGTTTGACAGATCTCAGAGAGTTCTGTCAAACAAGATATAATAGAATAAGTGCTCATTTTGAAACGAGATAAGAAAATGACCCAATTCCTGTTAATTGTATCCTCCTGTTAGGCCTAAAAAAATAAAAAATCTGTTTCTCAGGCCCTCCTGCATGGCGCTTTTGGCTGCTGCATGCTCTCTTTTTGTAACCAGTGTAAACTTAAAAAAAATTAAAATTGAATGGTTTATGTCTGATATTTTACCCGAGTTAAAAAAATTGATTAATTTGTCCCTTAAGTGCAAGAAGGCTTTGCAATGCATTGCAAAGCCTTCTTGCTCTCAAGGAATGAAATACACCACCACCCATGCTATTCCATAGATTATGAGGCCTAAAACATAAACCAAGAACATGAACTTTTGATGGCAAAGAAATAATTACAGAAATAAAAAATAAAATAAAAAACTGCTTGCCCGCATGCAATTTTACAAATAATGGCCTGAGAAAAAGAAGATCTACTTTGTGTGGCCTTAACTGTATATTTTTCTCTGGCAAAGTGGCTTTTCAATTACAAGGCCTTCACTGCATATAATTTGTTCATAAAAGGTTAACCGACATTTAAATTGAAATTCTCATATGATGAGTAACTTTTAAGTGTATCATTTCTCTTGCCAGCCTTTTCAGACGGGTTACATAAAATGCTTTTGTGAAATGTCAACTTGGGTTGTTTAGAATCTGAGATGTCAACTTGGGTTCTTTAGAATCTGAGATGTGATAACATCCTTTTGTGGTTATTCTAGTAGAGACAGAGATTTACTTCATGTTTCTTAGATATCACACTCATGCAGTCAGATTTCATTTTTTAAACGTGTAACCCTTTTCTTGTCACACCTACTTTTCCTGTATAAGAAGGACCTATATATAAGCTTGTATAAAATTTTCAGTACCCTGTTACTTGAATAGTTACTTTACCAGTGAAAAATATTCAATTAACAAGAAAATTCAATTAACTGGGGTTTGAAAATGTAATGTATTTTAGTGATAAACTGTGCATTTAATTTGTTATATCTTGTTTGACAGATATGTAAAAACTCTCTGAGACGAGGTGACCATGGCTGTCAAATGTCAATAACCCCCCCCCCCCCCAAACTAAATAAATAAATAACTTAATAATGAATACTTTCACATCAAAGATAATATGCAGCTTTTAAGTTGTGATACCTGCATTTCAGAATAAAGACCAAATACGGGCATCCAGCACTGTACCAGATAATTAGTTTTGCTTCAGTTTATTATAGCACACTTCAAAAATGTGTATGGTGAATGGGGAGAGCCCCCCGTGGGAATCCGGGAAGTGAGGCAGTGCTTGTTTACTGTGGTAAACAAGCTCCATTTTACTGGTAAAATAGGACCCAGTCACTAATGCTTGGGGTACAAGTCCTCTAAAATGGGCAGCATGGGGTATAAACGATTGACTGACCTTGACTTTATCTCCATGTTGTGTTCACGATTAGCCATTTTGCAGAAGTATGTGACCTTAAACACCAATAAATAAATAAATAAGAATAGGGAGCAGCTCTCCTGAATATAGTGCAGTGAGTGATTCCAATAGGCGACACGTTAGGGATTTGTGATTACTTATCAAGTAAGAGAAACCAAAATCTTCACATGAACGAAAGAAAAACAAATCATGGTGAAATTTGCTGGGGGAAGATTTGGACTACTTTGGGTTTTGTGCTTAGAGGATGTCAAATATCAAAGGATGGTTTGTGTTGCTTAATGGTTAGACAAGGGAGCATTAAAAATATACATTGCCTCAAACACATGTCTCTGTAGGTAATTATAGAATTTTTGTGATCCATTAGAGATAAAATGATATATTTGTACATTTAATTGAAAAGATATTGAGAGAATCATGATGTTATGAAAACCAAAAGTGGGAACAAGATATTGGAGTATTGCATATCAATATCAGTATATCACAAGTCAAGGTTGTCTTAAGTCTAACTGGAAGTTCTTTAAGTTTGTTTTTGCTTTCGATTTTTTTCATGCGATCTCCCCAGGGGAACCCTAGGATGTGAAGCAGTGCTTGTTTACTGTTGTAAATAAGCTGTCCTTTAGTGGCCAATGCCTGGGGTATAAGTTCTCTAAAATGGGCAACATGGATATAAATGATTGTCGAGACTTGACTTTATATCCATGTTGCCATCTTGATTAGCAGTTGTGAAGAAATATGTGATCTTAAACACCAATAAATAGATAAATAGGACACGCTAATCAATGCCTCGGGTGAAAGTCCTCTAAAATGTGCAACATGGGTATAAACGATTGACAAACTTTGACTTTATATCCATGTTGCAGTCACAATTAGCCTCTGTGCAGAAATGTGTTACCTCAAACACCAATAAATAAATAAATTAATGCAATCACTGTATGGCATTTGTCACATGTCTTAACATTCACCCATAGGGATATGGGATTACAAAATTTTCTGAAGACGAATAATGAGGAACTTTCCATAAAAATGAATCAAACAGGGTTTGTACAGATCATGGAAGACATGGAAAGTCATGGAATTTTCATTTTTAGCTCAACTTGACAAAGTCAAGCTGAGCTATTGCCATCACTTCTCGTCCGTCAGAGTACGCATGTCCGGCATATGTACGTATGCAAGTCCACAATTTCCTTTGGCACACCTCACAGGTTACATTTATGATCAGATCGCTTTGAAACTTGGTATTCTTGTTTGGGGTGACCTCTAGATGGGAGCTATCGATTTTCTTCAGTTTCCGATGAGAAATGTTCCCACTGGCAACGACCTTTGATGAACTTCTTGCAGTTATTGATTTTCTCCCATTTCCATAAAAAAATGTTACCGCTGGCAACGTTCTTCGAACTTAGTTAAGTCAGACCTCAATATTTCCCTTTGGCACACCCTACAGGGCACATTTATGATCAAATTGTTTTGAAACCTGTCATGCTTGTTTGGGGTGACCTCTAAATGGGAGCTATCAATTTTCTTCCATTTCCGTTGAAAAATGTTGCCGCTGGCAATGACATTTGAACTTGGTTTAGTCAGGCATCAATATATTCTGTTGGCATGCCCTATAGGGCACATTTATGATCAAGTGGTTTGAAACTTGGTATGTTTGTTTAGGGTTACTTCTAGATGGGAGCTATCGATTTTCTTCAATTTTCGTCAAAAAATGTTGCCACTGGCAACGACCTTCGATAAATTTTGTGCAGTTATGCATCAATATTTCCATTTGGCGCTCCCTGCAGTGCACATTTTTGACCAGATCGTTTTGAAACTTGGTGTGCTTGGTGTGCTTGTTTGGGGTGACCTCTAGATGGGAGCTATTGATTTTCTTCCCTTTCTGTCAAAAATTGTTGCCATTGGCAATGACCTCTGAAAAACTTCCCCTTTGACACACCCTGCAGGGCACATTTATGATTGGATCGCTTCGAAACTTGGTGTGCTTGTGTGGGGTGATATCTATATGGGAGTTACCAATTTTCTTCCATTTCTGTCAAAAAATGTTGCTGCTGGCAACGACCTTTGAACTTAGTTTAGTCAGACTTCAATATTTCCCATTTGGCACACCCTTCAGGGCACATCTATGATCGGATCACTTTGAAACTTGGTATGTGTGTTTGGGGTGACCTCTAGATGTGAACTATTGATTGTTTAGCACACCTGGCCTAAAGAAAGAGGCCATGTGAGCTTTTCTCATCACTTTGCATCCGTCATTTGTCATCCATCGTCCGTAACCTTTTCACATTTTCATCTTCTTCTCTGTAACCGCTGAGCCGTTCTGAACCAAACTTGGCAGGAATGGTCTATGGGAGGTCCTCTACAAACGATCCTCATTTTGTTCCCATGGGTGGAAAAACATGGCCGCCAGAGGCATTCTTTGATTATGATTGGTGGATTTTCAAAAATCTTCTCTGAAACTGCCAGGCCAAATGTTTTGATACTTCACATAAATGATGACTGGGACTCCTTCTACCAACAATCCTTATTTAATGTTGATCGGGTCTTAAAAGTAGCCACAATTGCAGCTTATAGTTACTATATAAACTCTATGGGAAATCACATTTTAATCGTCTTCTCTGGAACTACATAGGCTGTGTGAAAACAAGCCTGATAGGGATATTGTATGGGATTTCCGCTACTAAGAATCCTCATTTTGTTCCCGTGGGTTGAAAAACATGGCCACCAGAGGCATTCTTTGATTCGGATTGGTAGATTTTCAGAAATCTTCTCCTTTGAAAGTGCCAGGCCAAATGTTTTGATACTTCACATAAATGATGACTGGTACCCCCTCTAACAATGATCCTCATTTAATGTTGATCGGGTTGTAAACATGGCCACAATTGCGGCTTATCGCTACTCTAGAAACCCTATGGGAAATCACATTTTCATTTTCTTATCTGGAACTACTGAGCCGACATGAAAACAAACCTGGCAGGGATAGTCTATGGGATCTCCTCTACAGACGATCCTCATTTTGTTCCCATGCGTTTGAAAACATGGCCGCCAGAGGCATTTTTGAATTCTGATTGGTGGATTTTGATAAATCTTCTCTGAAATCACAGGGTCAAATGTTTTAAAACTTTGCATGGTTGATGACTGGGACCCCCACTACCAACAATCCTCATTTAATGTTGATTAGGTTGTAAACATGGCCACAATTGTGGCTTATAGTTACTACAGAAACCCTATGGGTAATCACATTTTCATTTTCTTCTCTGGAACTTCTGAGCCGACGTGAACTAAACCTGCCAGGGATAGTCTATGGGAGGTCTTCTACACATGCTCCTCATTTTTGTTACCATGCATTGAAAAACATGGCTTTCAGAAGCATTTTTAGCTCAACTTGACAAGATCAAGCTGAGCTATTGCCATCACTTCTCGTCCGTCGGCGTACGTACGTACGTACGTATGTACGTACGTACGTACGTTAGTACGTTAGTACGTACGTCCACAATTTCCTTTGGCACACCTCACAGGTCGCATTTATGATCAGATTACTTTGAAACTTCTTATGCTTGTTTGGGGTGACCTCTAGATGGGAGCTATCGATTTTCTTCAATTTCCGTCAAAAAATGTTGCCGCGGCCAACGTTCTTAGAACTTAGTTTAGTCAAACCACAATATTTCCCTTTGGCACACAATACAGGGCACATTTATGATTTGATTGCTTTGAAACCTGATACGCTTATTTAGGGTGACCTCTAGATGGGAGCTATCGATTTTCTTCAATTTCCGGCAAAAAATGTTGCCACAGCCAACGTTCGTAGAACTTAGTTTAGTCAGACCTCAATATTTCCCTTTGGCACACCCTACAGGGTACATTTACAATCAGATTGCTTTGAAACCTGGTATGCTTGTTTGGGGAGACCTCTAGATGGGAGTTATCGATTTTCTTCAATTTCTGTCAAAAAATGTTGCCGCGGCCAACGTTCTTAGAACTTAGTTTAGTCAGAAGACTCAATATTTCCCTTTGGCACACCCTACAGGGTACATTTATGATCGGATTGCTTTGAAACCTGGCATGCTTGTTTGGGGTGACCTCTAGATGGGAGCTATCGATTTTCTTCAATTTCTGTCAAAAAATGTTGCCGCGGCCAATGTTCTTAGAACTTAGTTTAGTCAAACCACAATATTTCCCTTTGGCATACCCTACAGGGCACATTTATGATTTGATTGCTTTGAAACCTGGTATGCTTATTTAGGGTGACCTCTAGATGGGAGCTATCGATTTTCTTCAATTTCCGGTAAAAAATGTTGCCACGGCCAACGTTCGTAGAACTTAGTTCAGTCAGACCTCAATATTTCCCTTTGGCACACCCTACAGGGTCCATTTATGATCAGATTGCATTGAAACCTGGTATGCTTGTTTGGGGAGACCTCTAGATGGGAGCTATCGATTTTCTTCAATTTCTGTCAAAAAATGTTGCCGCGGCCAACGTTCTTAGAACTTAGTTTAGTCAGAAGACTCAATATTTCCCTTTGGCACACCCTACAGGGTACATTTATGATCGGATTGCTTTGAAACCTGGCATGCTTGTTTGGGGTGACATCTAGATGGGAGCTATCGATTTTCTTCAATTTCCATCAAAAAATGTTGCCGCGGCCAACGTTTTTAGAACTCAGTTTAGTCAGACCACAATATTTCCCTTTGGCACACCCTACAGGGCACATTTATGATTTGATTGCTTTGAAACCTGGTATGCTTGTTTGAGGAGACCTCTAGATGGGAGCTATCGATTTTCTTCAATTTCCATCAAAAAATGTTGCTGCGGCCAACGTTCTTAGAACTTGGTTTAGTCAGAAGACTCGATATTTCCCTTTGGCACACCCTACAGGGCACATTTATGATCGGATTGCTTTGAAACCTTTCATGCTTGTTTGGGGTGACCTCTAGATGGGAGATATCAATTTTCTTCAATTTCCATCAAAAAATGTTGCCGCAGCCAACATTCTTAGAACTTAGTTTAGTCAGAGCACAATATTTCCCTTTGGCTCACCCTACAGGGCTCATTTATGATTAGATTGCTTTGAAACCTGGTATGCTTATTTACGGTGACCTCTAGATGGGAGCTATTGATTTTCTTCTATTTCCGTCAAAAAATGTTGCCACGGCCAACATTCTTAGAATTTAGTCCAGTCAGACCACAATATTTCCCTTTTGTACACCCTACAGGGCACATTTATGATCGGATTGCTTTGAAACCTGGCATGCTTGTTTGGGGAGGCCTCTAGATGGGAGCTATCGATTTTCTTCGGTTTCTGTCAAAAAATGTTGCCACTGGCAAAAAAACTGACATTGGTCCCAGTGATCTTCAATTTTGCCATTTCATTTATAACTTACCAAGTTCAAGTTTGTCAAGTTGAGCTACAGTGTCATTGACACTTTCATTTGATTCCCATTGGTGGATTTTAAAAAATCTTCTCCTCTGAAACCACAGGGCCAAATGTTTTGAAACTGTGCATGGTTGATGACTGGGACACCCTCTGCCAATGATCTTCATTTAATGTTGGTCGTGTTGCAACCATGGCCACAATTGCAGCTTATAGTTACTATAGAAACTCTATGGGAAATCACATTTTCATCTTCTTCTCTGGAACAACTGAGCCGACGTGAACCGACCTTTGCAGGAATGGTCTGTAGAAGGCCCCCTACAAACAATCCTCTTTTTTGTTCCCATTGGTTGGAAAATATGGCCACTAGAGATATTCTCTGATTGTAACTGATGGATTTTGCAAACATGTTCCCCTCTGAAACTACAAAAGTCAAATGTTTTGAAACTTCACATGATTGAGGACTGGGACATCTTCTACCAATGATCCTCATGTAATGTTGATGTTATGTTGCAAACAGGGCCACAATTGCAGCTCATAGTTACCACGGAAAGCCTATGGGAAATCACATTTTTAGCTCATCTTGACAAAGTCAAGCTGAGCTAATCTCATCGCTCTCCATCCGTCGTCCGTCGCCTGTCATCCGTCGTCCATCAACACCATGTTTGGGTCTTCTCCTCCAAAGCCACTGGGCCAATTCAAGTGAAAGTTTGTGTGAGTGATGGTCCCAAAGGGGCATTTCACTTTTGTTCAACTCGACATACCCAGCCCCATAGGGAGGGAGTGGAGGAAAATGCTCCAAAATATTTTTAAAATCTTCTTCTCAAGAACCAGTGTGTACAATGACTTGATATTTACTATGGAGCTTCCATATGAGGTGTAGAATCAAGTTTGTTCAAACGAAGTTCGTGAAGTAATATTTGGCTTTGTAATAGGAGGGGTAAGATTTTTGGCCCCGCCCAAAATTTCTATTTTCTAAACCGATGGTCTGGTATGAACCAAATTTGGTTTGTGGTATTATCATTGGGTCATAAGTACTTGACCCATGCAAAAAAAAAAATTCCCGCATCCCCATGGGAACCCTGGGAGCTAAAAATAGAAATATTTTCAAACACCCATATTTTCCAAACTACACAGTACAGAGAGCTGTTATTTGGTATGAAGTATCCTCAGGACCAGTAGAATTGAATGGTAAAAAAAAATGCCATCGGTTATGTTAGTGTGTTCTGGAATGGGCAACGAAAAAATGCTGAGTCAGCATATTTGCAAAAATTTTAAAAAATCTTTTCTCCAGAACCAATCATCAGAATCTTTTGATATTCCGTATACAGCATTCATAGGGGGGTCAGATAAAAGTTTGTTGAAATAAAGCTCATTGGTTCATATTTGGGCTCTCTACAGGAGCCCGAAGTTTTAACATAGGGTAATATGGGGAATATTCTTTAAGAATCTTCTTCAGAACCACCAGTCGGAATCTTTTAATGTTTAGTATACATCATTGTTATGAGGGTCAGATTCAAGATTGTTCAAACCAAGTCCCTAGCTTAATATTTGGGCTTCCTACGGAAGCCCAAATTTTATTTTTGTTCAATATGGAGGGTAATTTAAAAAAATCTTCTTCTTCAGATCCACCAGTCAGAATGCTTTGATATTTGGTATGCAACATCTCTAAGGGGGTCAGATTCAAATTTGTTCAAATCAGATCCCTAGGTATATATTTGGGCTCACTATGGAAGCCCAAATTCTTACTTAGTGCAATATGAGGAAATTTCTTTAAAAATCTTCTTCTTCAGATCCACCAGTGGGAATGCTTTCATATTTGGTATACAACATCTCTAGGGGGGTCAGATTCCAGGTTGTTCAATTCGAGTGCCTAGGTTAATATTTGGGCTCCATGTGGGAACATAAAATTTAACTCAGTACAATATGAGGGAATTTCTTCAAAAATCTTCTTCTTCAGATCCATTCCTCAGAATGCTTTCATATTTGGTATACAACATCTCTAGGGGGCTCAGATTCAAGTTTGTTCAAAGCGGATCCATAGGTTAATATTTGTGCTCGCTATGGTAGCCCAAATTTGAACTTAGTGCAATTCAAAGAAATTTCTTTACAATTTCTCTTCTTCAGATCCAACAGTCAGAATGCTTTCATATTCGGTACACAACTTCTCTAGGCAATCAGATTCAACTGTGTTCAAATCAAGAGCCTGGGTTAATATTTGGACTCTCTATGGGAGCCGGAATTGGCCATTTTGCTGAAGAATTAAAAATTTTGTATTCAGTACCCTCTAGAGGTACTAAGATTAATCCACATAGGTTGTATCAAGGGGCTTCATAGGGGAGCTCTACATTTTACTTTATGATCAGTTGACGAAAAGGCATGATGCTCACATTATTTTTGTCACTCCTGAGGGACTCAAGGATTGACAGTGTAGCCTATGGAGATGGCTTGCTTAATGTAGACTCATTCTTGTTATGTTCAAGATGAGTGCTTCAGGCCCTGTGGGGCCTCTTGTTTTATATAGTTCCAGTTGAGTGATTACAGGCTCTTTAGAGCCTCTAGTTTTCATTTCCATAAAAAATGATTATCGTTATCACCAGCCTTTGAACTTACTGCATTTGTGCAGAAACTTATCCCTTTTGCACTCTCTGCAGGGTATATTTATGAATTTCCATAAAAAAGAGAGAAAAAAAACATTGCCACAAGCAATGACCTTCAAACTTACTGCATTTGTGCATTAACATCTTCCTTTGGCATGCCTCAGAGGGAGCATTCATTATCAGGTTGTCTTGAAACTTTGTATGCTTATGCAGGGTGACAAAGATAGGAGCTGTTGATTTTCTTTTCATTTCCATCAAAAACTGTTGCTGTTAGTTACAATCTTTGAATTTATTTCATTTGTGCATCAACATTCTTCTTTGACATGGCCTACAGGCAACATTTATCGGGATTGTTTTTGAACTTTGTGTGCTCATTAGGCAAGACCTTTAGATAAGAGCTATTGATTAGCATTCATTTCTGTGAAAAAAGTTGCCATTTACAATAACCTCTGAACTTAACTTGAATTTGTGATTCCACATTCTTCCGTTAGCCAGTCTTAAGGTTTACATTTAAAAATGCATGGACTACTCAGACGTTGTGCACACACATTGCTGTTATGTTGAAATTTCACCAAATAACATTGGTACCAATGATCTTCAATTTTTGCCATTTCACTTATAACTTACCAAGTTCAAGTTTGTCAAGTTGAGCTACAGTGTCATTGACACTTTCATTAAAGCCAAGGCCTGGAAAACCTAGAAAAAATTGAGGTTATTTTACTGAGTCATTGAAAATCAAGCTCAAAGACATGGAATTTCAGAACACTCATACAACAGTGTGGAATTTCAGTTTTATTCTTCATTGTGTGCAACTTGATTGACAAAAAACGTTAAAGGCCTAATTCCGTGTGCAATCACTTTTTTCTACAACAAAGCAGGGATTCAACAGTCTTTGGGTAAACTTGCAAGTAACATTCTAAGTGCTTTGGCAGTTGTTTCTAGGCAAGTTGTGGTTGCCTGTATGGAGAGCCAAGACTTTTCTAGAAAAGACTGCAAAGTCACAAAATGTACACTGTCAGATGGTTGCAAAAGTCATTAAATGTATAAAAATCTCCAGGCCCAAGGGTTAAATTTGCATCATATAATCAAAACGTCATAAAATGTATGTTTAGAACTGAAAAAAGGTAAAAAATGTGCAGGCTATCAGTTTATCTACTAGTAAATGCTTCATGTTCTGGATGTAGGTTGTACATGTATTGACTTCTTCAATATTTCCAGTCGGCTGTTACAAAAAGTCATGGAAATTTATTTTAAAAGTCCTGGAAAGTCCTGGAATTTTTTTTTCGGGACATAAACAAAAACGAGGTGCATGCAATATTTTTTTATTACATGCCTGTTCTTTGTAATCCTTATCTACAGCGACACTAAACCATGCAGAAAATGAAATCGACAGACTATTTTTAAATAGAAGCAAAATTTCACTGGAATTTTCTACAAATCGTGCAACGCAATTACAATTTAAATCGCTAGCGATAGCTAAAAATCGTCCCCTGAGTTCCAATGTGTTCTATGTGCCAGTAGGCACAAAATAGTAACACGGGTTCCCCTCGCAAATTTGGTTGGCAATAAAATGTGTTGTTTTTGTTAATAGTTGTCAAATGAAATGCTGAGTGTCCCTCTAATATTTGTTTTTATAGACATGAAAACATGTAATAAACACCGAATGACACACATGTGAATGGGTTAATCGATATGGCATGAGTGCCAGCACGGAATGATGACACAAGAGGCCTGTGAGTTTTATCCTTCCATGATGGCACAAGTACCATATCGATTAACCCATTCACACGTGTGTATCGTTCTGCGTATTGCCTCTCATGGAAAAGCCTGGGGAGGGTTATTTGATAGAGGTTCAATTTAATATGCAGTAAAAAAATTATGCAACTTTTTATGATGGTATCTGTAAGAACACCAACATAATGTGAACTTTAAACCCAACCTTCCATCTTTTTGAAAACTCATATATTCATCACATTCATTTACCTGAACTTTGAAACATAACAGAAGTAACAAAAATTTATTCGAACATTTAACTTTGAAACTGAATGTACATGTAACATGTAAACATAAATAAACATGTTTGGGATAAAAAGATCATCACCTAATTAATGAATTTTGAACTAGATTTGAAAGAAACTTGAGATGTTCTTGAGGTTGGTTTCAAAAACCTTTGAGAGGGTTAGTGGATGGAAATTCATTTTAATATGCAGCAACTGATATGTCGAACAAACAGTTAAGGAATTTATCTTTAAGAATATCAACAAAATGTGAACTTTATACTCTAACCTTCCTCAGATCTTTTTTAAAAACGTGTTTGGCACATTCATAAAATGGGACTAATTTTATATGATTTGATCTACTGAGGGTGAGTTTCAGCGTACAGGGAAAATAATCCTCAATTTTAACCCTGTTAACCCTCCTTGGGAACTCTGGGAAGTAAAGCATGCTGCACATCGATGGTTCACTTGTCATCAATCACTACTAACCCCACTTGTTCAAAGTTATTATGTTGGGGAGTGTGACAGTTGCTCGCCACTGCCCAGTGATTCTCTCCGGGTACACCAGCTTCCTCCATCCAAAAAACTGTCTGACAGAGGTGACACTGGTTATCAAAAGTTTCATTACTAAACCCCAATAAATTTTTTTAGAAATGTCCATGTTAGCCACTATTAGCCATTGTGCAGAAATATATGATTTAAACACCACTACAAAAATAACCATGTTAACTGGTTGAGTGCCAGAAGCCACTATCAGAAGCTTTAAAAAAATACAGGGTACCAGAGCAAAAGCCAACATTTTTCTTGCTCATGTTTCGTATTCAGTCAAATGCATATTGTATTTTGTTTATATAAATTTGGTTTTTTTAGCTCAACTTGACAAAGTCAAGCTGAGCTATTGCCATCACTTCTCGTCCGTTGGCGTACGTACATACGTACATACATACGTACGTACATTAGTATGTACTTCCACAATTTCCTTTGGCACACCTCACAGGTCGCATTTATGATCAGATTACTTTGAAACTTGGTATGCTTGTTTGGGGTGACCTCTAGATGGGAGCTATCGATTTTCTTCAATTTCCGTCAAAAAATGTTGCCGCGGCCAACATTCGTAGAACTTAGTTTAGTCAGACCTCAATATTTCCCTTTGGCACACCCTACAGGGCACATTTATGATCAGATTGCTTTGAAGCCTGGTATGCTTGTTTGGGGAGACCTCTAGATGGGAGCTATCGATTTTCTTCAATTTCTGTCAAAAAATGTTGCCACGGCCAACGTTCTTAGAACTTAGTTTAGTCAGAAGACTCAATATTTCCCTTTGGCACACCCTACAGGGTACATTTATGATTGGATTGCTTTAAAACCTGGCATGCTTGTTTGGGGTGACCTCTAGATGGGAGCTATCGATTTTCTTCAATTTCCGTCAAAAAATGTTGCCGCGGCCAACATTCTTAGAACATTCTAAGAACTTCTTAGAACTTAGTTTAGTCAAACCACAATATTTCCATTTGGCACACCCTACAGGGTCCATTTATGATTTGGCTGCTTTGAAACCTGGTATGCTTATTTAGGGTGACCTCTAGATGGGAGCTATCTATTTTCTTCAATTTCTGGCAAAAAATGTTGCCACGGCCAACGTTCGTAGAACTTAGTTTAGTCAGAAGACTCAATATTTCCCTTTGGCACACCCTACAGGGCACATTTATCATCGGATTGCTTTGAAACCTGGCATGCTTGTTTGGGGTGACCTTTAGATGGAAGCTATCGATTTTCTTCAATTTCATCAAAAAATGTTGCCGCAGCCAACATTCTTAGAACTTAGTTTAGTCAGACCACAATATTTCCCTTTGGCTCACCCTACAGGGCACATTTATGACTAGATTGCTTTGAAACCTGGTATGCTTATTTACGGTGACCTCTAGATGGGAGCTGTCGATTTTCTTCCATTTCCGTCAAAAAATGTTGCCACGGCCAACATTCTTAGAATTTAGTCTAGTCAGACCACAATATTTCCCTTTTGTACATCCTACAGGGCTTTGAAACCTGGCATGCTTGTTTGGGGAGGCCTCTAGGTGGGAGGTATCGATTTTCTTCGGTTTCTGTCAAAAAATGTTGCCACTGGCAAAAAAAAATGACATTGGTACCAATGATCTTCAATTTTGCCATTTCATTTATAACTTACCAAGTTCAAGTTTGTCAAGTTGAGCTACAGTGTCATTGACACTTTCATTTACAAATTATTGGAGAGTGCCAGTGGGCACTCTCCAATAATTTATAATAAAACACATTTTGAATAATAAATTCAGACCCCCAAAAATAATGTAGCCATCAACCAGTTAATGGTATGTAGGTTACAGTTAACATCTGTTAATTGAATACAATATCTTGTGATCCTTTGATGAATTACTTTCACTGTTGTTGAACTCCCCTTATTTACATGTATATGGACTTATTTGGCCTTAATACATCCAATGTAAGCATTTAATCTATTCTATCTTGTTTGACAGTGCTCCATGAGTTCTGTCAAATAAGTTATTGTTGAATGAATGCTCAGTTTTTCACTAGAATACATGAAAGTGATTAAACTCCTGTTAAATTCAATACACATGTCAAGTGAATACAACATCTTGTGATCTTTTAAGGAATTACTCTACCAGCCATGGAATTTCTCACATTTATAGACCTATTTGCAGAGATGTGCATACACTAGGCAGCCCTGGAAGGTATCGTCCAGCACTGAAATTTTCCACCCATTTCAAAGATACCAACTGACACATTTTTGGGGTGATTGAACTACAAAAATTCTCAAACTAATCAGAATTATATTACCAGCCAGTATGATAATACCAATCCTTCCTTACTTACCCATAGTAATAGTGTGGTGCTGGTTCTCCTTATATAATACAGTGGAGCCCACTTAATTGGATATCTCTTAACTGAATAACCCTGTTAATTGAATATAATTTCCCAACACAAAACCATTTACCATACCTCTAGTATAAATTTGGCCTGTTAATTGAAGATAGGTTATAGAGTAAACTCCTGTCAGTTGAATAAAAAATCTTGTAACCTGTCGAGAAATTACCCTGACCTTCCCCAGTATTACTTTGTTTATAGACCTATTTGGCCTCAGTACATCTAATATATGGAGCTCTGTCAAACAAGATATAATAGAATAAATGCTAAGATTATCTCTAAAATACAGGAAAGTGACACAATCCCTGTTAATTGAATAATTTTCATTGGCAAAGTGGCTATTCAATTAACAGAGTTCCACTGTACCCCATTTTATTGACATTTTAGATAAAAGGGTGAATTATAATCCCATTTATCAGAAAGTAACTTTTAGTTAGAAACAAATGCTGAATGACCACAATTAGCCTTTGTACAGAAATATGTGAATCTGCCATTTTGCTCTGAAGTTTCCATCCTTCAGAGTAGCTTTCTTTTTCAGCTTTTCTTGACAAAAGCTATTGCCATCACGCATGCGGAAGTCTGTGAGTCTGTTCACATTTTCTTTGGCACAGGCTACACCCCATAGTTCTTGTCTGATCATCGCAAAATTTTGTATGCAGGTTCGAGGTCAGGTCTAGATGAGAACTTTCCCTTTTGGTCGTGATTGGTCAACCATGATGGCTGTGAGAGCCCAAAACCCAAAAACATTTAGTACAGTCTACTGGTCATATTGATGAAGGACTTTCATTGTAACTTGGTAGGATGACTCTGTATAATGTCTAGATGAGAACATCCCTTTTTGGTCGCGATCGGTCATCCATGATTGCTGTGAGAGCCCAAAAACCTTAAGCACAGTCTACAGGTCGTATTTATAAGGAATTTCACTGTAACTTGGTAGGATGACTCCATATAATGTCTAGATGAGAAAGTCCCCTTTTGGTTGTGATCGGTCAACTGTGATGGTTACCCAGAACCAAAGCTCGAAAACCTTCAGCACAGTTTACAGGTTGTATTTATGAAGGGATTGTATTGTAACCTGGTAGGATGACTGTATAATGTCTAGATGATGGCTGTGATCGGTCAACCATGACAGCCACACAGGCACATGACCTAGATTTGTTTAGCACAGTCTGCAGTTCATATTTGTGAAGCAATTTCATTGCAACTTGGAAGGATAACTTGGTATGATGTCTAAATCAGACTATCATATTCTGGTCGCGATCAGTCAGCCGTACCGCCACCTGGTCACTTGTCCTAGATTCCTTTAGCACTGCTGACAGGTTGTTTTTATGCAAGGATTTCATTGTAACTTGGTCGGATAACTTGGTATGATATCTGGACGAGAGACTCCTATTTTGGTCATGATCGGTCAATCATGTCCGCTGAACCGTCAAGTGAACTAGATTCCTTTTGCAAAGTCTATGAGTTATATTTATGAAGGGATTTCATTGTAACTTGGTAGGATGACTCATTTTTGAATGATTTTACTGTAACCTGGTAACTTTGGTTGACGTACTTTAACTGTTAGGGCCACATCAACGCAGGTCTTAATTCTTTAGTACAGTCTAAACCTTAAATCATTCTTATTGAAAACATAGCATGTAGGGAACAGAAATTAACATATTCTCAATTATCACAATTCTTGTCTTACTTCATAATCCTTTCATGAGCATTGAACATTATTCTTTTCATCAAACACTACACACAGCCAAGTAAAGCTACAGTGTCATTGACACTTTCATTCAAACATTCCAATAGTTGCCGTACCAATATGGTGCACCCAGTAGAAGTGTTTAATATATTATATCTTGTTTGACATAACTTCATAAGGTCTTTCTGTACAGTTCAATTATTGGTGTTTAAGGTCACTTTCAGTATATTGGCTATATAATGACCACAGAATAAGTAAAGTCTTTCAAACAAGATATAGTAGAATAATATAATATGATTATCTTTTCCACCATTATTTTTTAATTAATTACTATAGTTTAATTAACCCTTTACCCAACGTATCGGCCACATCCACACATGCATAAACCGCAAAAATATTATTTTTCAAAAACTTTCAACAAAACCATATCGTGTGACTCCTCTTTGGAATGAGCTCATCAAGCTCGTTCCAATGAGGGGTCACATGATATGGTTTGGATGGAATTTTTTGAAAAATTTAAAAAAAAAGGTATTTAAAATAATAAATTTTGATATCGTCTGCGTTGGGTAAAGGGTAAAAATAATGAAACAGTGTTAATTACTACAATATTTCACTGAAACAAACTTTAAGGTTAGTATTGAATGTGTTAAAGCTGTATCGATTCAGACAAGTTTAATGACACAGTAAAAGACACTTTCTAGTATTAATAATTTAGCACAGGAAACATAATTTATTCACATTACTTCATCCTACAATGATTGTGCACCCGAGAAACTGATTATATCAAGTGAAACTTGAGAAATTCATTCGATGAGTGTAGTACAAACTTGAAAGACTTTTTTACTGTCATAGACTTTAAGGTTGGAGAAGATAAGTAGGAAATGTGGGTCATATCTGCTTTGTTATTTTAACCTTTGAACTACAGATTTTAAAGAGAGAACGCTCAAAATTTTCATTACAGCTGCACCTGATATTACCAGCAGAGTACAGGGTGCCCTCTTAATTGGATATGTTCTAATTGAAATAAACCTGTTAATTAAGCCCCCTCCCCCGACCTCAGAAGGAGGATTCAGGGGTATATAGTGGAGACATCCATACATCTGTCCGCCGTCTGTCTGTACAAATGTTTTGAATTATAATTTCAAAGCCATTGGTCGGATTTGGATCTCCTTTGGTGTGCTGAAAGACCCACATGGAACAGGATCTGTCCAATAATTTTTCCTAGAGTTATGGCCCTTTTTCACTCTTTCAACATTGAAAATTTTTCTGTCCAGCAATACCTTTAAGGCTACTTTGAACATACATATGGGTTCATGGCAGTGGCCCACATTTTGCATAGCCCTTGTTGCATATTATCTTTCAAACACCAAACCATACAACCCCTTTACCTACAGTATGGCTGCCATGGGCTAGTCACTTTCCATGGGAGGGCAATATTTCCTCGGATACAATAATATTAGATTCTAAACATTAATTATAGAAATAATCATCAAAAATTTAAATTAATGAAGCACTGGGTACAACCCAGTGCTTCATTAAATAAAATGTTGCTGATAATTTTTATTACCTTGTAAATGCATATACGTGGACATCACTGCCCACGCATGGATGACGACCTGTCTACAGTGACGGAACTGTAACATGGAATAGTCAGGTGTGGACTGGCCCTGGAAACTATTTAAAGTGTTTGAAGGTTAAAACTGAAATTTGTGAACCTTGAAAGTGGTTGAAAAATCAAACATTGTTGGATAAGGTCTGCCTTAAACACTAATCAATAAATATAAGTAGAGATGGGCGGTATACCGTAAATACCATTCAGTATCGGTATCAAGTCAATACCAATTTACCGTCCCAAGGCAACAAAACTAATGATGTTTCGGTATTGATAAATATTCCCGACATTTGTTAACACAATAAAAGGACAAACAACAGAACATTAAGCAAAATTCACGACAAGAAGATCCCATGGACTGTATGTCTAAAGGCAGTCACCAACGGTAATTTTATGTAACAGAAAAGCTGAGAGAAAATACACAGGGGGTATTTTCTCTCAGCCTTTTTAACTCACCTGGCCTAAAAGATCATGTGAGCTATTGCTATCATTTGGCATCTGGTGTCCGCAAACTTTTCACATTTTTATCTTCTTTTCTGGAACTGCTGAGCTGATGTGAACCACCAAACTTGGCAGGAATGGTCTATGGGAGGTCCTCTACAAAAGTAAATGATCCTCATTTTGTTCCCATGGGATGACAAACATGACCACCAGAGGCATTCTTTGATTCTGGTTCGTGGATTTTCAAAAATCTTCTCCTTTGAAACTACAAGGCCAAATGTTTTGAAACTTCACATGATTGATGACTGGGAGGGACACTCACTATCAAAGATCCTCATTTAATATTGATCGGGTTGCAAATATGGCTGCAATTGCGGCTTATATTTACCATAGAAACCCTATGGGAAAACACATTTTCATCTTCTTCTCTGGAACTACTGAGCTGATGTGAACCAAACTTGGCAAGAATGGTCTTTGTTTAAAGACCTATTTAGGCTTTTGCAATCTCAGAGAATGTGTCCTGACCATGCCATCTTTAGGAAGTCCTGCTGACAATAGACAAATCACCTAGACAGTGATTTCTAGTCATGTCTTGGCTGCCTTAACCCCTCACCCAACGCAGACGATATAAAAATTTATTATTTTAAATATCATTTTTAAAAAAGTTTCCAAAAATTTCAACAAAACCATCTCATGTGACCCCTCATTGGAACGAGCTCGATGAGCTCGTTCCAAAGAGGGGTCACATGATATGGTTTTGTTGAAATGTTTTGAAAAATAATACTTTTTCTGCTGCTGAATTTGCATATTACACGGGCAAATGCAGCCGATTCATTGGGTAAAGGGTTAATAATAACTGCTAAGCAACTGGACATGTACAGGATGTAGTCTAGTGGAAATTCAGGACATTTGCCAAAACATTGAGGGTAAAGAAAACTGTAAAGGACATCAGTTTCTTCTTTCATGAAAATGAACCTTTCAACTGTTATCAAGCCTCAACAGGGCTTTATAAATAGCAAATGCAGGAAAATTTGAAAATTCAGAATGTTTTGGTATTCAACTATTGGTTCGGTTTGGTTTTTCTGTATCCCCATGATATCTGTATCGGTTCGGTTTTTTTGGTATATTGCCCATCTCTAATTGAAACTCAGCTTATGAATGGATAGTGGAAAGGCTTTTTTTAGTGACTTGTAAAAATTAAAACACATTCTATTTTCAATTAATAGCTTGTTTTAATGTAAGTTTAATCATCATATAGTAAAATGGGTTAAAAAGTGGCTCTTAGTTAAAAAAAAAACAAAACAAAAATACATTTCACTCATTCGATAAAGAGATGCCAACATATTGTGGCAGCATCATATTTCTTCCCTCATGTCCTTTTAAATTTTGTTGCATAATGGGTTACTAATATCTCATTGAATTTTATATGGGTCAGGTCATAAACATAGAGAAAGTTTGCATTCAATAAGAATACGTACCTTGAGTTAATACTATGTGAGGGATAGAAAAATTCAGGTAGAAAGTTTAACAACAGTTATGAATAATATCGGCATTAACTGTGACCCGTAAAAGATTAAGGTGACTTTGATGTTGAATATTGTGTTTAGCATGGTAGGAGTAGAAATGTTCCATGGCTGGAGATGAGTGAAGAGCAGGTATGTCCAGATTGTCACTTGATTAGAAAAGCCATTGGTCTGTAGCTAGGTATGGTATGATTTTAACACTTTTATCACCATTTGCAGCACGATTCATGTGACTATTCATGAGTTCGTATAGTGATTGTCGATTTGCAAGTGGACAATATGCAATGAAAAGGAATGTTTATTAATCAGATTTCCTTCAATTTCTTTTGACTGTCAGCTTGTTGTGACCTTGCCCATATTTGGGCATTACTGGAAAGTGTATGTACAGTGGAACCTTGTTGTTGAATTACCACTTTAACATTGAAAATTATACAGTTTTCAGGAGTATTCAATTAACAGGGATGTGGTCATTTTCCTGTATTTCAGAGATATACTGAGCATTTATTTATTATATTTTGTTTGACAGAGCTCATTGAGCTCTGTCAAACAAGATATATAAAAGATTCAATTCCTATAATTAACTGTTCACTTCATAAATTATGTGGGCAGATGTGTCCGATTCGTTAGGTAAAGGGTTAAATACTCCGCATAGGGGTAAGGTGGCACTGTGTACTATTTATTTATTTATTGGTGCTTAAGGTCACATACTTATGCACAATGGCTAATCATGACCGTGACAGTTTTACGGGTGGAGGAAGCCAGAGTAACCGGGCAGAACCACCGAGCAACGACGAGAAGCTGCCAGCTCCCCAACATCATAACTCCGCACTGCAGCACAGGCAGGGTTAGAGTGGTTGAAGACATGTGCACCATTGACGTACAGTATGCCTTAGTACACAGCATCATCGTGCCCCCATGTGGACTCTAGGGGTTAAGTGCCTTGTCCAGCGTGGGAGTCCGAATCGATCGCTCAGATGGTCACCCATCCAAGGACTAACCAGGCTCGACGTTGCTTAACTTCGGTGATCTGATGAGCAGTTACCACAATGCCATCACGCCCCCTGGCACTGTGTACTAAGGCATACTGCATGTCAGTGGTGCTCTTGTCTTCAACCACTGATAAATCTGTTTGTGCTGAGTAAATCTGGAGAGTCTGACAGTTGCTTGCATGGGGTGGAAGTCTTCTAAAATGGGCAACGTGGGGGTAAACAATTGACTATTAAACTTCATTTTATCTCTATGTTGTCGTCATGTTCAGCCATCAGCCATTGTGCAGAAATATGTGACCTTATACATAAATAAATAAATAAATAAATAAATAAATAAATAAATATCATGGAGTGATACAGTGGAGTCCACATAATTGGATATCACTCAAGTGAATTGAATAACCCTGTTAGTTGAATATAATTTCCCAACACAAAACCATTTACCATACCTCCAGTACAAATTTGACCTGTTAATTGAATATAGGTTATTGAGTAATCTCCTGTTAATTAAATAAAAACATCTTCTAACCTGTTGAGAAATTACCCTGACTCTCCCCAGTTGTCCTTTGTATATAGACCTATTTGGCCTCAGTACATCTAATACAGGCATTTAATCTATTATATCTTGTTTGAGCTCTGTCAAACGAGATATAATAGAATAAATGCTAAGTTTATCTGTAGACTACAGAAAAGTGGCACAATCCATGTTAATTGAATACTCGTGTTAATTGAATATTTTTCATTGGCAAAGTGGTTATTCATTTAACAGGTTTCCACTGGGGCCCGGTTGATTCACTCTCGACACAGCTCAAATTGTAACAAAGTTATGACGTCACTTGTACCGGTGAATCAACCAGGACAGCTCAGTTGTAAGCGAAAGTAAACAAAAAATTCATATCCGTGAATAACAATTGGCATTCTTCGCATTGAAACATCATCTGTCTGTCAGACATTTTGTCGAATGACGTCACGGCACAAATCTTGCACCACCTCGCAAGGAGGTGTAAATTTGTGCTGGTCGGCACAGTCCCGTCACATGTTCTGTTTGTGGTTGATTGTGGGGAATCCCTGTTCCGTCACAGTTTGTGCTGTGCCGAGAGTGAATCAACCGGGCCCCTGTACAAAGCTTTGGAAATAATGCTACTCATTGTGTAGCTTCTTTGGTGATTATTTATCAAACTCTTGTCATTATACCTGACACCTCTCCCCCTTTCCATTGGCATTGACACCTGTAAAATATAAAGCTTTAGAAATCACCCCACCCATTGTATAGCTTCTTTGTTTGTGATTATTGACAAAACTGCATTATTATACCTGATACCTCCCATTAGCATTGGCAGATGTAAAATGCATTAGAAAGAAATACTCAAGAGTTTCTTGCTTTCAGTTCTTGGAAAATAAAGTCTTTTCCACAAGTGCATTTCTGGCAAAAAAGGGCACATGCTGCCCCCACACCCCACTGCTGGAGCTCTTGCTTCCATGTCCATACAGAAATCTTCTGTATAATCACGTCCTACTAGGTTGTTCATATAATGTTTATTCATCAATTTTAGGTTGGAAAATAAACCAGAGCAAAACTGTGGACCAATATCATGATGTGACAGCTCAAAGATTTTATCATTTTGGAAAAATGTCCAAAAATGGTTTGGTTGAGAAGTGGAGAGAATGCCAGAGAAGACCCTGTGGAACAAAGTCAAGACAAATGACGGATAGAACTGGTTTTCACAATGATTTAACAGAAAGTTATCAAGGTTCTGAGATCATTGAGAAAACTGATTTTGTCCTGTACTCACACCATTGACCAACAGAAGCCGTTGAAGGATGGACAGAAAAAGATGAATACAACTGAATGATAAGAGTTCTGATAGAGCTCCAGATAAGATGCTTGTAGATATTAATTAAACTTCTCCCTAATAGGAATACTAGATGACACTTGTTATTAAAAGAGATAAGATGCTTGGAGATATTAAACTTCTCCTTAATACAGTACGGCTGCTGTTGACTGATCACTTTCCACTGGTGGTCAATATTTCCACAGAGACAATAAGAACGGATTCCAAACACTAATTATAGGAATAATCATCAAAATTTCAATTAATGAAGAACCGGGTGCAACACGGCGCTTCATTAATTAAAATTTTGATGATGATGATTTTCATTACCTGGAAAACGTGTGGATATCACTGTCATTGCATGGATTATGACCAGTTCAAGGCGGCTGTACTGTACGATTACCAGAGGAAACTTGTTATTAAAAGATTTTTGATTGACAAAAATTTTTCATCTTTTACCTATAAATCATATCTTTTGACTCCTTATTAGAATGGGCTCAATGAGGCATCCTAAGCAATGTTTTAAAGCAAAAATTAAAAAAAACAATAGAAGTTGAATGTTTTGAGAATACCATTGGCTGTAACATTAGGGGAAAGGTTAAAAGACATTGCTTTAAAACGATGCACGGTGGCTCAGTGGTTAGGGCATTGGACTTCAAATTGAAGGGTCTGTGGATTGATCCCGACCAGCGGTAACTGCATTGTATCATATGGCAAGGCACGAAATTCCAATTACCCATGTGGGGCATACTGCATGTTGATGGTGAACTTGCCTTCAGGGATAGCTTTCCAAATATGAAATGTCAAGAGCTAATGAAATTGATGAAGAGAGAGAGTAAAAGATAAATTTCAATTCACTCATCCATCCACTTTTTATGCTCCCAGTAAATTTTTTTCGGGGAGCACATTGTAGCTGTTTTGTTCATCCATCTTCCCATCTATTTGTCTTTTTAGCTCATCTTGACAAAGACAAGCTGAGCTAATCTCATTGCTCTCCGTCCGTCCGTCCGTCCGTCCGTCGTCCATCCGTCCATACATCCGTCCGTTGTCCGTCCATCATCCATCAACACCAATTCAAGTGAAAGTTTGTGTGAGTGGTGGTCCTGAAGGGGCATTGCATTTTTAGCTTAACTTGACATAGTCAAGATAAGCTGTTGCCATCACGCGTGCAGGAGTCTGTGAGTCTGTTCACATTTTCCTTTAGCACGGGCTACACCCCGCAGTTCTTGTCTGATCATCATGAAATTTCATATGCAGGTTTGGAGTCATGTCTAGACGAGAACGTCCCCTTTTGGTCGCGATCAGGCAACCGGTATGGCTGCCCGAGCCCAAAACCCGAAAACCATTAGCACAGTCTACAGGTCATATTTATGAAGGGATTTCAATGTAACTTGGTAGGATGCCTTTGTATAATGCCTAGATGAGAACGTCCCTTTTGGGCATGATCTATCAACCATGATGGCTGCCCAAGCTCGAAACTCAAAAGCCTTTAGCACAGTCTGCAGGTCATGTTTAATATGGATGAATTTCATTGTAACTTGGTAGGATGACTCCTTATTAGAATTTCCCCATTTGGGCGTGATCTGCCCAAGCCCAAAACCCAAAAACCTTTAGCACAGTCTACAGTTCATATTTATTGAGGAATTTCATTGTAACTTGGTGGGTTGACTTCATACAATGTCTAGATGAGAACGTCCCCTTTTGGTCCTGATTGGGCAACTGTGATGGCTACAGGGGCCCGAAGCCGAAAAATGTTTAGCACAGTCTACAGGTCATATTTATGAAGGGATTTCATTGTAACTTGGTAGGATGACTCCAAATAATGTCTAGATGAGAATGTCCCCTTTTGGTTGCGATCATTCAACCATTATGGCTGCCCGAATACCTTTAGCACAGTCCACAGGTCATATTTATGAAGGGATTTCATTGTAACTTGGTAGGTTTGACTTTATATAATGTCTAGCTGAGAACATCCCCTTTTGGACATGATTGGGCAACTGTGACAGCTACAGGGGCCCGACACTTCACCCCCATTGCCCATGTGGGGGCACGATGGCGCCGTGTACTAAGGCGTACTGCACGTCGATGGTACGCGTGTCTTCAACCAATCTAACCCTGCCTGTGCTGCAGAGCGGAGTTACGATGTTGGGGAGCTGGCAGCTGCTCGTCGTTGCTCGGTGGTTCTCTCCGGGTACTCCGGCTTCCTCCACCCGTAAAACTGTCACGGTCATGATTAGCCATTCTGCATAAATATGTGACCTTAAACATCAATAAATAAATAAATACAGAAGCCCGAAAACCTTTAGAACAGTCTACAGGTCATAATTATGAAGGGATTTCTTTGTAGCTTGGTAGGATGACTCCAAATAATATCTAGATGAGAACGTCCCCTTTCGGTCACGATCATTCAGCCCCAAAACCTTTAGCATAGTCTGTAGGTCGTATTTATGGAAGGATTTCATTGTAACTTGTTAGGTTGACTCCATATAATGCCTAGATGATGACATCCCCTTTTGGTCATGATTGGTCAACTCTGATGGCTACAGGTGCCCGAAGCCCGAAAATCTTGAGCACAGTCTACAGGTCATATTTATGAAGGGATTTCTTTGTGACTTCGTAGGATCACTTCAGATGAGAATGTCCCCTTTTGGTTGCGATCATTCAACCATGATGGCTGCCCGAGCCCAAAGCCCAAAAACCTTTAGCACAGTCTTCAGATCATATTTATGAAAAGATTTCATTGTAACTTGGTAGATTAACTTCATATAATGTCTAGATGAGAACAGCCCCTTTTGGACACCATTAGGCAATTGTGACGGCTACAGGGGCCTGAAACCCAAAAACCTTTAGCACAGTCTACAGGTGATATTTATGAAGGGATTTCATTGTACCTTGGTAGGATGACTCCAAATAATGTCTAGATGAGAATGTCCCCTTTCGGTCGCAATCATTCAGCTTCGATGTCCGAGCCCAAAAACCTTTAGCATAGTCTATAGGTCGTATGTATGGAAGGATTTCATTGTAACTTGTTAGGTTGACTCCATATAATGCCTAGATGATGACATCCCCTTTTGGTCATGATTGGTCAACTGTGATGGCTACAGGTTCCCGAAGCCCGAAAATCTTGAGCACAGTCTACAGGTCATATTTATGAAGGGATTCCATTGTAACTTTGTAGGATCACTCCAGATGATTCCCAGATGAGAATGTCCCCTTTTGGTTGCGATCATTCAACCATGATGGTTGCCCGAGCCCCAAGCCCAAAAACCTTCAGCACAGTCTTCAGTTCATATTTCTGAAGGGATTTCATTGTAACTTGGTATATTGACTTCATATAATGTCTAGATGAGAACAGCCCCTTTTGGACACCATTAGTCAACTGATGGCTACAGGGGTCTGAAGCCCGAAAACCTTTAGCACAGTCTACAGGTGATATTTATGAAGAGATTTCATTGTACCTTGGTAGGATGACTCCAAATAATGTCTAAATGAGAACGTCCCCTTTTAGTCGCGATCATTCAGCCTTGATGGCTGCCCGAGCCCAAAACCTTTAGCATAGTCTGTAGGTCATATTTATGGAAGGATTTCATTGTAACCTGTTAGTTTGACACCATATAATGCCTAGATGATGGCATCCTCTTTTGGTCGTGATTGGTCAACTGTGATGGACTTCAGGGGCCCGAAGCCCGAAAACCTTGAACACAGTCTACAGGTCATATTTATGAAGGGATTTCATTGTTTCATTAACCCCTTATAGTAGCTGATAACGCTTGAAAAAAAAATCTTTAAATAACTAGAAATTTTCATTTTTGCACCACAAAATACATAGTTTATGACCCTTCAATGGAACAAGCTCTTTTCAGTAAGGTGTCAACGAGCAATGTTTTGGAGACAAAAATGGAACTGGAGCTGTTTGGAACCTTGAATCTAACCACCAGTAAAAATGCTTCTTTTTAGCTCACCGAAGGGAGCTTAACTTATCACCAGCCAGCCGTCGTCCGTCATCGTCCGTCATTGTGAACATTTTTCAAACGACTTCTCCTCTGAAACTGCTGGTCCAATTTTCACGAAACTTCATGTGGATGTTCATTACTATATGACAATTCAAGTTTGTTGAAATGAAACGGTCACGTCCCATGGGGGCTCTGTATGGGCTATAACTCTGATAGCACCGTATGAATTATAGAAAAATTATTAAAAAATCTTCTTCTCCAGAACCAGTGGGCAGAATCTTTTGATACATAGTATGCAGCATCTTGGTATGGGTCTGATTCAAGTTTGTTTAAATCGGCCCCCTGGATTCATATTTGGGCTCACTATAGAAGCCCAAATTCGAACTTAGTGCATTTCAGGCAAATTTCTTAAAAATCCTCTTCTCCAGATTCAGCAGGCAGAATCTTTTGATATTTGGTATGCAACATTGTGGGGTGGATCTGCTGCAAGTTTGTTCAAATCGGCCCCCTGGATTCACATTTGGGCTCAGTATAGAAGCCTGAATTCGAACTTAGTGCATTTCAGGCAAATTTCTTAAGAAATCTTCTTCTCCAGATCCAGCAGGCAGAATCTTTTGATATTTGGTATGGAACATTGTGGGGTGGATCTGATTCAAGTTTGTTCAAATCGGCCCCTGGATTCATATTTGGGCTCACTATAGAAGCTCGAATTCGAACTTAGTGCATTTCAAGCAAATTTCTTCAAAAATCTTCTTCTCCAGATCCAGCAGGCAGAATCTTTTGATAGTTGGTATGCAACATTGTGGGGTGGATCTGATTCAAGTTTGTTCAAATCGGCCACCTGGGTTCATATTTTGGCTCAGTATAGGAGCCCAAATTTTAACTTAGTGCATTTCAGGCAAATTTCTTTAAAAATCTTCTTCTCAAGATCCAGAAGGCAGAATCTTTTGATATTGGGTATGCAGCATGCTTAGGGGGGTGAGATTCAAGTTTGTTCAAGCCAAGTCCCTGGGTTGATATTTGGGCTCACTGTGGTAGCCCAAATTATAACTTAGTTCAAAATGAGGAATTTTCTTTAAAAATCTTCTTCTTCAGATCCAGCAGTCAGAATGTTTTGATATTTGGTATGCAGCATCTTTAGGGGGTGAGATTCAAGTTTGTTCAAACCATGTCCCTAGGTCCATATTTGGGCTCACTGTGGGAGCCCAAATGATAACTTAGTTCAAAATGAGGAATTTTCTTTAAAAATCTTCTTCTTCAGATCCAGCAGTCGGAATGTTTTGATATTTGGTATGCAGCATCCTTAGGGGGTGAGATTCAAGTTTGTTCAAGCCATATCCCTAGGTCCATATTTGGGCTCACTGTGGGAGCTTGAATGGTAACTTAGTTTGAAATGAGGAATTTTCTTTAAAAATCTTCTTCTTCAGATCCAGCAGTCGGAATGTTTTGATATGTGGTGTGTAGCATCCTTAGGTGGGTGAGATTCAAGTTTGTTAAAGCCAAGTCCCTGGGTTCATATTTGGGCTCACTGTGGGAGCCCGAATGATAACTTAGTTCAAAATGAGGAATTTTCTGTAAAAATCTTCTTCAGATCCAGCAGATGAATGCTTTTGATATTTGGTATGCAGCATCCTTAGGGGGGTAAGATTCAAGTTTGTTGAAGCCATGTCCCTAGTTCGATAAAATTCTCTCATGACTTCATTCCTTTGTAGTGTTGATGAACCATGTCTAACTGAATGTGACCCCAAATACTTCTTTGAACCACTTTGTTTGAATCACTTTGCCCGGTGAGTGATTAAGGCACCCTTGGGGCCTCTTGTTTGAATATGTATTTTTTTGATTCCAAGACATGAGTAACGAATCACGATTGATCTTTCTATGGAACAATACCACTGTGCATGTTCCATTCAAGGGTCATAATCTGTGTTTTCAAAGAAAGTAGGCAGAAATTAGAAAAAGGGAATATTTGTTTTATGAATGTAGTGTTTGGTAATGGATTAAAATAAAACTGAAACAAGAAATGTTACAACACCAGCTTTCCCTAAACTTTTTACCTTATGAATCGGCCACATCCACCCCATGTTATTGAAACTGACCAGATGAAAAAAAGTATTTTTCCAACAATTTCAACAAAACCATATCGTTGGAATGAACTCATTGTGCTTGTTCCAATTCGAGATGGGCAATATACAGAAAAACTGAACCAATATCATGGGGATATCAAAAAAACGAACAGAACTAATCGTTGAATACCAAAAACAGTCTGCATTTTTCAAATTTTCCTATATTCATTATTCATAAGTCTCTGTGGAGGCTTGATAACAGCTGAAAGGTTTAGTCCAGGCACATTAGACATAAAAATGAGAAAGTAAGGAAAAAAATCGGAGAAAGCTGATTTTTTTATATGTTTCCGGGACACACATTGCGGATAAAGTGTGAAAAGTCCCCGCGAATCCGAGTTGAGCTTTTTTAGTTATAGCGTTTTTTTTATGAAAAAAAAATTTTTTTTTAAAAATTCGACCCAGCTCCATATTTCTCATTCTTATTCGCCTTAGTAGGGTGAGAATCATAAATATCGTGCTGAATTATATTGAGAATACATATCCCCAACAGAAAATGCCAACTTTGTACCAATCCTCACACTCAATGGTGAAATATTCACGAAAATGTACAAAATTACGAAAAAAAATTTATTGTTTTCATACACACAACGGTACACAACGTCCATTAAATCAAATCTACGACTACTTTGGGAGTTAAATTATATATCAAAAATTGCAGTGGCTTTATAATGATATATAACAATAGTCATTTATTCCATAATGAACTGGTGAAACGTGTGAAATATTAACCATACCCCCTAAACTCAAATTCAAACGGCATCGACTTTTCTCATTCAAATACCGTATTATAGCATCATTGTTTCAATTTCCATGTTCGATTAAATCACATAAATCATATCAAAGCAGTGGAGATTGTGTCTTCGTCAGATAAGTTGACAAAAGTTTTTGTTAGACTCGGCGGCTTCCATATGATTATGTCATATTTAGGGGCAATTGGTTCGATCATGGCTGGTAGCGGCTGGGATGAACTTTGGGGGACTGTTTATGCTGGTGGGTCAATCCATCATTTGATCAGTGGTCATGCATATTCAAGAGCAGTTCGTGCCCATTTGCTAACACAAATTGCCATTACAAAACTTGTGTTTGAAGAAAGCCGAACACTAGATAACATAGACTGCACAGAAGTCAATGAAATATTCTGTGGACTTGCCAGAGGTGACTGTACAACAGCTGACGCTGTCAATCAAGAAAGTGTCAACCATCTACTGTCAAAATTACACGAACTGCTCCAGAATGCGTCCGTAGGACGCACAGGAAAGCTTTGGGTACAATACTACGAGCAAATAGGTCTTCTCCAGTTGTTCTTGAGAGCAGAGCGCACAGGCGACTGGGAACTCCACACATATTGTGTTCGCAATATGATTCCAGTATTTCACGCAGGTGGTCATTTTGCATACGCAAGTTCTCATCTCTATTTGCAGCAGATGAATGAGCTAACAGAAATAATGCAACAGGATGATTTGAAGTTGTTCACTGAGAAAGGTTGCTTTACCATAAGGTGCTCAGATAAATTCTGGGACGGGATATATTCTGATCAGACCATAGAGCAGTGTTTAATGAGAATGTTCAAGCTCCCTGGTGGTCTCACACATGGCAGGGGAATAACTGATAGCACTGTTGCGAAATGGATACATGGACTACCTCTTTGCCTTCCGATATGTAATGCTCTCGAAAATTTTGTTCATGTTCACACTGGTCATGGCGAACAACATCGGGATCTCCGTCAAAGTTCACAATTGACTGATGCCAATGATATCACCAAATTATTGAACTGGCATTCCCCCTTTCAGAATAGAAATCCACTACAATTAGTCTCTATAGCGACCGGGCTTGTGGCCGACGAAACTGTGAACTGTGATCAAGTTCGCAAAATTGGTGAATGTTGCGTATCGAATGTTGTAAGCAAAACGTTCAACAGCATCAAACTACGACCGACGTGTTGACACTGTGAAGTCTTTCGCATCGATGGCAAATAGCATCAAAGTCCATGGAAGTAAGGTAGTGATTGACCCCACAATTCTGTTCAACCGCATCACATGTGTTATTCAGTCACAAGCAGAGATGGAAGAGTATCTCAAATATGAACTCGCCCCGAAACCACCAGCATTGTTTGATTCTGCTGGAATGAGGAAGACACAGAAAAGCACGCTCGGTAAGATCCTCAAAACATACGGTTCCGAGCAAACTAAAATCCCAGAACATTCTCTGTTTGTTGAAGATGGTGGATTTTTATTGAGGGCAGTTGTATGGCCTAAACAGTCGTCATAAAAGGACATATGTACATCATATTCCAATTATCTAGTGAGACATTTTGGGGCGAACGTCGTGGTTGTTTTTGATGGTTATGCTTGTACAATGTCGACAAAGGGCATGGAACAAGCCCGTAGATCTAAAGACAGGTATTCCATTGATATCAATATCTCACCCGAATTACCAGCCACCACATCCCAATCCGATTTCCTTGCAAATGCCAAGAACAAAACCCAACTGATCGATCTTCTAATGCACGAGCGATCTGCTATCAATATTCAGTCCAAGCAGGCCGAGGCTGATGCTGATGTACTGATAGCCGAAACTGCACTTGACATCGCTCAAGATGACAACAATGTTGTCGTTGTGGGAACAGACACAGACTTGTTAGTCATTCTTACCTCTCGAGTTCAACCGGGATGTAATATTCACATGATGTATTCCATTACCCCAAACTTACTAGTTTCAGTTAGTGAAATAGCAACTAAAATGGGTGACCATAGAAGCAACCTCCTTGTAGCACATTCTATAAGTGGTTGTGACACTACTTCTGCACTCTTTCGAGTTGGTAAGAAGAAAGTATTCAGTACAATTGTCTCCGATGTTACTAGTGACTCACAACAGTATGTCAACACAATTTTGGCAGATGACAGTACACCAAGTGCAGTAGCCGCTGCCGGGGAACAACTTCTCCTGATCTTATACGGGAGTAAAACTGTTTCCTCTCTCGACCAATATAGATATGTCACTTACAAGCGTTATGTAGCAAAATCTAAACTGAATAAACCCATCGACCTAGCCTCACTCCCACCAAGCAGCGATGCTGCACAACAACATGTCTACAGATGTTATCTCCAGGTCCAACAATGGCTGGGCACTTCGCTTCCTCCGACGGATTGGGGGTGGTCGCTAGACAATGGACTTCTTGTACCGACTGCAGCCACAAAGCCATGTGCCCCCGATAACCTACTGAATCTGATCAGTTGTGGTTGCAAGAGTGCTTGTACAAAAAGGTGTGGGTGTAAGAAGGCAGGACTCTCTTGCTCAGGTTTGTGTAATTGCAGTTCGGATTCTTGTAACAACCACAGAAACACTGTCCTGTCAGAAATTTCTGAGTTCGATGAATAATATGTATATAGGTCATGTCATTTCTGTATATGGCGTTGATAATAGTCAATGTAACTTAATCCATGTTGATTGATTTGTACATTCTGTAAATATTATTTATTGATTTTTGTACATTCTGTAAATATTATTTATTGATCTAATGCTGCCAGACACAGACGTGTCTGTTCGGTCCCAAGCTCGAAAATAGTTGAGTTCTCATGCTGACGAATTTTATGCCAAAAGGGGAACTCGGCCAGAAGCAGAGGGGGTCTTCCATAATGTCTATTTTGTAAGCAATGATAAAAGTCTTCAAATGGTGGTGGATTTTTTATCGTCTGTCCAACTAACATCCCATTCTGTACTACGACCCTTTGGGCAAATCTGTTAGGAAAATCGTCAGTTTTTGCGTAAATCCGATACTTTTTTGTGAATTTTCAATAATTTTTCGCAGAAATTGTCACAGAATGCACATTTTCCTCTAGGTAAATGTATATTAGACATTATGTAGCTTAAAATACGCGTAAACAAAAAATACAGTTGGATCAATTCGAGGTTACAAAGTTCGTGCGATTTTTTAAAATTTTTTTCAAATGCGTTTTCGAAAAAAGGCTGTAGAAAAAAAAGCTCAACTGGGATTTTAGGGGACTTTTGTCTAATCGTTCAGTGACATGTACTCGACATTCCCTGAAAAAATCAGCTTTCTCCGATTTTTTTCCCTAGTGAAACCTAATGTTCTTGGGCTAGTTCATTTTCATGAAAGAAGTGACTGATTTTTTTTTTCAGTTTTGTTAACCCTCAATGGACTTGGTAACTGAACTGAATTCCCACTAGATTACAACCTTTACATTTCCACTTGCTTACCTGTGATTTATAGTCAAGTCTTGGCTGCCTTGCCAAGACCTGACTACAAATCACTGCCCAGGTGTTTTGTCTATTTTCAGCAGGACCTCCTAAAGATGGCATGGTCAGGGCACATGGTGTGAGATCGCAAAAGCCTGCAGTAGGTCTTTAAACATTAAGTTGTATTTAGAAGAAGTCACAAAATTACTGTAGATATGATTTGTAGTCATAAAAGAAAGCCACTGTTGAGCTCATTGGCAGTGTCATTTATTCCGTTATGCTAGAATGCTACTACAACAACTTATTCTGTTTTTCCTGATGTGAATTCCACTTTGACACTATCAGCAAATCTCAGCCAAGTCAGGTACCTAATACCGAACCAATACCAAGGTATACTCCACTAAAAGTACCGAACTCAAAATTCCAATATCGCCAATCTCTAGTTCCAATAAATTTTGATATTGTGTGCATTGGGTACAGAGTTAACCCTTTACCCAACGTAACGGCCAAAACCGGCCAGCGCTATTCTGAAAAACCGCCAATTAATTTTCATTATTTTTTCATTTTTTGTCTCAAAAACATAGGTTATGACCCCTCGTTGGAACGGGCTCGACGAGCTCGTTCCAACGAGGGGTCATAACCTATGTTTTTGAGACAAAAAATGAAAAAAATTAGTCATTCAAGAATTATTTCTGCAAGTGTCGTCTGCTTTTCAGGTTAGGTAAAGGGTTAAATCTTCTCCACATTGATGTTAAAGTATTGAAATTTCAAGCAACAATCCCATTGCAACCTGGAATTTAACCAATTCAGTCTTGTTTGAAATAGTTGATAGAGCTCTGTCAAACAGATTTAATAAGATAAATTTCTTGGTGCATTATGGGAAAAATTTGCAGCTTGAAATTTTGATATTTCAACATTTTGGGTGCAGAGCGTTAACATATTGAGTGCTAGAACCAATATTTGGGCTACATAATGAGCCTTGAACTTGAAGTTCAGATACCACAAAGGCTTCATATTTTGTGCTTTATGTTCTCTTTGAAGCAAAACCATTTCCTCTGTAAGGATTTGCCTTGCTACAATTTGGGAGAGAGAGAGTGTTAGAGGCACATTCCCATAAATTGTAACAATGTAAAGACATGTAAATAAATTTTGACAACCAGGAGCTAATACTACAAAACTTTTACAAAAGTATTTTCTAGAATTGTTAGCTCACCTGACTGAAAGTCAGGGTGAGCTTTTCTGATCACTTTTCGTCCGTCGTCCGTCGTCCGTCGTCCGGCGTCCGTCGTCCGGCGTCCGGCGTGAAGGTGGTGTTTGGGTCTTTTTCTTCCAAACCACTGGCCGCATGTTAATGAAATTTCATGTGAGTAGGGGTTATATAGCGGCATTTTGATTTTTGGGCAAATTAGGTTTCGGCTCATATTGAGCAGAGGGGTGGGGCAAAAATGCTCCAATTCTTAAAAAATCTTCTTCTCAAGAACCAGCAATAGCAGAGACTTGATATTTGGTATGCAGCTTCCTTTTGAGGTGTAGACTCAAGTTTGTTCAAGAGAAGTTTGTAGGTCTATACTTGGCGATGTTATGGGAGGAGCAAAAATTTTGGCCCCACCCCAAATTTCTATTTTTTAAACCGAGAGGCCAATTTGAACCAAATTTTATGTGAGGGCTTATTGGGTCATAAGTACCTAATTTATGCAGAAATTTTTTTTCCTGTAGCCCCGTGGGAACCACAGGAGCTAAAAATAGAAAAAAATTAAAACGCCTATATCTCAAAAACTGCACGGCAGTGAGAATTTTTATTTGGTGTGAAGCTTTCTTGGGACCAACAGAAAGGATTGGTAAAAAAAAATTGCTATCGGTTTTATCATAGGGTACTTTTTCGGGACTCTGAAAAAGTGCTGAGTCAGTATTTTTTAACACAGTAGGCAATGGGAAAAAAATAAAGAATTGTTTTCTTCCAAACCACTGCTCTAAAAGCTTTCATATTTTACATATAACATCTTTGGAACATTGATTCACATATTTGTAGAAATCAAATTCCTCGGTCCATATTTGGGTTCCCTATGGGAACCCAAATGTTCAAATTAGTGCAATATGAGGGATATATTTTAAAAATCTTCTTCTTCGGATCCACAAATCAGAATCTTTTGATATTTGCTATGCATCATCCTTAGGGGGGTGAGATTGATGTTTGTTCAAGCCAAGTCCCTGAGTTCATATTTGGACTCCCTTTGGGAACCCAAATTGTAACTTAGTGCAATACGAGGTATATTCTTTTAAAATCTTCTTCTTCGCATCCACCGGTCAGAATCTTTTGATATTTGGTATACAGTATGCTTAGGGAGGTGAGATTCAAGTTTGTTCAAGTCAAGTCCTTCGGCTCATATTTGGTCTCCCTGTGGGAGCACAAATTATAACTTAGTTCAATATGAGCAATATTCTTTAAAAAAATTTTTTTTTTCAGATCCACCAGTCAAAATCTTTTGATATTTGATGTACAGCATTTGTAGGGGGGGGGGGGGGGGGGGGGCGGGGGGGGGGGGGGGGGGGGCTGAGAGTGAAGTTTGTTAAAGCCAAGTCCCTTGGTTCATATTTGGGCTCACTGTAGAAGCCCAAATTATACCAAAATTTTTATTTTCCAAACCAAGAGGTCGATTTGAACCAAATTTGATATGAGGGCTTATTGGGTCACAAATACCTAATTTATGCCATAAATTGTTTTCCTGTCCCCCACGGCAACTACAGGAGCTGAAAAAATTTTTTTTTTTTGAATGCCCATATTTCCAGAACTACATGGCACTGAGAATTTTTATACAATGTGAAGCTTCCTTAGGGCCGGGAGAAAGGAATGGTGAAAAAAATGCCATTGGTTTTATCATAAGTACTTTTCCAGGACTAAAAGTGCCGAGTCATCATTTTTTAACACTGTAGGTAATGGGAATAACGTTGAATAATCTTCTTCTCCCAAACCACTGCTTCAGAAGCTTTTGTTTTTGGGTTCCCTATGGGAGCCCAATGTATAACTTAATTCAGTATGAGAAATATTCTTAAAAAATCTTTTTTTTCTGATACTCCTCTCAGAATCTTTTGATATTTGATTTTTAGTTTTCTTAGAAGCGGCAAATTGAAATTTGTTCAAGTTCTGGTTTATTGATAAAATTGGGCCCAGTAACCAATTCCTGCGTTGAAAGCCCTGTAAAGTGGGCAGTAATAGGCATAAATGATTGACCAAACCTGATATTATAATTATGCCTCTGTAATGATGTAGCCTTAGAAAGTGACCTTAAATTCCAATAAATAAATAGATAAATTATTGAGTACCCAATATGGGGATCTAACATATGAACACTCTGGGTTACTAAGTAGAGAAAACACTTTTATGTTGAAAAACTGATAATAACCACAAGGCAGAATCCCTTGCTATTTTGGTGATATGACTCGGCCAGTATCAGGTGAGCGCCCTCAGGCCCCGTGGGGCCTCTTGTATTTCCTAGTTATGACTTTAAATGGGTTGAAATGAACCATTAGCATTTTCAAAGATCTTTTAACCCTTCACCTAACAAATCGGCTGCATCCGCCTGCGTAATATGTAAATTCAGCAGTTGAAAAAATATTAATTTTCAGAAAATTACAACAAAACTATGTCACATGATATGGTTTTGTTGAAATATTTTGAACATTTTGAAAATATAATATTTAAAATCATAAATTTTGATATCGGCTTGAGTTGGGTAAAGGGTTAAAATGCTAATGATTCCTTTTAGTCAATTATATTAATAGGTAGAAAATACAATTCTAGAAAATACAATTGTAAAAGTTTTATAGTATTGACTCCTGAAATAATTTAGCACTCTATAAGTTAAGGCTTATGAGTAAAGCTAACACTGTTGTTTGTCTTCATCTTCATGTGTTGTATGAATCTTTTGTTTGGTCCAAAAAAGGTAAGTCATTAATTTTTTTTTTACTTCCAACAATTGCTATCATTAAAAAGCAAATAAAAAATTACACATAATGCAACTTGTTTTGTTCACATTTTTAGCTCAACTTGACAAAGTCAAGCTGAGCTATTGCCATCACTTCTCGTCCATCGGCGTACGTACGTACGTACGTTAGTACATTAGTACGTTAGTACGTACGTCCACAATTTCCTTTGGCACACCTACAGGGACCATTTATGATCAGATTGCTTTGAAACCTGGTATGCTTGTTTTGGGGAGACCTCTAGATGGGAGCTATTGATTTTCTTCAATTTCCCTCAAAAAATGTTGCCGTGGCCAATGTTCTTAGAACTTAGTTTAGTCAGAAGACTTAATATTTCCCTTTGGCACACCCTACAGAGCACATTTATGATCGGATTGCTTTGAAACCTGGCATGCTTGTTTGGGGTGACCTCTAGATGGGAGCTATCGATTTTATTCAATTTCCATCAACAAATGTTGGCGCAGCCAACATTCTTAGAACTTAGTTTAGTCAGACCACAATATTTCCCTTTGGCTCAACCTACAGGGCACATTTATGATTAGATTGCTTTGAAACCTGGTATGCTTATTTACGGTGACCTCTAGATGGGTGCTATCGATTTTCTTCCATTTCCATCAAAAAATGTTGCCACGGCCAACGTTCTTAGAACTTAGTCTAGTCACCCCACAATATTTCCCTTTTGTACACCTTACAGGGCACATTTATGATCGGATTGCTTTGAAACCTGGCATGCTTGTTTGGGGAGGCCTCTAGATGGGAGCTATCGATTTTCTTCGGTTTCTGTCAAAAAATGTTGCCACTGGCAATGACCTTCAATTATCTTAGTAAAAACTTAGTGCAGTTAACTGGTAAAGTTATTTTTGGTCATCAGAATTTGTTCACATGTCTTTGCCTTGTTACAATTTATGGGAGAGTGCCAAAGGGCACTCTCCCATAAATTGTAACAAGGAAAATCCACACAGACTCAATAATTTCACTTTTAAGATAATATGAAGCATGCTCACAAAATATGAAGCTTTTATGTTACAGTACCTGCCATTTACAATAAAGCCCAAATATGGGCTTCCAGCACTTTACCAGTTAAGCATCATTAGAAGATCGATCAGTTGGGTTTTGTTCTTGGCATTTGCAAGGAAATCGGATTGGGATGTGGTGGCTGGTAATTCGGGTGAGATATTGATATCAATGGAATACCTGTCTTTAGATCTACGGGCTTGTTCCATGCCCTTTGACACACCCTGCAGGGCACATTTATGATTGGATCGCTTGCAAACTTGGTGAGCTTGTGTGGGGTGACATCTATATGGGAGCTGTCGATTTTCTTCCATTTCTGTCAAAAAATGTTGACCTTTGAACTTAGTTTAGTCAGACCTCAATATTTCCCTTTAACACGGCCTTCAGGGCACGTTTATGATCGGATCACTTTGAAACTTGGTATGTGTGTTCCATGTGACCTCTAGATGTGAGCTATTGCTTTTTTTCATTTCCATAAAAATTTATTGTCGTTATCACCAACCTTTGAACTTGCTGCATTTGCGCATCAATTTATCCCTTTTGCACTCTCTGCAGGGTATATTTATGAATTTCCATAAAAAAAACCCATTGCCACAAGCAATGACCTTCTACTTAGTGCATTAACATCTTCCTTTGGCATGCCTCAGAGGACACATTCATTATCAGGTTGTTTTGAAACTCTGTATGCTTATGCAGGGTGACAAAGATAGGAGCTATTGATTTTCTTTTCATTTCAATCAAAAACTGTTGCTGTTAGCAATAATCTTTGAATTTATTGCATTTGTGCATAAACATTCTTTGACATGGCCTATAGGCCACATTTATCATTGGATTGTTTTTGAACTTGGTGTGCTCATTAGGCAAGAACTTTAGATAAGAGCTGTTGATAAACATTCATGTCTGTGAAAAAAGTTGCCATTTACAATAACCTCTGAACATACTGCATTTGTGTATCAACATTCTTCCTTTAGCCAGTCTTACAGTTTACATTTAAAAAAGCATGGATTACTCTTGACGTTGTGCACACACAATGCTGTTATGTTGAAATTTCAAAAAATAACATTGGTACCAATGATCTTCAATTTTGCCATTTCATTTATAACTTACCAAGTTCAAGTTTGTCAAGTTGAGCTGCAGTGTCATTGACACTTTCATTTTTGTCACCACAGATAATATAAAAGATTATTTCTCCATGTTGTCTGTTCATCTGTAATATGGGTCCTGTTAAGGAAACCTTCTCCCCTCGAAGGCCATTCGGTGAGTGTGAATTCAAATTTTGAGACAGTTTTCAGACTTTTCTTACTCAGTGTAGCTCGAGTTTAAGAAATCCAAAAGGATGACATACTGCGATCATTCTTGGGGAAATGTAAATTTAAGTGGAAAAACTCCCATTTTTATTCTAAGTTAACCATACTGAGTACCAACCATTATTTGAAATGATATAAGTCACCAAATTACTGCTAACACTTTGCACATTGATTTTTAGCTTAACTTGACAAAGTCAAGATAAGCTATTGCTATCACACATGCGGAAGTCTGTTAGTCTGTGAGTCTGTTCACATTTTCCTTTAGCACAGGCTACACCCCATAGTTTTTGTCCGATCGTCACGATATTTCATACGCAGGTTTGAGGTCATGTCAAGATGAGAACGTCCCCTTTGGGTCGATATAGGTCAACCGCGATGGCTGCCCAGCAAAAAACCATTAGCACAGTCTATAGGTCGTATTTATGAAAGGATTTCATTGTAACTTGGTAGGATGCCTCTGCATAATATCTAGATGAGAATGTCCCCTTTTGGTAATGATCTGTCAACTGTGACGGCTGCCCAAGCCCGAAACCCAAAAACTTTTAGCACAATCTACAGGTCATATTTAATATGGAGGGATTTCATTGTAACTTGGTAGGATGACTCCGTATGATGTCTAGATGAGAACTTCCCCATTTGGTCGCGATCTGTCAACCGTGACGACTGCCCGAGCCCGAAACCCCAAAACCTTTAGCACAGTCTACAGGTTGTATTTATGGAGGAATTTCATTGTGACTTGGTAGGTTGACTCCATATAATGTCTAAATGAGAACGTCCCCTTTTGGTTGCGATTGGTCAACTGTGATGGCTACAGGGGCCTGAAGCCCAAAAACCTTTAGCACAGTCTATAGGGATTTCATTGTAACTTGGTAGGATGACTCCAGATGATACCTAGATAAGAACTTCCCCTTTTGGTCACGATCATTCAGCCATGATGGCTGCCCGAGCCCAAAACCTGAAAAATTTGAGCACAGACTACAGGTCATATTTATGAAGGGATTTCATTGTAACTTTGTAGGATGACTCAGTATAATGTCCAGATGAGGACGTCCCCTTTTGGTTGCGATCGGCCAACCGTGATGGCTACACAGGCCCGAAGCCCAAAAACCTTTAGCGCTGTCTACAGGCCGTATTTATGAAGGGATTTCATTGTAACTTGATAGGATGACTCGTTTTGGAATAATTTGACTGTAAATTGGTAACTTTCATTGATATACGTTAACTGTGAGGGCCACATGCATTGACTGTGAGGGCCACATTAACCCACCCCTCAATTCTTTAGTACAGTCTATACCTCATATTATTTTTATTGAAAATATAGCATGCAGGGAACAGAAATTAACATATTCAGAATTATCACCATTCTTGTCTTATTTCATAATCCTTTCATAAACATTGAACATTATCCTTTTCATCAAACATAACACACAGACAAGTTACATGTAAGCTACAGTGTCATTGACACTCTCATTAACTGTCCTGAGCATTGCTTAAGGAAGGAGAGCTTTTGTGATCACTTTCTGTGTGTTGTCTGATGTGCATCATCCATCCATCCATCCATCCACATCCATCCATCCATCCATCCATCATATGTGTCCATCTGTCCGTCCATCCATCCACCCATCCATCCATCCATCCAACCAACCAACCAGTGTGTTATCAACTTCACATAAACTAACTGCTGGACCAAATTGAACCAAATTTGATATGCATGCTCCTTATCACATGTCAATTCACTTTTGTTCAAATAAAATTGCCATGCAAAATCTTCTTCACATCCATCAATCAGAATCTTTTGATATTTGGTATGTAGCATGAATAAGGGAGTGAGATTCAAGTTTGTTCAAATCATGTCCCTGGGTTCATATTTGAGTTCCTAATGGGAACCCAAATTTTTACTTAGTGCTATATGAGGAATATTCTTTAAAAATCTTCTTCTTCAGATCTACCAGTCAGAATCTTTGGATATTTGATATGCAGCATCCTTAGGAGGTTCAGGTTCAAGTTTGTTCAAATCAAGTCCCAAGGATTATATTTGGGTTCCCTATGGGAACTCGAATTTTAACTTAGTGCAATATGAGGAATTTTCTTTAAAAATCTTCTTCTTCAGATCTACTAGTCAGAATCTTTTCCTGATTGGTATAGAGCATCCTTTGGGAGGTCAGATTCAAGTTGGTTCAAATCAAGTCCCTGGAGTCATATTTGGGTTCACTGTGAGAGCCCAAGTTTTAACTTAGTGAAATAGGATTTTTAAAAATCGTCTTCTTCAGATCCATCAGTCCGAATCTTTTGGATATTTGGTATGTAGTATCCTTAGAGGATGAGATTCAAGTTTGTTCAAATCAAGTCCCTAGAATCACTTTTGGCTTCCCTATGGGAGCCCAAATTTTAACTTAGTGTAATATGAGGAATATTCTCTAAAAATCCTCTTCTTCAGATCCATCAGTCAGAATCGTTTGATATTTGGTATATAGCATGACTATGACTCCTAGATTAAAGTTTGTTATGGTTAACTGATTTTGGTGGGCATCAGAGCGATTTGAAATTTAACACAGACCACAGTGGAGAATTTACTATTTGTTTAAAAAATAAATCAATTGTAGGTAAACGTTAGTTAGATGTGAATGTGAGTACATAAGATTAACGTTTGCACAAAGGTGAACCACCACACCACTTGAGGGTCATTTAGGCAAATTGTTTTTTCACTTGAAAAGAAGATTTGGAGGATTTGGAGTGATTTTATGTAAAAGATTGAACTTTCACCCTTTTGGGGATGGAAAGTTGGAGGGGGTCCACTGGGTGATTTTTTTCTCTTGATTTTTTTCTCTTTGCTTCAAAATGTGTTTTGAAGTGGCTTGAGTGATTAAAAAAAATTGCCCAACAGACCCTTCTCCCCCCCCCCCCCCCCATCATCCCCACTCCCATAGATAAATTATATTAACATGTATGACCTTAAATCCTTCTTTAATCAATTTTATCAGGTGAGCGATTAAGGCCCCTTGTGGTCTCGTGCTTTTATTGTGGTTTAATGACACTTTCAGCATCCAGGATCACCTTGTGCCCGACAGTTTTACAGGTTGATGAAGCTGGAGTACCCAGAGCAAGCTGCCAATTAGCGGCTAGCAACCGTCAGACTCCCTGATGTACTAACTTCGCACAAGCAGGTTTTGCATTGGTAGATCTTAGTTACACAGCATCACTGTGCTCTCATGTGGACAATCAAAGACATAATGCAGTTGGTAGAAATCAAAGTATGGACCTTTTGGTTTGAAGTCCACCACGCTCCTCTGGAAACTGATGTTGAAAAGCTGCAAACATTTTCCTTCATGCAACCAGGTACAGTACAGTTGCCATGGACTGGTTGTAATCCACGCGAGGGCAGTGATGTCCACCCACGCGTTTACCAGGTATACTACTCAAAGTTTGCTAAGCACCAAGTATATCCAACTATCTGTTTTACGTTTTAGTTGAAATATTGTTATGAAAAGTGTAGATATTTTTTATTTAATTATATCTTTAATGATTTAAGTACAGAAAGGATGATTGTGTTTGTGTTTGACATTATATTTTTAGCTTTTGAATACGATAACCGTGGGAAATGGATATTATTGGTAAAAGAGAATTTTTTTCAAATTTGCCAAAAAGTTGACGGAGCGAACTGGTATGGGTTCAATATCGAGTATGAGACCCATTACTGTTAATTACAGCTTTACAACGCCTTCTCATGCTCCCAATCAGGTTCCTGATGGTCCTTTGTGGGATGTTGTTCCATTCTTGGACCATCATGGCACCAAGCTCCGGACACTTCTTGGCTTGACTGGACCGGCTGAAATTGCAAGCTGCAACTCATTCCAGACATGTCCAATTGATTGAGGTCAGGGAATCTTGCTGGCCAATCCATACGCTCAATCCCCTTCCCATTTTGGCACTCCCGGACTTCATAGGCAACGGGCATTATCGTCCACCAGAATGAATCTATCACCCACTGAACCTGCATACAGTCTGACGTGGGCATCCAGGATCGCATCAATATACCGCTGTGCAGTCAATGTACCACGGTCAAGGACACGGAGCTCTGTACGTCCATCCCCGCCGATGCCGCCCCATACCATTATTGACCCTCACCATAGCGGTCATGTCCAGCAATATTGACTGCATGGAATCGCTCTCCTGGACTTCTCCATACCCTAGAACGCTTATCTGTGTAGTCAAGGCAGTACCTTGACTCTTCTGTAAAAAGGACAGGTTGTCAATCTTCTCTGGTACATCCAACATGGTCCATGGCCCATTCAGATCGTGTCTGGTTGTGCTTCTGGTACAGCGGAATGCGAATACATGGTATTCTCGATCGGAGACTACTTTCGTGCAACCTTGCCCGGATAGTCTTGCGTCGAAACATTTACCCCGGATGCATTCGAAGGTCACTGCGAAGCTGGGTTGCTGTTGCAAAGCGGTTCCTACGGGTCTGAATGATCAAAAACCGGTCTTCAGCTGCAGATGTTGCCCTGTCTCCATGCACCATGCCGTCTTACTGGTGTGCCATACTGCTGAACTCTTGCTCAGGCTCTGGTGATCAGGGTATGGTGAACACCAAGGGCTTCACCAACCTGACGATGCGCAGCCCCGTGCTCCACCATCCCTACAGCCCGCCACATTTCTGTTTCAGACAAATGTCTTCTTACATTTGCATTCGCCATATTCAATGATTAAATCACAAGGGTTTATGTTAAAATGAAGATTGAATACCCTACACATGTCATGTACATGCAGACAGTACACGAAAACATCTTGAAAATCAAGTGGTACATGCTTTCCATGACTGTCACGAAAAATATGCCTGTCAAGAGAGCTAATGTAAACACTGGGGACCATCTCAATACATTCCTCAATCATATCCACCAAATATATAGCAAATATGTCACAAGCAAATTTCACAATGATGTGTCAAATATGTGGTGCTTAGCAAACTTTGAGTAGTATATTAAAAATCACAGCAAACTTTTAATTAATGAAGCACCGGGTTGTACCCGGTGCTTCATTAATTAAAATTTTGATGTGTGTGTGCCCACCCGTGGAAAGTCTGCAGTCCACGGTGGCTGTACTGCATGTATTTAATCAGTTCAGTCTTGTTGACAGAGCTCATCGAGCTCAGTCAAACAAGATTAAAATTTGTTGAATTCCTATCCTAGCAGCACAATGGAAGAGATTTGTTGCTGCAACTTTCGATATTTTGACATGTGCAGAGGGATAACTGGTTACTATGGGTGATGTGCAGGTACAGTGGCAGTTTGTTAATGGTATCACAGTACTAAATATTTTTTCATTGGCGACCATTATAACAATTATGTGAAAAAAAATATAATCGCATCACTTAAAATTAGATTATCAAATACCTATATAAAGTACAGACCTTCACGCAACTTTCTCTGTTCAGAAAACGAAGGGGGGATGGGGGGGGGGGGGGGGGGGGGGGGTCATGCTACAAATTACAAATAAGAGAAAATTGCAACAAGAAGTGAACTACCATCCTTGAACTCATTTTTTCTGGAACAATTCTACCGTTCGTCTCTTCGCTGACGACTGCATCTAAAATCGGGAAATCAGCTCAACAGATGACTCAACCAAGCTTCAACAGGATCTAGATGCTCTGCAAGTGTAGGAAAGAGAGTGGTTAATGGAATTCCATCCGAAGAAGTACCAGGTCCTCCATGTCACCAGTAAAAGAGTGCCATTGAGCAGCCATATACCATCTATGGTCACATACTTAGAGAGGCCGAGACATCTAAGTATCTGGGCCTTAACATACACCACAGTCTCTGCTGGAACACACATATCAATCATGTGACGAAGAAAGCCAATAACAGAAGGGCATTCCTACAAAGAAACATATGCCAGTGTCCCCGAAAGACCAAAGAGCTGTGCTTCAAAACACGCGTTAGGCCTCAGATGGAGTATGCCAGCAACATATGTGACCACAGACTTCTGCCAATATTAACAACCTGGAGATGATGAGGAGATCAGCAGGTTTGTTACCGGAGACTATCGCCGGACCAGCAGCGTAACCAACATGCTGAACAACCTACAGTGGCCAACACTTCGGGAAGGAAGAGCTTCCAACAAACTTATACTCATTTACAGAATTATACACAAAAATGTTTCCATTCCATCGACTCAACTAATACGATCTACAGCTACAAAACGAGGCCATAACATGTGATTCCTGGTTCCACATTCAAGAACTAAGCTATTCCAGCATCCCTTCTTCTCCGATACCACCAGGCTATGGAGCAGTCTGCCTGCGAGAATCACCAACTGCAGCTCCATATCTAGCTTCAAACTTGGGTAGCAGCATGTGAAAGTCCCGTAAGCAGCCCAAGTGATTTTAAATGTATGCAACACTCTGATTTTAACTAAAACACACATGTATGTATGGGTTTGCTTGCACTGCCACGCCAAGTTTGAACATAAACCAGATGGTGGTCTAAACTTAATAGGAAGAAGAACACAGATAGTTAACTGCATTTTTAGGCCCAAAAAATACTAAGAGCATCTTCTTTTTCTTGTGGAGTACTCACCATTGATGTAAAAACCTAATAAAATGCTTTAAAAGTTTTCTCAGGCAATAAGTTTTTTCTGGGAGCCTTATTTTCGAATACTGCGTCATATCCGAGTGCAACATTTCAAGGCAAATAACTCTCGACCAAATATTTAGTACAGTAATACCTATATACACAGAACGACAAACGCGTGTGAAGGGTTCGTGACGTTTCGGCCTTGAGACGTTTCGACCTGGGACGTTTCGGCCCCATAAAAAAGGCCGAACGTCCCACTTTAAGAGGCCGAAACGTCTCACTTTTTAAACTTTTACCAAGTCATTTCGGCCCCAATAAAGAAATATTTGCTTATGTTAAATATTATTCAACATTTACACCTCTAGAGGATTTTTTTTTCACAACTCAGTACACAATTAAACACTGTGACAAGCTGTTAGTTGTAACTCATATGGATGATTCTTGAGTTTGGTTTTCGCAACTCAGTTTGTTTTGAAAAACAGCAAATCATCATATGTCAAACTTGAAAAACGACTAAAGGGAGCTTGGAGTAAATGGGAGCATACTCCTCCCCTCCCCGCTACTCTATTAAATGAATTTCTCGTTGTTCGGCAGTGACTAAAATAAACTGCAATTATTAGATTTTTTACCGGATTTCATTTAATTTAATAAATTGACAGATAAGTCTGTAATTGTTATACATATTTGTCTCCAGTAATTTTGCGTAATTATTCATTGAAAAGGCTTCACTTCAGCTTTTTCAACAAATAAATGCGAAATTATTACAATTCTATCAGATTTAATATAATTTAATGCATTGCTAGATAAGATTAACGGTAATTTTTATATATATCTATCACCAATAATTTCGTGTTTATTCATTGAAAAAACTCCACTGCAGCGTTTTCAACGAATAAACGCAAAGTTATTACACATTTTTTCCGATTTAATTTTATTTAATAAACTGGTTTTATCACGTGTTCCCAAACATTGGCAAACCACTTCCCGTGTTGATAATGCAGATTATTATTTATTATTATTTATTTATTGGTGCTTAAGGTCACATATTTTTGCACAATGGCTGATCATGACCACAACATGAGTATCAACTCAATACCAGGGGTGAGCGTTAATAAGCCATGTTGTCCATTTTAGAGAGGGTTTGTACCTCCCAAGCATTGGTTACTGGGTCCTATTTTACCAGTAAAGCAGAGCCTGTTTGCCGCAGTGAACAGGCACTGCTTCACTTCCCGGGGTTTCCGCGGGGAGTATAATGCAGATAATCAACCAATGGAATAATTGATGAACTGAGTATAATGTGGGAGTCACGACTTGTTTTCACTGTAATCAGTGGGGCCAAAAAATGGCATAAGCCCAGGGAAACATGGGAACAATAGGTTATTTCCGCCATTAGATAGTATCTAATAATAAAAATTACTCTTCTGTATGAGACGTAGATTATTTTTCGTTGTTTCTCCCCCCTCTTTCTACGAGGCCGAAACGTCCCAGGCCGAAACGTATCAAGGCGAAAACGTCCTAGGGCCGAAACGTCTCCAGAACGAAATTTCCCGATCCCTGTGAATGGATTAATCGATATGACACGACGAGTGCTAGCGCGGAAGGATAAACGAGAGGCCGCATTTATTTTTCCGCGATGGCACAAGTGCCATATCGAATAACCCATAAACACGCGTGTGTCGTTCTGTGTTCATTACACGACTTCGCGTCTTTGAAAAGCTATTATTAGAAGGACACTCTGCAATGCATTTGACAACTATCAACAAAAACAACACATTTTATCGCCAATCAAATTTGCGAGGGGAACCCGTTTTACTATTTCGTCCCCCGAGTTCCAGTGTGTTCTATGTGCCTACTGGCACATAAAACACATTGGACTCCTGGGACGATTTTCAGCTATCGCTAGCGATTCAAATTGTAATTGCGTTGCACGATTTGTAGAAAATTCCGGCGAAATTTCGCTTCTATTTAAAAATAGTCCGTCAACTATTTCCGTAACGCGTAAAATTAATGTGCGGAACCGATTTTCATTTTCCGCATGGTTTATTGTTGCCGTAGATGGGGATGAAATAGAACAGGCTTGTGATAAAATTAAATAGCGACTTTGCCAGTCAAATATAATTATTTATTAAGAGTATTCAATTCAACAGAAATTGGTAATTTTCCTACATTCTGGTTAGTGGGGATAAATTGATTAAACTTGTTCTATTGTACCTCGTCTGGCAGAACACAAAGAACGCTGTCAAGCAAGACATACTACATTAAAGGCTAATAATAAAAGTATGGAGACCAAAAAGGCCCCGAATGCTGGGGAATTTGGCAGCTGCCTGTATTACGTTTGGACAGATTACAGATAACAATCATACTAGAGCTATCTATCGTAAATGGTTTGGTGTTTGAAAGTTATATGAAGTTAGTAGGGTTTTCTATTAAGCAATAATCAATTAAGTTGGGCCCACTGTCAGTAGTACTTTTGGGACCTACTGTATCGAGAGATATCTGTCGCCTGCAAAGATATATGTTGTCTAAAAAGATACGATACTATATATATTGGGTCAAATATTAATCGACTCCCCAGTGCATCGTATGGCATGTCGTTGTCTGTAGCATAAGTTATGTACAAATGATTGGTCGATTAGAAATTAAACCAGATGAATAGAAATGCTATGAGTTATTCTTGTTTGATGGAACTCTGTGAGCTTTGTCAAAGAATACACAATTGGGTAGGGATCGAGACAGGGTATTAGAGCTAGTAAACTTGTAGTGGCTCTACAAGTCAGTGGTAATGGTGGGAGGCTCAAGCATAAGACAGATAGTGGTATCCACGGTGCAAACCACCAGTAATGGATGGCGGTAGCACGGGATGCCATTGGAAAAATTGCCAAGCACCCCACTTCGGCACCCTATCGTACGACCAACTAAACGTTGACAACTCCCGTCTCCTAAACGAGTCACACGAGGAGTTCACAAGGCATTGCTCTGTTGTCTTTTTGATTCGTTCAGAGGAACCTTACAGATCTTCGTTTTCAGAAGGGAGATACCTATAAGCAAATAAGGGATTCCCTTGTGGCCTCAAACGACAAACTTGTAGAAGACATGCGCCAGTAACATCTCAAAAGTAGATCGCCATCTCGTGTCATCAAATACATGGATGAGGATATGAGAGATGTGAAGTTTTTGAGGATTGCCACTTGGCCCCACACGACAAACATGTAGAAGCAATAGGCCAGTAGAAGATTAAAGTGAGGTAAGTTTCGGCGACGGACGTGACAACCGTCACTTATCCCAAGTTCTACACGACGTTCGTTATCAACCGATTTCATCGGTTGGTAGCCAATATCCAATAAGGAACTGTGAATAAGTAACGGTTGTCACGTTTCGATGTTGATGCGAGGCCCAAAAGGCAACAAAAAGCGTAGCCATAGTTGTCAATCAAAGATAAACGACCACAAAAATGGAATAACCACCCAACATAGTCCTCTTTGGGGACGGCCTCCTTTTAGTAGTTCATAATGGTTATGGGTCGAAAGGTGCATATAAAATCGAGGAAAGAAATCTAATTGGATTTCGCAATCCACCATCCAGTCTTCATTCTTTGTGTAGGAGAGTGAGGTAAGATGATGCTAATTTGGAACAAATGTCTGGCAGATAAGAGGTTAAAAATAATATATAAAAAGACGTGTGTTGGTGTTGTATGTGTGCGGCCTGGTGTCATATGGTTGTATAGGGAGCTTTGTCCTTTTATCCCGTAGATATTGGGGTTCCTTGCCTTTATTGGGTAGTTGTGGTTGTATCACTGGTAGGTATTGGAGTACAAGAGAGTAATCCACTGTGCCGGGCGCCTTCGCAGTGGGGCTGCTGGTAGCTTGATTAAGGGTCTCGGGTCCCTTGGTTCCTCTGCTGTTGTCTTTTCCGTGGTGTTTGCCTTGGTGCTTCGGTGTGCACGATGGATAGGTATGCGGATCCTTTCACTCGTGTTTGTTGGGGGTGGGTGGTCTTGAGAGAGAGTGTTGGGTAAAAAGAGTAAATAACATCCTTTGTGGATATCTTTTGCAAATCCGCTGCGCTGGCTGTGATCAAGCCCCGAGTCCCCATTTTCCTTTGCTGGTATCTACCCGTTGTGCAAATTGACACGTTTCGTTCTCCACGGCGTGGGGCAGTTCGACCCAGATGTCCATGGTCTGGATTGTCTGACGTAGCGTCAAGAAGGATGATTTGGACTTCAGTCAAATATGGTCTGCCACTTACAATCTGTTTGACCATCATGGGCAAGAATAGTTTGCTTCAGTCTTTCGGTTTCGATGAAGTGATGCGTGGTGTCAATCGAGTATAGTCTGCCACTTGGGCCGCCCGTTGATTAGCAAGTGTAGTATGCTTCCGGCAGTCGGTGTCGATGATGATGCGAGGGCCAAAAAGCAGCAAAAAGTATAACCATTCTTAAGCCGACAAAAGAAAACGGTCCAGAAAGGGAGTAACTACCCAAAATAGAATCGAACACACGGCAATCCCGACTGGCAATCACAACTACAACACATAAACCACTACACCATTGCGCCGAAGGCGTTGTATTATCCTATGACTGGTATCGAATGTACGGTCTGCATCTGTGCTGGGTCTGTGTTAGCACTTAGATTGATCCACTCAAGGCGTTATACTGTCATACAGTTGGTATACGTAATATGTAATGCTCAGTCAAGTGTCATTGTGGGTGGGATAATGCGTGTTTGTCTATTGTGGTAGTATAGGATGTACGGTCCGTACCCCTGTTGGTCTACTGTTAGTCCTTGGTACTGCTAACCCACCGAATGCATTTTACCACAGGAGGTTGTTATAGGTAGTGCGTAATGCTAGGCAGTGTGGTCTTGGGTTTGTAGTTTAGAACGGTAGTATAAGCTGGTCTACTGTTTGCCTATAGTACTATCAATCCATTAAGGCGTTACACTGTTCTACAGTTGGTATGTATAGTGCACTCTAAAATCAGTTGGGTTAAAAATCAGTCAAAATCAACTCAACTAGGTTGAGTGAATATGAACCAATTGGGTTCATATTCACTCCTCCCCGTACTATAAATAAATTATGTTGCTAGTCTTGGGGCCAGGTCAGGGCATCTCCACTCCTTCGACCATATTATAATAATCAAAGTGCATAGAAGTGGGCACAATCGGGTATTTTGCTTTTTACTTTTTTCACGAAGTTGTGTAGGCATATTATAATTCTAACATTAGTTTTAACCCATAGCAATCTGGTTGCAAAATAAAATGTTCTTTTTTAGTTTTATTTTGCTCAAGTTAGCGAAAATGAATGTGTATCGATTTTATTCACATTCAAACAGATGGAATATTTCAGTTGGTCGACCAACTGAAATATTCCAGCAGATTGAATTTAAGTATAGGCGATGGACTATTTGAAGGCTGGACTGGTGCCACGCCATAACCTTCACCAAATTTCCTAGAGAATAAGACTGGCGGTATGAGAGCTTGGATCAGCCCCTGTAATATCCTCAGGTGTTTAAACATTTACCTAACACGAAAGGAATTCGACACTTGCAACCAAAATTCTTGAAAAGCTGATTTTTTTCATTTTTTGCGTCAAAAACATTAGTTATGACCCATCATTGGGACGAGCTTAACCAGCTCGTCCCAAAGAGGGGTCATAAGCTATGTTTTGAGACCAAAAATGAAAAAAAATAATGAAAATTAAATGGTGATTTTTGTGAATAGCGCTGGCCGGTTTTTGGTCTTTACGTTTGGTAAAGGGTTAATAACTCCACCACCTTATCCATTTTGTAATCTGACGTAACTACTTATATAAAAACGCACTCGCAAAGATCGATTTGTTCTAACAACTGCTTGAGTGCCTACATATGCTGTTACAATTCAACACAAACCGAGATACGTTACCTTGATTATTTAAAGATTGCAAATTGGTTATGAATTAGTTACTTAAAAAAGCTCAAAGTGATCACTAATGTGGGAGAAGTGTTAATTTCCTTCCTGGTAATTAATTCTTCAGACGGGTGAGTTGAAAAAACAGAAACAGTAAGCAAGAAAATCTTTTTTCATTTAACTTTTTCAGAGCTGAAACAGGGGGTCGGATACTTTCTGACAGGTGCTCGAGTGTTTGAAATGTATATTTTGTAGTCGAGGTTTATTCGTTATTCCTGGGTTGCTGCAAGGATACTGCAGCACTAAACACGATACATTTGATATACGGCACAGCGTGGCATCGCTAGGTGAGTGGAGGTTGTTAGGAGGATTGTGCCCACCCTCTTCCCAATATTTTTTCCAGTCCGGACATTTCCTTAAGGATAGGAGTCTTAGATTTCGATTTGCTCTTACCACTTTTGATATATTTTCTAACCAAGAGTTTTGATTGTTTGTTTATGTTTAATCACACCAAGTCGGATAGGTTTACGGGTGGAGGAAGTCGGGGAGAACCACTGAGCAGCGGCGAGCAACAGACAGACTCTCCAAGGTACTGAAGGCAAGTGCACCACCATTTACGTGAAGTGCACCTTAGTACATAGCGCTACCGCAACTCCTCCCCACATGGGCAAATCGAAATTAACCCTCTGCACACTGATGTTAAAATGGCAAAGTTTTCAGAAGCAAATATTTCCCATGATGCAGTTTGATATTCACCAAGTCGGATAGGTTTACGGAAGTCGGGGAGAACCACTGGGCAGCGGCGAGCAACTGTCAGACTCTCCAAGGTACTGAAGGCAAGTGTACCACTATAGCGCCACCGCAACCCCTATTCACATCGGCAAATCGAAATTAACCCTCTGCACTCTGATGTTAAAATGGCAAAGTTTTCAGCAGCAAATATATCCCATAATGTTGTTTGATATTCCCCCAAATATACCCTGTTTGACAGAGCTCAGTGAGCTCTGTCAAACATGATATCATTGGTTGCATTCATAGTTGAACAAGGGAAGAACGGAGTAATTGGAGAAAATTATCTTGCACTATCAGAGTGTCTTGCCCAATAACACAACGCAATTACCGCTGTTCTGGATCGTACCGTCAACTTTTCGGTTTAAAGCACAGGTACTCGGCACAAGCTGGGAAATCGAAAGAAAAATGATATTTGATACCATTTTTGAATCCATGCTGACGTACCCCTGTAATGGTATATAAATATTAACAAGGTAAACAACTCGCTTTTCGAAAAAGATAGCACTCATCTTCGTTTCCCCCCCCCCCCCTCAAATTTGATTCACGTAACGTATCCAACAATACCCAGTATAAATGGAAAGGGGAGTGAATAAGCTTTGCAGTGGTGTATTACATGACCGTTGGGTGTTCTTGAGTTGTTCATGATATCTGGGAGAAGTCGCAGAAAAGGCCGAAAAACATTTAGCCGGACAAGAAAGTGCACCGTGAAATTAGGTTTCCGAGCGACATTTATCCGATTTATTATAAATAATTCGAGGTCCCATTGTCTATGGAGGGCAGATTCAAATATTAACCGTCTGCCTTTATCAATTACTAATCTCGGATCCACATTTATTCATTTCTGGCGATCACATTTGCCGTTTATACATTTTTTTAACCTTCCCTTGGAATAAAACAAGTTAGAGGCATCCATAGAAGCACAATGACATCCCATTGGCTACTATTTATGCCGAGAGAATCATCGATGAAAATAAGCGAATGGGAGAATGGGGAAAGCTTTTGCGCAAGTCGAGTATTTAAGGACGCCTCTACTCAGGTCAACTTGTCAAAAGATGTCAAAGTTACGGCTAAAAAGTGTATAAACGTTAAATGTGAACTCCAGAAATTAATAAATGTGGATCCGAGATTAGTAATTGATAAAGGTATACGGTTAATATTTGAATCTGCCCTTCATATGCAATGGGACCTCGAATTATTTATAATAAATCGGATAATTGTCGCTCGTAAACCTCATTTCACTGTGCACTTTCTTGTCCGACTAAATGTTTTTCGGCCTTTTCTGCGACTTCTCCCAGATATCATGAACAACTCAAGAACACTCAACGGTCATGTAATACACCACTGTAAAGCTTATTCACTTCCCTTTCCATTGATACTGGGTACTGTTGGATACGTTATGTGAATCAAATTTGAGGGGGGAAAAACGAAGATGAGTGCTATCTTTTTCGAAAAGCGAGTTGTTTACCTTGTTAATATTTATATACCATTACAGGGGCACGTCAGCATGGATTCAAAAATGGTATCAAATATCATATTTCTTTCGATTTCCCAGCTTGTGCCGAGTACCTGTGGTTTAAAGTCCAATGCTCTAACCACTGATGCCCCGCGCTCCCGATTTGATAGCTGGACTTATGCCACTCACACAGTCGGTCAAACAAATTGATGTCTGTAGTAGCCGATTCAGAATGTTGGAGGCCCCCGCGTGATCAGTTGGAGTATCGGTACGTACGTGGTACTTAAAAAATGTCGCGTCACGAATACCACGTTTATATTTTATTTATCTACAAATAAATTCCCAAGAATAAATTTCCAAGAAGTCTGAAGTTGAATGTTTTTTAGCTCACCTGACTGCAAGTCAGTGTGAGGTATTGCTATCACTTGGCATCCGTCGTCCGTTAACTTTTGCAAACCTGGCTTCTTCTCCACAGCCATTCAGCCAAATTCAAACATATATTGCACAAACCATCCCTGGGGTATACCCTTTCTATTTTGTTCAAATGAAGTGGCTGCCTTCTTCGGGCTCTGGGCAATAATGCCAAAGCCTAAAAATCTTTCAAAATCTTCTTCTCATGAACCACCAGAGAGATTGCCTTGAGATATGGTATGTAACTGTCGTCCGTTAACTTTTGCAAACCTGGCTTCTTCTCCACAGCCATTCAGCCAAATTCAAACATATATTGCACAAACCATCCCTGGGGTATACTCTTTCTATTTTGTTCAAATGGAGCGGCTGCCTTGTTCGGGCTCTGGGCAATGATGCCAAAGCCTAAAAATCTTTCAAAATCTTCTTCTCATGAACCACCAGAGAGATTGCCTTGATATATGGTATGTAACACTCTTTGGGGTTGAAGATTAAAGTTTGTTCAAGAGAAGTTGGTAGATCAGTATATGGGCTCTCTGTAGGCACCGCCCCAAATTTCTATTTAAAGAACCGATGGGCCGATTTGAACAAAATTTGGCACGTAGCATAAGTAGGTCCAAAGTACATGATTGATGTCCGAAGTTTTTTTTCGTTGCCCCGTGGGTTCCCCTGGGGCTAAAAATAGAAAAAATTCAAATGCCCATATTTTCCAAACTACACAGAACAGAGAACTGTTATTTGGTATGAAGCATCCTTTTGACCGGTAGAATGGATTAAAAAAATGGCCATCGGTTGTGTTAGGGTGTTCTGTAGGGGCGTTTGAAAAAATGCTGAGTCAGCATATTTGCAAAAATTGAGAAAAAAAATTTCCTTCACAAACGCTGATCAGAATCTTTTGATATTTGGTACACAGCATCCGTACGATGGTCAAATACAAGTGTGTTCAAATCGACCCCCCCCCCCCCCCCCCCTCGGTTCATAGTTGGGCTCAACAGAAGAATCCAAATAATTAACTTGGAGCGCTATGAGGAATAAGCTTTAAAAATCTTCTTCTTCAGATCAAACAGTCAGATTCTTTTGATACCTGGTATACAGCATCACTACAGGGGTCAGATTGAAGTTTGTTCAAATTGAGTTCCTGGGTTAATATTTGGGCTTCCTATGGAAGCCCGAATATTAACTTAGTGCAATATAGGGAATAATCCTTAAAAATCTTCTTTTTCAGATCCACCCGTCAGATTCTTTTGATATTTGGTATACAGCATCTCTAGGGGGGTTAGATTCAAGTTTGTTCAAATGGGATCCCTGGATGAATATTTGGGCTCATTATTGGAGCTCAAATTTTAACTTGGTACAATATGAGAAAAGTTCTTAAAAAATCTTCTTTTTCAGACCCACTAGTGAGAATCCTTTCATATTTGGTATGTGACATCTCTAGACGTGTAAGATTTGAATTTGTTCAAATCGCGTCCCTGGGTTAATATTTGGGCTTCGGTGGGAGCCTGAATATTAACTTGGTGCAATATGGGTAATAATCTTTAAATATCTTCTTCTTCAAATCCGCGAGTCAGATTCTTTTGATATTTGGTATGCAGCATCTCTAGGGGGGTTAGATTCAAGTTTGTTCAAATGGGATCCCTGGATGAATATTTGGGATCTTTATTGGAGCCCAAATTTTAACATAGTGCAACATGAGAAAATTTCTTTAAAAATCTGTTTTTTTCAGACCCACTTGTGAGAATCCTTTCATATTTAGTATGTGACATCTCTAGAGGTGTAAGGTTCAAATTTGTTCAATTCGAGTCCCCAAGGGAGCCCATATATTTACTTAGTGCAATATGGGAAATTATCGTTTAAAATCATCTCCTTCAGATCCAGCAGTCAGATTCTTTTGATATTTGGTGTACAACACCTCTTCAAATCAGGTCCCTAGCTTAATATTTGGGCTTTTTATTGAACCCCAAAGTTTAACTTAGAGCAATATGAGAAATTTCCTGAAAATTCTTCTTCTTCAGATCCACCAGTGAGAATCCTTTCATATTTTGTATGTAACATCTCTAGGGGTGTCGAATTAAAGTTTGTTCAAATCGATTCGCTTGTTTTTGTTTTTTGGGGTTTTTTTGGGGGGGGGGGGTGGGGGTGGGGGCGCTAGAGAGAGCACTGTAGTTTAAAACAAAACAAAAAATTCTTCCGGTTGTTGTTTTTTAATACTTCACAGAACAAAGTGTGCTAGGAAGCTTTCCTAGGACCAGCTGAAATGAATGGCTAAAAACATTGCCTTTGGTTGTGTCATAGCAAATCAAAACAATTGCTCTTGCTGCTGATGACATGCTGATACACTCATCTGTTTTGACAATTTGAGCCAGGTGAGCGTTTTAGGCTCACTTGAGCCTCTGGTTTTTAACTAAAATTGCTTTTGATTAATATTCCAACTATATTGTCAATGGGTGCCATCGATGAAGTTATGCCTTGATGATGTTTGTAGCAGGAAACTTTTATCAGTCGGGACCTGAGCCATTACAGTGGGCAAAAATCAGCCCCCACGACGCCTGCAGACAGTTATTTGCTGACAATTTCTAAAGTTACCCTTCTGTTGACTACAGTGTTTGAGGTGGTTATAAATAAAGTGTAATCACTTTAGTAATATTATTTACTTATTGGTGTTTAAGGTCACATACTTATGCACAATAGCTAATCGTGACCGTGACAGTTTTACGGGAGGAGGAAGCCGAAGTACCTGGAGAGAACCACCGAGCATCGACGAGCAGCTGTCAGCTCCTCAACATTCTAACTCTGTTCAAGCTCCGCTCAAGCTCTAAATCTAAGTAATGGATGAGTAGTGAAGCTGTGTTAAAAAATGTTGGAAGTGTAACCTGTCTAAAATCTAGAGTTTAGAAACAATGGGTTAATTCAAATACTTTGAGAATAACGGGTTGATAAATTAACGAATAGATGGATTAACGCACTAAGATGTTTTCACTCGTACAATCCATTACAATGCTCACATGATTAATACAAGAGTCTACATGTTATTTTCACAGCTGCCAATGTTGATTGTTTTGTTTTTATAAGGCCACTTGGAAACTGTTTATATAAAAACATATAAAAGCATGTTAACGTCTGTAAATTTGGTAATTCGGATAATCGGTTGCAAGAACTTTGGGTGGAGAGTTTGGTAACCGCTCCCGTCAACACTTTATATACTACTCAAAGTTTCCTAAGCACCAAGTATATCTAACTACCTGTTTTACGTTGTAGTTGAAATATTGTTATGAAAAGTGTTTATATTTGTTATTTAATTATATCTTTAATGATTTAAGAACAGAAATTAAGATTTTGTTTGTGTTTGACATTATGTTTTAGCTTTAGAATACATAACCATGGAAAATGGATATTATTGGTAAAAGAGAAAATTTTTCAAATTTGCCAAAAAGTTGACGGAGCGAACTGGTATGGGTTCAGTATCCAGTATGAGACCCATTACGGTTAAATGCAGCTTGACAACGCCTTCTTTTGCTCCCAATCAGGTTCCGGATGGTTCTGTGTGGTATGTTGTTCCATTCTTGGACCAGCATGGCACCAAGCTCCTGGACACTTTTGGGCTGGACTGGACGGGCTGAAATTGCAAGCTACAACTCATTCCAGACATGTTCGATCAGACTGAGGTCATGGGATCTTGCTGGCCAGTCCATATGCTCAATCCCCTCCCTCTGTCGGTACTTCCGGACAGCATGGGCAACATGAGGATGGGCATTATCGCCCATCAGAATGAATCTATCACCCACTGTACCTGAATAGAATCTGACGTGGGCATCCAGGATCTCATCAATATACCGCTGTGCAGTCAATGTACCACGGTCAAGAACATAGAGCTCTGTACGGCCATCCCAGCTGATGCCACACCAGACCCTTATTGACCCTCCACCACTGCGGTGATGCTCAGCAATGCTGGCTGCATGGAATCGCTCTCCTGATCTTCCCCATACCCTAGAACACTCATCTTTGTAGTCTAGGCAGTGCCTTGACTTATCTGTGAAAAGAAAAGGTCGCCAATCTTCTCTGGTCCATCCAACATGGTCAATGGCCAATTCATATCGTGCCTAGCGGTGGTTCTGGGACAGCGGAATGCGAATACATGGTCTTCTCGATTGGAGACCACCTTCGTGCAACCTTGCCCGGATAGTCTGCGTCGAAACATTTACTCCGGATGCATTCTGGAGGTCACTGCGATGCTGGGTTGCTGCGGCAAAGCGGTTCCTACGGGCCTAAATGATCAAAAACCGGTCTTCAACTGCAGATATTGCCCTGTCTCTGCCACCACCATGCCATATTACTGGTGTGCCATACTGCTGAAATCTTGCCCAGGCTCTAGTGATCACCATATGGTGCACACCAAGGTCTTCATCAATCCGACGATGGGTAGCCCCTTGCTCCACCATCCCTACAGCCAGCCACATTTCTGCTTCAGACAAATGTCTTCTTACATTTGCATTCGCCATATTCAATGATTAAATCACAAGGGTTTGTGTTGAAATGAAGACTGAATACCCTACACATGTCATGTACATGTAGACAGTACACGAAACCATCATGAACATCAAGGGGTACATGCCTTCCATGACTGTCACGAAAAGTCTGCCTGTCAAGAGAGCTAATGTAAACACTGTAAACCTTTCAATACATCCCTCAATCATATCCACCAAAAATATCGCAAATATGTCACAAGCAAATTTCACAATGATGTGTCAAATATGTTGTGCTTAGCAAACTTTGAGTAGTATATTATAAGTATGCTGCAGTCCAGTTTATAAATTCATTGCAAAGTGCAAAGACTTTTAGCTTCAGCAATTTGTGGAGTGAGATCACCGGTACGGAATATTTCGCGACCAGTTCCTCGGGTCATAGAAGTCAAACAGTGACTTTTTCGACCCATGTCGTGTTTCGAATCCGTAATATAAGGTTCTAAACCTAAGCAATGGGTAGTATAGCTCGCCCACTTCTTCACACTTCTACCGGGCCCGCCCACCACGTCCCACCCAATAAGTGACTGTCAGTGCCGCCATGTTTGGCCGTGTTGTTACATCATTAGCATGTTGATACTTGGTTTTAGTGCGCATCCCCACGCCACATCACGCGTCGTTATAGGGTGACGCCCGTTTCTGTCATTCATTTTGTGTGATGGATGACGCCATTTTGGTTTCTATGGTGGCACGTGATTACTATGGGGCCCAACGGCCTACGGTAGTGTGATGTGTGTTCTGAGGACATGTTCGATGGTATAGGAGTATATTAAATCGCGGAAAACGACCCCACGCAGAATCAAATAACCCAAATGGACCTTAAAACATCTGTTATCTTGTTCGGAGTCTCGTTTTTATGGCTGACTTTATCATTGTACTTTCTAGTCTAGGATTTCTCTGTCGACGTTTCACCGATTTAATTAACAAACCGATCATTTTGTCGGGATCAAACAACCAATCACATTATTCTATTCAAATATTCAAATATGGGCCGCCCATCATCTTCCTACACAATCTCTTGACCAAGTGGACGCAAGTGTAATCTCTGTCTACGTACGTGACACTGTCTACATACTATAGGTGCCAATGTGTAGATGTACAATCTTCACACATTACATACAGCAAATGGGCGCATACAAGCTGTGACAGAATGTGGTGGTGTTCTTTGCACAATATGCGCACAACATATGCGCACATACGGGTATTGGCTGCTATATGATCCCATATCTTTTTGTATTTATTGTTTATTTATTGAAGTTTTAACGACACTTTGCAAGGCAAGGTCACCGCGTGTGGATCATTTTTACGGCTGGAGGAAGCCGGAGTACCGGAGAGAACCACCAAGCAACGGTGAGCAACTGTCAGACTCCCCAGTGTACTAACTCAACACAAGCTGGGCTAGCATTGGTTGAAGACAGGTGAACCATCAACGTGCAGTACGCGTCAGTACTCAGTTGCACCGTGTCCCCACGTGGGCAATCGGGATTATGTGTCTTGCCCATGGACACAACTCAGTTACCCCTGGCAGGGATCGAACCGTGAACCTCTGGGTTTGAAGTTCAGTGTCGTAACCATGCTCCTATCTTTTTGGATCCTAGCTCCTATACGACCTCCAGCTCTTATTCAGCTCCAGCTCGCGATCATCCTTCGACCTTCATTGCTAATGACGTGTCCACGATTACCGCTCTCTGTCCAATGATCAGTTTTCCATATCTTCATCAAGCATTACAGTTTCCCACATGTGACAAAAAGGGATCTTATAACCAGATCATAGAAAGTGAAATAGGATTTCGTGAATTGGCATACATTCTCGTAACCCAGCTGATTTTAGAGTGTATTGTGTGCTACACAGAGTTACCCAATGGTCAACTATTACAAAAAAGATTTTTTCTCGTTACCGGCTTATTGGATTGACTGATCAATTGACTGTCCGCGATTCGTCTTCCAAACTGGGTTATAACACCATGTTCAACAAAACTTCAACACTCATTGTGGTTAGGTGTTTTATGGTCATTTTTAGCGTCATGAAATATGCGCAGCCATACAAGATTTTCCCACACTGTCGATTTTCATTAAATATGAACAAAACTTCACCATCACCAGACGTCTGTGAAGCATCATCAGCCATTGCTTACCTATGATGGATGTTCGTCATTTATATTTGGATATCCGAAGTGCATGAAAAACGAATTAGAACGGCTGTACTCGGCAACATGCACGTACTCAGGTGGTCCACATTGAGAAATAAACCGTACTGATACATTGTCGGATTGAAGTACACCATGCGATTTTATCTGCTTGATGGCAACAGTAACTCAACACGATTTCTTGCAGCGAGCTAGTTCCAACGAGTGTGTGAAAAGCTATGTTTCTAGTGTTCCCCAAATGAAATGTTTTAGTTATTTCGGTACGTTTTGGCAGGTGTCAACTGCTGTTAGTATTAGACAACGGGTTAAATCGGGGGGGGGGGGGGGGGGGGGCGGAACGATTTTCAAAGTGGGAGGGCTGGATCGGGCGACGGATGGTGTTCGGCATGACGGGCCGACCATGGTTCGGCCCGCCGTACGAAAATCTTAAATTCCAGGGTCCCAAAACCCCTCCTTCCATGCATCTGAGCGGATATTTTGAGATTTTTCAGGAGATGTATTTGAAAGATTTCACACTTTGAGAGCAGTTAAAAAACGTCGGTAAAGCATACAGGTGAGGTCTATTTATCAGCTTTGGTCGTAACGACCAAAGCTGATAAAAAGACCTCACCTGTATGCTTTACCAGACGTTATCAGCAATTATACTGTCTGTGGATTATCTTGTCTGGGGGTGGATTTGGTACTTGTAGGTCTGTAAGATTACGGTCTATTTAGTTAACCGCATTTTAATAGACTCTATACATTTTAGCATTTGCTGCCACTTACTGCAATAAATGATCCGAAATCCATCGAAACTGAACCAGTACGAGAGAAACATAGCTGGCGAGAATATGGGGAGGCTCTGGATCCGCCCCTTGTTTCAAGAGTCATTGGTTGTGTTAACATATATACATACAAAAAACAAAACATGGCCCGGCAAAAAAGTGTGTGTTGGGGGTGGAGGGCTGAAGATCCCCCGACCCCTCCGGTTTCGCCGCCCCTGTAAGTGATAATAATAAACAAATGTTGATTACAAAATGTTCACATTTTGTATTCATCAAAAGTGGAGGATACACTCTAAAATCAGTTGGGTTAAAAACTTACCCCAAAACAACTGGGTTAAGTGAATATGAACCCAATAGGATTCATATTATCTCAACCCAGTTGATTTAGTTTGATGTATCACCCAACTGAATTTAGAGTGTGACCCCAAACCACATACACCCCGTTTTAGTCGCCAGGGTTACATTTCTTTCACTACAGGGATTACTCCCGACGAGCGAATCGACTATGAACGAATCACCAGTGTAAGTGCATTCGTTTTACTCGGTTTATTCCGATTTTCATCATAAGAGGTGTTTGAGGAGCGAAATCATAAGACGTGTTTGAGGACCGAGCTGTGACGCGAGTTGCAACAGTTACTGTTCATAGCAATTTCCAAGAACACTAAAGAGCACGGGGATGAAGAAGTTACACCTATTCTACATTTATGCTGGATAATTGTCTGTATAAACACACTCCACGCCCCCTTGGAATTTATGTTCGCCATGTATTGAAAAATGAATACATTTAAGAAGGTCTGTTAGTGATCAAAATGGCTGAAAATGTGATATGTGTTTTTATCTTATACCTGTTGAAGATATAGCCCATGTGTTATAGATTATCTATAACACATACCCCTATGTCATATAGATTGGAGAACGGACTATAGTCTTTTTCTATATTATAATATAATGATGACATTCGCAAAATTGTTTATAAATCGTGTCAAATCTGGTGAAATTGATTATCAAACATATTTTTGTCATAAATCATAAGAATTGAGGTGTAAGTATATTTTCTGTAATTGTTTTCCCAGTTACAGGGCCACTTTCTAAGGGGAACTATACTCTATCATTCACTTGAATTTGTAGCCTTGTTACGTACCAACAGCTTTTCCGGGCACATCACATGTATTCATGCCCAACAAGAGAAAGCAGTCGACTCCACTCCAGATGAGTCGACATTTTGACACGAAATCATCCCCAAAACCCTTTTAAAAATGCAGAAAAGAACAAAAATGGTCGGTATAAGATAAATACAACAATACCATAGTGTGTTTTGATATGTTTGATATCGCAACTCGTTGAAAGTGAGTTTTTTTTCGCTCGGCAAGCCTCGCGAAAAAAACTCACTTTCAACTCGTTGAGATATCAAACATATCAAATGCCGAGCGAAAAAAACTCACTTTCAACGAGTTGAGATATCAAACATATCAAAACACACTATGGTATTATCGTATATGAAATTGAAACATGGACGTGGCAACCGTTACTTATTCCCACTTCCTTATTGGACATTCTTATCAACCGATAAAATCAGTTGATAACGAATGTCGCATAAGAAACTGGGATTAAGTAACGGTTGTCACATCCGTAATTGAAACTGAACCTTACATATTTACTCTATTGTAAACAAGTGTACAAAGGTGTATAAGGTAAAAAGGCCACACAAGAACATAAATTATACATGCCACTCCCCACACACCAAAAGCATTATATTTTCACAATTCCATTCATTTCCAAGTATCCTTCTGGGTAATTCCACGACTGAAACTTAATTTTACCTTTGGAGTATAGTTACATAAAGAACATTAGGAATTAACAACTTGTAATTACGAAATAATAATGTGTCATTACGGATTAATAACTAGTAATTACGAAATAATATCTTGTAATTACGAATTAATAACTTATAATTACGAATTAATAACTCACAATTACTAATTAATAACTCGTAATTACAAATGAATAACTTGTAATTACGAATTAAGATCTTGTATTTACGAATTATTAACTTATAATTACGAATTAATAACTTTTAATTACAAATTAACAAATTGTAATTACGAATTTATTTATTTGTTTATTTTTTTATTGTGCTTAACGTCATATCAGCATCTAATGCGATTAAAATATGAATTATAAAAGAGGCCACTATTTTCCATGAAATACAAACGAGTCGATGAAATCTGGAAAGAACACGAGGAGTACAAATGAGCAGTGAAACAGTAATGAGAAAATTAGACCAGTTGTTTAATGAATACTGTGTAAATTAACCTGTTGAATAGTTATGAATATATGTGAGTAGAAAAGAATAAAACTAATTTAAAATTTATTAAAAAGGTTAATTTTCTTGAGAAACAGTAGAATTTTATGGGAGTTTTTTTTTGTAAAACAAGCCTCTAAGAGATACTGCAGTAAGTACTGCCGCCTGACAAGACCAAAATCTGTACAGTGCAAAAGAAGGTGCTCCTTTGCCGAGACTTGCTGGGAAATAGAACTTTTATTTGGTATTCTGACTGAGGTGACATGATCACCAGTAGCAATGGACGATGATAACTTTGTCACCATCTTCAGATCCATTAATTTTGTATAGACCCTTCTTTTTGCCTTATACTTTGACTTCGGCCAATGTTTGTATAAACTGTTTGTTTCTGATTTTTTTTGAGGAAGCAAGATAGTCTCCTGCGCAGCCCACCGAGTGGGCTGCGCAGGAGACTAGAAGCAAGATCCAAAGTAACAGTAGGTTTCATTGGATGCCAAGGAGGATTATGCGGTTAGCGGGTCTCTTTGATCAAATCTCATTCAAGTATGGCGAATTCCACAGGAGGATCAATTCCAATTAACTCTAATTCCCGAAGGGGGAATATGTTTCTGATATCTGCTAAAAGAATCCATACCGGAGACATAATTATAAGCGGGATTTGAAAAAAAAGATCACCTATAGAATGAATGGAGTTGAGAGCTAATGAATCAGTTGTTAAAGATCATTCTACCGAAATGGTTTGTTTGATGACACATAAATTGAACATAACGTGACCGCCTTGTCTAAGATTAGGCGTGCCGCTGTATCTTGTACATTTGATTGCAAGGTACTGAACTGTGAATAATGTTTCTAACCAAGATAGATATCCCACGATTGGGCCACGAACATGAAGATCGCGTTCTGCCTAGGTGTTATACGAAGTATAATGCTTGAAAGCAGAATGATCGTGACCTTTTGTTGTGCGGGCAAAATGCAGCAGGGTTATATTTTTAGGTTAAAAGGAAGAGTTCATTGAAATTCGCTCTAAAACGTCGACAATTCCATTGTATGATAGAGGTTTTGTTTTTATTATCCATATTTAGACAGAGATGTAGGTGGTGGGATATGGGCGAAATGGTCCGAGTGGGTTTCCTTGGTGACTTTTATCTCGGGGACCTACTCTTAAACGAGTTCGGGCTCAATAGCCAGAGCGTTTGGTCGATGCATTCACCGACTGCCATCTCTTCAAACCTGTCGCGGGAAACAGGGCTATGAAGTGCTTTGGGTGTTTTGTTTGATAACCGTTTTCGTTTTTTCTTTTCTTTTTTCTCTCATTTAAAAACAAATAATTTTCTGACTCTTGACTGAAATTTCGTTGCATCGGTTTTTGGTTCAAATTGGTCGGAGTGCTCTATTGTAAGGGCCTGTACCAATGATGGAATTGTGCTGTCGAGACATGTCCATGAAGTCTGGCATTACACTGATTTTGTTGATAGTTTTTGCTTTAATGTTTTGGCGTAAATTATGTTGGCTTTGATGTATTCATGCCAGGCATGGATGATACAATGTCTCTGGCCTCTTTAAAACTTATTTGCTTTTTTCACTTTATTTTTTGAATAAGTTTTTCTTCATTCCAGTCAGTGCATTCTTTAGATGATTGTGACATGTATTTTGCACTGGCCGTTGATGAACTTGTCAGTTTCGCTGTTAAATGACTCGTTGCTGTTAAATGGCCCATCATGGTTATCACCGCATCGATGACATATTGTTTGGCCTGGACAAGCATCTTTACTATGGTCGAACTTTGGACGTTTGAATCATCTAAGTGGATTCCGGGTGAAGTAGCCAATTGTGATTACATTTGGTAGTTGTGGAGTATTGAATGTAAAAATAGAAGTATTTGTCTTGATTTGTCTTACGCCATTTAAAATCGCAATTCTTTTCACCCCAATGACTCCCTGAGATTCCATTTCATCTCCAATATCACGTTCTTCTATATCAGCTTTACCAAGAGTTCTTACGACAGCTCTGCTGTTATTGGAGGTCATCTGAATACTACTAGCATGCACCTCTATATCAGGTAATTTCTTAATTTTTAAAAGTGCCATCGACTGAATGTCAACGTTTGCTAATTCATGCCGTCGTTTTATTTTGTTCGGAGGTTTTGCCGTTGTGTTATAATGTTAAGATTCTTCAAATCATATCTCCCACCCTTACTCAGAGCCTAGCCTAGTGGGGTATTTCGCAGCCTAACGTGAGGTGATGACAAAACGGGAGTACACGAAGAGTATACAGTTAAAACTAAAAGTCCTTTCACGAACTGTGCGCTTATCTGGGTTTAACTGCGCGTAGGAATTGTGCGCAATTGCCATATCGAATGGCATCCAAAGCTCGGCATGTTCTCCTGGATACTCATAGCAAACACAGGCAATGTTTCTGCCAATGGACCTCCGGGTTACCCGGAGGTCCATTGGCTGAAACATTGCGTGTGCACAGGCCATATATACAGAATTTGATAGCCTTACTATGGTCATAATGCGTAGATTAACGCGCAGATCGACGTGCTATTTGTGCGCATTTCATGACAGGACTTCTAGTTTTAATTGTACTCGACCAAGGTATGCATATGCCAACCGCGTGCAGCCGCGCGATCATAGAGCAGCCGATACACTGGCCACATTATCCAACTACAAAAAATATTTGGTGCCCATCAGACAGAGAATTGAACGTGAATGGAAAAAGATGACGAATTATTCATAGAGAGTACAGTGATAAAAGAGAGCAGATTGATTAGTTTAGCGACCGCTATATGTCCCAATGTGTCGTTCATTTTGGAGGCTCCCAATGAATCAAATCGAGCCTGATCCGACCAACTGTCTACCGTGACTTGATGACCATATCCTCATTGAGGACTGCCCAACTGAGGCCGCTGTAATCATCAACCACCCACGCTCCCGTCCTGGTCTTCAGCACGCAGCTCACAGGAGAACAAGGCGAGTCACTCTCTTCCTTTCTCAACCAGGACTTAGGACCAGCTATGGCGGAGTTTTACGATTAATAACTTGTAATTACGAATCGAATGAATAACTTGTAATTACGAAATAACTAACTTGTAATTACGAACTGATAAACCGTAATTACGAATGAATAACTTGTCATTACAAAATAATAACTTGCAATTACGAATGAATAACTTGTAATTACGAAATAGCTAACTTGTAATTACAAATTAATAAACCGTAATTACGAATGAATAACCTGTCATTACAAAATAATAACTTGTTATTACGAATTAATAACTTGTAATAACGAATTAATAACTTGTAATTAGGAAATAGCTAACTTGTAATTACGAAATAATAACCTGTAATTACGATTTTACCAGGCCAATGAGAAGCCATAACAAGCGCTAGTTCGTAACTATAGAATGGACTGTCTATATGCCTATTGGTCTACTGGCAGCCCTTGGTACAACGTATTCACCTGATGCTCTTTACCATCATACGGTTGTTGTGAGTAACATGTTTTGTTAGATTATGTGGTGTTATGGACTCTGCTGGGTTGATTAACATGGTAGCATAGTATTGAATTCCTGTACCCATCTAGGTCCTTTAACCTTGGTAACATCCACTGGCTGTCTAAAAGTCAATAATGTACACCCTATGGGTGTTCCGCCATTTCCCATAAAAGACAAAGGGGTTGCCATTAGCGCAGTTGGAATGGTGGCAAAGCATTTATGGTTAGGCGATTGGATGTCATACACCCGCGATCGACTCCCGTTGGTGCCAACTGCCGAAAAGCGTTCATTTTCTGTTCAGTGGTTCGGACATAGCACAATGCCTGATGGAATTGGCATTATTCAGCCACTTATACATAGAAAAGACACTTTTTTCATGGGTCCAATTCAACAATTTTGTCAGATATTTGTGACTCCATTAACCTTTTACCTAACACGAAAAGCAGACGACACTTGCAAACAGAACTCTTGAATAACTATTGTTTTTTTCATTTTTTGTCTCAAAACATAGGTTATGACCCCCTCATTGGAACGAGCTCGTTTCAAAGAGGGTCATAAGCAATGTTTTTGAGACAAAAAGTGGAAAAAATAATGAAAATTAAATGGCGATTTTTGTGAATAGCGCTGGCCGGTTTTGGCCTTTACGTTGGGTAAAGGGTTAAGACTGGACATCTTCTTTCATACTTGTTCGAACATTTAGATATTTATTATCCCTGTACTGGGAACTTTCATACAAATCCAAAAACACAAATTTTAATAAGTTTTAATTCTTCATTTCTCATTTCTTATATAAATATCATTCTTTCATTATTATAGATCGAACATGACTCACTGCATGAAAATTTTATAAATTTAATTTCTTAATAACAGTTACTGTCTGTATATCTCGAAACACAAATCAAATTTTCAGCCATTTTTTTCACCTCACCGTCACTTTAATTATATTCAATAGTAATGAATGCCGAAACTATAAAGGGATTGGAATTTTAAATAGGTTTCAGCGTAAATCATGTGACTGACTTGGACAACACTATTGTGGCAGGTGTTATAGTGTTATAGTGACTATTGGTACCAAAATGCACTTACCCAATGAGAAATTAAAAGAAAACGGGGGCACGGTGGCGCTGTGTACTAAGGGGTATTGTTCGTGGGTAGTGCACTTGCCTGAAACCAATGCTAACCCTGAATGTGTGGAGTTGGTACGTTGGGGAGTGTGTCAGTTGCTCGCCGCTCGGTGGTACTCTCCGGCTTACTCCACCTGTAAAATGTCCAACACTAGCTGGCTGTTGAAAGTGTCGTTAAACTCAATAAATAAATAAATAAATAAATAAATAAATAAATAAATAAATAAATAAATAAATAAATAAAATCGTTCCGATGGGAATGTTATGGGAAGTTGAAATAAACTTATAGATACCAGCGTTGGAACACTTATAAATTTCTTTCACTTCCCAAAGATTTATATTGAGCATCTCTAACGAGTCGTGATTTCAAATGAAATTCCTTTAACGAGTTCACTAAAATCGATCTGAGCCGAGGTTTACCGATCCTGAGATTGATTTTAGTGATGGAGGTTCAGAAATTGCATGTCAAATCGTGACGAATTTGAGGTAGTTTTTATCACACAATGTGCAATTTAATCTTTCAGCTAAAGTAACGACAAAAAATAGCCAGCGCTGATCACAAAAATCGCCATGCAATTTTTTTCAATTTTTGCCGGATAAGCATAGCTTATGATACACAGGCACAAGCTTGTCGTTTTCGACTAAAAATGAAAATATTTAGTTATTCAGGAAATGTTTTTCTGCAACGGTCGTCTGCTATTTTTATTAGGTAGACAGTTAATGAAAAATAAGAGAAGATTAATTCAATTCAACTCCCCAAACCAACTCGATCACAATTTAACGTTACTACGTCGATGTTGACTTCAGGCGTCATTCTGAGATTATGTGAGATTCAAGATTTATTCAAGCAATTAACACCGACAGGAGAGAGGCAGATTGCGAAAAGAAAACAATAACAATGACAGGATGAAATATTCAAAAGAAAAAAGAAAAAGATGTTAAAAGTACACAAAAATAAACTATATATATCAACATAAAGAAAAATTATTTTATTTTTGTGAGTTCATCTTCCCTATGTTGAAAGAAACGTCCGATCATGTTACAGATGGGATTACATAGCTGGGGGATATTGTTTAGGAATATTATGTTAAATTTTTCTTTTATATCCATATATTGAAAGTTTTCAGTCTCCTTATTTAGATCTTTTAGGAGATTTTTTTCTCATTTTGTCATACGCGATACACTCTATAACAAAATGAAACTCGTTCTCAATTGCCCCCGAACCACAAACCTTACAACCTCTCTTTAACCGGAATAGGGGCTGTGAACGCCCCCCCCCCCTTCTCGATTAATAGACTGTGGTTACTGATTCGGAGTCCAGTGAAGACGTTTCTAGCTTCCCGAGAAGTTGCACGTATCAGGTATGGTTCCATAATGTAATCGTCAGGGAGTGGTGGCCGAGTGGATACGTGCCCTGATCTCTCAGGCCAGAGGTCCCGGGATCGATCCCCGGTCGGGGAAAGTTCTCGAGAAGTCCGAACACTCTCTATCAGTATCAATTGTGGTGTTGATACGGTCACAGCGTACAGTCCTATCGGGTGGGGACGAAAAATGGCTATCCTCTGTGCGGAGAGAGACACACTCTGTGCAGGCTAAAGATCCCTTCGTAGTATTCGAGACGAGCGAGGCCACGAAGTTGCCGCTACGAAGGTCATCCCACCTGCGCCATTGAGTCAAGGAGAGGCGTTAATATAAGTTGCATAACTTGTTTGCGAATTCTTGTAAAAAAATAAGATTAAATAAATAAGTCGTCTTTAAATGTTCTGTATGGCCGTAATTTGTTTTTGCTTCCGTTTCTTCCGTCATTGTAAATGCTTAGGAAGAAATTAGTTTCGTGTCTACTCCGAAATATGAATGATAGTTTCCGTAAAGGGCTATTTGATGGTAATTATGTGATAAATACACAAAACGTTACGATTCGTGAATGCGTTCATCAATACGGCACGAGTGCCAGCGCGGAAGAATAGAACGAGAGGCGCAGCCTCCGGTTATATCCTTCCGCGATGGCATGAGTGCCGTTTTGACGAATGCATTCATACATCGTGGTGTTCTGTGTTTATTGCAAGCCCTCTGACATAGAATTCATTAAATTAAAAAAAATCGGTCTTATTTGTAGAATTTGACAGTTTTGACGTCTGCTTGAAATAAAAACAAAACTCAAGTGTGATTGGCAAACACTTGTGACAAATTAATACGTAAACAGAAAAATATAAATGGAAATTGTGTTCAAATGGATTATTTATTCGTATTTCCAAGAAATTAGCTGCCGTTATCTGAGAGATATTAAATCCAAAGTCAGAACTTGAGTGTTATAAAATCACTCCCCATTTATAGAATAAGTTTAATTTCTTTAATTTTGATTGATTTGACCAAAATCATTATCTAATTGACATTCGATTTATCGCCTGTCACCGCAGCTTCCGAATTGATTTTGGTCATAATGCGTCGTTTCGATTTGCCGATTACGAAATGGGCGGTGTTTAATTTTGTTGACGTCGGGTGGAAAAATAGTCCATCAACGGAAATCCGTATGGAATACGTCTTCCGTATGGATTTGTAAATGTGGCGTGTAATAAAGTGTATTCTGGTACCTATAATGACTATCAAATATGCTGAACCCTAAAGTATCTGCTAGCCTACCTATAGAATTAACCCTTTACCCAACGCAACGGACAAAACCGGCCAGCTCTATTCCCCAAAATCGCCAATTAATTTTCATTATTGTATCAGAAACATAGGTTATGACCCCTCATTGGAACGAGCTCGCCAAGCTCGTTCCAATGAGGGGTCATAACCTATGTTTTTGAGACAAAAAATAAAAAAAATAGTTATTCAAGAATTTTTCTTTGCAAGTGTCGTCTGCTTTTCATGTTAGGTAAAGGCTAACAATGAAACTAAGCCCAAACCCTAGAGTATCGGGCTCGCCATTTTTGTTCGTTTATTGTGGTTTAACGACACTTTCAACAGCCGGGTTCATATCGCGTTGGACAGTTTTTACGGGTGGAGAAAATCGGAGTACATTACGCTAGCATCCTCGAGGGCGAGCAACTATCGGAATCACCAACTTACGTCCTTCGTCACTACGGTGCCAGTGGAGAGGTGGATTGTTGTGCTTGGACGCGATTTTAATTAATAGGTGATTAGCGAGTGAGTGGCATGATTAAAACAACGTTGTAGTACCTTTGCAGTTCAACTATCAATGGTAGTAATTCACAGCTTTTTTTTTATAAATTTCTCTCATAGGTTAATTCAAGTGGACGATCGATTTTACACAAAGTAAGTGAGACGAGGCAAAGCGAAGTGGCCATCAAGCCGCGAGTAGGCAAGCTGATGGTAAACGAAATCATGTTTATATCAAGCTGTCAGACCACCAGTCTAATTCTGTTCGAAATGCCACCCTGCTATGGGGTTGGTTTATCGAATTTGTTTGAAAGTTTGGACGCAGACGACCGTTGATGTATTCTGATTTGCCTTTACTAACTAAGATATAGAAGTATTCTCCCTGCCGCAGCTATTGATATTCCAATCAATAAGTATTTAATTCCCCTTGAAAACATCAAGATATAGACAGAACGGCATACGCGTTGGAACTGTCGTTTTTTACCGCACGAGATCGATTTGGGCGAAGGGATAATATTGAACGAGAAGCCGAAGGCTTCGGAGTTCAATATTATCCCTCCGACAAAATTCAACGAGTGCGGTAAAAATGACAGTTCGAACGAGTATGCTATTCTGAATTTATTGCACGCCTACAGTCTACAAAAAATATTAAAACACAAATTATTGCCCAAAATAACCCAAACGTAAAAAAAGAAATAGTTAAATAGTCCGCGCACGTGATCCGTATTGTTAAAGGACAACACAAAAAAAATATTGTCCGCTTCGGTTTTTGCAGAAAAAGCTTGCATTTTATGAAAATAAAAGCACAAGCGTGCAATAAATTATTTTGTGGAACTATCTTCATTTCTGCCTGTAATGTCATCAGAAAATTGATCAAGTCCTTTCTAGATTGAGCAACATTTCTTGTTTCGATTCACAATAAAATGAATTTTGATAAATTTCTTCAGATTCAATCGTCCGGAATATATCAACTTTAATATTCCAGATGAGTGAATCTGAACACAGGCGATGGCCTCTTAAGAGCAAGACTGGTTCCTGGCCACAACAGCGTCGAATATCTTCCAGAATTGGGAGCTTGAGTTTGTATATGGTTGGACGTTCCAGCTGGACTTTGCTTCTTGGGCCCCGCGAATCACAAATTTTGGGCTGAATCGAATCCGGAAGCAAGCAGAGAATTTCGAATCGAAACTCACGACTCTCCGAGTTGTAAATATTGCACCTTCTTACTGCCGTAAATATTACCAGACTCTGCTAACGTATTATTTTCAAAGTAGTAATTTCGGAAGAAGAACCTTCTTGAATTCTTCTTCTGTCATCAGGTCGCCAGTAAAGGAGATCTGATGATAGAAGAAAAGTTCAAGAGGAGAGATACTTGTGGTAGCATTTTGAGAACATCTCGAGGATTTGAAAATTTCCGAATCACCGCGAACTGTTGCGGAGCGAATCGAATCATCGGAGCGATTTCCAAGCGAATTGAATTTCGAAACTTCGCAGGGTCAGATTTGCTTTGAGATGGCAAATGTTACTGTCATGCACTGGTTTTGGTATGAAGGGTCAATGGTACTTTGATTGTTTTACTTGTGAAAAACGTTGACAGCTTTGAAAAAGGTGCAGTTCCGTAGTTGGTCATGCATGCACTAAATGTTTGTTTATGCTTCCTGTACCTTTGCTTTTAATATTTTAACTATCTGTCAACACATCTGTATTTAATTGTGACCGACTTTCACTGCACTGTAATCATCTTTTGTTTTAATTAATTTTATACATCGCAAGTTCACGAGGAGTTTTATTACATGAGGATTCGCTGACCATTGATTTATCGGGGACGTGACATCCGTCACAGTTCCCTATTCGACATCAATCATTATCAACCGATTTTATCAGTTGATGACGAATGTCGAACAATGAACTGGAAATAAGTAACGGTCGTCACGTCCCCTGATTTATCTATCAAGAAAGCCGACGAATTCATAATCGGCGAGAGGTTATAGAGTGGACGGTGGAGCATCCTGACGTAAATTCAACAGGCTACTTTTCTGAATCTATTTTATCAACATTCTGTCCGAGGATCTTAGGGGTCTCGGATGGAAGACGGGGTGTCCGCCTCCAAATTTCCAACTGCACCCCCACCCTTAGTTGGCAATATTCCGACTACCACTTCATAAGAATTTCCAACAAGTTCGAAATTCCATTACCATTAGCACCAACTCTCCCCGAGTCAAAATATTCCAACTACAGGTTTTCTGATGCAGAATTCCATTTGTACCCCCCCCCCCCCCCACCCCTCCCCCGTAGAATAAATTATGCAACTGACGCTCTCGGTAGTCACAAAGTCCAACTACAAACAATATTGAGAGCAATTTATACTACTTTTCACTCAATATTTGGAGGACTGGAGCCAATACTATAGAACTTTTATAATTGTATTTTCTAGCTATGACTTTAAATGATTTGACATAAGGTATCGCGGAACTAAATATTGAAATTAGAGTGAACCGCCTTAAAATGTTGCACTCGGAAATGACGCAATCTCTAAAAATAAACAGTCTTGGGAAAATCCATTGTTTCAATAAAAGTTTGAAACATTCTATTGACATCTTGCATTATTGTTGAATATTCCTGATAAAAAAGTGGGTGATTTGATGACTTTTGGACCTAAAAAATACAATTTACTTTTTGTGTGTTTTTGTAGGGAATTCCTTGAAAAATATGTGCCCGTGACCGGTACTTCCCTTTGTGTCAGTTTTTCTCTCTTATTTGTTGCATGACCCCCTGTTTTCAGATCAGAAAAAGTTGTCTGAAGGTCTATACTTGACAGAGATATTTGAATGCCAAAATTAAAGTGATGCGATCATATTTTGTTCCACCTGAACGTTATAATGGTCGCCTATGGGAAAATATTTAGTTCTGTGATACCATAAAGCATTAGTATTTTCAAAGATGTCATATCGTTCAAAATACTAATGATTCACTTTAGTCAGTTATAGTAAAAGGTTGGAAATACAATTCTACAAAATATAATTGTAAAAGTTATATAAGGAATGATCGTTTGTTTCTGTCTATTTCTTGAGTTATGAACCCTCCCAAAAACAAAGGCCATAGCCCATTTGCACTATGTTTGGCCTTTGTTTTTTGGGGTTCATAACTCAAGAAATAGACAGAAACAAACGATCATTCCTTATAATTAAACTTGAGGAGCAATAAATTTAAACACTCTCTCCTTTGCGGAATTGAAATAAAAACCAGGTCGCATCATGCTTCCTGGTGATAACTGAATAAAAAAAGCATAGTTTTCTGAAATTCTGTTTGAAATAACAATACATTTCACTGAAACATTTTCTTGTGTCATTAAAAATTTTATTGACCAATGAATTGCGCAAGGTAAAAGGAATGTCATAGGCCACGTCGACACAAAACTGAAATCTATCTCCATTTCCACTTGACGGGAGGCTCTGTCAGAGCAACATTGAGTTATAATTTAAATCTGATTTTGACCATTTCCTGAGAAATTAAAAACACAGTTTGTAAATGTGGCGTTCGATATAAACCCCAGATGACATGAAGTTGGTTGAACTTTGTCTTAGAAGGAGTTCATTCAGGCTATTTAGAAATTGGAAAGTTTTGTTGGCGTGAGTTTCGTTTGTGGATTATTATGACCGGCCATTGCTTGCGTTGGATTTGGGTAAAACGACGAACGCAGACGATCATCTTTTGCATATAAACAAATTGAACATGGAATAAAAAGCATAATAAGGATTTTATTGTTTATTAAATTTTATTTTGAAAGTCATTTTAATATGATGAGATAAGTATTAATTACTTTTCACGTTGAAACAACATGAGCGTACAGGGGTTTCTTTCCTTTTACACTGTGCAACGTAAATTGGAAGACAGACATTAACCGCGTGGTTAATGTAACAAGAGGAGAGATAAGTGCGGGAGCCGGGGTTCGACCGTCGACCTCTAGCACACAGAGCGATCGATTTACCAAGAGACTAAGAGATCCGGACCAACCAGGCTGTTTGGTAAATGACCTTTATACCTCGACCGCCACCCTACTCTCCCCTTCTTTTGAGATTCACCACATGTGAGTCTCACCCATGTTCCTCCCTCACAGCGGTCGAAACACCCACAGTGCCATCTACTGCTGAGGATCGGACGAGCCCCCCAAATGTAACAGGAGGACAGCGGTTGAAGACATGTGCACCATTAGGTTCGAACCGTCGACCTCTAGCACACAAAGCGACCGATTTACCACGGCTGGTTGGTAAATGGCCTTTATACCTCGACCGCTACAGTTAAGGGCGGGCCTAAATGCGTTTTTTTCGGTTCATTGTGTTATGAAAAGAAAAATAAAAAGAAAAGAAATACTTTAGCCAATCATTTTGCCTGAAAATGCATGAACAGAAAAAAGGTTTAATTATACAGTATTGGCTCCTGGACTCAAAAGTATGTCTAAGAAATATGATACTCATACTGAACTTCGATGAGAAAAAATACTCTTTCCATAGGAAATACTTGAAATCTTAAGCTGATGTGAGCAGGTCATCATTATCTGTATATCTTAACACAGGAAGTGCCGTGGCTCCTTAGTTACGGAACTGGAATTCAAACCAAAAGATTCACGGTTCGATCACCACCAGGGGTAACTGTGTTGTTTCCTTGGGCAAGCCATTTAATCCCAGGGGCAAAGGCTTACTGCACGTCGATGGTGCATGCACTTCTCTTCAACCAATGCTAACCATGCTTGTATGGAGCTGGTACGTTGGTGAGTCTGATTTTTACTCGCTGTTGCTCGGTGGCTCTCTCCGGGTAGTCCGGCTTCCTCCACCCGAAAAACTGTCTGACATGAGGTGACCCTGAAAGACGTTTTGACTTTTTAATTAAATGTTGGTGAAGAAAAATGCGTCCGGCTTGTTCGTATCTAGAACAATCATCGTTTAGGACCGCAACATCTATGTTTCGCTACTATTTACGCAGTTCCCTTATAAAAAAGTACCATGGTAAACCGTGATAAACACGAAATTCGGCTCTAATTAAATACCTATCAACAAGAGGCTCAAGGCATCAGATCGCGCACCTGACAAAGGTCCATCGACTCTTCACAAACTGATTTAAATATATTTTAAAAATAACCATTGACTTATCATTTTCTTTATTTTATTCCCTAATTGGGAGAGTGGTTCTATAGAACAAGCACTGTCAAACACCTCAGAGTTCCCACAAGGAAACGACATTCATTCCTGACTTATCTCGTCAAAAAAATCGACTTTTGATAAAGTTATCTCCCCTGAAATTATTAGACGGGCGAGGAATGTCAAATGAAGAAGCATGTAATTGTTGAGAAAATAGCAGTAGTAGTGTATGTACCCGATCGTACCTCATTACCCGGAGCTTTGCCAGAGCAACTAGTGTTAAATTCCCATAGGAACAGGAGCCGTTCGCCGGAGCAACTTTTTCCTTTGGAAAAAGTACGACTCCTTGCAGCTAGATCCGCCAAGCAGTGTACGTACTGCATATATAGTATGCTATGGTATGTATAGTGATATAGGTAAACACATGGCTATGGGTATATGTTATGGGGAAGTGGTGAAAAGATGATGGGAAAATTGTGTTTTCTTGAAAGTTTTTTTTTCCGCGAAACGGTTGACGTTGCTATTGACGTCGTGACGTCATGATACGCGCGCGACGTCATAGAGATGCTGACCACTGTTATTGTCCACTATACAATCTGACATAACGTTGTTCGGGTCAGGGTATGTCGGGCTTCTCGTATGGGGTGGGGTGATATGGTAGTAGTGGTATGTATCCATGTTGGTATACTATTAGCCCTTGGGTCTTCATATTATGGTATGTCTGCTATAGCTAGGTCAAGCAGTATTGTGGGCATGGGGGTCATGTATGTTCGGCCAGTGCGGTATTGCGAGATAGTCCTTGGTGGTTTAGATTGGCAGTACTCCAAAATTCCACTTGACCTGCTATAACGTACTACCTATACCAATCATAGAATAATACAAAGCAATCGGTTGGTTAATAACACCGAGGACTAACAGGGGACCTACAGCGGTATATACAATGCATCCTATACCCCACTTCTAAACAAACGATTATAGTACTGCCTGACCTAGCATTACGAACTACCAATACCAGCCGTAAGATAATACAAAGGATTCGGTAGGATAATAGTATTAAGGGGGTAACAGGCCAACAGACCATTCATCCTATACTGCCAATCTAAACCACCAAGGACTATCTCGCAATACCGCACTGGCCGACCATACATGACCCCCCATGCCCACAATACTGCTTGACCTAGCTATAGCAGACATACCATAATATGAAGACCCAAGGGCTAATAGTATACCAACATGGATATATACCACTACTACCATATCACCCCACCCCATACGAGAAGTCCGACACATACCCTGACCCGAACAACGTTTTATTATGCCAGCTAATGAAACTCGCCAATCACAGCCCCTGAATAGTGGGACGGTACTGAGCCGTATTGGGTCACCTGCAGCCCGAGGAGACCTAATACGAAACTCGTATTAGGTCAGTACCGCCATTTTGTTTCGACGTGAAAATTCCTCACCTCGCGGTGCTTTTATATCCATATTGAAGAAATTGCAGTACAATCAAACGTCCCTCCGTGTCTATATGTCTCATTTTATCTCGTTTTATAATAAATTTATTGTGAAATTTATTTTCTAAATGTAAATTTAATTATTTGAAGTGAGAAATACTACTGTATTCGATCTACCGATAACGGATAAGTCGGTCTGGCCCAAACTTGACATAGGGTCTAAGCTTATTGAGGCTAACACACAACAGTTTGGGTACGGTGTTCGCCTCGATATTTTAAAAGCTTTAGAAAAAATATATAACCCATAAATGCGTTGTTAGAAAGTTGAAAAATATATATAGTGTGAATAAATAAACTGAGAAAAAAATTGTCTTATCCCGGGAATAGATTAATTTCATTTTTTCTCGTTGAGGTCATTCTGTAGTCTCTGTTGTGGTAAATGCCTAAAATGGATAACGTCGCTTCGAAAATGGATAAAATATAAATAGCGACAGCTCTATAATGAAATTGTAAGAAATGAATCACAGCTATGAAGGAAAAGATGCGAGATACATTTATTTTGTTCGAATTCTATAAAATCGGACGTTTCGGACATTTTCTGCACACTCAAGACAAAGTGACAGTACGAAGAAAAGCGTCTATCGCTGTTGTGTGTGTTGTCCAGTGTTGTCAAGGAAATTATACACAAACAGGGAGACAACTGTGCACGTTTGTTACAACTTACATAGCGTTTTGCACTAGTTTTGAAAATGTGCCGGCGTTCAAATTTGATTGTTATTTTGTTTTCGCTGGCATAATAAATACGTTACAGGACGTTCAGGTGGCGGATACGATATCATATGAGGCTCGGCAAAAACAATATTGGACTCGGCGTACTGCCTCGTCCAATATTCTTTTCACCTCGCCTCATATGATACCGTATCCGCCACCTGAACGTCCTGTAACTTATAATGTCAGATTGTATAGTGGACAATAACAGTGGTCAGCATCTGTATGACGTCGCGCGCGTATCATGACGTCACGACGTCAATAGCAACGTCAACCGTTTCGCGGAAAAAAACTTTCAAGAAAACCCAATTTTCCCATCATCTTTCCACCACTTACCCATAACATATACCCATAACCATGTGTTTACCTATATCACAAAAAATACTATAGCATACTATATATGCAGTACGTACACTGCTTGGCTGATCTAGCTGCAAGGAGCCGTACTTTTCCAAAGGAAAAAGTTGCTCCGGCGAACGGCTCCGGTTGCTATGGGAATTTAACACTAGTTGCTCCGGCAAAGCTCCGGGTAATGAGAGACGATCGGGTACATACACTACTACTAATAGCTATGAGATTAGTAGAAAATAAAGGGAAGTTTCTTTTTGTTACTTGTAATATAAACAAGCTGCTGTTTTCGTTTATTAAAAAGATACAAAAAGAAACTTGGCTTTTTATGGCAAGCTAATTAAAAGCAATTAATTAACTGTGCACTTTGGCTATTTGTTTAGCGAATGGGTTTTCTGTGGTCGTAGCCACAAACAACCGTGTACACCCGAATGACTGAGGTAGTGGCCGCATTGTGGCATGTTGTGTGTGTGTGTGTGTGTGAGGGGGGGGGGGGTGTCCTTCTTCCACGATTTGTGGATACTTTTGAAAATGGTCACATCGTGCATGCTGGGAGGTGGGGGGGGGGACGAAAGGTCCACGATTCGACCCCCTCGCTCGCCATGGGCAATTGCGGTGTGTCCTTGGGCAAGGCACTTAATCCCGTTTGGCCACGTGGGTGTACGGTGACACTGTGTGCTAAGGCATACTGCACGTCGAAGGTGCACTTGCCTTCAACCAATATTAACCCCGCTTAAACAGTATTTAAAATTTTTCATTCAAGAATCAGATAAATGTTTTCCAAGAAATCAGAAATAAGTTTTATGCACAGCACTCAACGTGTTCTACAAGGAATTCAGAAATGGATATTTTGGCTCCGCCCACTTTATCCAAGTGATCAAATGCATGTATGTATCTTGGGAATACATCAGGGGGCATAAAATGCGATTTCCAACAATTCTGAAAAATGCACTCAAAGACCTCTTGGTGACCTCAGTGACCTTGACCCATATTATGAACTTCCATTGAGTTTCGACTCATTTGGTGGTGGTTCTAGGTCCATAGGTCATACCATGCTTCAGGTATGAGTGTGATCCACTTTCAAAATGTACTCCGCTCACTTTTTAAGTGTAAAAGTACATATATAAGCTTCTGGAATCCATTTTTGGGGCGGGGGTGGGGGTGGGGGCGGTTGCGGTGTCATAATATGCGATCTCCAGCAATGTTGAAAATGTCCTCAATGACCCCTGGGTAATATCAGTGATCCTGATCCTCATTTAACCTCCAACGAGTTTCGACTCATTTTGTGTTTGCTCCAGGGCCATGGGTCATGCCATGCTTGAGATATGAACGTCACCCACTTTCAAATTGTTTGGCCACACCCATTTTTGAACTTCGGGAATGCATTAGAGTGTCATAAAATGCGATTTCCAGCAATTATGAAATATGCACCGAATGACCCCAAGGGTGATCTCAGTGACCTTGACCCGCACGTAGAATTCCCTCTGAGGTTTGATTCATCTGGCGTTGGTACCAGGTCCATACATAGGTCATACACTGCTTGAGATATGAGCGTGACCTACTTTCAAAATGCCCCCCCCCCCCCCCCCCCCCACACACACACACACGCACTCACTTTCTGAGTGTGAAAACACATGTATGGTTTTCGGGAATGCATTTGGTGGCCACAAAATGGAAAATCCAGCAATTTTGAACTATGCACCCAATGACCCCTGGATGACCTCAGTGACCTTGACCCATAGTTTGAATCTCCATTGATTTTTGATTCATTTGGTGTTTATCCCAGGTCCATAGGTTATGCCATACTTGAGATACGTGCGAGACCCAATTTCAAAATGTTTGACCCACCCACTTTCTTGGGTTCAGGAGAATGCATTAGGGTGTCATAAAATGTGATTTCCAGCAATTCTGAAACCTTCTCTCAATGGCCCCTGGGTGACCTCAGAGACCTTGTCCCATATTTTGAACCTCCATCGAGTTTTTACACATTTGGTATTGGTTCCATGTCCGTAGGTCATACCATGAAGAACAACAAGAAGAAAAAAAAAAAAAAAAAAATGAAACCATAAAGAACAACAGCCTGTGTGTTTAACACAGGCTAATAATACTACATAAATCAACCTGCTGATTTGAAAGTTTTAGGGTCTAGTTAAAAGAGTAAAAATAATTCTAAAATTTATTAAAAAAAGGTTTGATTTCCTTGAGAAACGACATAATTTTATGGGAATTTGTGTTGTAAAATACATTGCAGTATGCAGCAGTAAAGTACTACCGCCTGTCAATATTAAAATCTATACAGTCTAAAAGAATGTACACCATTGTGAACGCTTGCTGGCAATAAACACATTCTGGTCGCATATTACCTTCTAACAAAAAGGAATGTGCAACTCTCTTGTGACCAATATGATGTGTTAAAATAACAGCGTCTTTTCTACAATGGATACTAGACGAGTAATTATTACCACTAATATTAGGTTGTTAGCGATGGAGCTTGCTATTTGTTGCCCCAACCCAATCCGCTTTGGATGTCATACGGATTTGATGTACTTATCGATATGTGGTTTAATATAACTGAAAGGAGTTCTTTAAACCAGCGCGAGGCTTGTTTAAGGCCTGTTTTGCTCCACTTTCTGTTCCGGTGTTACTGCATATACCTTTTTGTCCAGTGAACCAGCAAATCATGATATCATATTAATGAGACATGATCTCAGTCAGGGTCTATTATAAGTGAGAAGTGGGTTCTTCAACTTGGGGTTGAATGAAAAAAGTTTAAAAGCTTTAAGTTCAAACGTGAAGAAAGGACTTTTTTATCTCGTATTCTATAGAGCTGAAACGGTTAACCGATTAATCGATTAATCAATGATCAACATCTTGATCGATCCAAAATGTAATTGATCGATTAAACGTTACTTTTGAACTACTGTATTATATGGGTTAACAAAGGAACAAACTTGTTCCAAAACAGGCAAACATTGTCACACTGACTCACATCAATTATATGAGACAGAGTAAAACATGCAAGTTACTTGCTGACATACTTGTTTTCTTGCATGATCATCATACTGTATCAGTGGCTGGAAATGGTCATTCTAAACCCTTTACCCTTTGTTTGTAGCAGACGATACTTACAAAATAAATTAAGGAATTACTAAAAATTTCCAATTTTTGTCTCAAAAACATAGCTTATGACCCCTCATTGGAACGAGCTCATTCCAATGAGGGATCATAAGCTATGTTTTGGGGACAAAAATTGAAAATACAATAAATTTGAATAGAGATTTTTGTATACAGGCCTAGTCGGTTTTGTTTGTTACATTGGGTAAAGGGTTCAATCTGTAAATCATCAACGGTATGGCAGTTATTCAGATATCTATTTGGACCAGTGAATAATCGGTTAACCAAAGTTAATTCACGTGATTACTCGTGATTAAACCCCTTAACTGTTTCAGCTCTAGTATGCTGATTGAGACGATTTGATCATGAAACTTTGTCACCATGTTTGGATTCATCTGTATAGATCATTCTATATGAACGATACTTAAATTTTGTTTCGGCATATATTTTGTTTGAACTGAAGAGTGTCTGTGTCAGATTTTTGGGTTTTTTTTTTGGAAGATCCAAAATAACAGTGGGTTTCCTCAGATGCCAAGGGGGTGATATCAGACCTGAAAATAAGCAATCTGACATTTGTAGAATGAGGTCCCCAGAGGATGAATTTGATGTTGCTATCCCATACAGTTGGCCAATTTATCCTCTGGGTCCCTCTTTTTGTTTAGTTTTGAGACCCTGATTCAGACTGAGGTTCACAGAGGGTAAATTTAGTGATGCTACCCTGCTGTCCCTCTGGGGACCTCATTTTGTAGATGCCAGTCTGCTTTTTTCTGGCTAGGGTGATATGCGGCTCACGGCTCTCTTTTATCGAATTTGCTTCAAGTGTGCTGAATTTCACGTACGATTTAATTCGGATTCCCATTGGAGGAATATATTTCTGATTTCTGTTAAAAAAATAACATTTTGAGGATCAAAGACCTAATTATTAGCAGTTTTTGGTGGATTTAGCGAACAGTTTAGAAACGTACTGGGGTAACAATTTAAATCTGCGCCTCCCATGAGAAGGCTCCGCTGCTTCAACAAGCATTGCCCTTTTAAATCTATCCTTTAGTTGTTTTATCAGAAGTGAAATTCAATTTTTTCTCAAACAATAAACCCAGGAATTTCACTTCTTTAACAAGTTTTATAGTATGCCCATCTATTTTCAACATCGAGAGGATGTTTTCGGAGCTAATAAAATATGAACAATTTGTTATCGACTTCGAAAACTTGAAACCGTTTTTTCTGCAGCACTTTTCTGAATTCTGCTTTAACACATCTGAAGTTTGCGCTCGATGGCACTCGTGTTTTTTACTACTACAACAAATTAAAAAATCATCGACACGCAATGAAGAATCTTCCATATTCTCAATTGCATCAATGATGCCATTGATATTAACAGGAAATGTGGTAATGAATAGAATACTACCCAGAGGGGGCCCCGATTCTTGCTCGTCTGGATCAGGTAATGCACAAAACTGAACCCGAAATTGATGGTCTTTTAAAAGATTTTCAATAAAAAAGGGCATACACCCTCTCAATCCCAAGTTGAAAAGATTTTTTAAAATCCCATCCTTCCACGTTTTATCATATGCCTTTTTTTCCACGTCAAAGAAGATGGCGACCACATGTCCTTTCCTAGCAACGTCATTTCTAAAAACGTTTCACGTCTAACCAAATGATCCACAGTTCTTCTCTAGCTTCTGAAACCGCACCGAAAATTCACAAGTGGATTGTTCGATTCCAGAAACAAGACGAGTCGATCACCCTTTCCATTGTTTTACGCAGACAACTTGTTAATGCAATAGGTCTGTAATTACTTGGATTGCTATAATCTTTATCAGGTTTTGGATGGGAATTATTGTCGCTTTTCGCCAGAAAGGCGGAAACTGGCCTGTAACCCATATATCTTTGAAAATTGATAGTAACAGTTCAAATGAAGTTTGAGACGGATGTTGTAAAAGTTGATAGTGCATTTCATCGGGTTCAGTGGCAGTACCTTTTGCATTATTGAGAAAGGTTCTAATCCTCTAAATTGTCACAGATAAATTTGATATTTTGTTTTTCGTGTCGTTTTTTAAGTTTTACTGAATTCTGAATTACACTTTTCAGAGGAGGAATGCTTTGAAAATGTTGAAGCCACTTTGTTCGATATTTCTTTTTTTTCGATGTAATTACACTCTAAAATTAGTTGGGTTATAAATCAACACAACCAACTGGGTTGAGTGAATATGAACCCAGTTGGGTTCATATTGACTCAAACCAACTTATTTGGGTTAATTTTAACCCCACTCGGCCGTACTCGTTCCTGCGCTAGTGTGTACACGAAAGAGGAGATGGTCTGGTGAAATTAGGAGAAATCGAAAGTGCGACCGCAAGGACCTAATAATTTTGTTCTCACCAACGGACACGAAGAACAATCCTCGTTGTCTCTCGTCGATAGTTACTCCGGGCAGGATTGAAACAAACTCTGGCTGGTCCTCCAACACATTGGCCCAATGCAACTTTTACATAACATAAAGCCCTTAAATGCCCTTCCATGTTTTATTTGTCTCAAAAAGGGTACAAAAAGAATTGGAGAGCAAGTGCTTGCCACTTAGGGAACTCTCCTCTGCTGTAACATGTTTTTTAACAAATATATATATCACATGACAGCAGTCCTGTAATTTAAAGAAACATAATACAAAAAAACTAGAATTGGGTAGTTATTTTTACAGAAAGAAGGAAGGAAAGGAAAGGAAAGGAGGGGGCCGGTGCTGTCAATTTCATGCTAATTTTGGCAATAATAATAATAATAATAATAATAATAATAATAATAATAATAATAATAATAGTGATCGTGACTCGTGACGAAGGAAATAATTAACAGTTACGAGTAAAGTTTCAGAGGATACACGTCGTACCGTAAACTATGAATTTGTCCTTCGCCACAATGCCCACATCAATATCAGTCGCCAAGAAAACCAAATTTGGGGTCCATACTACGCGTCACGGGAGCAAATGAGCATGTTGCTCATCCTGTAGCTGCTCCAGAATACTTAACATCAATCAAATCTCCGAGTTGCATGGATATATTTTTGAACAACCTTACATACAAATGTATTCGCGTGGTTTGGGAGCTGCACGTCACCATATAAAAGAATATCAACTGAATTTATATTGAAATTCGCCATTTCACACATTAATTGAAGTCTAGGAATACAAAACTGTTGACATTCGAATAAATAATGTTCCGCTTCTTCCACAACCTCGCCACACTGGCAAAATGGCGAACTTGCAATGTGATTTAGAAACTTGTCACTGTTTAGGTTTCTGCAGCCGCATCTGATTTTGCTATGAAGTATATTTAATTTCCTCTTGCCATCACTAAAATATGGTGGTGGTTTAACAACTTAATCAGATATCAGTTTTTTGAAAGGGGTGATTGACGGTAATTTTCTTATTGCTTCTAGTAATTTATTCCACGAGTCTACACAAGATGGGTAAAAGGAACGCTTGAGCAACTCGGCCCGTGCCTTATACATTACAAAGTCGAAAGAATTTCGTAAACTATAATGAGAAATGTTCTCGAACCTGGGAGGCAGCAACGCGGCCAGAAATTCCTGTGAAGAATGATTAACAAGTTTGTAAAGATACACATTTTTGTATATGTCTTCTTTCTCCGAGCGTCTGTCATCCAAGTTATAGTAACACCCGTTCGTGTGAGGTGGATCTAGTCAGTCCTGTTATAATGCGGGCCTCGTCGTAATGAATATCATCCAACTGTTTCATTAGATGCTGTGCAGCTCTGCATCAGACAGGGCTTGTACATTCTAATATAGGAAGTATATAAGCCAAGTAGATTTTTTCCAGCGTTTTACGACCAAACAAAATTTTTAGTTTTCTTAATTGCGAAATTCTAGAACTAGCTCTTTTACAGATTTGTTCAATGTGATTATTCTATGATAAATTGGATTGGATACTTAAACCAAGATGTTAGCGTGTGTGAACAAACGAGAGAGATTCACGCGCAAAATGTAAATCTGGATATGTTATATCTCTTTGAAGTGTAAACAAGGTTGTTTGTGTTTTCTGTGCATTAAAGCTTACAAGCCATGTGTCGACCCACTGAATACCCTTCACTATGTCAAGATTAATGTTAGTCTCAAGATCTTGAATTTTCTGATGGCTGTTCGTAAAACACGTGTCGTCTGCAAACAACCTAGTAAATGACTCAATCGTATCAGCTATATCATTTATATAGACTAAGAATAAAAGGGGGCCTAACACCGTGCCTTGTGGCACACCATACTCTACATTCACATACTCTGAAAAGCTACCATTTACTTGGACTCGTTGTTTCCGGTTGCTTAAATAACTATAGAACCAAGACAAGAGAGGACCACGCCGTATTGTTTTAGTTTGAATAATATTCCATGGTACCACATTCTACCAAATGCTTTTGATATATCACAAAATACTCCACATGTTATAAGATTTTTATCAACTGCATTGCAAAGACTGTGATATATTTCTATAAGCTGAAAAACTGTACTGTTCTTCGGTAAGAATCCGAACTGGAATTTATAAAACAAGTTATTATCGGAGAAAAACGTATGCAGTTCTTTGAATACTATTCTTCCATACCGTTCTGGTAGATGGGGTATTATTTGCTCAGTTATGAGAGATATAGGAGAATGTTGCATTATGGTCAGACAGACCTGCCATATATAATGTTCCTGGGTTTTTAACACATATTCAGTCGCTAACAATTATTGGGCCGATCAAAGTTTCACTGGTACGAGTTATTATTCTTGCTGCCTCAGTGATAGTATTGGTCAGACTGAATTTTGTAATAATTTGTTATAGAGGGCCAGATGTCTGGAATAAGTCACAATTGAGGTCACCGGCAATATTAACGGACGAATTTCTGGTCAGAGCTAATTCTATCTTTTCATCTTTTCCAGTAATCGGTTATGCATTCTCTAATAGATCTGTACACATAGCAAAAATTGTGATTTTGAACCAATTTCAAACCACAATATGTCATCATCAAAACAAAGGTCGGGTATCGGTTTACAATAAACATTTTCAGAAACGTACACAGCTATTCCCCCACCATATTGATTTCTATCTTGCCTAAAAGGCCCAGAAAAGCTTGGGATGCGCAAGTTATTGTCATTGTACGATTGCTCCAAGTGTGTTTCGGTGAAACATAATACATCATACTCTTCAACCTCAAATAATTCTTGTATTTTGTTTCGAATGCTTATAATATTGCTGTTCGAAATGGAAATATTTGAAGTTTCGGTTTGAGAGTTTATTTTAGAAGGGCCTGGGTTGAGTTGAACATCTCCCCCAAGTATTATTAATAATGTTATAAAAACAAATCGACTACCAGTGGACTAAATACGGCTACAGTTACTCAGAAAATAGTCTCAGCGTGGAAGTGTATGTTACTTTGAACTACTAATTTTGCTTTAGAGCACAAGACATTGTAGAAAATGCCCACCGAGAAGCGGTAGCTCGTTATATCAGTCGCCATGACTTATGGTCAGAAAATAAAAAAATCTTTATTTTTCTCAGTGAGCATCTCCACGATCTGATGTCTAAGTTTTACTATATTTCCTGGTGAAGTTATTTTCAGTTGGTAATTTAGAATTTTTTCAGATGTGTGGGAATGGACATAACAGACAGACAAATGTACAGAAGGGTTTGCAACTGCATGCAGACCTGAAATAACAGTTAGAAACTCCATAAACAGCAAGAGAGTGTAACTCGATGGAGTGATATCTATACTTGCTAATTATTATAGCTTACGAAAAATTAGTTATTAATTTGTCGATTCATACATTAATTCCCTTGCTCAGATTCACATATTTCTCCTACTCACAATATGTTGTTTGAATCAATGAATGAATCCACAAATATAGGTTAATGTATTCGCATAATGTGTGTGAATTGATACTGGAGTTACGATTAAGTGAGTCAATACTGAATATATGAGAAATTGAAAAATCTGAATGCACAGAGTACAGACAGAATGTAGAGAAAAAATGAATGCAAAGTATGAATGACTACAAAATTATAACTGATTCAACAAGCGAATGAATACGAAAATATGCGTGATTGAGTACTCAAACTGTATCTCATTGAATGAACATCCATCACAATTTCTACTCATACTTTGTTCAACCACATCATATCCGGGAAAACAATGGGCCTCAGATATAATATTCAATGGCGGGTAGTATAACACTAGATGAGATTCAGACAAGCGACGAGTATAATTTTTTCAGAAAATTCAATGATAAAATCCAGAACCTCTCCGAGGAAGATGAAAATGAATCACAGCTTGCCGACCACCACAACACTTGTAAATACTATATACCCGCGGAATTTCGACAAAACATATCTGGCATCAAGACGTCTCTAAGCATATTTAACCTTAAGTGCAGAAGTCTTAACGCCCACTGGGATGCCTTGAATAACTTACTATACACTTTGCAAACTGACGCCAATCCGTTTGACATCATCGGATTGACAGAGATATTCAAATGTCCCGAAAACATATCTTATAATCTAGCGGGTTACCAAAACATCTTAACTAATGTGCGAACTGATGATGGCAGGGGAGGTGTTGGCTTATTTATAAAGGAAGGTATAAATTATAAATTACGACCCGACTTGACCGTTTTTATACCCCACGTATGTGAAACATTATTCGTGGAGATCATAGGTAGAAAGATTCCACCGACTATAATCGGTGTAATATACCGGCCAAATTCTCAGCCTAGGGCTGACCTAAACCTTTTCCTAACTCAAGTCAACTCAATATCTGGCCTAATTAACTCAGAAAATAAAACATGCGTCTTACTTGGTGACTTCAATATTGATTTACTCAAGATCTCTGAACATAAACAAACAGACGATTTCATCGATAATATGTTTTGCCTGGGATTTCTGCCCACCGTGACAAAGCCGACCAGAGTGACAAAACACTCAGCAACCCTGATAGACAACATTTTTGTTAACAAGGTCAGAAGCTCCATATCTGGAATTGTTATTACAGACCTCGCTGATCACTTTGGAACGTTCTACTTAGAAACAAGTTTAATAACAAATATTGACAGAGAAACAATAAACTCAAGAAATATATCCCAGGAAAATATTAACACTTTCTATAGGAAGCTTTTAGAACTTGACTTCAATAATGTATTAAACACTCACTGTCCCGACGAAGCATATAACATCTTCATAAATATATTCCTACAGGCCTTCAATGAGAGTTTCCCCTTAAAAGAAAGACAGCAAAAAATCGATATGTCAAAAAACAACCTTGGATGACCAATGGCTTAATAACCTCCTCAGTAAACAAACTTAAACTCTACCAAAAACAACTGAAAAGCCCTACCGATGAAAATAAAGGTGCTTATAAACAGTTTTGCCAAGTCTTCAACAAAACAAAACGGAAAAGTAAAGCCTCTTATTATAACTCTATACTCAAAGAAAATCAATATAACCTAAAGAAAACATGGCAAATATTAAATGAAGCAATCCAAAAACCCCATTCAAAAATTAAATTATCAGCAAGTTTCAAAGTTAATGATACAGAAATCTCCAATGGAATTGAGATCGTGCGAGAATTTAATAACATTTTCACTAGTGTGGGAGAATCTACGTCCGCACAGATAGCGGCTTCGAATAAACATTTCTCGAGTTACCTTCAAGGGAGCGGTCACCCGAGCAGCTTCTTCATTGAGCCCACAACCCCTGACGAAGTTGTCAACATAACTAAGAAAATGAAAACTAAAACAAGCAAAGATTGTAACGAATTGACCTCCAGACTCATCAAGGAAATTATTAATTCTATATCGACCCCCCCCATCACATATAATAAACCTATCTTTCGAAACTGGCATAGTGCCCGAGAAGATGAAATTACCTAAAGTAATTCCAGTATTTAAATCAGGTGACGCGAGTGTTCTCAATAATTATCGACCAATTAGCATACTCCCTATTTTCTCCAAACTCTTAGAAAAGATAATGCAGGTTCGCCTGGGCACATTCCTAATGAATAATAACATCCTTTACCAACACCAATACGGATTTAGAAAAGGACATTCAACTGTGCACCCGATACTACACCTACTGGACCATATAGGAACTCAAAATAACAAACCCACCAAAGATAGTACAATCTCTGTCTTTTTAGACCTGTCAAAAGCCTTCGACACAATAAACCATGATATTCTCCTCAAAAAGTTAGAGTTTTATGGTTTCAGGGGTGTTGTAAACAAATGGTTTCAGAGTTATCTCAGTGATAGAAAGCAATATGTTGAGTATCTGAACAAAAATCATCACACACCACAATAACCTAAGGAATTCCACAGGGTTCAATTTTAGGGCCTGTTTTATTTTTAATTTACATTAATGACATATCAAATAGTACTAACTTGAATCTCCTTTCGTTCGCTGATGACACAACGGGCTATACATCCCATCATAATCAAGAAATCTTATATCAGTCTGTCAACACTGAACTGGAAAAATGAAATATGTGGTGCAGAGCCAATAACCTACTCCTAAACGCAAAAAAATCGAAATATGTCATAATCAGCTCGTCACATATCAAACTTAAAAATAATAATAATATAATTAGCATCGATAATAATCCCATAATCAGGGTGGGTATTAAAGAAACAGAATCGTCTGTCAAATTTTTAGGAGTTCATCTCGACGATAAGTTGAGTTACTCCACCCACATTTCAATGTTGTGCACAAAAGTAGCAAGAGCAGTTTGGGCAATAAATAGAGTAAAAAAAATCCTACCACATAGAGCGTTAGTCACCCTGTATTATGCGTTAATTCATAGTCACTTCCTGTTTGGTATCCAAATATGGGGGCACTCCAAACATATGAACAAACTCTATCTCTTACAAAAAAGAGCAATCCGAATAATAAACAACAAAGCTTATAACTGTCACACAGATCCCCTATTTCTAAAAGATAAAATACTTAAAATTCAAGACCTTTATACACTACATGCATTGTTACTGGTACGTGACTGGCATAACAATGCATTGCCTACCACCTTTAATAATTACTTCACCTCTATTACAAACCAAGATGGAGTTGTGACTAGGCAATCAGGATTATTAAAAACAAACACGCCTAGAACCAAATTTGTTGAATGGCTACCAGCGAACCACTTTCCGGCATTATGGAACAAATTAGACAATGAAATACGGAATATACACGATAGAAATGTTTTTAAACTGACCTTAACCAACTTACTAGCAGGCTCCTATCTCACTTCTGTCTCCTGTTCAAATCCTTATTGCCAAGATTGTAACGTTTGATTAAATACTCGCTTGACTCTGAATCTCATCACTTTGTCGACCAATAACATTGTCGACCAAAAACTTTCTCGGTCAATAGCTTATTTCTCCATCGCTTGAAGGCAGTTTCTCGTGAAGTGTGGACATTGCGCGCGATATGGTGATGTAACAGTTAGCGTTTTTCAGTCACTCTCTGAATACTTCAATTGAGTCAAGAAAACTTAGCAGTGAGACATTGGCTCACCCGACACATCTTCCGTATCTTCCGAAAAAAATTTTTCGGAAGATACACGATGATGGGACAGATCTGTGTCTGATGATTTGGTGTCTCGCTCGCCATGCCAGTTTCTGTATTGTCGTTCAGTATTTTTGTCACCCTGCTGCGCCTCCCGCCGAATTCTGGTTGTCTCCTGTGAGATGAGGCCTTCTGACTCTTTTTCCCCTTAAATTAACTAAACAGAAAGCGATGGATACTCAGAACATTGTAAATTTATTTGGCCATTTCCACATTTCATAGAACAAGTAGTAATATTTACTAAAAGAGACAAATTATTTGTTTGTGATCTGCAGATCTCCAAGAGATAAATCCGACTTGTATTAAGGAGATGGCAGGCAGACAGCCAATCTGGCTATGCCCTTTCCTTGTAATTTTTGTACCACCTAATCAATACATATTGTTTATAATTTGTATCACTATTTGTAACTCGCATATGCTTTCAAATTTACTGTATGCTATTAAGGTACATTTATTACTAAATAAATATTGAATACTGAATACTGAATAGCTTATGAATCAATGAGTGGATATATACATAAAATATGAGTCAGATAATGAATGAATACATCGTATGAATAAAGGATTAATGATGCGCACACAAACACGACTGATTCAGCTAATGAATGGACGCACAAGATATAAGTAACTGAATCTACAGTTTGAAGTGTGAATAAATGATTGAATGATTAATAATAAATAAATTATGTACTTTTGAGTGCAAACGAAAACTTGATTAAATACACAATGAATGAATGAATGAATGAATGAATGAATGAATGAATGAATACTATACAAGGTATGAATTAATGAATGGATACATTCATAAAATATAAGCCAGAGAATGAATGAAGCCATTAGATACGTGTGGTATTTGAACATATTAGATAATACATAAATTATGGATACCTGAATAAACAAAATATGAGTGAATGGATGAATACACATAACATTAATGACAAAATGCACAGTGTGAATAATTGACAAGATAGGAGTTCGTTATTACTAAATCAGGACTGATTGAGTTTATGAAGGATGATTTAATGGATGAAAGTGTGCATCCATGAGGTATAAGTGAGATAATGAGTGAAACCTTTAAATGCATGAGACAATTGAACATATTAGATAGTATATAAATAATGAAAAGATGAAATACATAAAATATGAGTGAGCGGATGAATATTCAAAATTTGAATGGGCGAATACACAAAAAAATTATGGTAGACAATAAACACACAATGTAAATAATTGAGCTAGTGAATGAGTACAGACTAGTTTATATGTAATACATGTGATATAAAAAAATGAATGACTAATTGAATGAATGCATTGAAGTGAGTGAGTGTTTGAATAAATAAGTGACAAGACACAATATAGACACTATACAGACACATTAAAACTATTAGATAATACATAAATTATAAAAAGCTGAATACATGAAATATGAGTGACTGGATGAATACATAAAACATGAATGAAGGAATACACAATAAACATGATAGGCAACAAACACACTATATGAGTGAATGAATATGAGTATAGACTAGTTTTTTACGTGAATATGAGTGATACAGAATATATGAATTATTGATTTAGTGAATGCATTGAAGAATCAACATGATTGAACGACTGAATGAATTAAATAATCAGACAAAACACACAGTATATATTTGCTTGAGTCTACAGGATGTAGATGGGTGGATATATAAACTATGAGTGTCATACAGACATGGTACATACAATATTATTCAAATATATGTATTATTGAATGAAGGAATACACAATATATATTAATGGCAACAAACACACAATGTAAGTGACTGAGGGAATGAATAAATATAGAATAGCTTTTTACGTGAATATGAGTGATATAGAAAATATGACTGACTTATTGAGTGAATGCATTGAAGCATTAATATGGGTGATTGAACGAATGAATGAATGAATGAGTAATTAGACACAACACACACATTTTTGTGAGTGAGTCCAGAGAATATAGATGGATGAATATGTAAATATATGAGAGTCACACAGACATGAGTACATATAATATGATTCAAACATATGAATTATTACACATCTGTAATCCAATGGAATACTTGTATGAAAAGATAAGTGAATAGACACAATATGAATTTGTGAGTGAATGTGGATAATATGAATTAATGGCTGTGTGGAAATATACATGAAATAATCAGTTTTTGCAAGACACTATTACATAAAATAATATTCAAATATATGAATGATTACATACTTTTATACACAATGAAATAAGTGTATGAATAGATTAGTCAATACACACAATATTAGTTGATGAGTGTATACTCACAATGTGAGTTAATGGGTCAATAAACACAAAATGGATGGATGGGTGGATGGACGGACGGACGGACGGACGGACGAACGGATGGACGGACGGACGGACGGACGGACGGACGGACGCACGCACGCACGCACGCACGCACGCACGCACGCACGCACGGACGGACGGACGGACGGACGCACGCACGCACGGACGAACGGACGGACGGACGGACGTTTTACCGCAGATGTACTTGAGAGGTGATTTTAGTGTTAGGTATGGGGAAAATTGCGCAACTCACAAGTGTTCGCACCTCACAAGTTGAAAAAAACCTCAGAAGCGGCTGGTGTACTAACGGTTTTATCCCCCAACCTCACAAGTAACGACTGTACACGGACAGTCATCTCGCAAGGCCATCTGCGGTGGCCCGGACGGACGGACGGACGGACGGACGGACGGACGGACGGACGGACGGACGGACTGTACACGAACGGTCGCCTCGCAAGGCCATCTGCGGTGGCCAGGATGGATGGATGGATGGATGGATGGATGGATGGATGGATGGATGGAATAGAATGGAATGAATGGATGGATGAAGACATTACCCGGGCTAATGTTTTTTTCTGTTGTCCATAGTTGTCAATTGTGGCATCAATATCTTCAAGAATGTCATATTTTATGCGGCAACCTGAGCATAACTTGTCCCACACAAAACCATTTCTGTGATACGCGAGTTCGATTTTATCGTCGGCGTACAGTCTGTTGATCAGGGCAATATTTTCTTTTGTGAGATCGTCCTTCACTAACATAGTGTCCGTATGTGATACATAGGTGAACTTTTTTGTTCACCATAAACATTTAGTCCCGAGTTTCACTGCGGGCAAATTTTACAATACTTGACCTTGGTTTTCTTTTTACGCTAGTTGGTAGTCGATGCGCTGCCTGAATATCATTTGGGCCTAACTCAAACTCTTTTTGACTCTCATTTACCAATGTACATATTCTTTGGATCAGGTCCTCACCTTCAGTTTCCTCCAATTCAAGTATACGCGCATTACACTTCCTGGAATATTGCTCGCTTTTATTAGCAGATTGTCTGAGGATTTTCACATCTTCCTGCAAATGACGAATGTCCGACTTCAGCAAGTCAGACTCACTTTTATAATTGTTAATTTCTTCTCTCAGTAAACTGTTTTCTATGTTAGCGGACTCTATTTTCTCTTCTATCGCCTCAATAATCTTATTAAAATTATAAGATATTTCGTCCCGAAAATCTTGGAGTTTTGAGGTGATAACTTGGTCTTCAATATTGTTCACATCGTCCCTAGTTGATAACGCTTCGATGTTCGAACACATGGGTTTTTTTACCCAGAAAGCTCAAGAACAGTTGTCTCAGCATGCATTGATGAATGTGACATTGAGGCCTTACTACTAAAGCTATCACCAGGGCATTGTCGCTTAGCTTCTTTCTCCTTAGACTCACACGTGCGAAACCTGATTTTACCTTTGTTGGTCCAGCTCTGCTAGGCACTGATTTTCGTCGATCCAACATTATAGACAGACAGGATTGGTATGAAGTAATGGGTTAGTAAATATGTTCCTGAATACAATGCACTTACGCTCTTCAATTCACGCAATAACAGATGTTACAACATCAAACCCCCTCAAGACACAATAGCATGTGACAACGCTATCACTCTGATTCACGCCAATCTAACAGAATAGAGCATACTGTGCAGACATTATCGTTAACCCAAGCCGATGAGAAATCGATCAAATATCATTGTCTGAGCTGACAGATTGATAAGTAATCATATGTAGTGAATTTTATCCATTTACAAGCACAATTCTATGACGAAAATGGGAAACATACCCAAATTTAGTCCCAAATTCACACGACAAAAGACTTTGGTAGCATCATTTTATCCTCTCCGCATTCAACAGATTGTCATCACTCACATCATTTGGACTGGGAATCACTCTACATAGTGAATTTTGTATTAAATAAAATTTAACCCTTTGAACCCTAGCGGCCGTTTTCCGGCCAGCAACATGATACGTCATAACGTCATTAAATATGATGGCTGTTCAGTAAATGTGTGGAGTAGACCAATCAGTATTTTCAACGTGCAGCACATTGGCTGCACATTGAAAATATTGATTGGTCTAGCCCAAATAATGAAAATGGACTTTTCTATTTGCTGCCATTGAACTGGGATGGAAGATACCACTAGAGTTCAAAGGGTTAAGTTACGAGCAAATAAACACACAGTCTACATGTACAGTTGCTGTCGAATTCTGTGTAACGTTTGCCCACCCCCACCCCCAAACTGACTAGTGAACCCCTATTATAATATTCTGACTACACACCTGGGTTGCTCTCCGGTTGAATTTTAGACTGTTCAGACTGGTTTAGACCCTTATAACCACCGTGATGTAACTTGTATTCGCACGACATATACACGTAACTTTCCCGACGGAAGCCTTCCATCACTGTCAGATTGATTACACAGAAATCTTCCAGTTTCCGCGTTCGTGTACCAAAAATAACGGTGGCCACGTTTTACCTTCTTTTTGAAGATTCATGCATTTAATTGACAATGATATTTCCGTATCTGTTCTGTACACTCAGCTAATTTTCCACAACACGCATAATGGTGCGAACAGGTTTTATACACACACATTAACACCTACATCTCTTTTAATTTGATTTTAATTTTCTTCAAGCTTAACCCGAACTGTCGGCCGTGCTGGGAAATGAAGAGAAAATAGCATATAGGGCATCCCTATACGCTTTTCACCTAACCCTATAAACCTTTTAACAACAACAACAACAACAACAACAACAACAACAACAACAACAACAACAAAAAAAAAAAAAAAACAACCGTATACCATATAAGGTATCTCTTTCACTCTTTGCTCAATGGCTACATCAGACCTGAGCTATACACAAACATCATCATTCAAATTGTATTATTTATTCTGTTTTTCCCTTCAAAACATATCTTATGACCCCTCATTAGAACGAGCTCCTCGAGCTTGTTCCAACGAGGGACCATAAGTTACGTTTTGGAGGTTGGGCCCTGCGAAGCTTTGAGTTCCATTCGATTTCGAATCTCAAGTTGATATTCGGTTTGATTCGAAATTGGCTGCCCAATTCGTTTCCTCTCGAACCTTTTTCATTGGAATATAACTTGGTATCAGTCATCTTCATCGTCTCACAAAACGTATATTTCAGATGCAAAACGGACACAAATAATATTGAAATAAAAGAATGAGTGTATCTTCCGCTTCATAACCCTTTACCAAACGCAGACGATATCAAAATTTCTTATTTTTAATATAATTTTTTTTAACAATTTTCAAAACATTTCAACAGAACCATATCATGTGACCCCTCATTGGAACGAGCTCAACGAGCTCGTTCCAAAGAGGGGTCACATGATATGGGTTTGTTGTAATTTTGTGAAATAAAATCTGTTTTCAGCTGCTGAATTTGCATATAACGCGGGTGGATGTGGCCGATTCGTTGGGTAGAGGGTTAACATAAATAACATCACATTGCCGTAAACCGTGCTAACTCCAGTATCACTAACCCCTACCACTGTTAAATGCACAGTTAAGGTTTCCAAGCACATCACCAAGGCATTCCTTCAACGAAGGCTTGCCTCGATGATATAGGCCTAGTGGGATTATTTTATCAATCGAGACTTCAGCCATCACAGTCGGAACAAGTCGGATTTATAGCACTCATTCCCCCATCGGACATCTTTAAGACGCCACTGATTCGATTCGAGGTTCGATTGGATTTCGAGTAATAGACGTGATTCGATTCGAGATTCGATTCGAATCGAAACTGTGTGATTCGTAGGGCCCTATATGGGGACAACAAATGAAAGTATTTAGTAATTCAAAAAATGTTTTTTGGAAGTGTCGTCTGCTAGTCGTGTTATGCAAATCACAGAATCCCATTTTACGGAATCTGCTGGGAATCCCAGTTACGGATCGGTTCGATTCGATGCCTCGTTTGCAGCCCTGCTCATGTACTAATACTGAATACCATAACTAAACGATTTTTAGATAGGTCTGAAAAAGTAACAGAACGTCTCCTCTTAAATGCCTTGGAATTTCGAACTCTGTGAAGAGCCTGGTAAATATTATGCAAACTCTCTCTCTCTCTCTCTCTCTCTCTCTCTCTCTCTCTCTCCCTCTCTCTCTCTCTATCTCTCTCTCTCTCTCTCTCTCTATCTCTCTCTGTCTATCTGTCTCTGTCTATCTGTCTGTCTGTATGTCACTCAGCCTGTCTGTCCATATCTGTCTCCTTCTCTACTTCTCTCCCTCTCTCTCTCGCTATCTATCTAACTATCTATCTGTCTCTCTCTGTCTATCTGTCTCTGTTTATCTGTCTGCCTGTATGTCACTCAGCCTGTCTGTCCATATCTGTCTCTGTCTCTCTCTACTCTCTCCTCTCTCTTTCTCTCTAGAAAGAGAGAGAGAGAGAGAGAGAGAGAGAGAGAGAGAGAGAGAGAGAGAGAGAGAGAGAGAGAGAGAGAGAGAGAGAGAGAGAGAGAGAGAGAGAGAGAGAGAACGAGAGAGTAGAGAGAGCGAGTTGTGTTTATGTTGCAATATATCCTGGACATCCTGGATTCTCCTTACTCAAAATCTTCTATGGTTTTATTTGCATTGCGACGCGCATCGCGTCGTGAGGAAAAAATCGTGATTCGCATCGCATTGTGAGCATCCGCATCGTTGCAGACCTACAGCACCCCTATCTTACAACCGATTAGATGTCGGCACCTCTTTTACCCGAGATGAGTCGAAGAATCGTAAGAGCATTTACTCCAATGAGCAATTGCTTTCATAGCTATTAAGCTCATTTGATAAAATCACATCCACGTTTCTCGTCATCACACTTACAGCGCCCCTGGCTTACAACCATCTGGGCGTTGGCAGCTTTTTTCCGAGATGAGTCAAAGGGTTGTAAGAGCAAGCAGTCTGTATTCTACCAATACTGGAAACCAAGTATGACCGGGATAAACTGGGATCCGTAGCGGTAGTAGTGTAGTGATAGGTTCTGAGAGCCTTAGTTGTTCAGTGATGGGTACTAAGAGTCATTCACGTAATTGATAGTTGTGGAAGACTGAGCGTAGAAGCCATGAGCCAAATGGGAATTCGAGAAATCTGCTTGCAGAATCCCTTTCATAGAACCCCTTTCTAGTATCTGGCTGTAGAATCCCTTTTTGCCGAAATGTGTCGAAGAGAGTCGTAAAAGCATTTACTCCGGGGAGCTAGTTCTATTCAGCTCAATCGACAAGTAAGAAACCACGCGTATCACAAAAGGGGGATAACTGCATATGAAAAGAAAGTGGACGGGTTTGTGAAAAATGGAGCGATCTGAAAGAATCTATCAAGACTTGGTCGCGGACTGAGGCCGAAAAGGGATCAGAAATAGCTAAATCCAGATAGGCTGCTATGTCGAGAGTAGCCAGGGATAGACTGCTAGGTCGAGAGTAGCCAGGAATATCAAGTTATGATTCCTGAGATAGGTAGAAAACAAGGATTCCGGAAGAATCTGAGCCAGCATACTCCCATTAAATCGAACACACCATATAGCACTACATGCGACTTTTACACAGAGGATTCTGGTAGACTCCAAACTAAATAACGTCCATTTCGGCGATTGTAGGAGTTATTTGGTGATTTTAGGTAATAGTAGGGTCCATTTGGGTAATTAGATAAATTCCTGTCGATTGGAACACGTCCTCAGAACATACCCCCCCCCCCCCCCGCCATATTGTAGGAATCGCGTTCAACCATAGAGACAACGTGGCGGCCTCTAGTAAACAAAACGAACGACATAAACACGTGTCACCATAACAACATGCGCTGACACTACGTATCACCTTAGTGATTACGTCGCAGTCGAGCAGCTCGTGACATGAGACCCCCAATGAGATCTCCCAAAAAGGGCACGATCTCCACATCTCCTACTACTGACGTGGCCGTACACTACCCGGATGAGTATATGAGGTTAGACTTCAATGAACTATTTTCTCATAACCCTAAAATGACGGAAAGGGTGTCGAAGAGCAGTTCATTTATTCGTTTGTTAGACAGGGGTGATAAAAGTGGGGCGCTAATGAACGTGGCCATTCAGTACCCAGATGAGAATATGAGGACGTCAGGTTAGACATCAGTGAGGTATAATGTCATAGCCCCCATGCGAAGATAAAAAACATTCTAGAAACCAAGACGAAATATAGAAGGTATTCCGTCAGTGGAATTCCTAGCCGACTCCATGAAATGGAATTCCATGATTTGGTACAAACTCGCTCATGGCTTCTACCCCTCGACCACTGCCAGTGTCAACTATCTCTTTGACTATATCGTATATTACTGGAACCTAACGTTACGATGGCGAGGTCCAATAACTGCTGACAATAGTACTGCTACAGTTTTGTACATTAGCTTACACTCTTTGCCCTTCGACCAGCCTCAACTGTTTCCTCTGTATATATGTAGTAATACAGTCTTCTCCACTACTTCTGACTCCTACCAGTACTCTTCATCGAGTCGTATTATCAATAGAAATGATATGTAATGATGAATTGTTATTTTTTCCAAATATTTCTACATGTTTGGGAATATTATTCTACTTCCATTAACGAAATTAAGAAACATAGCATTTCTTATTTCCACGCCTTACAACGAATTTTGGGATACAACAAGCTGCAAAGCTGTTAAATCCCGTATAAGCCCATTGCCGATTCGCCATCTTTGACGCTAATGATATGCAAGGTCAGAGGTCGCTTCGGGTAAACACTTCGATCAGACTTTCTGTCAAGACTGTCATACATGCGATAGAAACAAACAAAATGTTCGCTTGAAACGATAAAATGTGCGTTTTCCTTTTTAATACTAATAAAGAAAGAAAAATAGCATACTTTCAACACCCCATTTAGTGGACAGAACAAAATAATATTGATTTTTTCGTCAAATAAATACCACAATGAAGCTCTTCCCTTAAGCGAAGGCAGATTCGGCATCATGTTTTTTTTGTTCATGAGTGACAAAACGGCACATAGATCACTCAAACGACACAAATCCAAACTGAGTATCCAAACAACCAATCAATACAAATATTTTGATGATAAAATGTGCGTTTTCCTTTTTAATACTAATAAAGATAGAAAAATAGCATACTTTCAACACCCCATTTAGTGGACAGAACAAAATAATATTGATTTTTTCGTCAAATAAATACCACAATGAAGCTCTTCCCTTAAGCGAAGGCAGATTCGGCATCATGTTTTTTTTTGTTCATGAGTGACAAAACGGCACATAGATCACTCAAACGACACAAATCCAAACTGAGTATCCAAACAACCAATCAATACAAATATTTTGATGCATAACACACAGATGTTCTAGCTGGAAGAGGTTGGGGAGGGGGCGTGGTCCCTAAAAGGTGAAAATCGTCTGCTAGTAGCATTGTCGCGTGTCGAAATAATATTTTGTCCATATACAGTACATGTCAAAATGAGTTGAAGAATAACCACTACCGGCCTAAACTATTGATGTAATGTTTCATATACTAATAACTCAAGAATCGGACATCCTTTTTGTGAATCTCCAACAGAAAATGATGTAGGATTCTTGTTTTATCAGTGTAGAAGCAGAAGTAGCAGGATTCTTATTTTATTGTAGTTATGTTACAACCTATTTTGACTCTTTGAGTGGTAATGTACATGCATTCTGTAACTTTTTACATGTTTTAGGTTTATACCCGCACTTAAGAGAGTTCATTGCATTGGAATTCCTATTGCATTAAGTTTTCCAATGCATAGAAATTCAAAATGTAATTTATAATGTCCACGAAAGAATATTACTTCAGGAAAACTAATTTTGTTTGGTTGACGTGGCTTTGATATGCCAAAAAAACCCGACCCATGACTGTGAGAATTTTCCCGTCTGGAACTGTTAATTTTTTTTCTGAAACATTGGAAAATGGATTGATAAGAATCTCCATAATCCACACACCTCACTGCATAACCTTTACCTAACAAATTGACAGCAACTGCACACATAATTCATGAATTTAGCAGGTAAGAATGTTTTTTAAAAAGTTTTATACAAACCACATAATGTGATCTATAATCGGAACAAGATTGTTCCCCAGAGGGTCACATAATTCGATTTGCTTGAGGCTTTTTGTGTAAGTTTGAAAAATTTTCATTTAAATTTCCAGTTTTAATGTTATCTGTGGGTAGAGGTTTAAAAAGTAAAGTACAAAATATATTGTACTGCCTTTTTGTGACCAGGGTACTGCAATTGTAGATTATTTCAGCAAGTCAAAATTTATTTTTTTAAATTTGTTTAAAAATCCCGAAATATTGAAATGTGGCTAAGGCTACAGTCCTATCATTTTTAATAAAACTAATCTGTAAATGAACAATTATTTATTTAATAGCTAAGTATGAAATGGCTGAAAAAAGACTTCGTATGAGTATAAATGCATGGTACACGGTAGAAGCATATGTTCTTGTCTATAAATACTGTATGAATCAAAATAAGTTGTAGCATAACCGCAGTGAAGAAAGTAGCCCACTGCCATTACACCAATAGCACAAGAACCCGAAATCATTTTCCGGAAAGCTTTCTGTGAAAGCATTCCCGAAAATGATGTCAGGCTCTTGTGTTATTGGAGTAGTTGAAGATGCATACTAGCAGTTTACAGTGGTTATTCTACAACTTATTTCGCCTCGTACTGTAAGTCAAGTGATTTCTAAATTCCACTCGGAGGTCCGCTGGCTGGAATTTTGCTTATGCAAAACAACGCACATGCGCATCAACCACTATCCATACCTGACAGCCAATAAAAACGTTTGACTCCCCAAGCAAATCTGCAGTTTAAGGAGCACTGATAAGTTAGTTATCTGGTGGTCCATAAATTGCAGATTAGCTTGTTGAGTCTCAAACTTTCTACAAGACTGGCAAGAATGTATTGGAAATATATGTTTATCCACCAAATTAGAGGACAAGTACAAAATCACCCTGTGTGTTCTGTAATACAATATCCATGTATGTACATTTTGGTCATGGATCCAGGACCGGGAACGGTGGGGACCCGGGGTAGAAACCCCAGAGGTTGGAACTTGGGGGGAACTTGGTTGGCCTAGGAGTCAAGCATGGATTCTTGGTTATGCCTGCCCACCACACCCCCATGTCCAAACATGACCCGAAAGACTGTATTGTAATTTTTAGCTCAACTTTGGCGAAGCCAAATTTGAGGTATTGTCATGGTCTGTCTGTCCGTCTGTCCGTCTGTCCGTCGCGCCGTACACACGGCTCGGGCTAGAGGCCGTATTTATGAACCGATCTTTACGAAACTTCTTGGGTACCTTTGTTATCACCGTGAGACGAGAACGAGTGTTTTGGGGTCCGGCCCGAAATTCAAGACGGTCGCTGGCAGTCATTTTGTACAAAATTAGGTGCAGTCAGATTTTTGCGCAGAACTTCCACATGAAAGCTCTGATTTGAATAATTTTTTGTATGAATGTTTAGTACTATGGGATACATCACATATAATACGGGTTTTTTCTCGTGCGTAAATTATGCAAATTAGACTAACTTTGATTTATTTAGTGTTACTTTCAGCACTGTAAGTGCAAATGCCAATACGGCTCGGGCTAGAGGCCGTATTTATGAACCGATCTTTACGAAACTTCTTGAGTACCTTTGTTATCACCGTTGGACGAGAACGAATGTTTTTGGGTCCGGTCTGAAATTCAAGATGGCCACCAGCAGCCATTTTGTAGTTTAGTTAGTGCAATCAGTTTTTTGTACAGAACTTCTATATGAAAGTTCTGATTTGAAAAAAAAATGTGTATGAATGTTTAGTAACATGGAATACATCACATATAATATCACATATAATACGGGTTTTTTTCTCGTGCAAAAATTATGCAAATTAGATGAACTTTGATTTATTCAGTGCTACTTATACACAGTAAGTGCACATGACAATACGGCTCGGGCTAGAGTCTGTATTTATGAACCGATCTTCACGAAACTTCTTGGGCACCTTTGTTATCACCTTGGGACAAGAACGAGTGTTTCTGGGAGCGGTCCAAAATTCGAGATGGCTGGCAGTGGCCATTTTGTAACGAAATTAGGTCCAATCAGTTTTTTGTACACAACTTCTATACGGCTCAGGCTAGAGGCTGTATTTATGAACCGATCTTTACAAAACTTCTTGGGTACCTTTGTTATCACCGTGGGACGAGAACGAGTGCTTTTGGGTGCAGTCCAAAATTCAAGATGGCCGCCAGCAGCAATTTTGTATCAAAATTAGTGCAATCAGTTTTTTGTACAAAACTTCTGAATGGAAGCTCTGATTTGAATAAATTTTTGTATGAATGTTTAGTAACATGGAATACATCACATACAATACGGGTTTTTTTTCTCGTGCCGAAATTATGCAAATTAGAAGAACTTTGATTTATTCAGTACTACTTATATACTGTACGTGCACATGTCAATGCGGCTTGGGCTGGAGGCTGTATTTATGAACCGATCTTCACAAAACTTCTTGGGTACCTTTGTTATCACCTTGGGACGAGAACAAGTGTTTTGGGGTGCGGTCCGAAATTCAAGATGGCTGCCGGCGGCCATTTTGTACCAAAATTAGTGCAATCAGATTTTTGCACAGAACTTCTGTATGAAAATTCTGATTTGAATAAATTTCTGTATGAATGTTTAGTAACATGGAATAAATCACATATAATACGGGTTTTTTTCTCGAGCAGAAATTATGGAAATTAGATGAACTTTGATTTATTCAGTGCTACTTGTACACAGTAAGTGCATGTGTCAATACGTATCGGGCTAGAGGCTGTATTTATGAACCGATCTTCACAAAACTTCTTGGGTACCTTTCTTATCACCTTGGGATGAGAACGAGTGTTTCTGTTCTGGGTGCGGTCCAAAATTCAAGATGGCTGCCAGTGGCCATTTTGTACCGAAATTAGGTCCAATCAGTTTTTTGTACACAACTTCTATACGGCTCAGGCTAGAGGCCGTATTTATGAACCGATCTTCACGAAACTTCTTGGGTACCTTTGTTATCACCGTGGGACGAGAATGAGTGTTTTGGGGTGCGGTTCAAAATTCAAGATGGCTGCCAGCAGCCTTTTTGTACCAAATATAGTGCAATCAGTTTTTTGTACAGAACTTCTATATGAAAGTTCTGATTTGAATAAATTTCTGTAGGAATGTTATTAACATGGAATACATCACATATAAAACTCGTGAAGAAATTATGCAAATTAGATGAACTTTGATTTGTTCAGTGCTACTTATACACAGTAAGTGCACATGTCAATACGGCTCGGGCTAGAGTCTGTATTTATGAACTGATCTTCACGAAACTTCTTAAGGTACCCTTGTTATCACCTTGTGACAGGAACGAGTGTTTTTGGGTGCATTTGTTGTCACTGTGCTATGTGAACAAATATTTTTGGGTTCAGTCAGACCCACTCTGGGACTCAAATATTTCTTTTCTAGTTTAGCATCTAACTGTCACCCCACTTTTACAATACTTTACCTATATATTTGTTACAAGCTACAGTCAGCATTTATGTACAGACCGTTACAATACTTTACATGTACCTTTGTTATCAGGTCATTACCTAGATGTTTTTCATTGCTGTGTCACATACGATACATGTACATGTCTTAACAAGTTGAGCTACAGTGTCATTGACACTTTCATTTTGGTTTGGTACGCCCTTTCAAAGGGTGTACCAAAACAAAAAATTAAAATACGAGCTTTCAGGCCATGTTTGACCTAGTGTCCCTCCCCCAAGGTTCTGACTCCGTGCCAATAGTTCAGAAGGGGGCTGTATCGTGAATGAAGCTATGCACTTGACCAACGGCTGGAATTCTGGACTGCATGGTTCTTGAAGTAATAACTCTATTAAATCAACTTGATGTAACCAAGTTATCACTTCAAGAATTGTGCAGGCAATAATCTATTACTCTAGGTCATTGGAAACTCATTGATGAACTTGGAAATTTGAAACATGTTGCTAAAGACGTCATTTTGACGGCCAAAAGATAATGTGTTTTTTTATCCCAAAAGTCGCCAGAAAACTCCATTTAATAACTGATTTCAAAATTTTGTTGAGGGAGGACCCCTCCACTATCCACTCTATGATCGGTCGTGTCCCCGACACTCGCGACAGATACCTTTATCATCTGTGCAATATCCCGACATTTTTGAAGGGGGGAGGGGAGGGGGGGGGGGGCGTCACAGAAATAGCTCCGGGGTCCGAATTTCCTTTCCCTGCCCCTGCGTGGATCTTCCAGTTTGTGTGTGTTTTTGTAATAAGACAGCTTCCACTGTGTGACATGTAAGTTTGAGTTGAAGGAGAAAATGGTTAAAGGAAGAATTTATATATTTTTTATGTCCGATTCTTGTTTTATTGGTATAGGAAACATTACATCTATAGTTTATACTGGTAGTGGTTATTCTTCAACTCATTTGTCTTGTACTGTATATGGGCAAAATATTATTAGACACGCGACACTGCTACCAGAAGACGATTTTCACTTTTTAGGGATCACGCCCCCTCCCCAACCTCTTCCAGCTGGAACATCTGTGTGTTATGCTTCAAAATATTTGTATTGATTGGTTGTTTGGATACTCAAGGTTTGAATTTTCATTCACGCAATCATCGTTGTGTCGTTTGGGTGATCTACCTGTCATTTTGTCACTCGTCAGCATAAAAAAACATGATGCTTATGGGAAGAGGTTCATTGCGGTATTCATTTGACGAAAAAATCAATATTATTTTGCCCTGTCCGGTAAATGAACTGCTGGAAGTATGTTATTTTTTCTATCTTTTCAGTATTAAATCGAAATCGCGCATTTTCTCGTTTCAAGCGAAACATTTTGTTTGTTTCTATCGGACGTATGACAGTTTTGACAGAGAGTCTGATCGAAGTGCACACCCTAAGCGACCTCCGACCTTGCATATCATTAACGTCAAAGATGGCGAATCGGCAATGGGCTTATTGCATTGTGATCGGGTTTTAAATTGCTTTTCCTGCGAATTTTTAATGTTGTTGACAGTGTTGTGGGAGTGTCTACATGCATCCCAATGAAGTTCGTTACTTGTTTTTAGGGTTTCACTTCTCAGGTTGACCTTAAACTGTCTCTTAGACATTCTTCGGTGAATATTAGAATATGGGTAAAATTATATATTTTCTGCCTTGTTGGATTTCAGATGGACATTTACTTGAACTTGTGTACTTTTTGTCTTTCCTGTCAACAGTTAGTATAATGATTAATGGAATAAAAAAGAAAAAGTTGATAAGTGGTTTTCCGCTATTTTGAAGAATAAAATATGAATCCAGGTGTATCTATAAAAGGAGAAACAGCCTTTTTCTCTAGATGGTGAGCAGAGAACGTGTTTTACTTGTCAACTCTGTTACTGTGTGAAAGGTATTAAAACTAATTGTGCACGCTAAATAATTATTTATTTTTATAGAGTAAATTATACATAAATTATAAGAATATAAAAATTTCTTGGTATTTCTACTATTGTGAGGACAAACATGTTAAAACGAAATTTTGCCAAGTAAGCTAAAATCAGTTGGGTTAAAAGTCAACCCAAATTAAATGGGTTCATATTTACTCAACCTAGTTCATTTGGGCTAATTTTTAACCAAACCGATTTCAGAGTAAGTCCATTACCAGTTAACTCTCTTACCATACGATGGCAATGGAGTTGACAAATGACTCGGAGTTGACTTGAATGTTACGCTGAATTCATGTATGAATGTGTGTGTGTGGGAGGGGGGGGGGAGGAGGAGGGGGGGGGGTTCTGTTCAACCGAATTTATGAGTACGTAGATAATAGTATTTGGGATCCCACAATAATTTCCTTTGCTTTCTCCGAGTGACCGAGTCCCCGGGGAGAAAACAAAGGGTTAGGGTTTGTCTTCCCGATTTTGTGAAGACTTGTTTGTCGCCGAAAACAAAAGTAAAAACAAGTTCTCACATATTCTAAAATCACTCTAATTAACCTAAATCAACAGGGTTATTCACTCAACCCAGCTGATTTGGGTTGATTTTTAACCCAACTGATATTACAGTACAAAAACGTTGAAAAAGACTGTTGGTGTACGTACGTTTGTGTGTGTATGTGATTGTAAGGGTGTGTGTGGTATGAGGGTGTGTGTGAGGGCGTGTTGGTGTGTGCGCGTCCATAAACTTTTCACTTGTACTTTCCCTGTTTAAATTATTTACAATATACACTAATCACAGTTTGCCGAGGATCTCCCCTACTCCACGATATATTTGTACATAAAAGTCAAGCCTGTGCATGTTTATGTTTAACGGCTACTTCCCCTGCCTTGGTCAAAACATGTCGGACAATTTTTGCGGGTAGGGAAAGCCGGAGTACCTGGAGTGAACCACTGGACAACAAGGAATAACTGGGATTATCCAATTTACAGTCCAACACGAGTCCTGTTAGCATTGTTTGAAGGCTGGTGTACCATAGGCGTACACAGACACTTTCCTTTGAGGAGTGGACTCAAGTGGAAAACTAAGTCCCGTTCTATACATCGCACTACCGTCGCGTCGAATTCAATTAATTGAATTCAATGCGACGGTGGTGCGACGTATATAATTATTAAATGCGAGTAGACGCACCTCAGACGATTCTTCGTGTCAGCCAGGCGAATCTAATTCCCAAACTTGAATTAGATCCGTTTTGGTTATAGACGTCGCGTCACCGTCGACTCGAATTAAATGCAAATGAAATGATAATAATATGCTAATCTGGAAAACACCGAATGTCGTGACGTAATCTATAATTTTCAATAACATTCGCAGTGGAATTGAATTCGAGTCGACAGTGATGCGCCGTCTATAACTAACACGGATGTAATCCAAATTTGGGATTGTTTTTCTTCCTTGGTTGGGGTTGGGATTTAAAAATAGCACGTGCTACCCGAGAATGTCAAATTGAATGGGTGACCGACGATTTTCTTTGTGTTATGTTGTGCTAGAGAGCCTGGATTATTGAGAAAACACGCTAGTTTTTGTCTTCCGACATTTTAAAAAATGCCAAAGTTAACCGAAAATAAGAGGTTGCGTGCATTGGTATGCATGAGTCTGGGATACCTCCAGATGAACTCACTGCTGAGTTCGGAGTTACTGTGACCACTATTTACCGTCTTATTGGGAGGTATAGAACCACTGGATCTACTGCCGACCCACCACGTTCAGGTCGACCAAGAGTTACGACCCCTGCACAAGACCGACACATCAGGACGTCTCACTTGCCGTATCGCTTCCTTCCGGCGACGAGGACAGCAGCAATTACTCCTGGTAGAACTAACAATAGAATCAGTGTACAAACTGTCCACAACAGACTCGCTGAACACAGCATCCGAAGTAGACGTCCATACCATGGACCAATCCTTACCCAACGTCACCGTACCGTCAGAATGGAATGGGTACGTCAGCGTGTTCGTCGGACTCAGCAGCGTTGGAGCAGTTCTTTTTCGTGATGAATCACGATTTTGTCTACTGCGCGCTGATGGTAGGGCAAGAGTGTATCGCCGACGAAGAGAACAGTTTTCTGCATGATGCTTGCGTGCGGAATGCGACCGTTTCGGCGGGGGTAGTGTAATGGTTTGGGCAGGAATTTCCTTGCACCATCGAACGCAGTTGATCTTCGTCGATGGTAATCTGAATGGACAGCGATATAGGGACGAACTACTTAACGCTGTTGTTGTCCCGTTGTTCAATGCTAACGTCTGATTGCAGTTAATCCAGCAAGACAATGTCCGATGTCACGTGGCGCGTATCTGTCGTGACTTTCTGGAGGAGCAGAGCATGGAACGTCTTTCCTGGCCCCCACTTTCGCCAGATTTGTCGCCAATCGAGCATCTTTGGGATCAATTGTACCGCCGGGTACGACTTTATGATCTTCAGACGTTAGGCGATTTACGTAATGTCCTAAAGCAGGAGTGGACCGCAATACCACAGGGTTACATCCAGAGACTTATTAGGTCCATGCGCCGCCGATGTCTTGCCATCCAAGAGGCAAACGGTGGGCATACACGCTATTGACTGCATGTGTGGACTTTTCATTTCACCTCATGTCTGAATTGCAACGTCCTGGCGTGACGATGGCAACAGTAAGAACATGAAATTATGCAAATTCATACAGCTATAGACTCGAAATATGAATTTACAATAATTTGTTTGTGATTAAAGTCGATAATACCAAAAAAATTACTCCTTGAAGTTCATTATACTTTCTTTTTTGACTCAGTATATTTTAACTGTGTACACGTATAGGAATACATTATATTATGGCTTCGGATGCTCCATCGTCGCTTTGCATTCATTTTGAGATTGTTTTTCAAATGATAAGGTTTATATAGTTGGCCTGCATATACAGGCATGTTCGTTTGCAATTTATTGTGCTTTAATGGGGTAACGGAAATTGTCGAGTAGTGTCTGTATAGCTTAGTTGACTGCCTCCCTACCTCGACCCAAGAAAAACAATTCCCAAATTCGAATTAGTTAGATCCGTGTTGGTTATACACGACGCATCACTGTCGACTTGAATTCAATTCCACAGCGAACGTTATTGAAAATTGTAAATTACGTCACAGCATTCGGTGTTTTCCTGATTAGCACGTCATTATAATTTCATTTCATTTAATTCCAGTCGACGCTGATGCGACGTTAGATTCGTCTGGCTGACACGGAGATTCGTCTTAAGTTCGTCTACTCACATTTAATTGTTATATATGTCGCACTACTGTCGACTCAAATTCAATTAATTGGAATTAACTGAATTCGATGAGACGGTGGTGCGACATTAACAGGCCTAACTGTTTTTCGACTGTCCGCATGGGGACCCCCCCCCCCCCCCCCCCCCCACCCATTTTAACATTGTTGCTAAATAATGATCTCCTCAGGAACTCCCGCCTGCATTGATTTGTTACACATGTATGGTATGTAGTCCGCATTAATGATGTACATTCAAGTTGTCAAAATATGTTTCCCGTGCGTTATTAAGCCTTGTTTCTGGAGTGGCAGAATTCTCACCCTCATCTCATTTTTTTTCAAGTTGTGGAACTGATTGACCGATTTGATTCAATGTTGATATGGCCTGTTATTGGTTGACATGCACTTGATACATGCAAAAAAGAATTTCCCACAGCCTTGTGGGAATCATGTGGCTAAAAATGGAAAATCATTTCAAATGCCTTTTTTTTCTAAACTGCCTGAGACAAATCCTTGTTATATGCTCTACAGTGTCTTTTTTAGCTGGGGATTCAAACTGGTTGGACAAATGCACTCATTTTAAAATATGATTTTTACCCTGACTAAACAAATGAACAAAAAGCATTCATTCCCCATACTTACAACATATCCATCCCATGTAGAACAGCTTGATCTAGGTGAGCGTTTTCGTCGCACTCGAGCCTCTGGTTTTCATTTGTAATTTGCACTTTGTTGAAGTTTTAATTTATTATTACTTTATTTATTTATTTATTATTTATTGATGTTTAAGGTCATATACTTGGCTAATCATGACCGTGACAGTTTTACGGGTGGAGGAAGCCGGAATAACCAGAGAGAACCACCGAGCAACGACGAGCAGATGCCAGCTCCCCAACGTCGTAACTCCGCACTGCAGCACAGGCAGGGTTAGATTGGTTGAAGACATGCACACCAACGACGTGCAGTACGCCTTAGAACACAGCGTCATCGTGCCCCCCCCCCCCCCCCTGTGGACAATCGGCGTTAAGTGCCTTGCCCAAGGACACAACGCGGGAGTCCGAATCGATCGCTCAGACGGTCACACATCCAAGGACTAACCGGGCTCGACGTTGCTTAACTTCGGTGATCTGACTAGAACCGGTTACCGCAACGCCACCGCGCCCCCACTATTACTGTTCAAGGTGACTACAATAATGGTGTTCACACATGGACAACGTGCATGCTGTTGATATGCCACCACTGTACGGCAGTCAACTTGGCTATCAGGTGTTACCATGTGTCACCTCGTTACAGTGGCGACCCCAATAACATTGGCCCAATGCAACTTTCACACTATAGTGGGCCCCTAAATGTTCCCCAATATATGGTCTGCACACGCTACAGTTGCATCAGATTCGCTCTTGGAGCACTAGATTTTGCAAAATTTTCTCGTGTGTGGTGTGTGTGTGTGGGTGCCTAGTCCTACCTAGGAATCTCGGTTGTTGTCCCCCGTCCACTCCCTTCAGGAAAGTGGGTGGAGGCGGCAACGTTTATTAAAGAACTGATTGGGCCGTACTGGCTTTCATATTCCATAAAACATAGTTACGGGATGTGGCGTTCTTTTATATGTTTGGAATTATGAGCGCCAGTGATGATCAGCTAGTGACCTTTGAGCAATTAATCGGCAAAAATGCTTCTCATGTCCTGTTTCACACAGCTCAGATAGTCACGCAGGTTGTGCAGTCGCCCGAATGGACACTGGAATTGAATGGTTTTGAACATATAGTAAATGGGTATTCAAACAGTCACTCAATTCTAGTATTTGCTTTGACGACTCAGCAACTGGTGTGGACCTGTTGAGCGGCCGTCTGCTTCCACTGATTTCACTAATGCCTAATGCCCAATTTCCAGTAATAACTGGACGCCTTATCTGAGAAACGTGGGTTTTAGAAGTCTACAAAATAATCACATACATTGCCGTATCGCAAACGGGGCACCATGACACCCCATTTCTCCATGTTAGTATATGCAGAAATAAGAGGTCGATGGCGAAAATATATAAGTCTATATATTGGTAGCATCACCAAGCAAAGCGTGGTGGCATAAAACGAAGACACTAATGTCTTTTTTGGCAAACAATCGTTCGTTGAAACATCATCTGTGATCTGTGTCTGATCCCATTTGGTTCCCATTTACATATTCTAAACGATTTGTGATTGCTTCAAGAATGAGAACGGTGGGGGAGGGGCTCTATAAAAGGTCTCTGTGTGCGAAATACGCCGACGAGCATCTTTGCATGAGTGGAGTGACCTGTATCAGCAGTGACATCGGTATTATAGTGGTGGTGACTGTTGGAATTTTGGGAGTAAGAGCAGTAGTAGTAGTAGTAGTAGTAGTAGTAGTAGTAATAGTAGTAGTAGTGAGTAGCAGCAGCAGTAGTAGTAGTAGTAGTAGTAGTGGGGGATGCAGCAACAGAAGAAATAACAACCAGAGAAAGAGAATTTATTGCGACCAGTAAATGCGAGCCTGTGTGAAGATGACGAAAGCATCAGAACAAATAGAAAGAGAATTTATGGAGACTTATTTTCGGGAGTAAAATATCTTTATAAAGAAATCAGATAGAGGTTTTCGTAAACAGCGTTTAAAGATTTTCATACACGATTCAGATAAATTTTTTCCAAGAAACCAGAAATAACTTTTGTGCACAGCATTAAACATGTTTTAAAAAGGAATCAGCAATGGTTATTTCTGACTCTGCCCACTTTTCGAGAGAAGAAATACATGTTTGGACTTCAGAAATGAATTGGGGTTATAAAATGCAATTTTGAACAATTCTGAAAACTGCACTTAGTGAGACCTGTGAGACCCCAATGAACTGGAGCCAAATGATTAACTTTCACGTTGTTTCGACTCGTTTGGTGTTGGTCCCATATGTCATATCACGCTTGAGATATAAGTGTGACATTGTAAAAAATTATTGGCCACGCACAATGTTTTGAGAATAAAAATACATTTATGAACTTCGGCAATGCATAAGGGGATAATAAAATGTGATTTCCAGCCATTCTAAAAAATGAACTCATTGACACCTGGGTGATCTCAGTGACCTTGAACCATATCTTGAACCTCCATTGAGTTTCAACTCATTTAGTGTTGGTCCCAGGTCCATTTATTTATTTATTGGTGTTTAAGGTCACATACTTATGCACAATGGCTAATGGTGACCGTGGCAGTTTTACGGGTGGAGGAAGCCGGAGTACCTGGAGAGAACCACACCACCGAGCATCGACGATCAACTGTCAGCTCCTCAACATTCTAACTCTGTTCAAGTTTCGCTCAAGCAGGGTTACAGCGGTTAAAGACATGTGCACCATCGGCGTGCATTACGCTTTAGTACACGGTGTCATCGTGCCCCCATGTAGGCAACCAGGATAAAGTGCCTTGCCCAAGGACACAACGTGGGTCGTCCCGGAAGGGGATCGAACTGGGGACCTCTAGCATAGAAATCCAACAGTTTACCACTGAGCCACCGCGCTCACGGTCCCAGGTCCGTACATTATACCATGCTTGAGATATGATCATGACCTACTTTCAATATTGTTTGAGTGTGAAATACATGTATGAACTGACCTTGACTCATATATTGAACCTCCATTGAGTTTCAACTCATTTAGTGTTGGTCCCAAATCCATAGGTCATGCCATGATTGAGATATGAGCGTGACCTACTTTCAAAATTTAGGCTCCACCCACTTGTTTGAGGGTAAAAAACATGTACGAATTTCCAGAATGCATTAGGGGGTCATAAAATGTGATTTCCAGCAATTCTAAAAAAATGCACTCAATGAGCATTGGGCAATCTGTGACCTTCGCCCATATTTTGAACCCTCATTGAGTAAGAACAACAATGCCAGATAGGAAGATATGATGGTTTTTTAAAACATTGAAGACAGTGCAAAGTTTATTAACCCCTTTACTGCCACGCCCACTTTATCAATATATGGAGGACCTCTATGTACGCTGTATGCGAGGAAATTTAATAAAATTCATGACATATTTGAAACTCTATCATCTGATTAATTGTTGGAAAGGGCTCTCTGGGCGCTTTTCAACAATTAATCAGATGGTAGGTTTGATCTGCGCATACCAGAACGTACAGATAATCATCATAAAATACGTGACAATAGTCGCTTTCGGCAGCGAAAGTGTTAAAGGACTGATTAGGCTGTATTGGCTTTACCGATTTGTTTCCTTCAATTAATATATTTATTTGATTTTTCATGCATTTATTTTCCATTTGATTTTCGATAAAACAGCATCCCAGTGTTTTATTATTATTTTTATAGGAATAATTTTAATGTTCAATAAAACCCAACCTCAAAATTGATATGAAGAATTTAACAATATTTGACATTTTCTTCTGTTGACTGTGGAAACAAAAATAAGGTAACAGAGTGTTGACTCAACAAAGTACTCTTACTAACTTTGATCTTTGATCAGTTGATCAACTGCAAAAGATGTTATAGCGCTGAAACGTGTACTGCTGTTGGCTGAAAAGATTCTTGAAAACACATCTGTATAGGCCTATATAAAATAATGGTGGATATTAGTAGGATATTAGGATATATTAGGATATATTAGGATATTTCAGTTTGTCGAATTTTCAAAAGTTCCAAATCCTCAGTTTGCCCTGCATTCACCCACTTCGGGACGAAAATAAAAAGTAAACCAATGTTTATCTTGGGGACGAACTAGTATTTTTACTTTTGGGACGGATGCATCAAGAATTTCTATGTAGGTGTCCTAGAACTCCTGTAACATATTCACTGTTAGAAATTACCGTTAAATTTACGACAATCTTCTAGCAATCAGCTGCAGGTCCACTCTCCGTAAATTATAGAGTATCTACTGTTTATAAATGCTCAACGCGTAGTCACGACAACGGAGAAGTGTTCATGATCAGTGGGGCTTGTTTTCAGCACGAAGGCATTTAATTCTTCATTTACTGCTTTTGAGTAACAGCATCATCCAGGACGGCTTATCTGGGAAGAGTTCATTCTCAAGGTAGACCAATTAATAATTTTAACCTGCAGCCAATCGGCTGCAGGTTAAAGATATTAATTGGTCTACTTTTGCTATGTATATATAGCTTCACAGCACCATACTCTTGTTCAGTCGTCATCAAAAGTTGTTGATGACTGAACAAGAGTCTGGTGCTGTGAAGCTATTTATACAAAGCAAATCCTTGGTTCTGATTCTCGGTCGAACAAAATGTATTCATGCAAAAATACGGACTTTCACCGCTAAATTTTACAATAGTATACCGGCAGCTAGTTGCCAGTACTTCACCGTATTTTCAACAGTGATGTTTTACATTGTTCGCTGAAAGAATGACTTGAAGTAGCTCCTCCAAATAGGTTTACGTTATAAGATTGTTAGCAAAATCGGCTATTTTATAATTTCCGGCCGCACTATGATGAAAAGGTTGTGGAATCCTGTGCACGCCGCACGGAGGAGACCACTCTTAAAATCCCTAACTGAGATTCGGTATTGAGTGATTTCTATCCTTATGGAATGTTTGAATGAAAATTTAAAGTGTGTCTGTGTGAGAGCCTTTGCATAGTTAGCCCGGGTCACCATAGAAACGAAGATGGAGGCCTCCAATAAATAAAATGAACGACGGAAAATCGGAAATACGTGTCGCTCAAACAGCAAGCGCTGCGCATGCAAACTAACACCACGTATCACCATAATGGTGTCACGACAGAACTGCTGACGCGTGCTACTATGACAACCGTCGCTGGTCACGTGGCCGATGGCGTCACATGAGATCAATGAGATCTGCAATATCATAGCAACTTGCTGATGTGCTTATATTTTTCTCAATTGAATAGCTGTACTCTGTCTGCAGAGATATTTTGAGACTGACAATGCGTGTATTAGTGACACATTTTATATCTTCTTTGTTTTAGGCATTCGTTACAATCAAGGTGTTCAGAAACAAAAGCAGTTTTTCTGTGTCAAACTCTGTCTTTTCAGGAACATTTTGGCGGGCATGAATGATCAGAAGGACCTCCCCCAACCCTACGTATACACACGGCCGAATTGATGACTTCAGGATTAAAATTGGAACAATGCGCTAGCTAATCTGTTATATGTTTGGAATTGCGAGCGCCAGTGATGTCTTTAAGCAATGAATCGGTAACAATGCTTCTCGAACAGAGCCCTGTTTCGCTCAGCTCAGATAGTCGCACCGGCCGTCCAGTCGTCCGAATGGACTCTGGAATTGAATGGTTTTGAACATATATAGTAAATGGGTCTTCAAACAGTCACTCAATGCTAGTGTTTGGTTTGACCACTCAGCAACCTGTGTAGTGGTTCGCTTCCACCGATTCCACTAATGCCTGAATAGTCAATGTTCAGTAAACCTCGACGCCTCATCTGGGAAACAATACATGGGTTTTAGAAGCCAGCAAAATGATCGCATACAGTGGCGTATCTCAAATGGGGTACCGTGGCACCTCATTTCCCCATTTTAAAGTATGTAGAAACAAGGGGGCGATGGCGAGAATATCATATAAGTCTATATACTGGTGACAGCACCAAGCAAAGCGTGGTGGAATTGGTCTCATACGCAAAAACTGATGTCTTTTTAGGCAAACAATTGTTCGTTGGTACTTCACCTGTGATCTGTTTATTTCAATAGCATCCTATTTATATATTCTATATCAGAATTATATTAGATTTATTGGGAGTACCGTGGCTCAGTGGTTACGGCATTGAATTTTAAACCGAAAGTTCCACAGTTCGATTCCCACGAGGGGTAACTGCGTTGTGTCCATGGGCAAGACACTTAATCCCGACTGACACCGTGGAGGGAGGGGGTGGCACGGTGGTGTTGTGTACTAAGGTGTACTGCACGTCGATGGTGCACCTACCTTCAACCAATACTAACCCTGCTTGTGCGGAGTCAGTCCCTTGGGGAGCCTGACAGTTGCTCGCCGCTGCAAGGTGGTTCTCTTCGGGTACCCCGGCTCCCTCCGCTCCTAAAACAGTCCGACACGAGGTGAACCTGTCTGTCGACAGTATCATTAAACCCAAATAAGTTAGAATTATTAAATTACATATATATTCAGTAGTCAGATCGAGGACTCTGTAAACGATTTCGTTGCGCGAATTACGCCGAGTATCGTTGCATGGGTGGAGTAACCTGTAGCAGCAGTGGCATCCAGTGGTATAGTAGTGGTGGCTGTTGCAATCTGGGGACTAAGGGTAGTAGTAGTAGTGGAGGCAGCAACAGAAGAAATAACCATAACAGCAGTAGTTATAGTAGTGCCTTGAAAACTAGTGAAACAGGCCAGGTTGGTAGTGTTGACCTTCGTGTGGGATCTATGCAACATAGATCAGGTACGAATCATCGAATTACTTACTTATTTACTTATTGGTGTTTAAGGACACATACTTATGTACAATGGCTAATCGTGACCGTGACAGTTTACGGGAGGAGGAAGCCGGAGTACCGGAGAGAACCACCGAGCAGCGACGAATCGCCGAATTGAGGTAGTGTGTAGTAGTAGTTGATGTCGATGCTTGTTTGCTTTTCTGAGTTTTACTCTTGACTCAACAGAACTGCCATATACAGTCGCTGCTATTTACAACAACAATATCAACAGCAGAGCTAGGAGGTTTTTTCGGTTTTCCGGTTCGGTTCTAGTTTTTACGGGAAGCCGGAAAATCGAACCGCAAGATCCAGCAAGAACCGGCCGAACGGTTTTACTGTGTTTGTAACTGATAAAGCTTTCTTACTGGGAGGGAACTGGACTCGTGGCCCATGTAGACTCTCGTCACTTAACCTATAGAGCAAAGGTGCGAATATGTCGGTGGTTTCATTATCACAGATTCTCCCTTATTGACTCGTCCACCGGACGAGTCAATAAGGGAGGAAATGTGATACTGAGAACACAACATAGCGAAAGATGAACTTAATTTATTTGTTACCCTAATTGGCTTTTTTGACTCAAAAGGTTTAGCAACTGATCCCATAGAACGTCTAAGTATGATTAAAGATATGTTAGGCTCACCCCAATGGAGATACATACATACAGGGCTTTTTATGGTGTGTAGTGTCACATAAACTATTGCGGGTTCTTTCCAAGTTACAGAGCCTGACGTGATGTTTACTATATGGTCTTAACATACAGAAAATCTTAACCGAAACCGAGTGTTTATCCTGAAACTCAACCGAAACCGAATCTGGAAAATGAAAACCGCCCAGCTCTAATCAACAGCGCGGGTGGATGCTCCACGAATATGAGACCAAAAGATAACCGTGATAATTTGTAATATAATGGCGAGAAACACAATCAAACAAGTGTAGCTGCAAACGTCCAGTGAAAATAGATTGACTACAAGCCTGCAAATACTTTTTTGTTTTGGGGCATACTGGGACAGGAGCACGGTCTGTGAGGCTGAAGCCGTAACCCTCAGTCAAGTTCATGACCCATACCCGAGTCATCAGCAAGCACTGTGTGAAAAATGAACATCCGTCTATCCATTAAAGTATTTTAGGGACCAAAGTTAGAACAGATGGACGGCCAGTGCCCTTGACCCTTGACCCTGGAGTTATGACCTTCTGTCAAGGTCACGACATACCCTTGAGTCATCCAAAGTTAGAACAAACGAATGATCTTTGACCTTGACCTCGAAGCTATGATCTTAGGTCAAGGTCATGACACAACGTCATGTCTTAAGCATTCATTTTGTGAAGTATTAACAAGATCAGTCAACTAAAAACTATTTATGGACCGGACACATCTAGAGTTTCCCAAACCTGCAAATGATTTGTGACCTTGACATTGAGGCCATGACCTTGAGTCAAGGTCATAACACACTCTTGAAATACAAGTAATCGTTGTGTGAAGTTTGAACAAGATCGATCAGTCCCTTGAATAATAATTTCTGAACCGGACAAATCTAGAATAGAGAAACAAACACTCTGACTTTGCCATTCGAGCTATGACCTTGGCACAAGGTCGTGACACACCCTGGTGCCATAAGCAATCCCTGTGTGAAGTCTGAACAATATCGGTCCATTGAATGATTTTTATGGACCGGACAAAGTTAGAATGGGTAAACAAACAAACGAACGATCTGTGACCTTGGAGCTATGACCTTAGGTCAAACTCATGACACACCGTTGAGTCATAACCTATTATTGTATGAAGTTTGAACAAAAGTGGTCCATTGAATATTTTTTATTGAGTGGACAAAATTTAGAACGGGCGTACCCACAGGGCCTTTAAATGTTTTTTGTTGTTGCAAACCCAACCTCGAACCATTAAGGGCAAAGAAATTACCACTTATGGAAACAATACACGATTCGTAGACAATGGAAATCTTTATGGTTGAGCCACACTTCCTTCCGCTTAAGGTACTGAACGTCAGCCCGGACCAACGGATGAACGGACGGACAAACTATATACGCCACGAAATTTTTCGGAGAACACAAAAATTCAAAAGTTTTTAAAAAAAAATTTCACCTCTAAAACAAAGCGTATGAACGCCCAGTAGAACGAGGTCATCGGACCGCTCCAATTGTTACATATCCTGTAGTGGTTGCCTATCCCCGGTGGTAACATATCTCAGCGATTACAGACCTTAGTGGTTACCTACCATAGTGCTTACATACCCTAAGGTATGATAGACATGGGCAAGGTCGCAAGGTGACTGGACGGCGGGATACACTCTAAAATCAGTTGGGTTAAAAATCAACCAAAACCAACTGGGTTAAGTGAATATGAACCCAATTGGGTTCATATTCACTCAACCCAGTTGATTTCGGTTGATTGGTCCATATTCGCTCAACTCAGTTGATTTGGGTTGATCTTTAAACCAACTCAATTTAGAGTGTAGGTTAGGACTGTGTCACACTCCGTTTGGATGGTAGGTAGGGTTAGGTGACCATGTGCTCCTTGGGAATGGGTAACACATGAGTCACACATGAATCGGCTTGTGGGTGTCGGACTACGTGGTCGAGTCTCTGAGGTGGATCACTGGTTGAGGGATCAGGTCGAGTGCTTTGGTTGGGTCGCCGGGTCGAGAAGTGGATCGAATGGTGGTAGGAATCGGGCTTCTTTGTCGGGTCGGGTGGTGGGAAGGCAGTGGTGTTGCACCACTTGTCGCAGAAACATTGATTGCAAGTAAACTTGTTAAACTGTTATACCACCTCGGCTATCTCGTTATAACCACTTAGCTATCTTGTTATATCCACTTATCATTTTGTTCACGGCATAGTTGTCTTGTTCTAGGAACTTGGATATCTGATTATCTTGTGATATCAACTTAGCTAAGCTGCTATAAGAACTTAGTAGAAATTATTCTGTGGCGTATCTACACTTCCATACTCCACACTCCATACGCGCCTCATGTGTTAATTCAACTATTATGGCAGTACTGATTAGGTAAAGCACTGCGGATCTTTTCCTGTGGTGAAATGAAGACAGAATGTCCACAGCGAAAGCTGATTGGGGACTATAACTATGGAAGAAGTTAACTGTAAGTTCCAAACTGCACGGCAGATACTGCAAGGAATACTGAACTGCTCAACCACATGACATTGTGAACGCGTAGAGAATATTTTGCCTTTTACCTATATGTAATAATACACGCGTATGTAAACGTTCGTCGTGCGAATATGAGGAGGGGGGGGGGGGGGGGGGGTTACAAGACAAAAACAACGTGCATCGATTTAAACAAAGTGAAGTGAATGAATAGAGCCGAGAGCAGATGAATTCGTGCAAAGATAGCTTTACTGACACCGAAATGACCAACGGAGTTACGATACACATATGTTTTAACCCTTTACCTAACATGAAAAGCAGACGACACTTGCAAACAAAATTTTTGAATAACTATTTTTTTTTTATTTTGTGTCAAATACATAGTTTATGATCCTCATTGGAACGAGTTTTGTCTTTGAGGCAAAAAATATTAAAAAATAATGAAAACTGAATAGCAATTTTTGCGAATAGCGCTGGCCTTTTATGACGGTTACCTTGGGTAAAGGGTTAAAGCAGCGAGGAAACAGGAGGAAACGGTAAAAACTCCACAGTGCTAAAATTATGTCATATGTTAACCCTTTACCTAACATGAAAAGCAGACGACACCTGTAAAAAAATTCTTGAATGACTTATTTTTTTCATTTTTCGTCTCAAAAACATAGGTTATGACCCCTCATTGGAACGAGCTCGACGAGCTCGTTCCAACGAGGGGTCATAACCTATGTTTTTGAGACAAAAAATAAAAAAATAATGAAAATTAATCGGCGATTTTTGAGAATAGCGCTGGCCGGTTTTGCCGTTACTTTGGGTAAAGGGTTAAGTATTTTCTGGTTTTTTTCTGTTGTTCTCCACATCAATGGGATCATAAAAGGAAGGATAAAAAAAAGAAGTGTCAAAGATAAACGAAATATGATCAGTGGCAGATAGAAGAGAGCTGGTACAATGGAGCTAGGCATCAAAATATAGATCCCGTTCCACGATAAACACATCCGCTCTGTAAGTGTACTCATGGGGAGCTTTGTGGCTCATGGTTATATCACTGCGCTTGAGATCGAAAGGGTGATCCTGACCAGCGTCATGAGTGTTGTGTCCCTGGGCAAGACACTCAATCCTGATTGCCTTTGTGGGAGCAGTGTGCCGCCGTGTGCTAAGGCTTAGGACACGACGGCGGTATACTTGCCTTCAACCACTGCTAATCCTACTTGTGCCGTTTTAATTAGCTGAAGGGTCCGACAGTAACTCGTCGTTGCTCAGTGGGTATCCCCGGCTTCCTCCATCCGTAACACTGTCCGATACGATATGACCCTGGCTGTTGAAAGTGCCTTTAAACCCCAATACACAAACAAACAAACAAACAAACAAACAAACAAACAAACAAGTGTACTCATGAGCAACAGTTAACTTTCTCATCCAACCAGACCATAATATCACACACGTGAAGGTGAATGGGAAAGAAAATAAAAATGTCTAGTAGTTCGGAGAGCAAATCAAAATAGATATAAAACTCGTACTAAATCCAAGCACTTTTCATCATTGGGTCTCAATCATTATTTTATATGTTCCACATGTCAGTCAGAGCAACGTGCTATACCAGACATCCAACTGGCACTCTCCTACTTCTAAGCGCATCGCCATAACATGCGCTGCGTGCACACAGTAACACAACGAGGTACAAGAACACACGTAACACCAGGACCAAACACTCGTTCTTACGTAACAACATGGCACTACACTAGACCCTGCTTCCAACGCACGCGACGAAAGCGGTGGAATCTGGCCAAAAGACTGGGGTCGTTTCATCTTTCGTTTTTCGATCGCCTCGCCTTCAAAACTCGTCAATACTTGATCGTAAACAGCTGGATGGGACAATGCAGTGATTTCTCAACAATTTACCGAAATAAGCGGTGATTACCGACCAGCGCGATTCACAAAAATCGTCATTCAAACATCTGCCTAAACTACACAGCTCAAAACCACGCATTCGGACGAGTGCGTTCATAAGCTATGTTTATGAGGCAAAAACTTAATTTTGTTTTGTTGTTCAATAAATGTATTTCAAGCCGCCGTCTGCCCCTCGTATTAAGAAAAGGGTCAAATTTGCAAGTGAACATCTTGGTATTTCAGTGGTAAGATCAATTTTAAAATATAAAATACACATTTCATAACAATTAACAATTTATTGTCGTGTAAAGCCAGTCTCTATACAAAGGCACATCGGCTCCAAAGATAAAGTATGAAAATATAACATTTCTAAAAAAAATCCTTCATCTAACATTATGTACATTATATATACAAAAAGAGATCACAAAATAATTACATCATTATTGTTTAGCTTTTGTTCAGGATTTTATATTTCAACTAACCACTTTTAAAAAAGATCAACTATATTCCTTCTGTTCACCTTATATCATAATGTTTTTGCTACAAGTAGGTTAATCACGGGTGGTCATGTGACATATTCACACCCTTTTAAGTTAGAACTGGAAAAGCCGTTCCACAAAAAAGATCACATAGTTCGGGTTTGAAACTTCGCATTGAACTATTTTTTTTATATCGCTCATTGAGTGCATCAAGGCAGCATTCCAGATGGAGCCTTGTTGCACTCAAAGGATTATATAGTTTGTAGTGAGTCACTCGTGTTTAATTATTTATTTATTGGGGTTTAACGACACTTTCGACAGCCAGGCTCACCTCGTGTCGGACAGCTTTACGGGTGGAGGAAGCCGGAGTATCCGGAGAAAACCACCGAGTACCGGCGAGCAACTGTCAGGCTCCCCAACATACTAACTTCACACAAGCCGGGTTAGCATTGCTTGAAAACAAGCCTTAGTATCCAACCCCACCGTGCCCCAACGCGGGCAATGGGAGTGACGTGTCTTGCCCAACGCGGTTGCCGCAGATGTGATTCGAACCGAGGACCTCTCGACTTGCAGCCTGCACCTCTACCTACTGAGCCACCGCGCCCCGTGAGTCACTCTCCCTACTTTTATAAGAAGTTCACATGTTGATGGCATGCATGGCTTGTTTTCGTGGATTCTGATGTAAAAATTCCATGTTTAAACAAAAACAAAAAATATTTTTTTCTGTTTATCAATATAGTTACAATTAATTTGTGATTCATTTGCAGTGAAACGGTTGCCCTAAAGCTATCTCGGCTTTCAACAAGATCAACATGTGACCAGTGTTCACGCTGGTCCGAAACTGTCTGGAGCCAAATGTTTAGCCATTCTTGATATTTTAGTGCAAAACAAAGCGTTTTGGTGCAAAGGGGGGTGGTTCTTTGGTCTAACCCAAACACAATGATCGAGTTTTGAAAAATGAACTGACAATTATTTCAAGAGTTACCGGACAATTGGTCACGGAAAAATACGACAGAACTCAAAAGTTTTGACAAAATGCTGGGTTGGCGAAAAGGTTGGTCAACTAAGTTATATTTATGCCGCTGATTCAATTAATGGTCAGGCTGAATGATGTCGGTACATACACCCTTTGCTGCACTGAGACAATAACAGATTAATCGACTAATTGCTGTTAATCCACTAGGCTTAGTGAGTTGCGTGTCTTTACAAAAGGCGGCATTTAATTTGATAAATACTGCATACCGTCGCGAGTTACTCGCGACGGTATGAAGTATTTATCTAATTAAATTCTGTCTTTTGTAAAGTTTATAATTTATAACCAACAATGTTTTATTGAAGAAAAATCGATGCCCCATTACCACTCACTGGCAATTAACGGATGAAAGTTTGTCCACACACTATTTCCAACACCATACTGACAAACATCACTGGTTTGAGTGTATTCTTTGTTTGCTTCATCGTTGATCGTGCTCTTTACTGCTGCAATGGATTTCCTTCACAACTGAAAGGAAATTGTTTGGTGCCACAATTTTAGCCAATGAAGATTTTTTGCTGCCAAATCCAAATGTTTAGTGGAATTGGCTAAATTGACATCCCACAAGAACACTTCATGTGACGCTTTATTAAATGATGCACGCCACTGGTCTAATATTCCACAGAACATTTGGGAACTTGAACGTGCACCATTGAACAGAGTTGGGGAAGTGTTTAGGTTTTGACACTGATAACACTGCCGTGGGGGTAAAATGTCAACAGCGAATACCCATACTTCATGCGATCTAGCATGAGTCGGCCTGTACCTACCTTTAGATAGTTAAGAGGGAAAGTTTGACCGATCATTATAGTTGTTCCGCTGTTGCACATACATCTATGCTTCTTGGTATGTTTTCAGACAATGCGTTTATAACAAACGGCTTTTATCGTGGCATTGCTTATTGCTTGTCAGATTTCAAGGCTATTTCGCACATTACCGAACTGGCAACAATTCACCAGAGGCAGTTTTATGCGCACACGGAGGTGTTTGAACAAAAAAAAAAAATGCTGGGAAGGTCTACCCTGAGCAGCTGAGATTTTTCTATGTTTGTCTAGGATCATACGTGTTCTGTTGATACATAGTTTTGATTGTTTTGATATGGTATTATTCAGACAATGCGTTTATAACAAACGGCTTTTATCGTGGCATTGCTTATTGCTTGTCAGATTTCAAGGCTATTTCGCACATTACCGAACTGGCAACAATTCACCAGAGGCAGTTTTATGCGCACACGGAGGTGTTTGAACAAAAAAAAAATGCTGGGTAGGTCTACCCTGAGCAGCTGAGATTTTTCTATGTTTGTCTAGGATCATACGTGTTCTGTTGATACATAGTTTTGATTGTTTTGATATGGTATTATTCTGCAAACTGATGAGCAATATAACAATCTGACAAATTTTCCATTTTACAGTGCAAACTTTAAAACAGTGAAACTTTGTGTCTAACTCTTCCAATTAAGATAATCTTGTCGCTTGGGTGGAGTTCGTGGACTTGGAACAAGTTTGAAAACGACTTGAAAAATGTCTTCGCAATATTTGCATTCTGTGCACTTGCCAATACATATGCAACATGGAAATACCTACAAGCACCACAAACCAACCCCCAAATGCTTTTAATTGCCAAAACACAGCCAGACACGATCTTAGACGACACCGATAGTCCAATCTCTCCTTGCTTATCACTTCTTTATGTTTCAATAAATTGTGATACAGCAGATGAATAACCTATTTTCTATGATGTCAAGGATTGGAATTATCAACAAAGAAAAGGTGCGACATAAATTTTCCCACAACTAATTTCATCTATTGCAGCACCTCGACGACACAATGACTTTATGAAATTGCACTGCAAAATTACAACGACGACATGACCAGGGTAGCTCCAGATAGCACTACTGATGCCAAATGTTCGTAAAATTTCGCCATTCATGAAAGATACACTATCCGCGAAACCAATGTTTTACACTTCGCAGTTTATGTTAGTACCCCTGTCAGAGTCTATCACCTCCTTTCTCATCATGTTTGGCGCCCTAGTAGAATAGAATCCTGCGAAGCTTCGAAATTCGATTCGATCCGAAATCGCCTCTATGATCCGATTCGAGTCGCGCGGATTCGGACATTTTTGACGTGCATTGCAAAATTACAACCATCACACGACCAGGGTAGTCCCAGGTAGCACTACTGATGCCAAATGTTTGAAAAATGTCCCCCCTCAATGGAAGATACACTATCCAAAAAACTAATGTTTTACACTTCGCACTATATGTTAGCACTCTTGGCAGACTCTCTCACCCCCTTCTCATCAAGTTGGACGCCCCAGTAGAATCCTACGAAGCTTCGAAATTAGATTCGATTCGAAATCGTCCCGATGATCCGATTCGAGTTGCACGGATCCGAAAATCTTCGAATCGTGGAAATGTTCTCAAAATCCTACCAAGTGTCCAATCTTGAACTTTGTCCCTTCTTCTATCACTAGGACTTGATGCTAGAAGAAGGGTTCAAGGGGGTTCCGCATTCGAAACTACTTTGATTCCGTCCTGGAATATTTCGCGTTTTTCGTGAATTTACCCAAGCAGACGAGACGACGTTGCATACAATACCTGAGTGGAGACTGACAATATTTATGGTTGTAAGAAGGTGTAATATCTACAACTTGAAGTGTATTGTGATTCGACATTCGATTCGATTCCACATTCTCTGCTTGATTCGATTTGGAATTTGATTCAACCCGAAATATGAGATTAAAACCTCCGGAATTTTGTGGATAAATAAATGTAGTAGTCGTGATGCATTGGTTTCCCAGCTTTTTATTTTATTTAACCCTTTACCCAACGCAACGGCCAAAACCGACCAGTGCTATTCTCAAAAACCGCCAATTAATTTTCATTATTTTTTCATTTTTTGTCCCAAAAACATAGGTTATGACCCCTCGTTGGAACGAGCTCGTCCAGCTCGTTCCAATGAGGTTCATAACCTATGTTTTTGAGACAAAAAATGAAAAAAATTAGTTATTCAAGAATGTTTTTTTGCAAGTAAAGGGTTAATTAGCACGTACCGGGCGACAAATCGGCCATGTTGGCACCCTAACCAGACACAGCCCTCCACTTGCACGCCACCGACTGTCGAAGAAGCAAATCTAGTCCCGTAAAAAACTGTATGATTACCAGCAAGAGCGATTTGGTGAGCATTTTTCATCTGACGGTTACTGTCAGCTCAAATTTGCAAGAAGTACTAACAAAATTTTGTACTCGAAAATTTGTCGTTTAAATAAAAAGTGAAAGTACTGACCACCAGCTGCCGGTATTTCTACCATCAGTTCTTACGTTTACAATATTGCATTAAACTGCATGTACTTTTGACAATGTCAGCCCCTCTTTTGTTCTGTCTTGGTACAAAACTGTGAAACTGATATTTGGTTTCTCTACATTACGACAGAAGATTATGCAGTTGCCATGGCGAGTACAAACCTTTAATATCTTTAACTTGAATCCACGTGACTTCGGGGTAAAGGCCTTAATTAGTGTATAAGCAAGGCTTCTAAAATACAGCAGCATTCGACCTGGGCGATGCCATTTTTGCAAATGCCTAATTCCTTTGTTCCGAAAAAAGGTTTTCACAACTGTACATGACCATTTCTCTTTTGGTATTTCGTGCGAGTAAAATTGAAAGAATCGTAACCATGATGTATACGATAGAAGTATACCTGTTTTCCAGTACTTTTACTCTACTTTAATTATATTGTTTTACTGTGTTGCACATAGATCGGCGGATTATCCCCGCGGTCCATTATAATTTGAAAGTTGTAAGCACTTCTTGCGCCCTTTCACGGGTATAGTACATTCTTGCTGGTGAAAACCCCCACCTCGTTGTGTTTGACCAGTCCTTCATTTTCCCAGTATTGTGAGACATGTTGTGGGTATACTAGTGCAAAACTGTATGTTGGGGGGGGGGGGGGGGGGGGGGTCATAAATCCCGGAAATTGACCGAATGAATGCTTGGCAATATCAAGCCGTTTTGGTTAATGATGAAGAGATTATCCAGTAATCCCGACCCTGAACACCGTTACTTTGCGCATTGTTTTTGAAAACTCGTTGCCAGTTATTGAATCAGCCTCGTTTTGAACGCTTGATGCTTACTCTTCCAGATAGTATCTCCTACTGTTTCCTATGAAGTATCAAACTGGAGATAAAGAGGACTAATTCTAAAAAGTTTAATAAATATTTCCGATAAAGAGGCCACAAAAAGTAATGAAACAAGCAGACGTCCAAGTACATTGAGAAGAAATCAGTAAGATGCACGTGCATTCGTTTAGTTTATAAATATCTGAAAGGTAACAGCAACGATGAAGAAATTTCGAAAGGATTTCACCAGACAAAACGCGACAAAGTTTAGATTCAAACTGTCTCGGTATTTAATAATACCATGAACCAACAAATAAATTTATCACTCCCTTGTTGTTCACGTAATGAGTTTGTAACTATTTGCCAGTCAGAAGTACGGGTAAGACTATCGTTTGGCAAGTATAAACCCGAACTTCGTGAAGAAATATTGCGTAACAGATAGTCGTTCTGATAATTCTAAAATAGCTGAATGGTTATAAGTCTCAGAAGCATGAATTAATTCTACAAGCTACACTTCGTGGAAATCAGCTAGGACGTCTCGTCCAGAAAGGACGCTGATAAGGGTTCGAAGTCACGCGAAGAGAGTTTCCTTCCGATCGAAACGCCTAGCGAAACTATACTAAACTACGCACAGCACTCGGCCACCGTCAAACTCAGTCATTAATTGATCATAGATTGTGGCAGTTGGATTGTTGAAACTTGCCACCCAATAATGTCCAAAGATAGCTACTTTCGGTAATAATTAAGAGAGACCCACCAGTCGCAATAAGTAAATAAAATCTGAGACTTTATTATTTGTCGATGCCTAGCTGTAACTTACGGAATTATCATTAATGGTTTTCTTACTGGGCGTCGAAATTAATAGTCTTCCCCGTCTCTTTCAAACGCCATTAAAACGAACGACATGGAGTTGATAGCTTGTCTGGGATTAGAAGAATTGCAAACATTATATGCCCAACAGGGACATTACATTTCAGCGTCAGTATGGAAATCAGTTTAAGCTTAGTTGTGCATAAATGTGACGTGTTTTCGAGCAATACACACCTTGGTGTTTATGCACACGTCTTAATAGATTTTTGTAGGCCATCTGTGCCCCATTTGATGTTCAATGAAATATATCCCTTCATTCACTCATCTCAATTCAAGAGTTCATTACTATACGTCCAAACTACTCGACCACCACAAGCCTAAATGCTTTCTTAAATGAATATGATCATGTGTCATCATAAATAAACCATATATTCTTGGTTTCACATATAACGAAAATAGTCGTTCATCCTCAGACCATACGTTATAAATCTTCACTGGAACGACCTCGGCGATGTCGTTCAACTTCAGATCCAGGAGCTATGCCAAACAAGATTAAAAAATGAACACACAAGATTTGAATGGCGCTTTTCAATAAGAAATTAACAGTGAGGGTATTTTACTCCTTGAATTGTTTTGCGTAATGCGAATCATACCCATCACTGTCGTTACAAAACATATTCTAAAATTTTCGAAGAATAATTCCCCGTTGCTGTGAATCAGTGCCATTTCTTATCAGCTGTTCTGATCACGAATGCTAAGCACGGTCGGAGAAGTCGAAATATCAAATTTGGTAACATTTTATCTCTTCAGTTGAGAAATAATGTCGGCTTATGTCGAACACCCGTGGAAAAACTGCATCACGTGATCAGCTGCAGCCTCGCCAGGCTAAATGAAGTGAAGGGGACAAAATAGTTTTCTACTTCCAGTGACAGCTGATTATAAGTTATTGCGATGAACTCGCTGTAGCAGGGGCGTCATGCTAGGGAAAAATCTGGAGGTGGTGGGGGTGGCAAAAATCTCTCCCAGATTGCCGGAAATGGCACTTCCCAGGCCTTCACCAAAAATATTTGCCCCCTACCCTCCACCCCCCCCCCCCCCCCCCCCGTGCACCGTTGGCATGACGCCACTGCGCGGTAACATGGTTTAAGGTTTGCGGTTCGGAACTCATGTTCAACCGAAACGCATCGCGTCCCGGTTTAACATGCGCCCCGAGCCGCTAACCTTCAATTCATCATAATAATGTATATGTTTCAATAAGACCCTACACGTAGCCCAAACCCAAATTGTGACATGAAAACGGTGACATTTGACGTTAACAACTTTAGTAAATAAAATTATCCTGTTGGCCTACCCCACGACATCACTGGGCGAATTAAATAGTCAATAAAACAGATAAAGATCTATGCCACTCCATCTTAGTTTAAGTCATAAACTAATTTGTAATTTAAACAACACTTCATTCGAAACATCGTCTGCTGCACGTGTGGAAAATCTAGAAAAGGGAAGCGGTTTGCAAGTCACTCCGTTAATGAAATAATCGCGAAACGAGCAACCTCATTTCAAATATTTTGCGTGGTGACGTCAAACGGTAATAAATGCTCCTTGAGCTGTAAACATACAAAAAAGCTACGCAAGATCCCGTTCAAAAATAATTTTTCTTCGGAAAAGACGAGAACATATAGCTAAGGAATTTTCTTTTCTATAAATTTACATGAAAATGGTCTTGAAGACAATTTTCATGTAAACTTACAGTAAATAAAATTTTTGTATTTTGATAATAACTTAGCTCACATCAGCCAATTAGCTGAACTCTCTGATCTCTGGTTTAGTACAGGTTTTCTCCAGAAATAAATCATGAGCATAACACTATTTGACAAGGATATTCTGTTAAGAATGCTTACAAAATATCACTAGGATAACTCTCTTTGACAAAGTGAGACGTTCTTGCTTCCGTTGTTTCGAGGAAATCTTTCTTCTTATCCCTTTACCAAACGTAACGTAAACAACCGGCCAGCGCTATTCACAAAAATCGCCAATTAATTGTCATTATTTTTTTCATTTTTTTCTCAAAAACATAGGTTATGACCCCTCTTTGGAACGAGCTCGTCAAGCTCGTTCCAAAAAAGGGGCCAAAACCTATTTTTGAGACAAAAAATGAGAAAAATTAGTTATTCAAGAATTTTGTTTGCAAGTGTCGTCTGCTTTTCATGTTAGGTAAAGGGTTAACATTCTGTCAATTCTGTCAAAAACCAAGGTCATGGCATCATAACACTGGTTAAAAGTGTTGAATTCTCATTGTCAGAAACAGAAACCGTTACTTTCTACTAGAACCGTCACTAGACACTTCTCCAGACAAGAACTGCCCGAACATAGCCACCGGATATTATGCAGTATACAGCGGGCACTACAGAATACGGAGATCAGCAACAAAGGCAATGTTAACCGCAGTGTCACGTGTATCTGTCCCATTGTTGTTCAGAAGGAACAGCAGCAGGGATTGGATTAAACATTTGACGTGTGAAATTCATAAAAGGATATGGCGGCGGGGTAACATTCGAATCTTGTCCGTTTTGAGCAATAAACCTGCTCTGGGTTGACGGAAAACTATTAAGATTTGTGTAGTCAAAGTTTCCATATTTTTGATACTGTCCTTGTTGCATCTGTTCGAGTTTTACGTGAGAACTTTGTTCGTCTGAACGGAACTTATATGGATTTCCCAAAGATGAAGTGAATGAGCCGGACTGGGGTGATGTAATGGTCTGAGACGGTGATAAGGTTTGAGGTTGAGCACTTTGGTCCGATGTGAATGCACCCGGGGCGCTAGCATTAGAAGTATGGATACTGTAAGACGGCGTACAAGAAGAGTTTGTGGGCATACGATACGTAGGGGCCCATGCCGGAACTGTTGTCGTTGACGTCATTCCGTTTGCGTAGCAGCTGGAGTAGTCTTCACTGTTGCTGTTTGGTGACTGGTGGATTTGTGATCCTTTGGGTAAAGGAAGGTATTGGTCGAATTCCTGTTCGTCGATATTTTCAATGGTGATGACGTCACTGGTGAGGTCAACTCGACTGAAATCGATTGGGTGAGACTGCGACTGGTGTCCTGAAAATGAAAGTACAAAATATAAGAAACAGAGGAATTATAGCAAGCTCTCAGACCACCAGTCTAATGATGTAAGGAATTCAACGTCGTTGAGGCCTGGAACCAGACTAGCCTTTGAATGGTCCATCGCCTCTGTTTGGATTCACGCGTCTGGAATATTTCAGTTGGTCAAAAAAGCGAATCTTTGGTTCCCTTTTCCGATCAACTGATATATTCCAGACGTGTGAATCTAAAAACGTATCATAAACATTCATTTTCTTTTAATAAACGCAAGAAATTTTACTGAATCGAGACTTGATTTGACAGAATTTTTGAAGAAATTTGCATAGGGAATGAAGACTCACTACAACCGTAGCTTTATGATTACGCCGCGTGGTTCCACTAACAGTGTTTGCATAATGATGTTTGTAATGTGAATTGAATATTTACTGTTTGGAATGTCTATAACCGGAATACGAAAGAATATCTATATATCTTCGTAAATAAAAGGACATCACATTACATCAACGGTAGGGGGCGCGGTGGCTTAGAAGGTAGAGATGCAGGCTGCAAGCCGAGAGGTCCTTGGTTCGAATCTCATCTGCGGCAACCGCGTTGTGTCCTTGGGCAAGACACTTCACCCTCATTGCCCACGTGGAGCACGGTGACGTTGTGTACTAAGGCGTACTGCACGTCGATGGTGCACTTGTCTTCAACCAATTCTAACCCTGCTTTTGTGGAGTTAGTATATTGGGGAGCCTGACAGTTGAGCTTCGTGTCTCGGTGGTTCTCTCCGGATACTCCGGCTTCCACCACCCGTAAAACTGTCCGACAGGAGGTGACCCTGGATGGCAAAAGTGTCGTTAAACCCCAATAAATAAATAAATAAATAAATAAATAAATAAATAAATAAATAAATAAATAAATAAATAAATAAATAATGCATCAACGGTAGTTTGCGCTCAAACTCCACGCAAAGTGGATAAACAAATAATCCACAACAACGTCGTATTCCCAACAGAATTAGACTGGTGGGCTGGCAGTTTGGGATCATGGTTAAATAGTTCTTGTAATTCAACGATAGTGCCAGTACAAAAATTCAACATAAACGTTTTTGCTGAAAATGCGATGTTTTCGAATCCCCTGCAATAGTTATAATCTTTTGGTATAATAGTATCTCGTGGAGGTGGGGATGGGGACATTTCTACCAAAAACTAGTGAAGCATGGCATCACCGCATATCACGATGAGGGGCGTAACTATGGCGGTGTAAGAGTGTGACCCCTTAATATTTTCGAGTTGTGACATTTTCATCTGCATTGAAGACTTGGCTATCGATCGCTCTTGCTGGTAATCATGCACTTTCTTACGGGACCTGATTTGCTTCTTGGATTATGTCACATTCGCGATCGGTCGCATGCAAATGGAGGTCTGTGCTGATTGGAGATGTTGGGGTCCCAGCATGACCAATGTTGAATCCAATACGTGGTACCAGTAATTAAATGCATCACGACTACATGTATTTTATCCACATATTTTCCGAGTGTTTTTTTTTAACTGTAATCCCCATTGACAAATATTCCAACTACATCGTCAAGGCATGACTTCGATGAAGGCATGCCTTGATGATGTGGTTGAAATATTTCTTCAGTTGGGAATATTTCTTCAGTCGGGACTTCATTTATGGCAGTCGGAACACCAACACTCACACACGCACACAGTCGATCATCTTCGCGACGCCCCTGCTCACAATTAGACTCTCCAATGCTAAACTCTGCTAAATTCAGTCCAAAATCTAGGTCATTAACCCCGCCCTCAGTATAATTCTGCCCCCTTCTGAGCGTTTGAAAATTTATTTCTGAAACGCGTAATCGCAACATTTTCTTTCTGACGTTAATTAACGATTATTATTTGCGTGTGTACGTGAATATTCCGGCATGGATATACATTTTCAACAAAATCCTTAGTTTGTGAAGCTTTCTCTCCTCCTAAGACACCCCAGCAAATGTTAACTAATACAATAGCACCACTGTCAAAACCCAGTTATACCAGGTTGTTGTCCCTAAAACACAGAGTGTTTTGGTTACAACCCATCCCACAGACTATGGTGCTGCCAGTTTTCTAAAAATTACAAGAAAAGGAAAAAAAGAAAATTTCAGAATCCTTTCAACGTTTTCAATGTACATTTACGTAACATTAACCAAACACAACAGGCCATGCACAACATTTTCAAAATACAGCACACAGGGAAGGTGTGCCAGACTGAATGTTGTTCATATATTCATTTGTACATATTGATAAGCAGATATGGTAATGACGGAGGTGTCAGGTGAGTGCGGAGTACAGAGTACCGCGGTGACCCTTGGAGATGTTCTTATTACGTAAGGCACGTTGATTGATCATGCACTGGTGACGTCGGGCGTTCAGTATCAAATCAATCTTACAAGACATGCTAACGTAGTAGAGTTTATAGGTTAATATGTTTTTAAAAAAAATAATATTACTGTATTCTAGTATTGTTGTCACATCACTTGCAATCAGCCCTGTGTTTGGTGTTCTTGCAAGAAATCTTATCTTATCATACCTTATACCTTGGAAAAACTAAAAAGGATAAGGTAAGCTTTACACGCTAAAACCAGTTTGGTTAAGAATTAACTCAAATCAACTGGGTTGAGTGAATATGAACCAAAATGGGTTCATAATCACTCAAGCCAGTTGATTTGGGTTGATTTCTAACCCAGTTAATTTTAACCCTTTACCTAACGTAACGGACAAAACCGGCCAGCGCTATTCTCCAAAATTGCCAATTAATTTTTATTATTTTTTTTATTTTATGTCTCAAAAACATAGGTTATGACCCCTCGTTGGAACATGCTCGTTGAGCTCGTTCCAACGAGGGGTCATAACCTATGTTTTTGAGACAAAAAATGAAAAAAATTAGTTATTCAAGAATTATTTTTGCAAGTGTCGTCTGCTTTTCAGGTTAGATGAAGGGTTAAAGTATACGATTCCACAAAAGACTTTCACCAACTTGTGCTATAACTGGGAAGCTGAGTGTGTGTGTGCAGAACAGATGTCCAGAGCGCCCAACGCGCCGTACCATGTTTTCGGTCTGATGGGAGAAAATTTAAATGCCATTTTCTCGATTCTCTCGTCTTGGCGAGTACAAAGGAAAGTATTTAAAAAGTGAGTGTGTGTGGGGTTGGGAGAGTTGGGCAGCGATCAATCCACTACATCTTTAAAACTCGGGCCCTTGAAGCGTCGAAATTCGATTCGATTCGAAATCATCCCGATGATTCGATTCGTTTAGATCGAAGTCGCGCTAATTCCAATATTTTAGAATCGTCGAGATGCATTCAAAAATCCCCCCTCCCGGTCCCTCCTCCTAGTTGGAAATTCACTACCGAGAAACATTTTGAAAATGAAGCCATGAAAGGGGGCATAAAATTGATTCTAGTAACTGAAAAGCCAACACATTTATGATAAAATTATTAATTAATTAATTAATTAATTAATTAATTAATTAATTAATTATTAGGTTATTATTATTTGGTTTTATTCAGGGAATTGAATATGTGCTAAACAAATGCTCAAGCTTAGAACTTTGAGCAATTCACACTGTCCTGACATTAAATCAGATCTTAAGCAGGAATGATCAATTTTCCATGTTTCATTATTCTGTCACTGTGAATGATGGAGTTGACTTAGGATAACGATTTTACATGTTGTGATTTTCTTGAAGTGCATTTCGAGGATTTTTTTATTACGCTAAGTAAATGTACGACAGAAATCTCGTACCGATTGACATCATACATACTTATGAAGCTCGATATTGCGTACACTGTAGTTGTAAATAGTAACAATTGGAATTTTTGCCGATTTGAAACCGAGTTGGCATTTTGTGGGAAGTAAAGGAGACATCAGCATCACCACAGGAGCTAAAACATCCAGATAGATGGAATTTCCAACTACTCATGACTTACCCTCCGAATTTTCGACATAGGGAATTTTTGCCGGGTTTGGGGGGTGACCCCCCCCCCACCGCCCCCTTTCGCCACGTGTTTGGGGTTCTTAGGTCGTATTTACAACAGCCAAAGTCATTTCGTGTCACACAACAGATTATAATCAGGTATTTATTACAGAGGATTTTCCTTCCCAGAATTTCCCATTATCAAGAGCGGCAAATATGACTTCCAACTCGGCTGATATAACTCCGATCTCGGCCGATATCAACCAAGCTAGAGTTGTCCACCTTAATGCGTTAGTAGGCGCAACCAATTCGTTTACATCGAAATCGTTCAGCGTTATTCGTCGTACGCAGGAAAACTGTCATTACCAGGCATAGGGAAGTAGTTTGAAGCTGTGTTTTTTGTATGGTGAGGAATTAATGGTGGCAATAAGCAAGGATTAGGTGGACGAAGAGAAGAAAGAAGAGAGTAGGCGCATTTTTTATCTGAATAGTTCTGGAATAAAACCGAAAAATCGTCTATTCCCCTTCCAAAGTGAAAATGAAGATCAAATATTTTATAACACTTTGGAAGTTCCCTAGCTCCGATTTATAAATTCTCAAATTCAGAGAACTTCCACCAACTGATCACTATGTGTACTCACGTACATGAATTCCGCACTCTGTACGGAAACGAGGCAGTGTATATCTTTTATGAGTTTCTACTAGGCAACAACACCCCCTCTCTCTAGTTATCCCCTTACCTGAAATTAAGACCTAAAACACTGAGTTCTATTCACAAAAAAAATCGCCATTCAACTTTTCCCCCTAGGTTTTTCCTAAAAACATAGTTTATGACCCCCTATTGGGGCGAGCACGTTCCAATGAGGGGACACACGCTATGTTTTAAGGTAAAATATTAAACAGTAATAAAATTGAAATTTAGATTTATGTGAATATCGCTGGCCGTGAATTGCCGTTACTTTAAGTAAATGCAACAAGCATGTTATTTTCGAATGAGGTATCCTCACTAGAACCCCTGTTGTCGATAGAACTCCATGAGATTGACCACGGTGCCCTTAACCCTTTACCAAACGTAATGGCCAAAACCGGTCAGCGCTATTCTAATTAATTTTCATTATTTTTTCATTTTTTGTCTCAAAACATGGGTTATGACCTCTCGTTGAAACGAGCTCGTTGAGCTCGTTTCAATGAGGGGTCTTAACCTATGTTTTTTTAGACAAAAAATGAAAAAAATTAGTTGCTCAAGAATTATTTTTGCAAGTGTCGTCTGCTTTTCATGTTAGGTAAAGGGTTAACTCGTTGAACCCGAAAGGCTGTTTTTGAGGTCCAGAAAAATGTTATGTCTTGATTTCCTAAAGTAAATGGTTGCGCGGTGAATTTGAAAGGCAGAAATATCAATATTTCACCGTGCAGCCCTAAGGCTGCTTGTTGAAAGTATTAATGATCTCTCTCTAAATTACGAATACGGACTCTTTCACTTGATTTTCATTGAACTCAAATGCAAGATACCGCCAGGGTTCAAAAGGTTAACTCTTTAAACCCGAAAGACCGCTTTACGGTTCAGTATCGTAATACGACCTGAATTCATTATGTAGAAAATTGCTCAGTGAATTTGCATGGTAGGCCAATCAAGATTTTCAACGTGCAGCCCCAAGGCTGCATGTTGGAAATCTTCATTGATCTTCCCCCAAGTAACGAATATACTCTGAACTGGCATGGAGATATTGGTTCGCGTTAGCTCTTACCCATTATTTCTTTATTTATTGGTGTTTAATGCCATATTAGCATCCAGGGCTATATCGTGCCGAAAAAACGGTAGTAGCGTAAAACATGTAATTCTTACCTGGCATAAGTCTTCGAGATCGACCATTGTCGTTTAAGCATTTTGTCAAATCCTGTTGATTTGGAGTAGTTGGTGGGGTGGGTGGTCCGTTCGTTCCTCCAGATGGCGGTCCACAGTCACTTGAAGCGTCTTCATCACTTAGGGCAGACGGTGATGACTGGCTGTATCCGCCATATACACCGTTCTGTGGAAGACAGTTAGGGTCGCCCGAGCCCCCGTTAACACTTTTCATTGGTTTTCGACGTCTTGGTTGGTATTTGTAGTCGGGGAAGTCCTTTTTGTGCTGTAATCTCAATCGTTCCGCTTCTTCCACGAACGGCTTCTTCTCTTCCTCGCCCAGCAGTCTGAAAATCAAACATGTATATATACGTCACTGTGAGAGACCAGTTCAATTGTTGAATGATCTTATTTCAACGGCACATACTGTTGCGACGGAAACGGAAGTGGAGTGGATTCCCACTTTGTCAGATCATTTATTTGCCCCCCTCCCCCCCCCCCCCCACACACACAACCACTTTTGAATAATAAAAAAATATCCTTTGACGTTTTTCAATCAACAGTTATTAATCTTATTTAACACTTTGCCTAACACTAACAGGAAACACAACTTTTTCAGAAAGGATTCAGGAAAAAGTGAAAAATATTTTTTGCCTAAAAAATAAGGCCAGCAATTTGTAGATAAAATCTAGTCCTACGAATCTCGTGTTTCGGGTCAAATCGAATCCCAATCGACTCGGGCAGGGGTATCGAATCGAATCGGGATGGAACTGCTCTTCAATATGTAGATATTGCATCATTTTCATTACAACGGTACTGTCAGTCTCCACTTAACCCTTTAAACCCGAAAGACCGCTTTTCCGGGCCAAGATAGTGGTACGACCTGAATTCATAAAGAAGATAGTTGCTAGTCAGTTTGTGTGGTAGACCAATAAAGATTTCCAACGTGCAGCCCCGAGGCTGCACGATGAAAATCTTGATTGGTCTTCCCCCAAGTAACGAATATAGACTCTTCCAGTTGATGGCTCTAAACTGGCATGGAATATACCATCAGGGTTCAAAAGGTTAAGCTTTGTATTCGGCGGCGGCTCGTCTGTTTAGGAAAGTCAATCAAAAAGCGGAATATTCCAGAACGGAATCAAAGCAGTTTCGGACGCGGAACCTCCTTGAATTCTTCGTCCATCGCGAGGTCTGTACAGGAGACACCGTGGTAGAAGAGTTCAACAGCAGACCCTTCACAAGGTTTTGAAAACATTCCGAAATTTCCGAATGAGCGCAACTCGAATCGAATCATCGAGACGATTTCGGATCGAATCGAATTTCAAATTTTCGCCGGACCCCCCTGTCACCAAATAACCACATTGTCTTCTCGATTTTTAGAAAAGTAGGGTTTGCCATATCACAGGTTTCAAGACCTGGCCAATATTATTTGTACAGTTTGGCATCAATATTGACATTACGGTGAGATAACAGTTTTTGTCTTTTCACACTGGCCGAAAACAATTACTAACCGCCATCAATTTTGTTGCAGGTGACACGACGTATGGAAGGAAGGTTCGAGGTGTATGACGTCATATGTGGTTTAATATCTATATTTTTGTTGACAAGAAAATTAATCACAGATGCAGATATAGTATATGTAATCCCGTAAACAGCCTACGGGGACAGCCGAATATACAAATGATGGCTGTTTTATATTGAGGTTTTTGAATGTATCACCGTTGTCTTGTTAACCCTGGAGCTGACAAATAAATCAAATTAGGTTGTTGAAGCGCGAATCTATGATATAAATAGGGGTCTTCCACCTATGTACAATATAGAGGACAGTAACTAACTTCAGATAGTGGTGGTTATGATCCATATTTGCCCAACCATAACATAAAGTTACCCCTACTCTTCTTATGTAAACATACCTATGCGTTTAGCGAGCTATCAGATGGGATGTCTATAATCTAAAAAAAAAATGGCACGGCAATTCTGTGTTAAATATAGGTTATTACCACCATGTGGGATTCGGAAGTAGAGACCCCGTCTCGGGTATACAGTAGAGTCTCCGTGGAGGAGTTGTAATCCAAGCGTGGGCAGTGATGTCCACGAATGCGTTTACCACGTAATAAAAATCACCAGTCTCAAAATTTCAATTAATGAAGCACCGGGTTGTACCCGATGCTTCATTAATTAATTTTTTTATGCATGATTATTCCTATAATTAGTGTTTGGAATGTAATATTTTGGAGTCCGTGGAAATATTACCCACCCGTGGAAAGTGTCCAGTCCATGGCCGCCGTACAGTATAACGACGAGTCCGTTAGGACGAGTCCAGTATGACCCAGAGGCGAGGTCGATAATAAACAATTAACAAACAACGTCTTGTGGTATTGGTAGAAACATTAAAGATTCGGCCAATCAAGTCTCGATTGAGAAACAGTTCTTGTGTTGCTTCAAAGAAAATAAATGTTTCTATGTTTTACATTCAACCGGATGGAATATTTCGGTTTCTGAACATTGGACTACTTAAGGACTAGACTGGTTCCAGGTCATAACAGCGTCAAATTCCTTAATTTGACTGGTGGCTTGAGAGCTTGTGTTTTGTGCTTATACGGGGTTTAAGAACAAGCCTAGCTGCAAAACTCTCTTATTAATGCACGAAATCATGTACGCACTGCTGTGCTTTCCGTGTGGCTATCTAGGACATGTGTTCTGACTTCCGGTCTATGTCCAGTTGTTGTTCCAATTACGACAGTTTCCCGCTCTGGCTGAGTACTATCAGACAATAGTAATCTATCCGTCGAGTCAAACAATTTGTGCGAGTTATAATACCCCCTTTACACCTCTACCCCACTGCAAGGATTTACACCTTGACTCTACAGGCTTACAGTAGGCTGAAATTATCAAACCAGTCAGAACTGTTTGCGCCACTTTCAACGCTTCCAGTGCCGTCTGTTTCGGCATTTCCAGTAATCGGTAGTAACTGACATTTACACGATCATTAACATACATCCCGGAAGTAGCCCAAGTGTACGTAGTTGTATTCCAGTGCGAAACATGAACCATGAAACTGGTCGCTTGTTAAAAACTACGTATTGCAGAAATATATTTTTTGAGCTTTGAAGCTTTGTTTCAATAAAATACTTTTACTCCTGAATGCTTCAAAAATATCGGCGTCATTGAGGCTATTTTTGGAACGGTCAATGTGCCAATGCCAAAGAACTACTGACCTCTCTACAGCTGGATTGCTGGAACGTCAGTTAAAACGTCACAACCCCCCCCCCCCCCCCCACCAATTCAAGATGGCATCAAGTCAATCAACGCTCTAACTCTTCCCATGAAATTCGATGACGTGAAAGCTGTTACGCTGTGACTGACAGCATTCGCGTAATCAAACATCAAAGGAAACACTGCCTGAGGAGGGCGATTGCTCCAGATCATTACAGCCCGCCTGAAAATTTGCTGAGGAGAGCAGGTAACTGCCCTCCTCAATAGCCTGATTCTGTTGATTTTGGTAGGTACCAGCCCGCCTGGGTGGGCTTGTGCCACCTGAATGTAGATCAAGAAGAGCCAGCAACTTCCCTCCAGTGATTTTCAAAAGGACAGGCCTACTAGAACGAAAACTAGTAACGTGGTATCCCCTTTCCAACCTAGGTAGTAATTACTAGTTTTTTGTCAATAACAGCTAAAATATGGTGTAAATATTCAATTAGCATTACGGCGAAAAATCTAAGCATCATCAACATGCGAGGCGAAGGGAAATTGAAAACCTTTGAGAAATTTTGTTGTAGCTGAGCATTGGTTATTTATAGTAACAACTGCTCCAATTCCCAAGATGGCCGAAGATGAGACACTTTTCTATATGTGACCAATAAGCCTTCCAGCAATCCATTTGCATGGAGGTCAGTGCAAACAACGCATTGTATTTAGCATCATAATTGGAGGCTTTACAGGAACCGCTGATTATTCCTTCTTTTGGCATCTCCCATGCAGTTTTATATCAAGTGACAACTAAAATCTTTCACTCGTTCCCAGCTTATAGTGAAATTTATAAACCTCGTCGTGTAAATAGGTCTGGACCGTCCAAACCTAATGTACTGAACCTGTTCTGTAAACTAGGCCGCCGAGGGCGAGGACAGGCCACGGGGCAATGTGTAGAAGGGTACAACGGGCCCAGCGAGCGTCGAAGGCGCAAAGCGATAAGCTGGGGTCTTCCCCCGGAAAATGTTTTTAAATTAGTGCTGGGAGAGGCATTCTCATTTTCTTGACAATATCTACTCAATTATTTCCTTACAGTTTTGGTAATTTATTACTGTGTTTCTGTGTGTGTATGGAGCATTTGTTCTCCAAATATAATCGTGACAAACACGATGCAGGTGGAAATCCAACAAACTGGAACAAGAAGTTTTTTTTATATGAATGAAACCTGGTCAGCACTGCAACAACGAACTCTTCCCACCTCCACCAGCGAAGGAGGCCCGTATCAAAAGCCTTCCCACGACTTTTCAACTCAGACATACCGATAGGTAATCCTACACTTTTTTAAAACACCAAAAATCTCAGGCCCCGGGGCTATTGCTTCCTAGCCCTCCTCCCCTCTCCCCTCGACTCTAGTGTTTGTAAATGTCACAACAAACTTGAGATTCGTAGCAGATTCTCTGTGATCGAAGGAAATTGCTTCACTGTGCAGATCGAAGTATATTTTGGTAAGTACTTTGCCATGGTCTTCAACTTTAATCATAAATTTTATACGGAACTTTGTTGACCACTGACAACACAAATACAAAATGGACACACATTAAATAGAAACGTTCGACCGATACGTTTATCCCAAACCGGATTTGAATTAATGTGGCAATTCAACAAACACATTCCAAGCTGGAGTTTGAACGGCGAAAGATATTGTTGCGTTTTGTTTGCTGTCGGTTTGTGACAACAGTGGCAGAATGCGTCTACGTGACTATCACAAAAGCTAGAAACATTGATGGCGCGATATCGGCCCATACATGAAGATCTGTTTTCTCTTGTCCACGAGGACTTCCAAAGACGATGACTTTGATTCTCGATGTCGTGAAGAAGCTGATTATTGTGTAAAAGATAATGTCGGTGTCGCTTACATCGTTATTTTAATACAAATTTAGAATATTGTATAGACCTTAGAAGAAACGTTGGTTTGCTTCCACCCCCCTTTTCAAGATATCGCTGCCTTTTGGGCCGTCAAATAAACTTAATAAATCACTGACAGCCTACCGCCGCGATAGGCACCAATATTAAATGCTATCAAAGTGAACTGGTATTAACCCTCTGACTGGTGATATCTTCCATGTCTGTTCAATGGCAGCAGTTGGAAGAGTTTATATTCATTCTTTGGGGGCAGACCATTTAATATTTTCAACGTGCAGGCTTGGGCCTGCACGTTGAAAATATTGATTGGTTTACCCCACACATTCACTTTGTAGCCATCCTACTGAATAAAATTATGACGTATCATGTTCCCAGTCGGGAAAAACGACCTCTCGGGTTTAAATGGTTAATATAATATATTACAGTAAAGCCTCGTATGTTTGCCAATGGAAACGTTTTTGTTCGTTCTAAAAACAGAACACATAAAGGAACTCTTTAACATAGTAAATATCTAACAAAACGTTTTCAATATCTATTGTGACGACAGATACAAGAGAATATTTTTTCTGGAAGCAACAAGATAACAATTGATAAATCTAATTTGTAGGCAAACGACAGAGACTGAATATCGTCCCTTGAGTGCAATAGGGCGCCACGCTTTTAGCATTGCAGATGGCGCCCTCTTGCACTCTACCATTGCAGATGGTGCCTTGTTGCACTCAATAGACGATATATTCATTTGACCATCTTCCAGTTGATTCAACCAGCATCGAGAAATAAGTTGCTTCATCAAGACTGGAACATAAAAATAAATGGGGTTTGGTGTAAAAACCCTGTGACATTACAATCTATTTATATGTCATTTACGCAGCACTAATCAATTCATTAGTACATGTAAAATGGAACAAAAGATGCAATATGATAAAACAAGCATAGAATGAGTACTATTTTCCTGATTTCACATCTTTGTTCACCTGTAACCAGTGTGACGTAATTCTCCGACATAGACTACCAATAACGCAGCGAGGGGGTCATGTTTTGTTTGCATATTTCAACTTGATTGCAGAAAAATGTACAAGTTCATATCATTTTTCCAACACCTTTTCAGACTAGGCTCCGATTAATAAAGTGGGACTCAAGCCTGAAAATATAGTCATCTGAAGAATGAGGTCCCCAGAAGGTTAATGTGGTGATGCTACCCTGCACAGCAGGGTAGCATCACTAAATTTTCTCTCTGTGAACCTGAATCTGAATCAAGGTCTCAGGAAAAAACAGAAAGAAGTACCCAGAGGATAAATTGGCTCACTGTATGGGATAGCATCAGCAAATTCACCCCCTGAGGACCTCATTCTGCACATGACAGATTGCTTATTCCCAGACTTGAACTCTATACGTTACGATATCAGATTTTCCGATAGACATAAGAAATCAGTTTACCCAAAGAAAGACGCTTAAGTTGCTTCCCCTTGTTTATCGATTTGGGTGGTGTTCTTACAAAGTTAATAATTATTTTGTATACTTTCAGGATTTTTTTATGAACGCTAAATAAGTGTTCACATAGACACAAGAGTAACGAATTATAACGCCATGTTTCTTTCATAACAGATATGTTTTGAAGAGGAATAGCAACACTTTAGACAATTTCCGGGGTTGAGGGGGTCAACATTTCACGACATACGTCACAGATTTTATACATTCCCATGAAACATGTTTAAAATATTCCTCACACTTTTTTACGTTCGTAATTACTTAGATAAAAAGATTTCTCTAGTGGTCTCTTGATATTTTTTGATATGTTTGTTTGAATGTGTAGCGCGGATGTGTAAAAATAATCGCCTGCCGCTTTTATGTCTAATTGTTTTAATATGTTACCTATTCCGACAGTTGAACGATAATGTGTTGCATATTACTGCAATGGATAGCTTCCTAATTATCACCTGTCCCTCCCGATCCCTCTCTCTTAACTCTTCACCTCAGAGCGCGTTGGCTCGTTGGTTATCTGGTAGAGTTCTGGAAGCCATAATTTGGGCGGCTTTATTCAGAAGTACAGGTTCTGCAGCATAAAGGTTTCATACTCAGCAGATGTGCTTCATGCTGTCTTTGAAATAAAATTATTTAGTCTGTTATGATTTTCCTTGTTACAATGTATGGAGATGCCTGTTGTCCACAGAGGGTTCATAAGCTATGTTTTTGAGGCAAAAACTGAAGAAATAGAAAACACTTGAATGACAATTTTTGTGAAATGCGCTGACCGAAGTCTAGGTTACCTTGGGTACTACTGTATAGGGTTAATCTCTCCGCTGTATCATGCATCAAAGAAGGTAAAAACTTTAACTGCTTCTTTGCCAAGCCCCACCAGACAGATACGCTCAGCGATACATACGAAATTCGGTACTGAAGGTTTTTTATCGTTTCAATTTTGGGGTTCCAAGCAAGCCAGAAAATAAGAAGACTGTCATCTGAAAAATGAGGTCCCCAGAGGGTGAATTTAGTGATGCTCCCCTGCACAGCAGGGTAGCATCACTAAATTTACCCTCTGTGAACCTCAATCTGAATCAGGGTATCAAAACTTAACAGAAAGAGGTACCAAGAGGATAAATTGACCCAAAGGATGGGATAGCATCATAAAATTCACCCTCTGGGGACCTCATTCTGCAAATGTCAGATTGCTTATTTTCAGGCCTGCTTCCAAGACATATCCTATAATCTCTCAGTTGGATACGATGACTGGTCGGTCAAAAAAGGGAAATGTTTAGTGTATTTATGCGAATGAGGATGTTAAGTGTTATCAATATCCGTCCGTCCGTCCGCATGTTTGTAAGTATTCCGCACTATAGCTTTAAATTCCTTTGACACATTGTTTTTGAACTTACAACTTTACTCTTCACAAGTGCCAGAGGGTCTAGTTCGATTTTCGGAATTGTTGAGCACGCAGATTCTGAATTATGGCCATTGATTTTGCAAAACGTCCCCCCAAAACACACTATATTGCCACTTTGGGGTTTTCCGCTTAACGTTACTTCAATTTGACCGAATGTTTGAAACTAGACAGTTTTTCTTAAGATAATAAAAGGAAGGCCCAGTTGTTTTTGTCTTTCAGATTTTTAGCAAGTAACTGAATAGTTATGGCCTTGGCTATGCACAAACGTTAATGTTATTGTACGTTTGTGTGTGTGTTTGGGGGGGGGGGGGGGTGGTCGCAAAATATCTTTGTGTGGCCTAATGTTTTGTAATTTTACATGGGATGAAATGGTTTGAAATCTTAAAGTTTCATATGTGATTATAAAAGAAAGGCAAAGTTCGATTTTCGGTTTTATTACATTTATCGCCTACTGACTGTGCCATATGAAAAAGAGTTGTACTGGTGATATGATGTAATATGGCAGACTGCTTAAAAGCCCCCGTAGCTCTTTCCAACAGATAATCACGCCATTAACCCTTTACCTAACGAATTGGTAAGCGCTATTTATAAAGATCAACAGTCATATTTTATTTTTTTTCTCAACCCCCTATCATGTGTCGCCTTCGAGTCGTGTTAGAGACAGTGAAAACATTTGATCACAAACGGACAAACGTGCGGCCGAACAACCAGACAACTAACAGCTCACTGACTTCTAAGGGCCCCAGCAGAAGAAATGAACCCTTTGACTACGAGTTCCAGAAAGTGAAAAGCATGAAATATTCCAAGCCTCCTTTACTCTAAACAGGCGAATTGGTATTTGTGGTCACTGGGATACAGAAGGATTCACGAGGTCATCCGAGAATAAACTGTAAATTCAATCAAATGGACCCTATAATAGCTGACTAATTCCTTTACCGTGGTCAGTGATGTTTGATAATCCCAAGTAATTCGTCACTTTACGTGTGTCCACTCGCATTCTACACAGAAAGTCAAACATGGCTCCTTTGTTGCTGGACTTCGCACATGCTTCTAAGCTGTGGATATATTTGCAGTGTTAAAGGAGGTAGGCTTCAATACGACACGCGTCTTTGTTTAGCGGCATCCGTGACAAACTCATTCAACTCTCTTGGACAAGCGTATTGGCTTTTAAAATCTCTGTTTAAATCACCTTTCTTTTTAATTGATTTAATTAAACCCTTTGCTAATTTGCTTATTTACAAATGATTTAGAAACAACAGGGAACAAGCGCTCGAACATTAACAACGGATACGACAAAGGGAAACTAGAGCTGAAAAATGTAGTCAGGTGCATTTTCATTGTACGGAATATAGCTACTATAAACCAAAGGTGAATTCAAAGATTTTCTGAATCATAAACAAGAAAGCTGCCCCTCTAAAATCTGTTACTAGTTCCATAAACATGAAAACTGGTCGAACTTGTGTGGAATATTTCCAATTTAACACCATATCGTGATGATGCAATCAAATGCTTGGTTCTCCTTCTTTGGGGTAGACATTGTACAAGACCGAAGAAGTCCATTCCAGTAATATTCGACCCTTAGTGAGGAGAGCTGAATATCGCTGAAATGAATCGGCTCTGATCGCCGTTTTATGAGTTTACGGAGAAGGTTCCGATAGATAAACTAATAGTGTGTAGTACTAGACGAGTCGTGGCTTGAAAGAACTACATTAAATTGAACATATTTCACAGTGTTAAACGTTGTTGACTCAGGTCGCAGTAAAATGACCAGACGCGCACACTTGGGCGGTATACGTGGCTCTCAGAGCCACGTGTATCGCCCAAGTGCGCGTGACCGGTCATTGTACTGCGACCTGAGTCAATGGATTGCAACTTTCACTTTTTCCGGTATGAACTGGCGATTACCGCAAGTACTCTCAATTGTAAGCTTTACATGTCGTTTAACTTGTATATCCCGTAAAGGGGCGTCTAGAGAAGTTAAAAATACACATTGTGGTTGTTTCTCAACTTTATTGAATGGTATCATCGATATCGTTTTACATTAACAACTAAACAATTGCCGAAGATAATAAAAAGTGGTTAATAAATCATCACAAAAAAAGCTTGGCAACAATTGGTTGAACCGATGTTCCAGGAGCCGTTGCTATTGTCATCCGATTGCCCACAATCGGCCGATTGGGGTAGCCGATTCTAATCATCGGCTGAACACTAATACAAACGCTTCCAGGTCATTGCCAAAGGATTTCTAAATTCAAGGACATTAAAATTGGATTAAACATTTTATAGCCGCCTTCAATCTCTTCTACAACATTGATTTATCTCGTCATGAAAATCGACTTTCGATGAAGTTATCTCCCCTGAAATTATTGGACTGGCGAGGAAGGTCCAATTAGGAAGCAGTGATTATTGAGAAAACACCCATGACATCAGTAGAAAATAAGGCGAAGTTTCCTTTTGTTAATTTCAATAAACGAAAACACAGACAGTTCTCGGAGCTGTCTGTTGTTGTCGTGTATGAAAAGTTACAAAAGGAAACTTGACTTTTCACGGCAAGCTAATTGGAAGCAACTAAGTAACTGTCCACTTAGGCTCTTTAGAGTTACGATGTTGGAGAGCTGACAGCTGCTCGTCGTTGCTCGGTGGTTCTCTCCGGGTACTCCGGCTTCCTCCACCCGTAAAACTGTCCCGGTCACGATTAGCCATTGTGCATAAGTATGTGACCTTAAACACCAATAAATAAATAAATATACTTAGGCTCTTTGATTAGCAAATGTGTTTTTACAGTAACTTGCAAGTTTTATTCTTTATTCCAGAAAATGGTAAATCTTACCTCCCAAACTTTTATATTAATGGAAAGGATAGTGTCTGTATTATATGTCATGCGTACAATGTTGATTATGAACAGGCAAAAGGTACAGAACATCAAAAGATGGTGAAACGGTCATTTTCTGATTTAAATGTTTTTAAACAGAGAATAGTCAAACGTTCGAACTGATTTGGAAATCAGTTGTAAATTGCCAGCTTCTGTATTTTTATACTACTCTGCAGGAAAATGTCTGAAGTTTGTGAAATGATGCACACATCGATGATTCAACTTCGCTAACATTTCGAAATTTCAATTTTTATTTTAAATTCTCATACCTTCAGTGCTAAAATTACCGACAGCTTTAGAAAATTAAGGGGAGCTAACTTTCCTGTAAATCTCTTCCATGGCGAAAACTGTCAGCCATGCCGACAGATTAGTCGATTTTTATTTAACCCTTTACCTAACATGAAAAGCAGACGACACTTGCAAACAAAATTCTTGAATAACTATTTTTTTCATATTTTGTCTCAAACACATAGGTTATGACCCCTCATTGGAACGAGCTCGTTCCAAAGAGGAGTCATAACCTATGTTTTTGAGACAGAAAATTAAAAAATAATAAAAATTAATTGACGGATTTTTGTGAATGGCGCTGGCCGGTTTTGGCCGTTACGTTAGGTAAAGGGTTAATATTATTTGTTTTTTATAATTGTTTTTATTTTCAAATGCCGTCAGATGCGGCGGAACCAGGGGGATACAGGGGACACGTGCCCCTCCACTTTTTTTCCACAGACATGTTGCGCGGTTACACAATGATTTCAAATGGGCGCATACAAACGTGTCAATCAATATACAGGCATTCCTGTAATATATTATTTGCAGATCCAAGCAACATTTGGCGAAAGAATCCCACCTTCGGTCGCTATGGCCCGTTTCTTCTATATCACACATCTTCCAACCCGAAGGCTAGCCTTCGCGTTGGAAGATGATTGAAGTAGAAGAAATGGACAGGACAGTGACCACACCGCGGCATGCTCATCTGAGCGAGAGACTATAGTATGTCATTGCACATTTATTGGTATACGATTGTAACTTTTCTCCAACTGGGCCGAACTATGGTAGCCTTGAACAGTTGTGCCCCTCCACTTTTATCGAGCTTCCGTTGCCTCTGAATGCCGTTGTGTAAGTAATAAAGCATTAAATTTGATTAAGTTTGGCGATTTAAAGAACCAACAATTTGATGTTGTATAGGTTTATTGCAAACGCGAAGGAGAAATGAATAAGATAAAAAAAAATAATGAACAGGTCACCTTATTTAAATTAATTTTGCTTCCGTACAATTTTCACTTGACATCCGTTCGCGGAGATCTTTCGAACAGCTTTCTCAGAAATTGCAGTGTATAGTCTGAATTCTCGTATTGCATACGTTCGACAACTAAATTTGACAGATAAATAAGGCAATAGCGTGAAATCATCTCCAAACACAGAAAATTGAATTTTTGACATGACTTCTCGGCCATCTTGTGTCAGTTAATGTCCAGACGGGGCAGACGACATCACAATTTTGTTTATATTGAAACAGCGATCAACCCATTGGGATCGTAATTACTATACATTAAACTCCTGCCTGGCATGTTTACCGTGCTACCAACAGGGAGCTTCCAAGAATCTTTGACATTAATTCACAAACTCCACCGTCATTGTTAACAAAATTAATTGTTTTATCACAAATTTACTACGATTTCACTCTCTCAAAGACATTAAATATTGTGCCAGGAATCTTTGATATGTTTAGACAAGCAATTTATCTCTAACTTCTATCACACCTCTATTATTCTAAACTACCAACATCATAAGATAACGCACGGGATAACAAGAATCGTGACGTTTTTGTTAACTTTTTGTATATCTCTTTTCATTTCTATGGTGCCTTTTCGTCTGTGTGGAATAGTAGATACCTAGTTTCCCACAAAATTATCTAGTTTTAACCTCTGTCTATTTCAGCAGGAGATAACTGATTTTTTTAGGATTTTTTATTACTCGGGCGTGGAGAGCTGGGCGGGTTAGATGAAGCCCACAACTGATAACTTCGTCTCTAACGAAATGCTTTCAAATCTCAATAATTAGAATAATGAAATCACCCGTGAAAATACAACTGAAGAAAAAAATAAAAGAATTCACACCAGCTTGACGGCAAACTAATTTTAAAAAAATATGACAACGGCAATTGTACAAGTTTTTACCGTATTATAAATCACGACATCAAACTCAACCGTCCCGATATCATCCAGTCCAATAGAAACTGGAGAAGGATACCAAGAAACTTCAGAAAAGTTGACTCTATTGTACCTTCACTGCTAATCCCGAGCTAAGATATTGACTCGTGGAAAACTCTCTTAAAAAGCTTTCCAGGTAGGAGTTTAGCGAATGGTGGGGGTAGGGGCTGGGGGCGTGGGGAAATATTTTTTTTCCAGTCGGGATATTTCCTTCTGGATTGGAGATATCGATTTGCTCTAGCTGGGAATCATGCACTTTACGGGTGGCCGTGGTACCAAGTGCGAGCAATTAGCAATTAGAGCAATACAGCATGACTAATTTGAATTGCAGTACGTGTTATTTAAATAAGAAGTTACGTCACAACTGCGACATGCATAAGTTATTTCTCCTCAAATAAATTTCCACGAAGTGTAGAGTGTTTGAACTATAATCCCGACTGACAATTTTCCAACAACATTATCAAGGCATGCCTTCATCGAAGGCATGCCTTGATGATGTATTTGTAATGTTTTATGAATCGAGACGCGAGCCATCACAGTCCGAAAAAAATAAGTTTTAGTCAACTCAATCAGTCATTTTCCAAGAACCAGAGTCTTAAGTCGATATTGTGACTGGTGATAAATGTTGTAAAAATACGTGTGTGGTCGTCATATCCATCCCAAATAATGCGATACAGCGAGTACCTTGTTCGGAAAAAAATATTCGATATATTTGGTTAGAGCTCAGGAGAGCTGAGAAAAAAAATCCCTCAAGATGTACCCACCTTCCATCCGCAACTGCGTTGATCGTTCTTTCATAATAAAATCTTTGAATGTGCTTTATAGAAGTATACGATTAAAAATCTTTAAGATAACCAGCAACTGTCTTTCTCCTTCTTTCAAAATTAAATCATCGAGATTACCCAGCTCAGCAGAGACACATATGCGTGGTTAAAACTGTACAAGAAGAAATGCGAAATCATGTCTGCAATATTGTTCCGGTTGAATACGTGGATGCCAATTATGCATTAACTGTCGCCATATTTGCAACAGCCCGTTCTGTTATTGTTTCCAATCAGTGTTCTTTCTGTTTATTTAAACACAACATCAGTCCATGATACTCTTTTGATTTGTTTCAGGGGAAAACCTGATATTAAGAGAGGCGTGAAAGACTGTGCAGTTTGTTTGGAGGTCTGTTACCCTAGTATATTTTTAAGATTATCGATATGTTTAAATAAAACAATTTTATCAATGCACAGTAAAGAAAAAATCTCATCTTGTTATGCTAGTGTTGACGGATATTGAGGTTAGGAAAAAGTTATGATCCCTATAATTAGATAAGACGCTCTTTTGTTGCACTAATGACCCAATGCTGAGGTTGGTTAACGCTAAGGTTTCCAAAGACATTCTGAATACAGTATGAAGCGAATTGTTTCATAAATTATGCTGTTGGATTTTATGCCGGTGTGACAGGAATGGAAGTCCGTAGGAACGTTAGTCCCTCTGGACTATTATTCCGCGGAATTATAGTCCTAGGTCTAACATTTCTAGGAATAGTAGTCCGGCGGACTACTATTCCTAGAAATGTTAGACCTAGGACTATAATTCCGCGGAATAATAGTCCAGAGGGACTAATTTTCCTACGGACTTCCATTCCTGTCACACCGGATCAACAATACGCCGCAACGGCTCCATGTCGTGCGACATTATTTTTATGTGAATTAACATGTCTCTGAACTAAAGGCTGAAGAAAATGAATCGTTTGATTCTCAGGCAACGGCGAATTCGGTTTTATCGGCTCGCGTTCGTCATATTTATTTCGGAGGCAAAATTCAAAATGTATAAAAATATCATAGAGTGTGATGTTTACTGTATCACATCGCGATTGGCGATGCAGTATGTCGTATACATTGATACAGTATTGTTATTCTCTTAGCGAAATGCGACACGATTCTCATATGTATGTACAAAATAAATGTTTATTTAACTGGCTGAGGGCTAGATTAATTTTGGTGGTCTTAATTTCTTCATCAAAAATTGTAATAGAACAAATTTGTACAAACAAACTATTATTTACGTTTGACTGAATACAAAATTGGGTAAGGAAAATGTTAGCTTTTGCACAGGTACCCTCATTTTTTGAAAGGCCCGATTGTGGCTTCTAGCACTCAACCAGTTAAAAAACTCCTTATTACTTTTATTTCCATTTTACTTGGTCTATATTGATTTTGTGTTGTATGATCACTGTAACAAAAAAAACTGTCAGTGAAATCAACTTGGAGGCTCCAATATTTAAGTTTCGGCTCTCATAACTGGATTTTAGGCATCGGCGACAATTCCATCAGGAATAAAAAAAATAAAAATAAAAACCGCCCTCCCTCATTCGTTTATAAAACAAAAATGCCTGAGAATCAATTATTTAATTTTGTTTAGCCTAATGTAATTTATTAAATTTAGCTATAGCCGTAAAAACACACACACGTGTGTGTAAAATCCATCTCTAGTTGATGTATAGATTATTACTACCCTGTAGTTTCAGAGATGGTGTATTGAAGTCGAGAATCTCGTCTCTGGCATATATCGACGAGTCTGAAGGACGAGTCGATATATAGCCGAGAGACGAGGACTATATATGAATAAATCATCCGGGGATTCCGGGTGGCAATGACCAATCTATCTTACCCCCCCCCCCCCCCCAAAAAAAAAACAAACTAAAAAACTAAAAAGATGTGACTAACTTATCTTTAACAACGAACTATTTTATTTGTGCAAACCAGAACCTTTCACTTTGAAAACTAACAGAATGGAGAAGGTAAGGCGTATGTATTCCAATAGTTTTCGAGATATGAAACTCAAATGTGTAAGTCGGGGGTAAGTTTGTCCAAGGAAAAAACAACTTTATCGTATCTGAGTGTATTTTCCTTCTTGGATTCAATTGTTGTCTTTGTTCCATAGCAAGGCTGAAATTGAGACGTCATACCGAGTCAAAATGGCAGATTGTGATGAAAAATGTCAATTATAACTCCACAGCGTCGCTCAAATCATGTCAAGTGTATAGCTGGCATAAGGTCTTTATGACTTACACCCTCTGATGCCTCATTGAGAACATGGGCGTCGCGAAGATGGTCGATTTGGGCGGGGGGTGGGAATGGGGTGTAAACCTGATTTGTTCAGACTGCAGTTACTCAAGTCCCGACTGACAAAATATACGAACTACATCATCAAGACATGCCTTCATTGAAGGCGTGCCTTAATGATATGGTTGGAATATTAATAAGTGGGAATTTTAGTTTAAAAAAAACCCCAAAACAAACTCAAGACAAGTACAGCCCGGTGCTGCATTAATTTAAATTTTGCTGCTGCTGATTTTTATTACCTTGTAAACGCATGCGTGGACATCACTGCCCACGCGTGAATTACGACCAGTCCGCGGCGGCTGAACTGTATGAAATATAATCTGGTAAGAAAGTACATGATTTCTAGCAATAGCAATCGACTGAATAATTATTTGGGAGATGTGTCATACACGCCCCTAGTACCCTACCTACCCCCTCCCTCTTCCAGCGGCGCTCTGATTGTGAACATACATGCAGTCTGGATATAATATGAAGTTATGGATGTACGAATGAAATAACACTCGGATTACCGTTGTTGCCATGTTGTTTGGTAAATATATGTATTGGGTGAATGTCATTGAAATTCAATGTACATTTCTAAGTAAGTAAGTGACATCATGCCTGACCGATCAGACACTAGCACTATAATCAGTTGTTACAATCTATTTAACAAGATCAAACAAAATACTACGGAGTTTCATTCATGGCTTTCCTATCGTTATTGTACGCCTGGCGTGAGAGACGTGCACCCGGTGTGAACCCATTCAGAAAAACCGGGGAGAATTTTTATCAATGGGTAATACTTTCCTACTTTGAACATCGGGTAGCTTCTTTCTAATGAAGAGCAATCCTCGAATTTTAACCCTTGTGCTGAAGGGTAAAACATTCATTAGAGAAAAGGAGATGTCAGATCTTTCTTAAAGCAGAGGCAAAATGGAATTGAGTAGGAAATACAATAAATGGAGTTTGTCAAGTGTGATTGAGTCAGATCTAGTGCAGAATTCCTGACAGAAGAGGACAAGGGAGCAGAAACTGAACTGAGTATAGTTGTGACTGAGAGTGGGTGTCAGATTCCTACGCGAAAATTTAGTTGGGAGAGGAGTAAATTCAATAACTGCTCTAATGGGTGGCGCGGGAGTGATGGGGGCGGGACCCATAATATAAAATAATCTTACAGATTAATCAAATCGAACAAGAGGATCATTACACACAATTTTGGAAACTTTTAAAGTTGTTGCCAACTAAAACATAGTTTATGAACCTTCCTAGTGACGTGCTACAGTATAGCCGTCGTGGACTGGTCGTAATCCACGCGTGGCATTGATGTCCACGCATGCGTTATCCAGGCAATAAAAATCATCATCAGCAAAATTTTAATTAATGAAGCACCGGGTTGTACCCGGTGCTTCATTAATTAAATTGTTGATGACCATTGCTATTTGTGTTTGGAATCTAATATTATTCAATGGGAATATTGCCCACCTGTGGAAAGTGACCAATCCACGGTGGCCGTACTTGAAGCTGAACTCGTTACATTGAGAGGCCATACTATGTTTCTGAGCCGAAATGAATTTGTTTTTATTTTTCAAGATTTATTTTACGACTGTCGTCTGCTGTTCGTGTCAGGTAAAGAGTAAAAGAGTTGAAAAGCAGCATTTCCATGAACTTTTGAGATCTATGTACGTTTTTTTCTTGGATGTAAATGCAGAATGATATTCAGTTAAAAAATACGGGTTTTGTCTTCTGACTGGTAAAACATTTATAATGCTCGAGTTAACATATATCTTTTTTTTTGAAATACTTGGGTCGTGACAGGGAGCCATCATGGACCCCACTTTCGGGCCCTCAATATTTTTTTGAATTCCTACGCCCTTCTAATCAAAATTCGTGGATCCCGTATGCGTTGTGTGCGAACCCAGCCATCCATCACTGTATTTATGCAGTAAACATAAAATCTTTTTTATTTTCATTGCGTGGAAAATGTTCATCTGAATGCAGCAACCATTAGAGAAAGCAACGTTGTTTATCAAATGAGAAATGACGACAATCCAACCTTATTTAATATTCTCCTCCTTTGGGGCCAAATTGATATTGAAAACTACGCAACTCTCGAGTGCCTTCTTATAATGGAGTCCCGGAGTAGAAGTGGGCCATTAATAAAATTGTTGTCTTTTGTGGTAATATGGACAAGCAGCAGGTAAACAGGTCTTGAATAAAACTGTCAAGTAAATGACGGATCGCTCGTCAGAGAGATCAAGTTGTTTGTATAGAAATAGAGCATACGGATGGTAATTTCCGAAAATTGGTGTAATTTAAATTCACGAAATTAACAAATTCCTTGTAAAATACGCGCGTTATATTGTTTTGTCCACGGCAAAATCGGTGAAGGATACGGAGTGGGTTTAAAAAAAATATATTCCAATATCCTTAAAATTTTGATGACGAATGTATTCATCTGGTGTAAAATCATTGTAATATGGCTTCACCAGTCACCTTATTGATTACATTATATGTATATACCAATGGCGTAGCCGGGGCTGGGCTGGGCGGTCATGGTCACCAAACATTTTCGCTGCCCCCCCCCCCCTCCCCAACAAAAAACATTGACCCAGTGCAAGTTTCACATAACATAGAGCACCAAACTTGGTCTCCAATATGGGGCTACTCATGCTCGGATTCGCTCTAAGAGCACTGAATTTTGCAAAATTTTCTTGAGGGGGGCGTAGCATTAACTAGGGCCGTTCATTCGTTACCCCTTCTGGGAGGAGAAGTAACAGGGGTAGCATCATGTTTAGGATTAGAGGAGGCCCCAGATTCTCTTCCACAACGGCCTTTCAAATATCATGTTTGCCCCCTTCCACCCCCCCCCCCCCTGCAAAAAAAGAAAAAAGAAACAAGAAACTGGCCAGGACGTCCCTATTATAGAATAAGGATACACACCTGGTGTATAATTGCTTGAATTTTGTAATTGTACGACTTTTGCAAATTTACTTCACCCGAATTTTAAAAAAAAGAATAACTGAATGTTAAAAAGATACCCAACAATCTGCAGTGAAATGAACTTTGCACTGCACAAAAAAAAAAAAAAAAAAAAGAAGAAGAAATCCAAGTATACCGTTGAAAATAAGGTCAAATATAGGCAACCAATCATATTCCGGTATTAACCCTTTGACTGGTGATATCTTCCATGTCTGTTTAACCCTTTACCTAACATGAAAAGCAGACGACACTTGAAAAAAAAATTCTTGAATAACTAATTTTTTTCATTTTTTGTCTCAAAAACATAGGTTATGACCCCTCATTGGAACGAGCTCGACGAGCTCGTTCCAATGAGGGGTCATAACCTATGTTTTTGAGATAAAAAATGAAAAAAATAATGAAAATTAATTGACGATTTTTGAGAATAGCGCTGGCCGGTTTTGGCCGTTACGTTGGGTAAAGGGTTAATGGCAGCAATTGGAAGAGTTTATATTCATTCTTTGGGGGTAGGGTACGGGTGTCACGTCCACAAAATATATAAGAACATTTTGGAAGTCCCAAGCTCACCTTCATAATTTTTCAAATTCGATTCATTCTTCACAAACTGAACATTCAGATCATTTCACACTGTACGTGGACTGTTTTTAATTTTTGTGTGAGTTGCTGCAAACCACAAATACACACCTCTAGTTAACCATTTTTATACCATGATTACCTATTCTACTGTATATCAAAAGTCTATGACATAAGTTTTAGGCTTACACACCAACCGTGGTGAACACGCCAGCAATGAGATTTCAAAAGTTAAAATTTACACCTACAGTGGAACTACATCCAAGTTGACCTTTGGTGACCTCGCCTTGAATACAAACTTTTCTATATTTATCACTCGTCGCCTCGTGAAGAGTGAAATGAAACCGGCAATTATTTATTACGTTTCTAAATAAGTTTACCTCCTGCATACATTGTCTCATGTCAATAAAGCATCCATAACTCGAAATAATATGTTATTATGTTATTAAAATGAAAAGGCCCCGTAATTTGCGCGTTTCGTTTTCTATTTCGTTTCAGCGATGAAATTGCCAGCGGAAGTACCGCCCACCGGTGCTCATGTAAACAAAAACAGATTTCCACGTGTGAATATTGATTTATTTAACATTTAAACTCTTATTAATCTAACTATCAATGGCGTAAATAAAATATACGCAAAGTAGCTTGGTGTACCAAATGTTCACCACTCGTGGTGAAGTGGTGCTAACCGCGCGCCAAAGGCTCGAGGTTCACACCACTTCACCAGTCGTGGCGAACATTTGGTACACCAAGCTATTATCGGCATATTCTGTATACCTAACGTGATGGAAAGATCCTCAGCTCTATTTTACAACACCGTTATTCATATTTTTCCATTTTTTCAATTTTTGCCTAAAACATAGCTTATAATGACAATTCATTGAAACAAGATCATACATATATATATGACAAAATTTGACAGCATCCGGGATACAGACGAAATAAGTTAAATTAATTAACATGTCAAACTGTCGTCCATAAATTGACTTCATGACTTGAGAAGTCTATTCCATGCTTCAGGTAATGGTACCGGTATAATTATAGACACTCACGTCATATCACTCTATTATTCTGTCACATTATTGTAACCCCTTCGGGCCGTTCAGCGAATAGGAAATATATTATAAATACCCCAAGGCTTAGATTTGACTCCTCCACAGGTGCGTGGACCACTCTTTCTCCACACCGAGAAATCCGCGCCAAATTTGGTTTCAAGTAGAACTAAAACCTATCGAAGAACCAAAACAGATGAGCCTTCATGTGATCTAGAACCAGGCAATTTCATATAGAGTTGCCTGTCTTGTTTTAATGAAAAATTGCCGTTGTCGCGTAACTTAACCCTTTAGCAAACGAATCGGATGCACCACCCCAGCGTAATTTACAAATTACGCAGTTGAAAAAATATATTTTTCCAAAAAATTCAACAAAAACCAAATAATATGGTCCTACTTTTTGAAAAATTAAAAAAAAAACAATAATTAAAATAATAAATTTAGATATCGTGTGCATGGGTTAACGCATGCATGATAGGACAACTGAAAACGTGTTTCTGACGTTGCTTCGTCGCCATTTTAAAACTTCAACTTGGCGTTGTTTTATATGTCACAATTTATACAATATCCAAAAGCCTTCACAGTCCAATGAATGTGACAGACTGAAGAACCAAAACATGTGTATGCTTGGCCCCATCTAACCAGGATTAACTACAAAACTAGTTTTGGTACCCGAAGGAGCCACAATTTCTCTATGTGTCGGGCAAAGTCAACGACGTGTCGTGCAATGATTACCGTATTGTATTATATCTTACCTCCTACAAGTATCTGGGAATTTCAATGGTCCTAAGACGTCACATGCAGACTGCATATAAGACCATATACTACCAGTCAACATCAATATACGCTGACAGCTATGGGTAATCTCCCCTTTGTTAATTGATTATTCAAAATGGCGGCAACCGATAAACGCTTCAAGTTGAAAGATTGAGTGTTGGAAGCCCATATTTGGTCTGAAGTGCAGGTTAGGCAACTTAAAAGGCTTCATATTCTGTGGGTGTGTGTCATGTTACCTTCGAAATGAAACTGTTTGGTATGTGTGAATTTGCCTTGTTACAATTTATAGCGCACTCTCCCATAAATTGTAACAAGGCAAAGACACGTGAACACATTCTGAGAATTCTCTCATTTAATTTTGATCGCTGTTGTTATATAGTTCCGTGCATCGATGCAGCAGTCGGTAAGATATATTCGTTACACAGTTTGTTGGTGGCCTAATATGGTATATATGGTGTCAGTTAATTCCATATTGGACGAGAGCGAAGCTGACACCATATACACCATATTAGGCCGCCAACAAACTGTGTAACTAATAATATCGAACAAACCGCGGAAGAATCTTGCTATCTATTAGGCTTACAAAACTAGGTATACTGCCTATAGTACGGCCGTCGTGGACTGGTCACTTTCCACAGGTACAACCCGGTGCTTCATTAATTAAAATTTCGCTGATGATGATTTTTATTACCTGATAAACGCATGCGTGGGCATCACTGCCCACACGTGGATTACGACCAACCCACGGCGGCTGGACTGTATTGTCAAGAACATTGCCCGAGACAAGCATTTTTATTTATAAAACCCTTTACCCAACGCAGACGATATCATATCACGATATCAAAATTTATTATTTTAAATGTCATTTTTTCAAATTTTTCAAAACATTTCAACAAAACCATATCATGTGACCCCTCGTTGGAACGAGCTCGAAATTTTTGGAAAAATGATATTTTTTCAACTGCTGAATTTGCATATTACGCGGGCGGATGCGGCCGATTCGTTGGGTAAAGGGTTAAACTTTGATACAACGAAACAGAATTTCAGGGGAAAAAACATCTTAAAACTCTTAAAAGATCACGTTGTGTTTCGTTAGTCGAACGCTCTACAGTATTCTTTGGCTATTTTTTAGAAAGTGTATAGTCATAGTGCACGGGAACAGTGCACTGTAGTTTTTAGAACTGCTGTTGGGTAAAACTATCAGAAATAATATCGTACCTGTCAGTCAATCAGAGAAAAAGAGGATCACGTTGGATGTAATATATACCGAGGGCTTCCCGATAACATGCTGAATTACTTTTCATTACTTTGCATTACGTTACCTTATTAACCCCGCATCTAGTGTTCACGCTCGTTCGAAACTGTTCAGTACCAAACTTTTAGCCAATCTGGATATTTTAGTGCCAAATAAAGTGTTTGTGTGCCAAAATGGGATGAGAGAATGTTTCTTTTCTCTCTAATCCAATACATTAATCGAGGTTGGAAAATTGAACTGGAAATGACTTCAAGAGAGACCGGACAATTGGTCACGAAAAGATCCGAGAGAACTCGAAAGTTTTGACGAAATCCTCGGTAGGCGAGAAGGGTGGTCCTCTCAGTTAATCTTTGCCACAAATGCAATTAAGATCAGGCTGAATGATGTCGATACATACACCTATTGTTGCACTTGGAGAATAACATATTAATCGACTAAATACTGTTAATATGCTGGGCTTAGCGAGTCGTGAGTCTTTATACAAAAGGCGGCATTTAATTAGATAAATACTTCCTACCGTCGCGAATGGCTCGCGGCGGTATGAATTGTTTATCTAATTAAATTCTGCCTTTTGTAAAGTTTATAATTTATAACCTTCAATGTTTTATTGAAGAAAAAACGACCCCCCCCCCATTATCACTCACTGACAATTAACGTCGAGAGCTTGCCCCAACACTGTTTCTAACACCCAACTGGGAGCGCCGTGGCTCAGTAGTTGCAAGTCGGGAGGTCCTCGGTTCGAACCCCACCTGCGGCAACCGCGTTGTGTCCTTGGGCAAGACACTTCACCCCCACTGCCCACGCGGGGTCACGGTGGCGTTGTGTACTAAGGCGTACTGCACATCGATGGTGCACCTCTCTTCAACCAATGCAAACCTTGCTTGTGTGGAGTTGGTATATTGGGGAACTGACAGTTGCTCGCCGTTGCTCGGCGGTTCTCTCCGGTTACTCCGGCTTGCTCCACCCGTAAAACTGTCATGGTCATGATTAGCCATTGTGTAGAAATATGCGACCTTAAAAATACAAATAAATAACACCCTACCGATAAAATCACTGGTCTCAGTGCTTTCTTTGTTTGCTTCATCGTTGATCGATTTCCTGCGGCAATGGATTCCCTTCACATTTGAAAGGCAATTTTTTGGTGCCAATATTTCAGCTAACGAAGATTTTTTTTTTTTGGTGCCAAATAAAATTTTTAGTGCATTTGGCTAAATTAGCACCCGGCAGCGTGAACACTGGCAAACTGGTGTTTTCAACTTGAAGCCATAACTGTTCTCACCACATTTAAAATGGGTCGTTGTAAGGCACGCCATTAAATTGACATGTCAGCTACCGTTCCGTAAATTCTGCGTTACATGGGTTACAAATAGTCCCAGACATTTGACAGTAGAGATGAGGCAGTAACCTGGGCCATATTTAAGTTATTTCAGACACTTTCTCAGTTTGACGTATACAATTTTATATGCATATACTGAAGTCGTCAAAGTGCACGTCCACTTTACGCGCACGCACATCAATCAAAGAGACAAGCTGGTGTGTGTTTTTATTATTCGCCGCGAAAAGAGACATATATTCAGACTCTCCGTCCAAACATCAGTAGCACATATTTCTTTTTTATTTCTCCGGTGTACCCTTTATTTTGTGCATAAGATAAGATTTTCCTCCAACTCTTACAGTATATTCGTGTATATAGACCCCGTAGTGGAAGCCCAGAGAAGGGGATTAGTGAGTTATACCTTTCAGAAACTGGCTATACTGGAACTGACACAAGCTTTTGGGAACTTGATGGGGACGACGTATCATACCTTCAGCGAGTGGTTTTCCAAAGCAGTAACTTCATGAACAACTTTTAACAAAACCATTCCTGATTTTCAAAATACATACATGTAATATTTTTTACCATAAGGTGCAGTGCAAAATGGGCCTAAATTGAGAGTTAAGCTACGTCAGATGGAAAATGCAACAAAAATGTCGACCATAAATAGCAGTGGCATTGCCATGGAGGGAGGGAGGGGGCAGGGCAAGCATCGGCCCCCAACTCCCCACTGGCTCCACTAAAAGTTCTGAATGCTACGATGCGAATGGGGCGTCAGCAAGTGAAATTAGAGAGGATACACCAAGCTTGACATTCTTTCGAATCTCAAAATGTCTCCATTAAGCGCCATTTGGAGCATATTTTTAAAAATTTCTCCTAGTTAGGGGGCAGTCCCAGGAGATTTAAAAAAAAATACCCCCCCCCCCCCATTCTCGGCCGCACCAGTGCGAGAAGTACACCACCTCCATACCTTTCCCGAACCTTAGACTCCAATTTTCGTGACATGCCCAGAGTAAAATGCTTGGACCCGAAGAGATCCATGTTCCCCTTCGAAATAAATACCTGGCTTCCCCCCCCCCCCCCACCCGATAGTGTCATTAAACCCACAATAAAACAATAAACGCTCCTGATAAATAGTAGTGAATGTTGGAGTGTGTTGTCGGTCAAATGATACCAAGACAACACAATCAAGCAGTGTTGAATACACATCAGCAGCATGTTGCGCATCTAATTTACCGAGAACTAATTTCGCCTTGTTTAACTTATTTAAATGAATGACAGTAGAAGCATATTTCTGTGGTATATTAAACAAAACTGGCCTCTAATCCCTAGCCCTATCCAGACTCCCGTACTTAAAAAATTACCAATTTAAATTAATTTAAATGAACTCCTGAATGGATTGGATGGTGCAAAATTCAAGGGAGGTCACCGAAAGTGCATAAACGCACAACACCACAACAGCGAACTTTGCTACCAAGAAGCTTTCTGTCATGAATATACTCCACGGATCTACCGAGAACTTCCAAATACGGGGAGCAGTGTTCAATCTAATGGTTAAAAAAGCCAACAAACTCGGAACAGGAGGCAATACTATAAAACCTTTACAATTGAATTTTCTAGAACTGTATTTTCTACCTCATAATTGGCCTATAACTGACGAAAATGAATCATTAGCATTTGAAAAGATATGGCAATTTGCCAACTGGCAAATTGCCAGATCTTTGAAAATGCTAATGCTTCATTTTAGCCCATTTAAAGTCATAACTAGAAAATACAATTCTAGAAAATACAATTGTAAAAGCTTTATAGTATGGCCCCTGAGCGAGTGTGCTTGGGAGTCTAGAGGAGGTATATGTATAGCAAACGCCATGTGTCAACCATTTTTTATTCAATAACCTGGCGTTTGTGTATTGATTCACGTAGACATGTCACAATACGCAACAGTTTAAAGCACCAAAAACATTTGAACATTAACAACAGAGGATTGCAACCAAGACTTAATCTATTATAGGCTATAAATGGGAGGCCTGTAATTCGGGGGTTCGATCCCACGCCGAGAGAGTTTGGTACCGACCGCCTAGCGAAAGTATACTAAACCACGCACAGCACTCGGCCGCCGGGAACCAACCACCTAGCGAAAATATACTGAACCGCCCACACTACTCGCCCACCGGACTCGGTGACCGTGTGGTGTACATGAATTAGTGTAGTTTCGCTTAGCAGTTGGTGCCGAATGAATCGCTCTTGGTGTGCGTTGGAGCCCCGCTATGTTCTGCCACGTTCGCGACTTGCATATTCTTTGTATTACAAGGAGGAGATGAGGGTTCACAATACGCTACGTTTGGAAAGACTGTGCGCTTTGTGTTTTTGAGCGGGGTGTGGAGTTGTTCCTCAAAAAGTCCGTCCCTGATATACACCAACATTACATATAGGTTATCACCACCATTATACTTGAGGGTAATAACCATTTATCTAACAATATTCTTCCATTTCGTGAATTGTTCCCATATACTTTGACAATCATTCAGCGTATATGACGCGTGTCGTTCTGTGTATGTATTCGGTCGAAAACTTTTTAACTTGTATTGGAGAAAATGCGTTCTTGTTGTAAGATAAATTGTAGTAGTTATTTGAAAATAAATTGAAACACTAAAAGCCCTCAACTCATGAACCACCAGGTCCAGGTGCCACTCAGTGGTCTATAAGCTGAAACTTTCTTAGAGTTTCTTTCACTGTCCGTTAGAAATCCCAGTCTACACAGTTTCAGACTCCTTGAACTTTGTAACATGATTAAGACAATACATAGGAAGTTGCCTCACTCTTCCTGCAATCATACGAGAAAGTCACGTGACGAGATGGAGCATCATGACAACATGATCATAAATAACCGAATAAATGGAAAAGGAAGACAATTGTATGATAGGCATTTATTTCTTTAAATTTCCGGACAAAATAAATTTAAGTAAGTCTTGTTATATTTAGATCTACAGTTGGCTGAAAGATATATTTAAACACTTCGCTGAAATTTATAATGTCGCATTAAAACAATTTTACGCTGATTGCATGCAATGATATTGTCATGGCCACTACATTTCGATTTGTGTTTGGAGAGAAGTTTTCATTAATGAATATATACTCTTTGAACCAGGGGCAGAGTATTTTTTAACATTATTACTGGGCGACAAAATGTCGCCCAGTGATGAATATTTGTCTCCCAGTTTCAGTAGTTTTCAAGGTACTGGGTGACTGTTTTTTCCATTTAATTTTGTATATGAACACATGCAGTACACGACTACACTCACATCACCCATGTTTGAGTTTGAATTTAAAAATTCAACAACCAGTGTAGTACACTGGTTGTTGAATTTTTAAATTCAAACTCAAACATGGCATGGGTGATGTTTTTGTATATGTAAGAGTGTGTGATTTTATTTTGTTATTTGTAATGATATTTATGCATCTATCAGTATTATTTCTTTTTAAAAACACTGGTAATATTAAATTTTGTATTTAGACTGAAATGCATGACCAATTTTGAATCAGTTGAGAACTTACCATTTTTGAGAAACCACAATGTAATGAGTGGGTGCCTATTAGAGATCTATGTCGCCCAGTAGAAATTGCTTAAAAAATACTCTGACCAGGGGTGTTGTCCAAATTTGTTAACTGGGGAATGGGTGGCGGTTGGATGGAAGGGTCCTGCGAATCACATATTTTCGATTCGAAACGAATCTCGAATCGAAGCGAGTCTATTATTTGAATCGAATACAGGCGTCTTGAAGTCCCGACTGGTAAAATACTTGTTAAGAGGGCAAAATGAGAAGGGAAAAATTTCTTTGTAGAAAGGCGATTTCATGGGATCATTCTTTTCAAAAATTGTATACATATTTACCACCCACTTCATGACTTCCAATATGAAGTTAATTAGGCGAGACGTTAAATTCAAGATGAAGGCGAGATTTTAACCAAGCCGTTAACGTCATTACAATAAGGGTGCAATGGGTGTTATTAAAACACTGTGAGTAGATTTCCCTTTGATAATTAATTAAGGGGGACAACAACAACAAAAAAGATCCCAGGAAGCACTAGTGACCCTTTTGCTCATAGGCCAACGGGTGGGAGCCTAAATTTTCTAGTGCATCTTGGGCTTTTACTGAATAAATTACAGAATCAGTTGGGTTGAAAATCCACAAATAAATAAATAAATAAATAAATAAATAAATAAATAAATAAATAAATAAATAAATAAATAAATAAGAGGCTCCACGGGGCATGAAGCGCTCACCTTGAACAGAAGCCGATATAAACAGAGTCCAAGAATAAATCTACATTAAGCAATCAATCTCCATAGGATACATTGTCAATCCTTGAGCCCCCCCCCCCCCCGGAGTGACTAAAATAGTCCAAGCATCATGCCTTTCTTCAGTTGATCATAATGTGAAAAGTGGAACTCCCCTATGGAGCTCCTTGATACAACCTATGTGGATTAATCTTAGTTGCGCATCTCTAGAGGGTACTTAATAATTTCTTCTGTCTTCAGCTACATGGCCAATTCCGGCTCCCATAGGGAGACCAAATATTAACACAGGCACTCGATTTGAACAAACTTGAATCTTACCCCACTAGAGATGTTGTATACCAAATATGAAAGCATTCTGACTGGTGGATCTGGAGAAGAAGATTTTTAAAGAAACTCTCTCATATTGCACTATGTTAAAATTTAGGTTCCCATAGGGATCCCATATATTAACCAAGGCACTCGATTTGAACAAACTTGAATCTGCCCCTCCCCTAGAGATGTTGTATACCAAATATGAAAGCATTCCGACTGGTGGATCTGAAGAAGAAGATTTTTAAGAAATTTCCTCACTCATATCGCACTACGTCATAGGGAGCCCAAATATTAACCCAGGCACTCGATTTGAATAAAGTTGAATGTCACCGCCCTAGAGTAAGTTAAAATTTGGGCTACCATAGCGAGCCCAAATATTAACCTAGAGACCCGATTTGAACAAACTTGAATCTGCCCCCCCCCCCCCCCCCCCCCGAGATGCCGTATACCAAATATGAAAGCATTCTGACTGGTGGATCTGAAGAAGAAGATTTTTAAAGAAATTTCCTCACACTGCACCGAGTTAAAATTCGGGCTAGCATTGGGAGACCAAATATTAACCCAGCGACCCAATTTGAATAAATTTGAATCTGACTCCCCTAGAGATGTTGTAAACCAAATATGAAAGAATTCTGACTGGTGCATCTAAAGAAGATTTTTGAAGAAATTCCCTCATACCAAATATAAAAGCATTCCGACTGGTGGATCTGAAGAAGAAGATTTTTAAGAAATTTCCTCATATCGCACTACGTTAAAATTTGGGCTCCCATATTAATCTAGGCACTCGAATTGATCAAACTTGAATCTGCCCCCCCCTCCCCAGAGATGCTGTATACCAAATATGAAAGCTTTCCGACTGGTGGATCTGAAGAAGAAGATTTTTAAAGATTATTCCGCATATTGCCCGAAGTTAAAAATTCGGGCTCCTGTATTGAGCCCAAATATGAACCAAGGGGCTTCATTTTAACAAACTTGTATCTGACCCCCATATGGATGCTGTACACCAAATATAAAAATATTCTGACCATTGGTTCTGGAAAAAATTCTGGAAAAACCCAGCATTTTTTCGACCCCCCCCCCCCCCCCCCCATGCACAGAACACCCTGACATAACCGATAGCAATATTTTTTACCATTCAATTCTACTTGTCCTGAGAATGCTTCATACCAAATAACAGTTCTCTGTTCTGTGTGGCTTGGGAGATATATGGGCGTCTGAAAATATTTCTATTTTAGCTCCTGGGGTTCTCACGGGGACAAGGGAACAATTTTTTTTGCATGAGTCAAGTGCTTATGACCCAATAGTACCACATACCAAAATTGGTTCAAATCGAACTTTCGGTTCAGAAAATAGAAATTTTGGGCGGGGCCAAAAATCTTGCCCCTCCCATTACAAAGGCAAATATTACTTCACGAACTTCGTTTGAACAAAGTTGATTCTACACCTCAAAAGAAAGCTTCATACCAAATATCAAGTCATTGCACCACTGGTTCTTGAGAAGAAGATTTAAAAAAATTTTTTGGAGCATTTTCCCCCACCCCCTCCCTATGGGGTTGGTCATGTTGAGTTGAAAAAAATGCAATGCCCCTTCGGAACCATTACTCACACAAACTTTCACTGAAATAAATAAATGAAAAAAGTTATTTGTTAAGTTATGACGATACGCAATTCCGTAAATCTCATATAAAAATCCTTCTCTGCCTTCCTTTGCACGTATTTTGACAATTTTCGAGACGGGGCTCAAATTTGGCACTTCGATGTAATTTTGTCAGAGGAATAATGTGTGGCTGATTTCGATCGTCTTCGATCACGCGTTTTGGGGATTTGGAGCATTTGGGGAGGGGACATTGGTTGGCTATTTCCATGGACATGAAGAAAATGTCGCGGTTACTGACTTCAGTTCTTTCTTTTCACGAGCAACGCCGCGCTGTTCAGCTTGCAAATTATGTTGTCGCAAAATTAAAAAAAATCGTTTTGGAAGATTTTTTTTTGGTTTTGAAGATGTTGTCTATAGTCGTGTTAGGTTAAGGTTTAAATAAAAAAAATACCTTTGCAGTTTTTCTGATAAAATACATTGATTTGAACGAACTACAGGTTTCTACAAAATAATTGAACATAAACTGAGCTCCTAATATATATACCCATGTCAGATTTGACAATATTTCGGGAATAACTCACCTCAAAGGTTGCAGATCGCCTCCACATGTAAATAGAGGGACATGCCGATTACATCTCAACAGAATTTCCACGAAAATAAATAGCAACAATTAACCCTTTACCTAACCCGAAAAGCAGACGACACTTGCAAAAATAATTCTTGAATAATTAATTTTTTTTCATTTTTTGTCTCAAAAACATAGGTTATGGCCCCTCGTTGGAACGAGCTCGACGGGCTCGTTCCAACGAGGGGTCATAACCTATGTTTTTGAGACAAAAAATGAAAAAAATATTGAAAATTAATTGGCGATTTTTGAGAATAGCGCTGGCCGGTTTTGGTCGTTACGTTAGGTAAAGGGTTAACGCGCGATCTCGCTGTTGCTATTTATTTTGGGGGAAATTATGTTAAGACGTAAACAGCACGACTGGCGTAGTAAAACAACGAAAGCGGAAAAGGATTTCATCACTGTTTTCTATAGGTTACTACCATTTTACATTTATTTATTTATTTATTTATTTATTGGTGTTTGAGGTCACATACTTATGCACAATGGTTAATCGTGACCCTGACAGTTTTACGGGTGGAGGAAGTCGGAGTACCCTGAGAGTACCACCGAACATCGACCAGCAACTGTCAGCTTCTCAGCATTCTAAGTCTGTTAAAGCTCCGCTCAAGCAGGGTTACAGCGGCTGAAGACATGTGCTCCATCGACGTGCAGTACGCCTTAGTACACGGCGCCATCGTGTCCCCATGTAGGCAACCGGGATAAAGTGCCTTGCCCAAGGACACAACGCGGGTCGTCCCGGACGGGGATCGAACTCGGGATCTCCAGCATAGAAGTCCAACAGTCTACCACTGAGCCATCGCGCTCCCACCATTTTACATAGCGTAACCTGCTAAAAGGTTGCGATGTAAGCTCCTTATTTCTGGACATGTGCATCTCACACGAAACATTCAAACTTCACTGTGCAAAACGATTATTTGATATTTGCCTACACACAGTAACTTTATAAACCAGTCCAACTGGTAAATCCTTAAAAAAGTGTTTGCATGTTATAGACGTTGAACTTTTGATAGACACTTGAAGCCCGTGTATTTATGAATTTAGAAACCCTTCAAAAAAATCTATAGCTGCCAGATACATTTTAATAAATGGTATCTTTTTTGACTGTCCTTATACCTGTGATATTAATCAATGTTTTGATGTATGAATGTCAGATTAATAAGTCAAGTTTTATGTGACTGCACTCGTCGGTCGGAAGTCTCTGCCATTAACGACGAGACACAGACAAGATGTTACGGACGGGGTGTAGGCAGTAATACACACAGGTGATTTGGGTAACCACATCACATTAACTACACCTCGAGAATTATGGAGATACTGCAACAATACGCCCACAGTATATGCCCCCATCAACAGATTGAGCAATGGATTTAGGTGGCCTCATCGAATAGTTTGAATGAAAGGGTGGAGACGAGAAATTTCATCAGAAAGTGCCGTGCAGCTGATATTTCGGTTGTGAGTTTACGATTTCAGATATACAAAATCTCAAAGAGGGTGGCTGTATTGTATCTCTCTGCTCTGTATCGCTGACTCGGAGACATCGGAAACATATCGAACTCAGGGTGGAGGTGGGGTATGGGCACAGTCTCAGAAGGACACCAACACACTGATTATTTCAAATGAGGACCAGGTGCCTTGGTAGTAGGGTAGGAATACAATAGAAAAAACTAGGGTTGGGACTAAGGTTCCACTCTATAGTTTCGCACTATTGCAGAGGGATAAAATTTTAAACATAGGGCGTATGTTGAAACTAATGTCATGTAAAGTGGAGATATACTTTTAGTATCAGATATATGACTATATTAGGCTATTTCTCAACAAGAGAATTTGAAGTTTTGGTCACAAAGTTGGAGCCTGATGCATAGCGGTGAATTACCAGATGAATTATGGGAAACAGAGGCTTCGAAAAACTGGCTATTTTTTAAAATGTCATTTTTACACGGGTTTGTAGGCGTGTAACTAAAAAATGAGACTGAAACATAGAATTTCTTTCTCACATTTTAGAAACAAGAGGTTTGTATGCTCCAGGGTTAGATAAGTTGGGATAGTGGGAAAATTCTGCTTTGGGGGCTGCTGGGTGGCTCAAAATGATAGGTATCGCCATTTTTTTCATGCTATTTTGCAGGCTGAAGTCTTGCATTTGACAATAAATTATTTCACCCACATTCAGATTTTTTATTTCTGCTTAGTCAGATAGTGTTATATGTCTTTAGTGGATTTGGGAAATATAATACATATTATGGGTTAGATAACTAAGTTACAGAATATTTGCATTTAAAGAGAGTATATGGCATGCCAGTTTTGGAAATGCCTGGAAAACTTTGGAGCGGAACCTAAAGCATCGATAAGGTTAAGATAATTGACAATTTCCAGCTCCATTTAAAAAGAAATTTGTTAATACTTTACCTAAAGAATCGACCGCATCAGTACGAGTAATATACAAATTGAGCTGTTGAATAAATATTATTTAAAAAAAAATCAACAGAAGCATATCATATGGTTTCGTTGAAATTTTTTGAAAAATTTAAAAAAATAATTTTTAAAATAATAAATTTTGATTTCGTCTGCGTCGGGTAAAAGGATTAACCTTTTACCCAACGTAACGGTCAAAACCGGCCAGCGCTATTCTCAAAAATCGCCAATTAATTTGCATTCTTTTTTCATTTTTTGTCTCAAAAACATAGGTTATGGTCCCTTGTTGGAATTCGCTCGTTAAGCTCGTTCCAACGAGGGGTCATAACCTATGTTTTTGAGACAAAACATCAGTTAATCAAGAATTTTTAAGAATTTTTTGCAGGTGTCGTCTGCTTTTCATGTTAGGTAAAGGGTTAAATACAGAGCCAAAATGTCCAACTCATATATAGCTAACAGGAGTGGGCGTGGCAGCGAGAATGTTAGGTCCTGAATAGTATACAATGTTGTCTTTAGCGATTGGTTGAATTCATCATGCATTTGAACGGAAGTTCAGTAATCAATTAATCCTACAACCCTATAGGGCTGTAAGATTAAGTATTTACTGACCCCTTTGCTGATCAGTTACTCGTGTTGTCACTTCCTTATCAAATGCCAAATTTTCTTTTCAAGGAAACTTACCCATACTGGAGCCCGAAGGTTAACCTTACATGAATAAAAGACCGATATTTGAAGAACAATTTCTTTAATAACTAATACTGTAATTTTTACATCAAAACACTACCTTATGACCCTTTAGGAATAATAATTAACTTTATAATTCAATAAAAAAAAATTGGGCGAGTTTTGTGAATAGCCCTGGCCCTTTTCGGGTTGTTATGTTAGGTAAAGGTTTGTCACGGGTTAATATGGAAAACTAAAAGTTGAAAGGGTTGTTGCTCCTATTTACTTTGTGTAACCACGCCATTAACTTATTCAAGAAGTATACATACCCAAATTATTTGTTTAAACATATGGGTCAATTCTAGATAGAGGGCAGATCAAACAGTCGATATATGGTAATGGTAAAATCATGCCCGGTCAATATATGGTGAAGATGTTTTGAAAATGTTTACACCGTAGCCGATGTATTTTCTTAAAAAGAGGAGGAGTGAGAGAGAGAGAGAGAGAGAGAGAGAGAGATAGCGACAGACAGACAGACAGACAGACAGACAGACAGACAGACAGACAGACAGACAGACAGACAGACAGACAGACAGACAGACAAAAAGCGAGAGGGATCCGGGGCTTAAAGTGTTGGGTGGGTTATTGAGAGTATACAGAGAGAGAGAGAGAGAGAGAGAGAGAGAGAGAGAGAGAGAGAGAGAGAGAGAGAGTGTGTGAGTGTGTGTGTGTGTCCAGGACCGTTTCCATGTCACTTGCGCCCTGAACTGGTAATTTCTTTATCATCCAGAAAAACGAGGTCGTGTCCACTCACCTCCGATGCTGGGGAGTGGGCAAGTGCTCTGCTATCAGAAACAACTTATACACAATAAGCCTTCATCATTTTGTTGTTCTGTCGGTCTGAACGAGTTACGTAGTAAACAAACTCTTCCCGTCCTTTAGTTTTCGTGTTTTATCCAATGTGCATTGAAGATTATTTGATAACTGAGTGCAGTCGAGTGGCCAGGCATGGTGCACTTTAGGGACGACTATCTCCAATTTGTGATTTGAAAAATTTGATAAAATAGAGCGACCTCTCTTACCCCGATTAAAGTTTAATACCGGGAACGAGAATTTCGGAGCTCTGTGGCTCCATGTTCTGAAAGTCAATCACGATATCCGGAAAATTCATAGACCATGGTATCAATGATTGCGTATTATAGTTTATGATATTACGGTGAATATCAATTTCTTCCGAGACCAGCATCTCCTTTGGAGTTATGTTTTAATCTCGCGAACGGGAATTTCCCGGTTACCGGTACCGGTTCTGAAAATGAGTGCTAATGCCAGGGAAATTCATACACAAGAAACGGGAATCAAAGATTGCGGAACGCAACCTTAGATTCCTGGTTTTGTCCTATGGATTTCCAGGGTATCTTGACTGACATTCAGAAACGACAACCGGAAAATTCCCGGTCTCGTGACTTTCTTTCAAAAATGAGAACCAGAAAATTTCCGTTCCCAGTATTAAACCCTAACCCCGATTCATCGTACTCCCTGTGGCTGAGCCACAGAGAGTACGATGTATCGGGGTGTGTTATTTTAAAACATGAATGTTCTCGTTTCATGTAGTTTCTGTGAAATGCCTAGGCACCACTTTAATACTTTTTATAGTCTTGACAGGTCTTGACTATAAAAAAGTACCAAAGTGCCTGCGCGTTTCACAGTAACTAATTGCATGGCCCTGGTGTTGCAGACCTTATATGTTACACCGAGCTTATCGCTGTTTAATTTCTGTCGGAATCACATGTCAACAGCATTACATATATAGGTATAGAATATATGTGGAAAATAAAATCGGCCTATACACTTTATCGATCAGCTTTGTATGTAATTTTTCATAGTGCAAAAGTGCTTAAATTTGAGATCCTGTCACATAATATTGTCCCAGATGCTACCACAGAGATCCGTTTGATACTCATTTTTAAAAAGTTTCGTCGATCGCGACTTAGCGCACCTCCCTAACAAAATTCCTGTCTGCGCGCATGTAGTGACTATCTATTACATATAAATCTAAACACTAAATTAAGGAATTGGTTTTTTTACAGTAGATGTGTGCTTAAGCCTGGGGGTTTGAGAGTGACGGCTGACGAGGGTTAACTTAATAAATCATGAAAATATCAAGTACACCCGCCAAGTCTGAGGCACCATTTGAGTTAGAGGCCTAGGCAAATGCTCCATCTGACCAGCCGTCTGAGAGGATCTGGATTGACGACTTGTCATTTTAGTGGATGATCCACTTAAATGTGTAACGAATTTTTATTTAGAAAGAGAAAAAAACTTAAACGATACTTCAAAGCCATTTAAGGATAATATCAGCTGTCGGTGGTAGTTAGACAAGCTCGGAATATGTCATCGTTGAGAAGGAAGGGTTATCACAACTTGAAGAGGCTCTTGATCCGACAACAATCCAATGACCTCCAATAACGACATTTTCTCCATTCAAACATCATCGTTTTACGCGAGCATAAGCAATTTATGACCGCCCTGCACTCTCAAAAACAATTCTATTGCTTTCCATATATGGTTAAGTATGTCGTTTAATAAAACTGGATGTTTGGGGTTCCACCCATTTCAATTCGATCGTTTTGTAGTTTCCAGTTATCGAAACAGTGATCATTTCGCCTCCTTGATTACCAAGAAGGGTATGCTCTGTGGTAGCATCTGAGACAATATTGTGTGGTATTTAGTATCTAAAATATAAGACCTTTTGCACTATTGGACATGAAAAATACATACAAAATAAATCGTTAAAGTTGATAGGCATATTTTATTTTCCGCATATATATTATACCTATATATACACAGAACGACACACACGTGTGAATGGGTTAATACGCGTGTGAATGGGTTAATCGATATGGCACGAGTGCCGGCGCGGTATAGGATAAAACGAGAGACTGCAGGCCTCGAGTTTTATCCTTCCGCGTTGGCACAAATGCCATATCGATTAACCCATTCACAAGCGTGTGACATTCTGTGTTTTTTACACCCCTTCGCGTCTATAAAAACAATTATTAGGACACTCAGCAATTCATTTGACAACTATCAACACAAAGAACACATTTTATCGCCAACCAAATTTGCGAGGGGAACCCTTGTTACTATTTCGTCCCCTGAGTTCCAATGTGTAGTATGTGCCTACTGGCAAACAGAACACATTGGAACTAAAGGAACAATTTTCAGCTATCACTATCGAATCAAATTGTAGTTGCGTTGCACGATTTGTAGAAAATTCCAGTGAAATTTCGCTTCTATTTAAAAATAGTCCATCAACGATTTCCGTTCCGCACATATGTGCGGAACAGATTTTCATTTTCCGCATGGTTTAGTATTGCTCTAGATGGGGATTACCTAGAACAGGAGTGTAATAAATATAATACTGTTCATATGTGATTCTTGCAGAAATTAAACAGCGATAAGCGCGATGTAACATATAGGGCCTGCATGTAACATCAGGGTCATGCAACTGGTTTCTGTGAAACGCCCAGGTACTTTTATACTTTTTTATAGCCAAGACTACAAAAAAAGGTATCAAAGTTGTGTCTAGGCTTTCACAGAAACTACATCAAACGAGAACATTTGTGTTTTAAAACAACTTACCCCGATACATCGTACTCTCTGTGGCCCAGCCACAGAGAGTGCGATGTGTCGGGGTAAGAGAGGTCGCCCCATTTTATCAAATATTTCAAATCAGAAATGGAAGATAGACCCTCAAGTGGAACTCCGACTTTGTGGCGGAGATGTGACCGCACTCATCGCACCTCCCCTGGCTGCACGACTGGCTCAACATGTAAGATTTTGAGTGATACATTATAAAAAGGCATAATCCACGTCCACAAAGATTAGTTAAAATCGATTTAGAAGAGATTTTAAATATCACCCGAAATTATCATAATAAAAGAAACGCGTTCAATAATCCATAAACCATCAAAAAGTGAAAACTCTGTATTTTTAAATCTTATTTTTTACTACTTTTCATCGTATTCTCAATTTATTTGGAATTGGCTTGAAGACAATACCTTCCAAGGAGCAAAGTGACCTGATCATTCAGGTTACAAAGATAAATTTAAAGTTTATTATCATTTTAAAAATACACTGAAAAAAATAACCCAATAATGTAAACAGAATGAATTATTAATACGGTTTAAATGTATTCACATTAAACTGTTTTGTTGGCTATACAAAGTTTCTCGTGATTTTTAACCCTTTGTCTGACGTAATGACCGTATCCAGCCAACGCTATTCACAAAATTTGCTATTCAAATTATTTTATTTTTCCAATTTTTGCTTTCAAAACATACCGTATGACACCTCATTGAAGCGAGCTGGCCGAGTTCGTTCCATTGAGAAGGCATCAGCTATGATGCGGAGTCAAACCTGAAATCCTGCAGTCAATCAAGACATTTGTTTTGCAAATATAGTCATTCAGCCGTGTTTTTGACGAAGAAATAATTTTGATAAGAAATTTTACTTTTTTGATATCTATCATCTCACATCTTAAAATCAATAGTTTTTACTTTTCCATCTTACTTCATAATTACGTTTTCTTAAATTATTGATTCATGTGAACACTGCTTGTCATGACGGACATAGCTTCCCAAACGACACGGTAAAAGAAAACAATGGGGTTAAATGTTACAGCTGTCTTCAAAAGCCGATAAAGCAATTCCATCTTCCTAATAAAAATCACACCATTGCCAAAAAGTAACAATGGTAAGTTAACCCTTTACCTAACATGAAAAGCAGACGACACTTGCAAACAAAATTCTTAAATAACTATTTTTTTTCATTTTTTTGTCTCAAAAACATAGGTTATGACCCCTCTTTGGAACGAGCTCAACGAGCTCGTTCCAAAGAGGGGTCATAACCTATGTTTTTGAGACAAAAAATGAAAAAAATAATGAAAATTAATTGGCGATTTTAGTGAATAGCGCTGGCCGGTTTTGGCCGTTACGTTGGGTAAAGGGTTAAAATCAAGTTCAGCCACTCTCCGCTTGCTTTTTAAAAAAAAAGTTTTGTCTGTTCAGCATGTATGAAATGGTTATGAAGCGTTCCGATAGGTTACTGTTTCTAGCGAGGACAATGGGGCAACATTTCACACAGACTTCACTAATGGATGGTAGAATATTGAGAAAAAACCCATTACCATTCTCTTTGTAGTTTAATACGTGAACACTCACCGTTTTAGGAATATATTTTCATAAATTTATTTTTACCCTCACTTTATATGTGTCAAGTTTTAACAATTATAAAATGAACTTTTAATAATTAACCCTTCACAAATTCAGACCTGGAAATAAAGAGTTTGCATCGGAAACTGTTAGCAGGTAACGCTATATATCATCGTGGTAACGAATAGGAAATGTTTTGTTACGCTTTTCCGCTTTCTCTGTTTTTAATACACAAGTCATTTTGTTTGCGTCTTGACAGCATTTCCGCCAAAATAAACAGCAACAACTTACGCGAGATCTCGGCGAGATCGTGCGTCAGTTGTTGCTTATTATTTTGACGTGAGGATGTAAACGGCATGCTACTTCTGTGATATATGGATGCAATGCGCAACCTGTGAGTCGAGTTTGTTTTGAAATATTGTCATATCTTCCTGGTAAAGCATACAGGACGAAGAAGTTAATTTATGCTTTGATGTTTCACCGTAACCTGTAAAGCGTTCGCGTATTTTACAATTGACGTAACCCCTACGTAACCTGAACAATCGTTCGCGTGTTATTTCCTTCCCTGCAAAATGAATAACAGAAGCATCCAGTGAGAATTTGATGCTGCCGTTGTGTATAATTAAATTAAAATATCGCCGAATCTTCTTAGTTGCGGCGGAACTAACATGAAAGTGTGTGTGTGTCGGTGGGGGGGGGGGGGGGGGGGTGGTCGGTGATGATGGATGGGAGTGGGCGGTAATAACAAAGTTTGTATGCTACTATTAACTTTTCTGCCATGTTTTCTGCCATGTTTTCTATCATGTTTCCCAATATGGTTATTACATTTGAAACTCTTCTTGTTATGGATACTGTACCTTCAAGAACTTACTGATCTAAAATAAACAATATATGCATCGGGCTCAGACATTCCTTTGCTTTACAAAAAGAAGGTCCCATACCAGAGATGGACATTATTACTGCGATAAGAAGAAAAAAAAGTGCTCTTACAACACAGAAAGTATATTATTCCAGCAACATTGTAATAGTTTGAATTGAAATCTTTGACCAAGAAAAACCCACAGTAAATAATAATAATAATAATAATAATAATAATAATAATAATAATAATAATAATAATAAGACAACCCATTCTGCTCAGGCTAACTGGATTTCAACTTATGTTAATTTTATAATTACTTCGGGGTTAGACGTCGCTACTCTTGAATGACAAAGTCGTGAAATAAACGTACTAACCCTTGTCCTGCTGAACACTTCTTGATTTAATTTAATAAAATCCAGTCATGGCGGCTGTGAAGCAGCCATGACTGAATTTGATGAACATTCGAACAACTGAAGCCCAGCGATCATTCCTGAAACAATTGATCCAATTCATAGCGAGTCAGCAATGCACTTTATAAAACAGAACAGGATTAGACCTGTTCTGGTGACAAGAGTATTCGTGGATATATCTGCCAGCAGATTGTTACAGAAGGCTCCAATTTAACCTTGCTGTCGAACAAGGAGATTAAGTAATTTAACCAAGCCTCAATGTCCAAAGTACAACAAACAACCACTGGATGTGATTTTGATGCATTTTGGTCAAAATTACTATTTGTGATTATATGTATCAGCGCACCTTCGTCTTACAGCAGACCATTTTGTCCTTGTTCTACAACAAGGGTCTAACTTTCGGGTTCGAAATTTCAAACTGAACATAAAAATCGTTAATTACAAACTTTTATCGCATCTCGCGTCCAGACTGTAACAACCGTTTGAATTACATGTTGACTCTGACCCTGAAAATATATCTTGGTGGAATCTCGCAAAACTCTTGCCTCCAGCGTATACGTTGTCAGGATATATGCTTCTGCAGTACGATCAGTATGGATACGGAAGAAGTTAAATTTATGTCTCCCAACCCCAAAGCAATTAAAATGATTAATGGGCGTACATTGTCTACTGTCCATGATGTATGGTATGTGACGGCTGGATTTGCAAAAAAGAACGTGTCGTCTGCCTCACAAAAATGCAGACAGCTGTATTACCTGTTCTAGAAAGGCTGACCTTACTCGCACCTCAGTAATATATTTTTCGTATGCATTGGAGGGGGGGGGGGGGGGGGGGATTTATTACAATTGAGCCAAAATTAACAGAGGTCCGGAATACGGCTGGATTCCCGTAGGTGCGAAAATGACAAACTTATTTTTAAGAAGGCGCCAATTTTCCAAGGAGATAATTCCAAGCCGTAACATAATTCCTTGGGAAGCTCTCTTTGAGAGCTTCAAAAGACATAGTGTCAAGGCTTGAAATTAACAACAAAGGAAATATGTCGCACGTTTTCTTGTAAATATCCTATAACACGATGGAAGTACTGCTCTAAAAATGCTCTCCAAATTGAGACAAATAAATGCAAGGATAGCACCATGTGTATAGTACTATTTATGGCGGACTTCTGCAAAATCTTCCCCGGGAGACCTCCACCAAAAGAACACACACATTCCTCCAAATCCATTGTTTTGCTCTCCGTGTAATGCCCACATACGGAGAGCAATTTTGGTGTCCACGCCGGAAAGCCACCTCGCTAATGTTTATGTCTAGGGCGAACCTTCTATGTACCTATGTCGGAAAACCTCCTCGCCCACTCGTGTCTGGCGTCCAACTTTAGACCCTGGTTCTAAATTAAAAAAAAAAAAACGCCTTCTTCATAATATGACACAGCTAGGGAAACTTCAGTTTGTTCTTAACACCTAGAAAACCTAAGTCCAGTCTCTGGCACTGACGGCCCGTGCTCATGCACCTCACTAGAGTTTCAGTAGGTCATTCTGTATTAGGGAGGAGTAGGTTGTACATGTTATTGTGGTTTTAAATAAATCCAAGTTAAAGTGATACGAATCTTTTGCCACGCTAAGTTACAGAAACAATATTGGCAACTTACATGGGCTCAGTTCAGCGATTCACTGCTAGCGAGTCTGTGTGCTAGAGAATGTGTGGTAAGGATGGAGAGGTCCTGAGTGCAACTTAACGAAACTAAACTGAAACTAAACAGATACAATTGTCCATTTTTAAAATTATAGTTGGTGCAAAAAGAAAAACAAGCACTGCCAATCGTAAGCTGAGACAGGGATACCAGTCCGCCGGATTTGGCGATAGTGTATCGTTTGGTAATCCGGAAAGAATGACTTGATATATGATTTGGAAGGTCTTTATTACGTTCGGGTCAAATCCCAACGCCTTCCAAAAAGCCACAGTGATAGCAATGTAGTTTCTTTTTCCCTCTTACACATCATAAGTCCAAACGACATTTAAAATATTATTCTTAAGGTAGAAATTCTCCACTTTCATTGGGAACCATCAGCTTTCGATCACGTCATTGGAACGAGCTCATTGAGCTCGTTCCGATGAGGTGTCATAAGCTGACATTCAGGGAAAAAATACCCCAAACTTTGAAAAGGAATTTGTGTGGTTATGCTGGTCGGATTTGGCCAATTATTGTGTTTTTTATGTTGATGGAATGGCCTATGCAATGTCGTGTGAAAGGATCCAGAAAATATGTTAGAGGATTTGGTTGGTAAAGTTTTCAAAAGGGATAGGCTATTAATGGTAAAACGAAAACTAAAAAAATGAAGTTTAACAGAACGATAATTCTATACATTACCTCCAAAGTTTTCCTAGAGTCTTGCTCAATTCTGCATTGTGTAGGTGAGGGTACTGATCTGCCAGTTTCCTTCTAGCTGCTTGCGCCCAAACCATAAAGGCGTTCATGGGTCTCTTGATGTGTGGTTTCCTCTTTTCCCCGCTGCTCCCACGCTGCGGCATAGGAATTAAACTCCAGTCATACCCTTTTAGAACCTGACTAACTGCATCCTGTATCTGCTGGGGATATTTCTCCTTCGCCCCTTCTGAATCGACTCCTTGGAGAGGGTCGGGTGAGAAACTGTTGCAAGGCGAGCCTCGACTACCTTCTGTGTCGCTCATTATTAAACAATGCGTCTCTCTTACGAGGTGGTGTTTTTTGTTGTCACTAATAATAATTGTTTTAACAAGTCTACATAAAAGTCTCTTTCAGTCTAAATATTATACACTGAAATCACAACTGTGTCGCACACACTTTATGAATTAGCCGTCTGTGTGAAAAGTCTTTGATAACAAACTTTGCCAGGTCCTCTATTGATTTATTATAATTAGATGACATATTCGTAACGCCCCTTTCTCCGCCCACTTCATAAACGATGCGTATCTCGTGAGAAGTGGCCCGAACACTTCATACAATTTCACATCACATTTTTCATCTTGCTCACGTATTTTTTTTTGTCGTCTGCCTCTCCAATGACGCAAATCTAGTGCTTCTATATATAATTGTCAAGTACTTATTTAAATTTTAACACTTCAGCATATCTTTTAACGAAACTAACAGTTCAAAGATTTTGCAAGACTATCACCTTCTCCCTGCTTGACGTAAAAAATTACTTAGACCTGGTGGGATTACAAACACACTTTGTGAAATCTACACATATTTATGTCAGTTAACAGGTTTCCCATTTATCGTGACCCTCCAGACCCAATATTCTTTGGAGTGGTGGGGCAAAGAGATTTCTCATGCTTGCGTCCCTCGGATTGAAATTTTTTGTTTCCCATACAAGTGGGTACTTTTAAAATCTAATTGTCAATTATTATTTAATATTAGAGGAACATATTTTTACCCTCAAAGCACTGATATTAAAATGGGGAAATTTCACAAACAACAAATATTTCCACAATGTAACAAGAAATTTAACCAATTCAATCTTGTTTGACGGAGCACAGTTAGCTCTGTCAAACAATATTAAGTTGGTTTAATTTCTAGTTGTTTGACGAGAAGAATTCCCATTTTGACATCCGTGTGCACATGTGTAAGCAAAACAGATATCTATTTCAGAGAAAATTCTTCGGTGTGGCGAGACTTCCTCAGCTCCACCTATATTCTGGATACTGATGGGGGAGTGGTTAAGGGAGTGGGGGATTCACTCTAAGCACCAGTCCGTATTTCGCAGTACAGTGAAACCCTGTTAATTGAATAGCCACTTTGCCAACGAAAATTATTCAGTTAAAAGGAGTATTCAATTGACAGGGATTGTGTCACTTTCCTGTATTCTAAAGATAAACTTAGCATTTATTCAATTATATCTTGTTTGGCAGAGCTCGGTGAGCTCTGTCGAACAAGATATAATAGAATTAAATGCTTGTATTGGATGTATTGAGGCCAATAGGTCTATGTCTATAAACAAAGAAAAACTAGGGAGAGTCTGTGTAATTTCTTAACCGATTACAAGATTTTTATTCAATTAACAGGAGTTTACTCTATAGCCTATATTCAATTAACAGACCAAATTTGTACAGGAGGTATGGTAAATGGTTTTGTGTTGGGAAATTACAATTAATGGGCTCCACTGTATTCCAGGAACAGTGTGCATTTGTGATCTGTGCGTATATAAAGTCCGCTTTGTTGTTGAACCTTCATCTAACGCAAGAAGGCACTTGTCTACTAATTTCTTAAATCTTTTAAGAAAAGCTAATGAAAGCATTGGAAAGATCACGACAGGGCATATCTCACGCAATGAGTTAAAGATTTAGGAAACACAACATAATGATCTGGGCAATGGTGAGCATGTTACAGAAACAATATACATCCAAATTAGGAACTGCGTGCGGCGTTTTCACGCACCAGACAACAACTAGAAGGACGACGTCGAAAAATGTCCATCCATCAGATGTATTGTTTTCCTGTTTTGTACTACACATGCAGAAGATTTGATTTTTACCCCATTACACAACGCACATGATGCCAAAATTTGTTATCAATTTTAGCATAACCATATCTGGTTACCACTCATTGGAACGAACTCGACGTTTTGTTGAAAGTTTTTAATTTTTTTTATAACTGCTCAATTTGTAAATTACAGTATGTGGAGAGTATATTATCACTAAATCACCCGCAGAGTGGAGATTCCACCCAATCATTAATTGCAAATTTGTTGCAAAGCATAAGAAGCACAGGCAAAGTTTCCACCAATGTACCTCCGGGTTAAACACGGAGGTCCATTGGCTGAAACATTGCTTGTGTTTTTTGTCCATATGTACAAAATTTGAAAGTTATAGTTTGGGTGATAACTCCACTCCGCGAGTGATTTAGTTCACGTACTGTACTCGAGCGGGTTTAGCCGATTCGATTCTTTGAAATTTTTTTAAAATGATACAAATCCACTAAGCGATGTTTTTGTTATGAACCATTGCCTATTTGCTGGACATGCGCTTCCATTCAGTGGCGGCGAGACTAAAATTAAAGTGGTAGTGGTCGGGAGGGGGAGGGGGTGTACTAATCCAACCAGATAATCTCATGGGCTTTACCCTAAATTGACCCTTTACTCAACATAACGGCATATACGGCCAGCGGTATTCGTAAAAAATAGCCATTCAAATGACTTCGTTCCAATGAGGGGTCATAAGCAATATATCTGAGATAAAAAAATGAAGATATTTTAAAAAATGAAACTATTTAGTCATTCAAGATTTTTGCGAGTGCCGTCTGCTGTTCGGGTTGATTAAACGGTTAACAAAATTTGTGTAGTTCTTATCTGAATAAAACTTATACTATGCCTATATTAATTTCAAGTTTTCAACAGTATTTCGAAACATATTTTGGAAAGAACATATTTCTCAAATAAAAATCAATATTGCATGTTTCTATATTCCGATATAAGAAGATAAACATTTATTAACCCTTCGACTCACATAATAGAAAAAAGATTGACCAGCGCTATTTGCAAAAATCGTCATTGAAAATTAATTTATTAAATTTTTGCATCAAACGTATCACGCAATGGTCGTCTGCTATTCGTGTTAGATAAAGGTTACACCCTTTGCAGTCTGATGTTAAAATAAGGAAATTCCAAGAAGCTAATATTTCCCATAATAAGTAGGAATCTAACGATTTCAATCTTGTTTGAAAGGAGGCTCACTTAATGCAAATGCAATTAGAAATTTAACCACTTAGATCCTCTTCCTCAGAGCCTAATGGTTTCTGCCAAACAAGAACTGGTTAAATTCCTCATTCACATCAAGGTAGGAAAATTTATTTGCTTCTTGAAAATCTGCTATTTTGACATAAGTGCGTAGAAGGTTAAATACAATTTTCTTAACCCCTTGAACCCGATACGACCTGAATTCATAAAATAGATAGTTTTTCAGTGAATTTGTGTGTGGTAGACCAAGCAAGATTTTCAACGTGCAGCCCTTAGGCTGCACGTTGAAAATATTGATTCGTCTTCCCCCATGTAACGAATATAGACAGTTGATGGCTTTGAACTGGCAAGGAATATACTATCAGAGTCCAAAGGAGTAAGGTGTCACGGATGAAACAATACAAGAATAAAACCTTATAATTTATAAGAATTCAACAAATTGATATAAAGGAACATAAAAAAAAATGAAAGGAATTCAATCAATTTGCTTAAGCTCTCCAATCGTCTCGATTTAGAATTTACGTCAACAATGCACTTTTTTCAAGAAAGAATGCTGTTTAGTACCAAATTATATTGTGCACAGTCTCATTTCTTCAACAATGTACTTGTACATAGCGATAATGCTTCTCCATTTCTAATATATTAATGATGTCTGTAACGGGACTATTACTCATAAACTCGAAATATTTTTACACCTCACAAATTTGGGAGGAAAACTAACATCAAACTTATCCATTCAAAATTTTGAAAAAAAAAACGTTAAAAAAAGAAGAGATTTTTTATTACGTTGGCCAAAGGGTTAAAATGTACTATGCGGCAAGAGAATTTGTTGGTTTCTCAGCTGCGTAAATTTGCAAGTGCACAGTGTTGGGACGGGATGTCTTCTCAATTGTAGTTTTGATCCGAGAAAAAAAAACACATTAGAAATCAAATGCAGGAACCTGTTGCCTTGAGGTGTTTTTATTTGACCTGTAATGTTTGGGATAAAGTCCCGTTTTACAGTAACCTGGAACGATTCTACAATTTTTATTTAAACTGAGAGAGAGAGAGAGAGAGAGAGAAGAGAGAGAGAGAGAGAGAGAGAGAGAGGCCACTCATCCTGCTTTCAACCCCTATATATGTAACATGTGCTCTTTGGGCTCGTGTCGGTGAGTCTTTGCTCGGTGTATGTTAGATTTTTTTGCAGAAAGTTTCAAAGGTTGTCGTTTTATGTTTTTTCAAGGAAAGCGATAACTTTAATTTCCAAGTAAAACGTAAGTGGGATGTTTTCCGGCGCCATTATTTTCAACACTGTGATATCTTGCACAATTTTCCATCAATATTCTTGTTTTCTTTACCAGAAAGTTTGTTGTCACACGCTATCAAAACGTTATTGTAGCGTACCCTTCCAGTTAGCGAAAAGTGCGATAAAGAGAGAATTAGATTTCACACGGGTCACGTGCTTATGTTAGAAACATGGAAGTTCGAGTGGAAATAGGATGGATAGAAGTCAAGTGGTGTCTTCTTATCTAATACCTACACCCAAACAAATATATAGAATTGTGTAGGCTGGCAGTAGTGTTGTTTTTTCCGTAGTAGTAATGTTGCGGTCATCGTGGTTGTATATGTTTTTAAAATAGCACTAATTCAACTTTGTGGGAATGATGGTGGGTTGAAACCACTGAAACATTAAAGACGATTTTAGTCAATAATAAATTGCGGTTAAAATTTTTTTAAATGACCGTGTGAATTCTTGAGAGTTCTGACCAACTGCAGAACACCGAAAAGGTTGATGTGAGAAAGAGCTCATACATTCACCACACCAGCAATCAGTCATTATTTTGGACAGGGGGCGTATATCGTGGGTTGGAGTGGGGGTCCCACCCCGCCAATGGGATCGGAACCGGGAGCGGACTGGGCCCAATAAGGTTGCCGGGAAAAGTACCAGGGGGACCCGGACAAAATTTCGATATTTCGAACTGAAAGAACACGGTTTCCTTGTATCTGAGCGATCAATTGCAGTCCACATAGGGGGAATGTCGATGGCATTTTTGTATCATCATTGTCGCTCATTTGGCAAGAATGGTTACACCAAAGAGGGCACCGGACTCATCGCGTCGATCATAGTTCGGCCCAATGGAAGAAAATTTTGATTTTTCGAATCGGAAAAAAACTGTTTCCGTGTATCTGGCAAATCAATGACAGACTGGAGTACTGGTGTATCGAAATGCCCTCTATGTGGACTGCCAATGGTAGCCCTCATGGAGGGCACGCCGATAAACCAACGGTCTATGCAATCATATCCATTTTCACGAATTTCATGCACCAACAGGTGTTGTGCTGCATCAATTTCGGGGGCCCTGGTGGCTCCCAATAGGGGGGGGGGGGGTGGCCCACCTGGAAATTTTTCTGTGGATCATACGGCCAATTTGCCTCTGGTAGGAACCCAGGCGCACTGGGGACACGAGACGCCAACGTTTTTCAGAAATAGGCGAAAGCAGAGAGAGAGAGAGAGAGAGAGAGAGAGAGAGAGAGAGAGAGAGGGAGAGTAATATTGTATTTTCAAAACCGTCATTGCATTTTTATTGGAAAGAGGGTGCACGGACGCTTTAATCTTAAGATATGAAACCAAGATTAACCACGTCGTTTGATTTGCCCAACTACGACCTTTAAAGTCAAGAGAAACGAACTTTTTGTCTCACAGTCCACATTTCACAAATTTGTTTAGAGAGAGAGATAAATATTATCGACCGGGCATCCCATCCATCATTAGACGACTGTAGCGGTGAGGTTGTGATGAGCACTACATGGGATATCCCACACTTGTCAGCGGGGTGCGGGCGGTCTCGTGGGAAAATGTTGGAGCATGAAAGGTCTGTGTGGCCCTCCGCTGGCTTCTTTGCACATGACTGCAATGTTTTCCAACCAAAATATTCCCGCATTCAAATTTTGAAGAAAAAAAGCCAAATTTAAATCGGCTCACATGAGGCTTGAGTAGGAGTAAAGCCTATAGATGTATGTATTGCGTGGGGTACGGTATTATCGGCCATAACACATGTCCAGAAAAGAAGACATTTTCAAACTATATTTTTCATTGAATCTATAGCAGTGTTGACACGCATTAAGTCATAACGATTTATTAATTGAGATATGATTGATTGGCATTTTATTAAATTTACAACACTCGCCTCTTGTTGACATTAATGTGTTCGTGTTTTCTGTTTTTGATTATTATGTTGATTTGCTTACACGTATATCATTGTATGATGCGTACATTTGTCTCCTTAAGGGGGTTGGAGGGGGGATCCCACCGGGGGGGGGGGGGGGGGGGGGGGGGGGGGGGAATCCCACGATCCTCGATAATTTTTCCAGTCGGGACAATGCCGCCCGGATTACAATATTAGATTTCGATTCACCTTTGCTCCTTATCATGTACTTTCTTACAAGAATAAATTTGATACTTTGAATTGTCACGCAGACAGGCGGTCATACAAAGGAATGTCTGTAATACCCGCTGCTGGGGGCGGGGGGCAAGTTTGAGCTTTCGGAGTCCCGACACGGTACGTGTTAATTAAGCAAAGAAGTATTGTCCTGACTATTGCATAACTAATATTCCAACTACAACATCAACGCACGCCTTCTGCGAAGGAATTGGAATATTTTTTCCGAGCTTCGGAAGTTTAAACTAGTCAAACACCACCTCCATCGCACCCGCACACAGTCAGAATAGGATACTACAGACCTCCATTTGTATGGCCGACTGTCTGTGTGACATAAGTCAAAGTATAAAATCTAAACACAATTGGGACAAATCAGGTTTACACCCTAGTCCTCGTCAATCGATCATCATCGGGACGTCCCTGGCCTACACGATGCCACTGTAATCCAGGCAGGAACTTGTTTGCCACAGTACATACGCACTGCATCACTTCCTAGGTTCCCGATGGGAGTATGCCATCCACTACATTGACTGAATTAGCGCCATGACCTCTTCAAAATGGAGAGAGCATATCGATAAATCTAAGGATTTTGTTCAAATATCGGACTTTTGACGGATCTAAATTTTTTGTTCAACTGGTAAAAAACCGATTTCTATTAGCACAATTTCGGATACAGCTCTCTGAGTCGTTGACTACTGTACGTCACAGGAATGCAATTTTTATTGGGGTTTAACGGCACTTTCGACACCCATGGTCAGCTCGTGTCGGACAGATTCACGAATGGAGGAAGCCGGGGTGAGTACTCGGAGAGAACGAACGAGCAGCAGAGAGCAACTGCAAGACTCCCCAACATACTAACCCCACACAAACAGGGTTATCATTGGTTGAAGGCTGGTGCACCTTCGATGCGCAGTATGCATTATGGTACAGCACCACCGCGTCCCACGTGAGCAATCCTTGCCCAAGAATACACCACAGATACCGCTGATCTGGGTCGAAACGTGGGCCTTTTGGTGTGAAGTTCATAGCTCTAACAACTGAGCCTCCGCGCCCCGATGGGAATGTCTAGCATTATAAGTTACAGGGCGTTTAGTTGGCAGATACAGTGCCATATACGGCGAAGAGAAAACAATATTAGGTGAGGCGAAGTCAAACCTAATATAGTTCTCTCTGAGCCATATATGACACTGTATCTGCCAACTAAACGTTCTGTAACGTATGTATTATGTACGGCATGCTAAAATGTCAGTTAACTCAACGAATAGTTAAATGATGCGCACTTCTCGAAAATGTAAACAAAGCAGACGATGTTTACATACGCAACAAGGGGAGTAATTTTGCTTCCGCATTCTAATAAATCACTCGTGGCTTGTTCTATAACCGCCAATGTTTTGGGCTGGTTTGGCATTTTATTATAACAGTATCATCCAACCGAATGCAATGTTTATACGACGGGGCTATTTTATATGGTGGGTCTTCTGTACGACTGCGCTGCAGCATGTACGTAGGTGCAAATTAAAAGCCGAGGCGTGTGGATATAATGATAAAACAAAATGGCTGACGGACACCTAATATTAAATTAATATTGGGTGCTTTTCAGCCATCCTGAATCTAATATTGCGGAATGTATGTCTCTTAGTAACTTCATTTGATTGGATAAACAAATTTACTAGCATAATAATAGCTTAACTTGTTGAGGACGCCACTATCTCGGCTCTGTTGAAAAGTGTTGAAAGCCACTTTGAGCTTTATACCCTATGCATTGTATGTACTGTATGCGTTACCTTGCTGTTTGCTCAGCAGTAGAAAAAGATTAGTATATGGCAATGCTTTGCTACAATTTCTTGAGATCGCGCCTCTTCAATAGACTGAAACAATACAATTATTTTAGATCAAAATCATTCCCGATTGAGGTTCCCCTTGTTGCTAGCATAGCATCTTTGAAAAAAATGCTCACGATACAACTCTCATCAGAAAAATAATTTAGTACTCGACCATGTAACTAAATAACAAAATAACCTCAACGAACTGAGACGTAATGCTGACATGGTACGCTCCCGTTTTGAAAATGTTGACAAGGATCTGAGGATATCCGGGCGAGAGCGACCACGATTGCTCGTGTTAAAATAATCGCCAGTTGCTGTCAGTTACAGTAAAGGATGTTTTGTATTTTACTCCCCCCCCCCCAAAAAAAAAAATCAAGTTTAGACGGAAGACCCCCATCACAGACCCATCTCAGCCTCGCCTCCTTATTTTTTTTCCTGTGGCTATAAAATGTTCTACAGAAATTTGCGATGCCTTGCATTACTAATTTATGTCGATTTTTTGATCGGCAACCCAACAAGAAAAAAACTGTCTACACCACCGTCCGTGCCCCAGTAGTTAGCAAATGCTTTGAGAAATTTCTGGACTTTTTTGTTTGTTTTCTGTATAATTTTGTAGGCTCATAGCCAGGGGCGGTGCGAATGCATCACCCCACAAAATTGGAGTTCCTCTTGAGGGACTATTTCTCATTCGTGTTTTTTTATAAAATGGGGACGCCTCACTTACCCAGATACATCGTAGTCTCTGTGGCAACGCCACGGAGAGTACGATGTATCGGAGTAAGTTGTTTTAAAACATAAATGTTCTTGTTTGCATTTAGTTTATGTCAAATAGTTTTTATAGCATTGGCAAAAAACAAGTATCAAAGTTCTTCTCGGAAACTGGTTGCATGATCCTGGTGTAATGTTATGTGTAAAATGCTATTTTACATCGAGCTTATCGCTGTTTCTGTTAGAATCATATATTAGCCTTTACCCAACGAAACGGCAAGCGCTATTCACAAAATTCACCATTCAAATTTTATAACTTTTTCATATTTTGTCACAAATTCATAGCTTATGACCCCTCACTGGAACGAGCTCAACGAGCTCGTTCCAGTGAGGGGCTATAACCTATGTTTTTCACGCAAAAAAAGAAAAAAAAGGTGCTTCAAGAATTTTATTTGCAAGTGTCGTCTGCTTTTCGTGTTAAGGGTTAACAGAATTACATATATAGGTATATTAAATATCTGGAAAATAAAATATGCCTATCAACTTTACCGATCTATTTTGTATGTAATTTTACACATACAATATAGTGATAATTTTTTAGGTTCCAAATATCACTTAATATTTCCCAAGATGATATCACACTGCTCCATTTGACCAGGGGCGGACTTGGCCAAAACAAAAGTTGCCGCGAAACGTACTAAGGGGGGCCCAGACCCGGACAAATTTTTGATTTTTCGAACCAAAAGAACGCTGCTTCCTTGCATCTTAGAGATCAATGGCAGTCCACATAGAAGGCATTTTCGACGGCATTTTTGAATCATCTTTGTTATTTGGCAAAAATGGTTGCCAAAAAGGGGGCCCGGACTCATCGGGCCGACCATAAGTCGGCCCAGTGGGAGAAAATTTTGATTTTTCGAACCGAAAGAACACTGTTTCCTAGCATCTTACCGATCAATGTCAGACTAAACTGCTGCCGTTGACAGTCCACGTTGAGGGCATTTCGATAAACCGACAATCTTTGCAATTAGATCCATTTCGCTTTTTGACCATTTTCACGAAATTTTATGCGCCAACGGGTGTTGGGCTGCGTAATTTTTGGGGGCTCGGGGGGGGGGGGGGGGCATGGCCAGTCCGCCTCTGCATTTGACACTCATTTTTCAAAATTTCCTAAGCGGACCTCCCCAAAAAACCTCCTGGCCTGAATTTGTGTGAAGTATAGACGAAAAGTAGATTTTTTAAAATAAAGACTGTTAAGGGTTTTTGAAGCGTTCCTTTCCCTTTGACACAGCAGGATAAGTGTTAGATTTTGTTGTCACATGATCTCAATCTAGAGTTTACGATTTCTTGTTTGTTCCAGAGCTTTATATTGCCACTGTGAGAATAAACCTGTCTCCGATAGCAGGTTTACGCAGACCTGATTGATACTCCAAAATGTATTTAATAACAATCAATGATTGACGTGTTCTAGAAAGCACGCCCACATTCATTCATGAATATTTTGTGCTTGCCGGGACTGGCTTGCACTTCAAGTGGAGTTTTTGAAACTAAAATTCAGAAGCAATCCCACACAAACTTCCTAAAAATAAGACACTAAGTTTATAAAATGTGAATCATCGTTTCGATACTTCACGTAGAGATTTTGTATTTTGACCCCCTAGTCTTGGTAAGTTATTTTACTTCGAATGGGAAGTTTTCCAACAGTAGTAAACTGTGGAAAAACATCGAATGTCGTTTTAAAATAAACCACTGCAATTGCGCACTATAAGAAAGATAAATACATGCCCAAACGAGATTTTAACTCTAACAGCAGCAGACACAACGATTTATTTCGGGTATAATGACACTGTCGACAGCCAGGGTCACCTCGTGTCGGACAGTTTTACAGGTGGAGGAAGCCGGAGTACCCGGAGAGAGCCATCGAACAACGGCGAGCAACAGTTACTGCCAGACCTCCAAACGTACTAAGTCTACACAAGCAGGGTTAACATTGGTTGAAGACAAGTGGACCATCGATGTGCAGTACACCTTAACACGCGACGCCACCGTACCCTCATGATGGTAATCGGGGTTAAGTGCCTTCCCCAAGGACACAACGTAGTTACCGCCTGGGGGTGGGGCGGGGGTCGAACTGTGGACCTTTCGCTTTGAAGTCCAATGACGTAACCACTGAGCCACCGCGCTCCCAGACACAACGATTCGTGCGTTCTTTAATTGTACAATATATTAGACCTTTGAACCCAGGCGATATCTTCCATGTCAGTTAAATGGAAGCAATTGGGAGAGTCCATATTCATGATTAACCCTTTACCCAACGTAACGGCCAAAACCGGCCAGCGCTATTCTCAAAAATCGCCAATTAATTTTCATGATTTTTTCATTTTTTGTCTCCAAAACAGAGGTTATGACCCCTCATTGGAACGAGCTCGTCGAGCTCGTTCCAATGAGGGGTCACAACCTATGTTTTGGAGACAAAAAATGAAAAAAATAGTTATTGAAGAATATTTTTTGCAAGTGTCGTCTGCTTTTCATGTTAGGTAAAGGGTTAAGGCGTTGACCAATTAATACTTTTAACGTGCAGCCTTGGGTCTGCAGGTTGAAAATATTGATTGGTCTTTAACAGTCATTCCCAGGGGGCGCGGTGGCGTCGCGGTAACCGGTTCTCGTCAGATCACCGAAGTTAAGCAACGTCGAGCGTGGTTAGTAGTTGGATGGGTGACAATTTCACCGACTGATACGCGCTCCCGCGTTGTGTCCTTCGGCAAGGCACTTAGCCCCGATTGCCTGCATGGGGGCACGATGACGCTGTGTACTAAGGCGTACTGCACGTCGATGGTGCGCATGTCTTCAACCAATCTAACCCTGCCTGTGCCGCGGTGCGGAGTTCAGAGTTACACTGTTGGAGAGTTGACAGCTGCTTGTCGTTTCTCGGTGGTTCTCTCCGGGTACTCCGGCTTTCTCCACCCGTAAAACTGTCACCGACATGATGTGGCCCTGGCTGTTAAAGTGTCGTTAAACCCTAATAAATACATAAATACACAGCCATTCCTACTTGATGAAAGTATGACGAATCATGTTCATTGGCCGGGAAAGCTGTCTCTCTTGCTCAAGGGGTTAATGCCGAGGATAAAACTGTGTTTGCAGTTTAAACTGCCTGCAAAGCCGTCAGCCTTTAATTTTGTTTTCCAAAAACAGAGTTTAGGAAGTCCAAAATAAACGAGGTCACAGGTAATTTAAAAAAAAATCCAAAATGGCCCAACTCACAACCCGGCTTGCCTCTACGAAATCCGAAATCCGAAAACTGAATTTGAATCCAACGACCTCCAATCGGTGTGTTCTCAAAACGTCGAAAAACTAAAATTCACACCTCGGTAAGTTTGTTTTGATAGTAATTATAGTTTATATCTAATTAGTGGTCACTCGTGAGATGTTCCTGTGTTCAGAGACCAATCAGAGATACAGACGGTGGGGTTACCGAGTTGTGTAAAATATATACAGTGCGTGGAGAGTGGATTGTGGAGAAAAATACAAGCAACGTTTCAGCCAATGGACCTCCGGGTATAACTCGGAGGTCCATTGGCTGGAACTTTGCTTGTGAGTAGTATGTCTCGCACGTTTCAGGTCGTGTTGGCAGGACCCCGGAAGTTACGTCATGTCACGTGACCCAGTGGCGCCATGTTGTGTTGTTATGGTAACCCGCGTGAACGGCCATGTTGTGACGTCATCTCCATAGTGATACGTGGTGTGAGTGCGCATACGCAGCGCGTGTTGTTAGGGTGATACGTGTTTCCGTCGTCCATTTTGTATACTGGAGGCCGCCATCTTGGTTTCTATGGTAGCACGTGGTTGCTATGTAACACAATTTTTCTGCAATAAGACGGGGTATGTTCGAGGGTACGTTCCTTTGTAGAATAGTAATTTCCCGATTCGCAGAATTACCACAAACAACCCGACAAGTTTTACTATTTCGAATTCTTTCAGAACCCTATTTAGGGTAGCCATTCTTTTGGCTTATAATAGTAGCACGTAGTGCTATAGTACCGATGGGGGTGTGTTCGATTGAAGTAGAGTATTTTTCTGACTTACAATTCTCCCAGAATTCTCGAAGAATTACCCAAATAGACCCGACCACCCTTACAGACCACCAAAATCTCCACCAAACCACCCAAACGGACATGTGAAGCCCCATTTTGGGCATATAAAAATAACACGTTATGCTACAGTACCAAGGGGTACAGGGGGTATGTTCTATTTTCATACCCCGTCTTAGTGCAGAAAAATTGGGTTACATAGCAACCATGTGCTACCATAGAAACCAAGATGGCGGCCTCCAGTATACAAAATGGACGACGGAAACACGTATCACCCTAACAACACGCGCTTCGCATGCGCACCACGTATCACTATGGAGATGGCGTCACAACATGGCCGCTCACACGGGTTACCATGACAACACAACATGGCGCCACTGGGTCACGTGACATGACGTCATTTCTGGGGTCCTGCACCGGGGTCCTGCCAATACGACATGAAACGTGCGAGATATACTACTCTTGTGTTTGTTATGCTTTGCAACAAATTTGCAATTATTGCTTGGGTGGAATCGCCACTCTGCAGGTTATTTAGTGATAATACACTGCCCACGTACTGAATATACGTACAAGTGATTGGTTTCCATATATCAATTTTGTGAAGATAATCAGAGGTAAAAATTCGGGAGCAAACAAAGACGTGCTTCTCAAGCTTTAAAAATCATTTAAATGCCAGTGAGAATTACACAACATACACCCATGGTTATTCCGCGCGGTTATAGACCCTTCCCATAAAATACCCGATACTAATTAGATATAGACTATAGCCTTAAGCCTACTGTTCTCTTGTGTAAACACACCAGTACAGATTTTCATTTTTTCGTCGTTTTGAGATACAGCCCATCCAATCTATTATCAATAAAGGGTGTGTTCAAACCAGATTTCATCTCAGTAGTAGTTGTAATAGTAGTTTTATTTTTTATTGCAATTAACACCTCCTGTGAGGAAGATCGCAAAATGAAACACAGTACAGTATGCATACAATACAACCATCCACATTCTCAGTGTGTGACGGTATAGTAGACATGCTGTACTGCGATTACAAAAGCGGACAGAAAATTTCGGCCGGATCAAGACTGACTCGCGATCTGATCGAATTGTCTGTTCTCACCCAAAACACTGAAGAACTTCACATATCCAAACTAAAAATTGCAAGAACATAGAATCACAGACGCTATTTTCGTGTACTTGTCTTGATAATGTCTTGATTTCGCAATGTTTTATGTTGGAAATTTAGACCACCGCTTTTCGATCACAGGAGCCTTTATTGTAACGGTGACAATTTATTTATTTATTGGGGTTTAAAGACACATTCGACAGCCAGGGTCACATCGTGTTGGACAGTTTTACAGGTGGGGGAAGCCGGGGCATCCGAAGAGAACCACCGAGCACATACTAACTCCACACAAGCAGGGTTAGCATTGGTTAACAAGTGCACCATCGACGTGCAGTACGCCTCAATACACAGCGTCACCGTGCCCACATGTGGTCAATCGAGATTAAGTGCCTTGCCCAAGGACTCAACGCAGTTACTTCTGGTGGGGATCGAACCGTGGACCTTTCGGTTTGAAGTCCGATTCCGTAACCACTGAGCCACCTAATGATGACGGAAATAAAACCATTGCCTACCGCTCATTTATAATCGAATAGCATGCCAAGAATACAAGCCCTTTCCATGGATTTGGATGATAACGCCAAGCAACGGCCGCATTCCAAGAGGTATGAGCGCAATAACAAATGTTTTAGTCATATGGCCGAATTCTGGAACCGTATCTATAAAAATATCGTTGACGTTCATCAGAATGTCTTTATTTAAGAATTGAATGCAATTTTTATAATCTTTTTTGGAGTATGAACGTGTGGAAATGGGTACAAATTATGTATGAATCCCGAAGGGATTCATACATAATTTGTACCCATTCCCACACGTTCATACTTCGGGATTCATACATAATTTGTACCCATTCCCACACGTTCATATTGTACCCATTCCCACACGTTCATACTTCGGGATTCATACATAATTTGTACCCATTCCCACACGTTCATACTCCAATAAAGATTATAAAAATTGCATTCAATTCTTATAATTACATTCCGTAACTGTTTAAACTACTTTTTACAAAACAACAAAGCAGAAAGACGAAATAAAACATGTACGAACGAACGAGGCGAAAAACCACCCTCACACAAAAGACAAAGCACACAAACACCTCCCGAATTACATTCTGTCAACTGTGCTCCAAAGTAAATGCGGATCAAAGTTCGACCAAATGTATTCACTGGAAAATGAATTACATTTGGTCATGACGTTTTCATCCAGCTTACCAATGGGAATTGAGTATTTGGACCCAAAACATATAACTACATTAATAATGTAATTATTATATTGTGAATGAGAAAACGGATGTTTGAATGTGCAGTATATACACCCTGTTATCCAATACATGGCCGTGCAGTAGGTTCTAAAGGTGGAACCTCATATACAGTTATTTGCTACGTTGGCGTGGATTCAATTAAGGAAGAAACAACAAACACATTTATAGTATAATGAATTATCGGGTCGACCCGTCCCATGACGGATAGCCTCTCCCATGCGAAAGAAAATTTCTAGCTGGAAACGAATGTGGACTGAACGCATGCGGACTGAACACACGCGAATTGTCCTCAGTATTAAAATAATTGATAAACGGGTAACATGCACGGCAGTGAACAACTTCAACAACTTCGATTTTTGCGATGTAGCTAGTGCTTAACGATTCAGCTCCTTACGGATTCAAATTTGCAACCTGGAAAACCGGATGCACGGGGGCAAACAGAAACGAATTCACAGAAGGATGGGCCAGGTTAGAGAATGCCACTATTATTATTTACTATTAAACAGATTAAAAATATAACATGCCCGTGCCCAGGGACGCAAGAAGCGAGGGCAGAGAGGGCGGCTCCCCTTACTGTCTTCTGACCACGGGGGTGAGAGAGGGAAGACAATGCCCTTCCCAGGTTCGTCACTCAATTTTTTTCAATGATTTATTCTTGAAGTAGGGCTAAAATACACCCCAAATCCCTTCTGGGAGCTTTCAAAATTCAATTGGGTAGTTGGGGAGGAGGTACCCCCTCCCGATGGGAGGAGGAACCTCCTCTCCAACTCCATCATCTCGGGCCTTTGACCTTCGAGACACGCATGCTTCGGCATGTCATGGCGGGGCTGCTAGTGTGAGTAAATGCCCTTTTCGCGGGGTCTGACCCCCCTACCCTGAAATGCTTCCGGCGCCCCTGTGTGCAACACATTATTTGCGTGCAAAACAGTGTTGACGGTGATCTAACATCTCAAGGAAATAAGTGACCACAAACAGTGACTGGAGGGATGGAATTTAAAAAGTATTCCGCGACCGCAAGCACGATCGCCGCTGTCGCGATCAGTTAGCGACTCACTTAAACTAATTGGTCGAGGTTTCGTAAATTCAATATTGCGAAATTAGGACCGAATCAAGAAAAATAAACAGGTTCTGCAGTGTCGGGGGGGGGGGGGGGGAATTCAACCAGATCGCGATTCAGTCGCGATCTGGTCGAAATTATCTGTCCGTTTCTGTAATCACAATACTGTTCAGTATAAAATCCCCACGTGATTACACTACATGCGGGGGTAGTTCGCTAATCAGCTACCGTGTGGGTGTGGGATGGACAGTGAGTGACCTGTAAGCCTAACTCCAATACCAGTAGAAACTTGTTTATCCCAAAAGCACATTCGCGGTTCCTAAAACACAGGGAGGACCACCCCACGAGCTGCAAATTTCCTTGTTGTGTCCGCAAGTTCACACCGGAGTTGAAAAGTAAAGGGTGTTGGCAGACATCCGCCCGCCGTATGGCCCATTGCCAATTCACCTTCGTATAAGTTTATACAGTGACAAAAAAATGAGCCGTGTAAACTTTCAAATTGTTAAAGTTTTCCAACTGGGGCAATTTACTACAAAAGTGTCGGCGAATAAAACATTCGCTCCCACTGAGCACATACTGAAAGTATGCTCGCACTGTATTGTAAGTCGGGTATGTCATCAGCATGTTAAGACTTGCAGAAAAGTAGTTCTTTACAGGGAGAGTAGGAAATAACGAGGATTAGTCACTAACACTGCTGTGCGCAAAACTGGGGATTGGATATTAACGAAGACGAACACTGTGAATATTTAGCCCCACAGCCCTTGAAGGCATAGATGTTTTTTTCCTGGTGGTTGTGGGAACAATACAATTTCCCTCCATATTGTCGACATGCAATGCATCGCTACATGGACGTGGCAAGCAGTAATGTTTTGCAGGTTAAAAAACCTGAAAAGGATTTCTTAAAAAAAGGGTTTGATATCAGAAAATAAATGCTTGTTTGTTTGTTGGAGTTTAACGACACTTTCAACGGCAGGGTCATATCGTGTCAGGACAGATTTACGGGTGGAGGAAGCCGGAGAACCTGCTGGTGAGAACCACCGAGCCTCGGCGAGCAATATTTAACCCTTCACCTAACATGAAAAGCAGACGACACTTGAAAACAAAATTCTTTAACTATTGTTTTTCATTTTTTGTCTCAAAAACATAGGTTATGACCCCTCATTGGAACGAGCTCGACGAGCTCGTTCCAAAGAGGGGTCATAACCTATGTTTTTGAGCCAAAAAAATGAAAAAAATAATGAAAATTAACTGGCGATTTTTGTGAATAGGGCTAGCCGTTTTAGCCGTTACGTTGGGTAAAGGGTTAATTAATAATGTTACCGCTAAATATTTATATATTTAAGTAAGAAATTCTTTTGTTTAATTAATTGTTTACATTCAGTAAAATAAAATAATAAATAAAAATAAAAATAAATAAATACATAAGTTTGCGACAACCCATCAAATAAAGAATGTAAAATTTTAAATTTTTCAGAGATAATGAATTATCATTCAAGAAAGTATTTCCGACTCCTCACTACTGCAATTTATATAATTATATCAGAAAAACTACCCCACTTAAATATAGATTTCTATTTTTAAAGAGGCCAGAAAAAACAAACATATTAATAAACTTGTAATTCGATCGTAAGATCGAATCGCTCAAGGCAGTATATATGACAAGTAATCAAACAAGACAAGTTGATTTCTTCAGTACAATACTAACATAAAATATTACCGCTAAATACCCCTTAGCTTCCACTTATCTCCTGATGTATTAGCGAGATTACAATCATATCACTGACAACATCAGTTAAGTATTGGCATACGGGTTCTTCAATTATAATATATTAAATAGTCATTGATTAATGTGGTGTAATAATTAATGAAGGCAAGCCCACCACACGTTTCGTTCTACAACATTGGCCCAATGTAAGTTTCACATAACATAGAGCTCCCAAAACGCACTCCAATATAGGGCAACATACGCTACAAATGACTCCGATACGCTCTGAGAGCACTGAATTTTGTAACATTTTCGGGAGGGGTGGGAGGGGGGTCTAATTTGGAACTAGATACCAACGGTCGTTAGACAAGACGGAGGAGGAGGAATCGACCGGATGGGCCTATAGTGAGGACTCGGAGGACACCCCAACCCACCCCTACTCACAAACAATTTAGAATTTCATGTTTGCCTCCTCCCCAAATGGCTTGGGTACCCACAGTTATAGAATTCTTGCTACGCACCTGCCGTTACTAGAATGTTTTATAATTGATGGTTATTCTCCAAAATCAGTTGGGCTGAAAATAAACCCAAATCAACAATGAATTGGGTTCTTATTCACTCAAACCAGTTGATTTAGGTTAATGTTTAACTCAACGGATTGGGTGCACGGTGACGTTGTGTACTAAGGCGTACTGCACGTCGATGGTGAACCTGTCTTCATTCAATCCTAACCCTGCTTGTGTGGAGTTAGTATGTTGGGGAGCTGACAGTTGCTCGCCGTTGCTCGGTGGTTCTCTCTGGGTACTCCGGCTTCCCCCACCCGTAAAACTGTCGTAGTCATGATTAGCCATTGTGCAGAAATATGTGACCTTAAACACAAATAAATAAATAAACAAATAAATAAATAAATAAATAAATAAATAAATAAATAAATAAATAAATAAATAAATAAATAAATAAATAAATAAAACTCAAGTGATTTTAGAGTGTAGCATTATACAAGGACTGTTGCCAGGTACCTCTAATACACACACACTTCTTGAGAGTTTTGTGCACAATTAAACTAGAAGAATTTATAAATTGCCTTATAAGAACAATATTCCAGCCTGCAACCATTATCAAAGAGATGACAAAAACTGAAAAAAATTAAAATGTAACGTGAACATATAACAATAATTCTAAACGAAATACCCGGTACATGAAATTGATTCAACCCTTTATATAACAAATCGACAGCATTGGTCCGTGTAATATGCAAATTCAGCAGTTGAACATTAAAAAAAAAAACAACAAACCATATCATGTGACCCCCTTATTGGAACGATCTCGTCGAGCGCGTTCCAACGAAGGCTCACACAATATGGCTTTGTTAAAAGTTTTGGAAAAATTTGAAAAAATGTTATTTAACACTTTACCAAACATGAAAAGCAGACGACACTTGAAAAAATAATTCTTGAATAACTAATTTTTTTCATTTTTTGTTTCAAAAACATAGGTTATGACACCCTCGTTGGAACGAGCTCAACGAGCTCGTCCCAACGAGGGGTCATAACCTATGTTTTTGTGACAAAAAATGAAAAAATAATGAAAATGAATTGGCGATTTTGGAGAATAGCGCTGACCGGTTTTGCTGTTACGTTGGGTAAAGGGTTAAAATAATAAATTTTGATATCGTCTACGTTGTCCTTTGCGTTCTGCACCAAAGCAGCATGGTTGGGAAAACGTTTGGGATAACACAATACTTTTGGACCCACATCACATGTGACTGTCAAACGAAAATGTTGGCTTAGTCAGACCTATGATTAAATGTCTCTTAGCTGTTCGTCACACTGCGATGAGAAGACATCCCGTACTTGTATGTGGGTTTATAATACGATTAACAGCCACCATGAAGTCAACTTGGAATCAACGAAGTGAAGACACTTTGTTGGTTATTTGAGTTTTCACCAGACGGTAAATTCCACTGTGGCAGATTGAAGCGGGGGCCGGACTTTGCGCGCATCCCCTCTGTTTTCTTTTCGAATTTTGCTATGTTCATGCTTGTGGGTACAATAGGGCATTTTGCTTATTTTCTTAAGTCAGGGACGTAGAAACCGAGTGGGAGCGGGGGGGGGGGGGGGGGGGGGGGGGAGGGGGGACATAGATTTGTTTCTTTTACCACCTTTAATCCTTTGGTCCCTATAACGGCCGTTTCACGGTCCAGGACCTTGAACGTCATAATTTTATTAAGTATGGTAGCTGCTCAGTGAATGTGTTGCATTGACCAATCAATATTTTCAACGTGCAGCCCAAGGCTGCACGTTGAAAATAATAATTGTTCTACCCCAAATAATGAAAATGGGCTCTCCCAATTGCTGCTATTAAATTCATCTGTAAGCGATCAATGTTTAAGGGGTTAAATTAGAGAGAAACTCACATCTTTGGCTCCATATTTTACAAATTTCTCAACCGGGCAGACCAGGCTAATAACTGGATATACCATGTTTTTGGGGGACTTGGATTCTCAACAGGTACCAGTACCAATAACAGTATCCTCGGTACATGGGTCTTTTTGTGGCACCGGTCCCACGTGATTGGTACCGGCAGTTCTCGGTTCTAGGAATTAACGGGACTTTTTCGAGAGAATATCACACATATCAACCTTTTGCATGTCCCTTTGCCTGTTTTAGTATCACGAAATGGGAGCACGGTGGATCAGTGATTACTGTATTGAACTTTAAACAGATGGTCCACGGTTTGATCCCCGCCAGGGGTAACTGCGTGTTGTGTCCTTGGACAAGGAACTTCATCCCGATTTCCCGCGTGGGGGCACGGTGGCGCTATGTACTAAGGCGTACTGCACGTTGATGGTGCACATGTCTTCAAAACATACTAACCCTGCTTGTGTGGAGTTAGTACGTTTTGGAGTATGGCAGTTGCTCGCGGTTGCACGGTGGTTCTCTCCCGGTGTTCCGACTTCCCCCACCCGTAAAACTGCCAGACACGAGGTGACCCTGGCTGTCGAAAGTGTCGTTACACCCCAATAAATCAATAAGTATCATAGAATGAAGCATGTTTCTATGTTTACTGGGGAAGTTCTCAGAATTAGCGGTGGCATTCGGCAACGCCCTAAGTAATTATACTGCCGTCATCAAATTTTACGGAGTGCCGTCGTAAAATTCCAGTGGGGGAAAAAGTGTATATAAAAGAATTTCACTGGGGAAAAAGTGTCAATAAAATAATTTTAAAAATGTTCCCTAAGGTTCAATCTTCCAATGCCTCTCAAACGGCGATCGCTTTTTAAAACAATAGTTTTTATTATACGCCTGTTCTATGTAATCCTTATCTACAGCAACACTAAACCATGCGGAAAATGAAAATCTGTTCCACACATACGTGCGGAATGGAAATCGTTGACGGACTTTTTTTTAAATAGAAGCGAAATTTCACCGGAGTTTTCTACAAATCGTGCAACGCAATTACAATTTGAATTCCCATCGATAGCTGAAAATTGTCCCCGATTTCCAATGTGTTCTGTGTGCCAGTGGGCACATAGAACACATTGGAACTCAGAGAACGAAAAGTAACACGGGTTCCCCTCGCAAATTTGGTTTGCGATAAATTATGCTCTTTTTGTTGAAAGTTGTCAAATGAATTCTGATAATTGTTTTTATAGACGTGAAGGTGTGTAATAAACACAGAACGACGCACGCATGTGAATGGGTTAATCGACATGACACTTGTGCGATCGCGGAAGGATAAAACGCGTGGCCGGCGGCCTCTCGTTTTATCCTTCCGCGCCGGCACTCGTGCCATATCGATTAACCCATTCACACGGGTGTGTCGTTCTGTGTATTTGATGTTTGTATCTGAATAATGAACATGTTGACGTGAGCACTGTTCGTGGCAATATAAACTGAGTATTTACAACATAGTTTAGTTAATATTGAGAAAAAAGCAAGTGTCAAGATTAGAAGGTTGATACCACGTTGTTGCTGGATTTTGTGCTTGGCTTTCCTTTGATGTTTGATAATGAGAATGCTGTTACGCTGTGACTACAGTCACAGCGTAACAACATTCACGTTATCAAACGTCATCGATGGGTGGAGTTAACGTGTTGAATGACTTGACGTCATCTGTGTTAGAGGTGGTGGTGGTGGGTCGATTGAGCTTCGACCTTTTGTTGCTGTGTCCCAGCAATCCAGTTGTATAGATATTAGTGGTATTATCCCATTTACGTTATCTTAACTCTGATAGTTACAGAACGCATGTGAGTACCGGTACCGATATCGCGGTACCACTGTCAGTACCGTACCGGTACCGATAGTTGCAATGTCGACGGCACTTTGAAAACCCTGTTTGGGACAACACCATGGTGGATAATGCATTTTGGCAGCCTTAAAATCATTTTAGTGACGGACGTTCAGACTCCGTTATCACAATTCACCCCTGTTCTACAAGTCCGTGAGATGAAAAAAGAAAAGGTTTAGTTGTTGAACAAGGAACTCTTGAATGAAGATCAGTTACCAAAATTGGAAAAGTAAGTTATCAGACCACAACCAGGAGACGGGTTATTTATTATTTATTGGGGTTTAACGATACTTTCTAGACCGAGGATAATCTCATGTTGGGCAGTTTTACGGGTGGTGGAAGCCGGAGTTCCCGGTGAGAACAACCGAGAAGCGGTGGGCAACTGTCATACTCCCCAACGTACTAACGCTGCGCGTGTACCATCGGTATGCAGTACGCCTTAGTACACAGCGTCACCGTGCACCACGTGGGCAGTCGGGTTTGCCCAAAGACACAGCTCAATTACCACTGATCCTCATCGAATCGTGGACCTTTTGGTTTGAAGTCCAATGCTCTAACAATTGAGCCGCCACACTTCCACGAAGAAATGATAGAATTTACAATTTTAGCGTGATACAAACTGAAACTAAAATTATTGTTAATGAAATTCCTCGTATAAATCACGTGCGTTGAGTATATTGTCATCAAAACACCCACGTAGTGAAGGTTACACCATCTAACTCGGAGATCTATTAACTGGAACTTGTGTTTTTTATGTTTTTGTCACTTGATTTAGGCTTTATTGTCTTGATGGATAGTTACTCCGCATGTGTTTTAACCCTTTACCTTACATGAAAAGCAGACGACACTTGCAAAAAAAAATTCTTGAATAACTAATTTTTTTCATTTTTTGTCTCAAAAACATAGGTTATGACCCCTCGTTGGAACGAGCTCGACGAGCTCGTTCCAACGAGGGGTCATAACCTATGTTTTTGAGACAAAAAATGAAAATATAATGAAAATTTATTGGCGATTTTTGAGAATAGCGCTGGCCGGTTTTGGCCGTTACGTTGGGTAAAGGGTTAACTTTTTGCCTAAAGTAACGACCAATGCCGCCACTGTGTTCTATTTATAAACAGCAAACACTGGCATTCAAATTTGACAATTTTTAAAAAAAAAACTTCCAAAATACAGGTTATGAGCCATTATTGGAACGAGCTCGTTGAGCTCGTTCCAATAAGGGTTCATAAGCTATATTTTTTAAAACGAAAACCTAAAATAGTCAATTATCGAAGAAAAAATGCAAATGGACGTGTTCTATTCGTGTTAGGTAAAAAGATGAATTGTAACCGAGTCTCCAGGTTGATTATGCATAAAAGTTAAAAGTCTGAACCATTTCCCACTCAGCATCAGACAAGTAAATAAATGCCAGACACTAAATATTTTCAAATGCATCAAGAGTTTTCCGTCTCAAGGAAATTTTGCTTAAAGTTTCTTTGTTTGATGGGGTTTTAACGCCACTTTCAACAGACATGGGCAAATCGCGTCGGACAGTTTTATGGGTGGAGGAAGTAAACCGGGAGAACTACCAAGCAGTGACGAGTAAATGTCAGACCCTGCAGCTTATTAACCTTGCACATGGTTTGCATTGGTTGTAGGCAGGTAAACAATTACGCACTTCATGCCCTAGTACACTGCGCCGTCGTGCACCCATGCACTTGAGAGCCGGAAAACACATCACATATGACACGAGACAAGATGGAACATACAAACACTAAATTTGATGTCCTAATCGCAAACCATTCAAGCAGCCGCAATTCAGTTAGTTGAAGTACGAAGAGATGGGATTCGCCTTAAGATACTGCTAGGGGAGCTGTTGTAATTTTCAGCTGACGAATATTTACAATTCCTGCTACAAACACAAGTATGCCTTCATACCTTCATTCACCGAGATACACATGCCATGAACTAAAAGGTTGTGCTTGAGGCTTAGCATAAAAGGAGAGAGAGAGAGAGAGAGAGAGAGAGAGAGAGAGGAGAGAGAGAGAGAGAGAGAGAGAGAGAGAGAGAGAGAGAGAGAGAGAGAGAGAGAGAGAGAGAGAAGGGGTTAGGACTTCTTCTAGGGAGCTACGCACATCCACAACCTAGAAATTTAATCCTAATAAAAACACCTTCCTGCGATTTGAGAAAAGAACAACTTAGCGATAGAAAAGAGTTTTTGATGTATGTTGATGGATTACAAATCAGTCTCCATGTATCTGGACAGATCTAATAACGGCACTGAAGTGGATCAAAGATTGGAAAATAAATATTTGTACAGCCCTCGAGTAAGTAAAATATGTATATTGCTGTAGGTATTGAAGAGACAAAATGATAGATCGATAGCATCACAGATAACAGAAATCAAACAAATCTACTTGTCGATCAGGCGATTGACCATGCGCCGAAAAAAATTAGCCCGTAATTAATTGAACACCCCAAAATATTCTAATTGATCTGTCGCACCATCCGATAATCACACTGTTCATTCCATTCAAGACACCTCGGTGAAGAAAACGAAAATCAAATCTGAAAAATCCGTACTGAGCTCCTTGGGACCATAGTTCCACGTAACATTTGGACTAAAAGAGTACGATATACATATACATATATGTATGATGTAAACAAAAATAAAGATTATGCATGAGTAACAAATAGCATACCGTGGGAAGTGGCATAGCCAGATTGGCTGTCTTCCTGCCACCCCCTAAAGGAAACAGAACTCGCGAACAGACTGTGACTAGATCAGTAAACATGGGGCGATTTATCCGGTCTATGATAGGGATGCTGGTTTTTCCGTTCCTTGGGTCGAAATTACGTTCAAGTGTGAGAAGCTAGGATAAAAAGCCAGCGGGAGGGGAGAGGAAGAGTATTTATCCATCGACTGTTCTTGCAATGAGAATTTTACTTTTTGTAAACGTTGCGCATCGATCAACTTCAGTGGATTAATCCTTTTCCCAACGCAACGGCCAAAACCGGCCAGCGCTATTCACAAAAAATACTATCCGATTTTCATTATTTTTTCATTTTTTATCACAAAAACACAGCTTATGACCCCTCATTGGAACGAGCTCGTTGAGCTCGTTCCAATGAGGGATCATAAGCTATGTTTTCGTGATAAAAAATGAAAAAAATAGTCATTCAAGTATTTTATTTTCAAGTGCCGTCTGCATTTTATGTTAGGTAAAGGGTTAACATACCTCGAGCCCATAGGCTGATTTTCCCAAAGTCACTTTTGTGCTTGAACAAACCTTGAGGGGGAGGCGAGGGGCGCTTTTGAGTTCGAGGACTTCCTGCCGTAGCCAAGATAGGAAACGTAACAATCGTTACTTATCTCCAGCTTCTTATTCGACATTTGTCATCAACATATCTATCGTTTGAAAACGAATGTCGAATATAGGAACAGGGAATAAGTAATGGTTGTCACGTCCCCGTCTGGATAGGCAATTGGATACTCCGTCACTGGCCAGCGCTTATCACAAAAACCGCTTTTCAAAGTTTATTAGTTTATTAAATTTTTGCCTGAAAAGCCTGGCACATAACCCCTCATTAGAAAGTGCATGTTGAATTCGTTCTAATCAGGGGTCAAAAGCTATGATTTTGAGGCAAAACACTAAGAACATTCTAGTTGTTAGGGAATTTTCTTTTAAGTGTCATGACTGTCGTCTGCTATAAGTGTTAAGAGGAGTTGAAATTTCCATGTGTAAATTTAACGCCACTCAACACGTGTAGCAGACGACACTTACAAACCTGTCCGTTGCAGCTGAAAGGGACGTGATATGAGATAAAGTGTTTCGGTACAAGTAAAGTTGAAAAGTTGAAAAATGTTATTAAATATTATTTTTTCATCCCACTTTTCGCTTTGTGTCGAGCACGTATCATCACCCCAAAATAACTCAGTACCCTAAGTGCTTAATGTATAATATGTAATTCAAGTCGCGTAATAACATTGATTTAATGACTTGATGATGATGATAATGATGATTAAGATGAAGACTATGTTGAAAGTGATGGTGATGACAGTGATGCAACAAAGTGATGATAATGATTATGAAGATAATCATGGAGATGATGTGATGATGGAGATGGTGATGTCGACGATGATGATGGTGGCGACCGCCGCCGTCGACGACGATGATGATAGTGATGCGAAATGATGATGGTGGTGATGGTAGTGCGGAAAAATGATGATGGTGACAGTGCGGAATGACGACGACCATGGCGACGACGATCATGACGACCACGACGAAGAAAATGATCAACATTTTATTTTTTTAATTCACCAAGCCACATTGTTCCACAAATGGAGCTGTCAATTTAAAAATATTTAGGCCTATAAGAAAGAAAACAAAAAATGGAAAAAACAATATGCCTAAAACCAAACTGAAGTTGATTCTCATATGGCATCGGAAAGGCAATGATACAGTATCGTGACCGGGTCGCGATCTGATTGAAATTCTTTCTTCCCTTTCCTCCCCACAACACTATAGAATCCCACCTGTCGAAATCTAAGGGACTATTTTAATTTAGGATTTCTTGAATCGAATTGTATTTGTGAAAGTGTGTCGCGATGGTATCATGATCTGACTGAGAAAGAAACCGCTTTTACGATCACAGTACAACAGATTAATTCTTTAACCCTTTAAACACCAATGACATCTTCCATGCCAGTTCATTGGCAGCAATTGGAGTCCATATTCATTATTGGGGGGTAGACTAATTTATATTTCCAAAATGGGATGGCTGATAAGTGAATGTACAGGGTGGGGCAATCAATATTGTCAACGTGCAACCTTACGGTTGCACGTTGACAATATTGATTGCCCCACCCTGCACATTCACTTATCAGCCATCCCATTTAATGAAAATATGACTGTTCGGATTCCTGGATAGGAAAAGTGGCCTCTCGGGTCCAAATGGTCAATCGTACAACACAAAGGTGTGTAAAAGAAAATAAAAGGTTAGCAAGCCCACCCTTGAGATACGGCCATTGAACCCATGACAAATAATTTGGTATAGGTTGCTACAATTTGGTAGCTGGTTCCGTGAGGACTGAATAAGTAACACCATGCACAGTTCAAGAGAACACGCACTCAAAAGATCTGATTCATCGTTATCTTAGACAATGAAATTATGTATACCAGAAAGAAATATTTGTATTAGAGTTACCTGCCTTGAAAAGTGGAAGAAACCGGAAATCATGCACTCTCCGAAACTAAACAGCCTTGAAAAATAGAAATAGATTGTTTTTAAAAAACGTGTGAAGCATTGAACTGAAATTCTGCATAAATGCTGAAAAACCCAGAGAGAAAAAAGGATGATCGGATGAATTTTTGGGCCTAAAAACAGTTGAATGTTGGTATATTTTGTTGGCAATTTCCCGAAAAAATGTACACGTCACCGGTAGTTTTACTTCTTGTCATTTTATCTCTCTTATATTTGTTTCGTGACACCCAGTTTCAGCACCGAAACAGTTGTGTGGAGGGCTATGTTTGAAAAAGATATTTGAATGCTCAAATATAAGTCGTGAGATCATATTTTTTCACACGATCGTTACAGTGGTCACTCGTCGGAATATTTACTACTTCTATCCCATTAAACATTTACTAATATTCAAATAATCTTCCCAAGAAATAATGACATGGCTTGGAATTGTCAATAAAGAATAAATGCGAGAGAAGTTCCCTCACAAGAGCTTCCCAATAAATGATGACAAGGTGTGGAATTATCGACAATGAGTAAATGTGACAGAATTGTTTTGATGGTAATTCACCAACCTATTTGAGTTGGCACTGTAGCTCGATGACGCAAGTGATTTTCTGAACGCATTGCAAAACTAAGACAATTTGATACCCAGATATAGCAATAGTATGCCTGGTTTTCCAGTATCTTCCACCTTGTGGAGAGGGATAGATTTCCCGATACCCACTAACAGAAGACACACTCTTCCCAACCAAATGTTCCACGTCGCGTCACACATGTGCACGCCTTAACCCTTTAACCCTTTACCTAACATGAAAAGCAGACGACACTTGCAAAAATAATTCTTGAATAACTAATTTTTTAAATTTTTTGTCTCAAAAACATAGGTTATGACCCCTCGTTGGAACGAGCTCGACGAGCTCGTTCCAACGAGGGGTCATAACCTATGTTTTTGAGACAAAAAATGAAAAAAATAATGAAAATTAATAGGCGATTTTTGAGAATAGCGCTGGCCGGTTTTGGCCGTTACGTTAGGTAAAGGGTTAACCACAGAGACCGCTTTTCCGGCCCAGTAACATGATACTTCATAATTTCATTAAGTAGGTCGACTTTTGAGTGAAGGTGTGTAGACCAATCAATATTTTCAACGTGCAGCCCCAAGGCTGCACGCTGAAAATATTAATTGGTCTACCCCCAAATAAAGAATATGGACTCTTCCCGTTGCTGCTATTGGTCTAATATGGAAGATGCCACTAGGGTTCAAAGGGTTAAGTGTATCAAAGGTCAGAAACGTAAATATTTGTCCAACTCATCAGGAACTCAATTTTTTACTACATAACCTGTTAGGTATTCCGAACACTGTGTTTTACTAACATAGCCGATGGGTATTCCACTCACAGCAAGGAATATAGATGGGTCGTTGGATAATCAGAATTCAAGATTATCTGTCAGATGTCCCAACGATGAGACATGCGTCGAACAATAAGACTACAATAAATACTTCAGCCACAATGAGACAGATCTTAAGATAATTCGTGGTATTAACAGTATCAGAGATTACCTATCAGTGTCCCAACAAGAGGACATGCGCCAAACAACAGGGCTTTTAATGAGTATTACAGTACTTGCGAAAAATCGAAACTAACTTCAGAAATCTCCGAACACACTATTGTTAATGCTGAGCAAATGAAAGAATGGATGATTGAACTGTTTATCTAAAATATAAATGCCGGTGAAGGCCTTTGCTTTTGAGGAGCACGGCAGTGCGCCTGCTTCACCGCGCTTTTAAGGGGTTGGGGCGACGGAAGAAACTCAGGGCAGGGGTTCAGACCCCGGGAAAAGGGCATTTACTCGCACTATCAGCCCCGCCATGACATGCCGAAGGATGCATTTCTCGAAGACCGAAGGTGCGAAATGGGGGAGTTTGAGAGGAGGTGCCCCTCCCAATGGGAGGGGGCACCTCCTCCTAAACTCCCCCATTGAATTCTGAAAGCTCCCAGAACGGAGTCGGAATGTATTTTAGCTTTACTTCGAGAATAAATCATTGAAAAAAACTGAGTGACGAACCTGGGAAGGGCATTGTCTACCCTCTCTCGCCCCCGTGGTCCGAAGTCAGGGAGGGCAACCGACCCCTCTGCCCCCGTGTTTACCGCTTGCGTGGTTGGCATTGTTAACCCATCGAATGGGTGAAATCCATTTTTGTAGATGACGATAGCACACGCTTTTTGGGAAAATGGGCAATGGCAAGCTCTCGGGCCACCAGTCAAATTCTATAAGGACTTCGACGTTGTTATGGCCCGGAACAGTCTAACCCTTAAAGGGACAATAAGCTGACAATTTGAAAAAATGCCCAAACCACAATTTTCGTTATCATATATCATTCGTAAGAAGGCGTTAGTGTGGATTAACCCTTTATCTAACACGAAAAGCAGACGACACTTGCAAATAAAATTCTTGAAGCACTATTTTTATTTATTTTTAGCGTCCAAAACATGGCTTATGACCCCTCATTGGAACGAGCTCGTTGAGCTCGTCCCAATGAGTGTCATAAGCTATGTTTTTGTAACAAAAAATGAAAAAGTAATAAAAATTGAATAATGAATTTTGTGAATAGCGCTGGCCGGTTTTGGTTGTTACGTTGGGTAAAGGGTTAAATAATTAAACTTGAAGATGCGAATTTATTGTTTTTCTCAAAATAGACAGGTAGCGTTTTTTCATCCCGATCTATTTAGCCGATCACTAACGCAAAATTCACTGGAATATCATTTTCCATATAAGTCGAAATCATCTTTATCAGCAGGACAAAAGTGAAGTTTTTGTACACGTGTTTCTATTTATAGTGTACGCGTCCATGCAGTCTATTTCGGATTGCCGTTGTCAGTACACGTGTTGTGGGTCTTATTGGAAGCATAGCTGTACTTCATTGAAAATAGCACAGAAGTGTTTTTCATCTAATAACGCCCGACTATTGCCTGCTCGTGGCGGTCATTCAGTCGGACACAGTGAGGTAAAATTAGAAACCACGTGTATTCATAAAATGTCTCGCATTGTTTTGTTTTACGTCCGACCACTTTCGGGTAATTTCGTTTTTATCTTCGCAATGCCAGGTCTTGAAAATTCGTCATAAAAGTTTTTTAATTACAGATTTAAGTAATTTCTCGTTGCTTCTGGTGTTTTGCTCTTTGCATACAGTGTTTTTTTTATCACATGCTCTTTCTTATAAATGCACAATTTAAGAGACGACATGTTTTCAGACTGGCGGCCGATTGTCCCTTCAAATAGTCCATCGTCTACAGTACAGTCGCCGTGGACTGGTTGTAATCCATGTGTGGGCAGTGGTGTCCACGCATGCGTTTACCAGGTAATAAAATCCAGGAACTTGGCTAGAGGTTTCCGTTTGGGGGGGGGGGGGTAGGGTAATGAATTTCCAACTAGGGGGAGGAACCGGGAGGGGAACTCCCCTCCTCCCGGTCCGTCCCCATAGTTGGAAATTCACAACCGAGAAAGATTTTGAAAATGAAGCAATGAAAGGGGGCATAAAATTGATTCTAGTAACTGAAATTCCAGCACATTTATGGTAGAATTATTAGGTTATTATTATTTGGTATTCTTCTGGGAACTGAATATGTGCTAAACAAATGCTCAAGCTTAGAAGTTTGAACAATTCACACTGTCATAACATTAAATCTGATCTTATGCAGGAACGATCAATTTTCGATGTTTCATCATTTTGTAACTGTGAATGATGGAATTACCTCAGGATAAACGATTTTACATGATGTGATTTTCTTGAAGTGTATTTCGAGGAGTTTTTTTCATTACGATAAGTAAAAGTACTATAGAAATCTAGTACTGATTGACATCATGCATACTTATGAAGCTCGATGTTGCGTACACTGTAGTTGTAAATAGTAACAGTTAAAATTTTTGCCCATTTGAAACAGAGTTGGAATTTTGGGAAGTAAAGGAGACATCAGCATCGCCAAAGAAGCTCTAAAATCCAGATAAATGGAAAAGGAAATTTTGGCCAGGATTGGGGTGGGGGGGGGGGGGGGGGGGGGGTGACACACTCTGACACAAAACATGTCGCCACGTCCCTGTGAAAATCATCTTCAGCAATATTTTAATTAACGAAGAACAAATACCATAAAGGCCTTAAAAATATAAAAAATCTGTTTCTCATTCCCTCCCGCGCGGTCCTTTTGCCTGCCACATGCTCTCTTTTTATAACCAGTGTAAACTTGAAAAAATAATAATTAAATAGTTTATGTCTGATATTGTACCCAAGTTAATAAAACTGATAAATTTGACCCTTGGGTACAATAAGGCTTTGCAATGCTTTAGTATTGCAGAGCCTTCTTGCACGCAAATGATGAAATACACCACCAACGAATTCTATTCTGTATATTATGAGGCCTAAAACATAAAACAAAAGAGAATATGAACTTTTGATGGTAAAGAAATAATTACAAAAATAAAAGATAAAATAAGAAACCTCCCGCCTAGATGCAGTTTTACCGAAAATTGCCTGAGAAACAGAAAATCTGCTTTGTGGAGCCAGACATTCATTTTTTTTTTAATCAACACAAGAACTCTTTTTTCAATCGAGATTTGATTTAACATGATCTTTAATAACCTTACCAATACTATTAGTCATATTTGGTTACTAACTAATCATGGATGGAGACTCATCACTGCTGTGATTTTATGACTAAGCTGCGTAGTCCCGCCAATTGTGTTAATATTTTGATGTTTTCAAGGCGAATTAAATACTTTGTCATTGGAACATCTATGGCGGGAATCTGAAGAATATCTGTGTATCTTTTTGAGTGAAGAGATGCGCGAAGGAGGTAATCTAATTGTCCATAACAGGGTTGAATTCTTAACAGAATTGGGGTGGTGGCCTGAGGGCATGGCTTCAGGATTAATTGGAATCGGCACATGAAATAAACAACTGAATGAAACGCTATTAGTAGTAGGAGAGGGATGGATCGGCCCCATTGGATGGACACCGGAAGTGACGTCATGTCACGTGAGCTAGCGACGCCATGTTTTGCTGTCATGGTAGCCCACAGGAGCGGCCATATTGTGACGTCATCCCATAGTGATACGTAGTCCTAGTGCGCATGCACAGCGCGTGTTGTTAGGGTGATACGTGTTTCCGTTGGCCATTTTGTATATTGAAGGCCACCATCTTGGTTTCTATAGCAGCACGTGGTTGCTATGTTACCCAAAGGCCTATAATAGGACAGGGGTATGTTCGGAGGGTATGTTCGATTGAATAAGAATTACCCATATAAACCGACAATTCCTCCAAATCACCCAAAACGATTTTATTTAATACGAAGTCCCCCATTCGGGGCTTTTTTCCCAATAACTGACGCGTTCGTTTGTATAAGAGTCCTTCTCTTGTTCTGATTCCTGAAGAATCTTTGAATACTCTGTAGAATTACCCAAATAGACCCGATAATCCCTCCAAATCACCCCAAACGGACTTGGCGAACCCCCAGATTGGTTTTTTTCCCCCAATAACAGTCGTAGCCCTTTGTATAATAGTAACACATAGTACTATAAGGCGCGTTCGATTGAATTGGAGTATACCACAGTAGAGTAGAAGCGTCTATCATTTGGAACAGTTTTGTTATTATAATCAGTTTTTCTGGTCTGTTGAGGCTAGTTCTAACCCCATTCCAAGTACTCTTGTTCTTGTTTAATTTATTCAGATCATCCAATCAGTTCACTTTACCGGCGTTAACTTACCAAGCAGCTTGCTTGATTTCCCATCATCTTTATGCAGAGTTATCTCCCTTGTGGACAACAACAGCCTATATGATGCTCATCATCTCGGTATCGAATTGCCATGTTCTGTGGAATCCCCTTTTGAGAATTCCTTTTTGGAATGTCTATAGGACCCCTTTATGGGAAACTTCGGTGGTCAGAGAATGCCTTTTTGTCGTACGAGGCCATGAGTGCCGTGACCATATCCCTCAGTGAGGTTTAATCTACTATCCCTCTTAGCCACATCTCGGTATTTAACGGACACGGCCCATGGAATCCCTTTTTGGAAAATACCTGGCCTCTGGCACCGCTTTTTTATCGTATGAGGTAATGAGGGCCATGAGAAAATCACTCAATGGGGTCTAATATACTATCCCTCTTAGCCTCATCTCGGTATTTAACGGAAACGGAATCCCTTTTTTCACATTGTGCATTTTCGCAAAAGCACATATCGGCATAATCCAGCATGGGCGTATGTGCTACAAGTAATGTGTACAATAGAACATAAACACATCTAGGGGCGTCGGAGTACTAACAGAAGAAGGTACTTACGGCACAAGACTGCAAGGATGTTAGATTATAGTATTGGATGACTACAATAGAGGTAAATCATAGAACGGATAGTTGAAGATAAGATGGAAACCGATGGTAAGATTACCTGTATAGGATCTTGGAATCCCACTAATGGAATCCCTTTTTGGAATCCCTATAGAATCCTTTTGGGGAAACGTCTGTGGTTGCAGAATTCCTTTTTGGTCGCATGTGCCTATGTGCTAGTGCACAATGCGTCACATTGTGCTTTTCACATAAGCACGTATCGGCGCATCCAGCATGTGCCTATGTGCTACAGGTAATGTGTACAATAGAACATAAACACGTCTAGGGTCGTCGGAGTACTTATGGAACAAGGTAGTAATGGCATAAGACTCCCTTACTGCTTTACCTGTATAGGAGCTTGGAATCCCACTTATGGAATCCCTTCTTTGGAATCCATATAGAATCCCTTTTCGGGAAACGTCGGTGGTTGTAAAATCCCTTTTTGGTCGCATGTGGCTCTGTGCTGGTGCACAGAGTGTCACATTGTGCATTTTGACAAAAGCACATATCTGCACATCCAGGATGTGCCTGTTTGCTACTTGTAATGTGTACAACAAAACATAAACACGGCCAGGGTCGTCGGAGTACTTGATAAGGAGACGAGGGAAGTCATAACATAGCTTTTAGATACATAGGTAGAAACCGAGGATTTGGGGGAAATCCGATCAGAATAAAACAATTGTTGGGGTCTATTTGGGTAATTCTACGAGGTATTCAAAGATTCTGCAGGAATCAGAACCAGAGAAGGTCTCTTATACAAAGGAACGCGGCTGTTAATGGGTGATTTGGGTGGATTGTCTGGTTTATTTGGGTAATTCCGCGAATCGGGAAATTACTCTTATTCAATTGAACATACCCTCCGAACATACCCCTGTCCTATTATAGGCTTTTGGGTAACATAACAACCACGTGCTACTATAGAAACCAAGATGGCGGCTTCCAGTATACAGAATGGTCGACGGAAACACGTTTCACCCTAACAACACGCGCTGCGCATGCGCACTAGGACAACGTATCACTATGGGGATGACATCACAAGATGGACGCTCACGCGGGCTACAATAACAACAAAACATAACGTTAGTAGATCACGTGACATGGCGTCACTTCCGGGGTCCATTGCGGGGTCCATCCAATGGTGGGGGCGATCCATCCGTTCTCCTACTATACTGCTATTAAAGGTATTTCCAAGAAAGAAACTGTGTAGTGAAGCATCTTTACGTGTCTTCGTTCATAACGCAACACCACCAAACTGAACAATTCACTTTCTTGCGTACACAAACTGTAATGAAAGCTTTGTATTCTGTAAACACAAAAACAATTTTGCAGGGCTTATATTTCGACGAGAATCCGAGAGTCGTTTCATGCAAAGATTCGCGCAACAAAACCAGCGAGAATCCATGTAGATTCTTGCTGCGCCTCCTTTATGATTCGCGCGAAAAGAATTGAGTCAATTAGCCCTTTACCTAACAAAGCGGCGGCAAATTAACAAATACAAGGCTGACATGACCTGAAATATCCTGCCACTTTGTCTATAAAATTGTACAAATATGGCTGTCACTGGAACCGGCTGAATGAGCCGGTTTCAATGACATCCATATTTATAAGGTTTTTATTGGTAAATATTATTAAAAAAAAATCAGTTGATGTTGTAAAAATTAAAAAAGCTCGTTGGGTAAAGGGTTAACATGTGATATCAGTATTCAACAGGGGTTCAACCATGGTGGCCTCATGGAATCCTGGAACACTCATAGCAGGTATGAATTCTCGTAATCATTTTCGCGAGAATCCAAATTGATTCTCCCAAATTTAGATGGAATATAAGCCCTGATCCCGTCGCATGTTTTCTGTTCGCTTTTATTATCGCAAAAGAGGGGACGCGGTGGCATTGCGGTAACCGGTTCTCGTCAGATCACCGAAGTCAAGCAACGTCGAGCCCGGTTAGTCCTTGGATGGGTGACCGTCTGAGCGATCGATTCGACTCCCACGTTGTGTCCTTGGGCAAGGCACTTAACCCCGATTGTCAACATGAGGGGACGATGACGCCGTGTACTAAGGCGAACTGCACGTCGATGGTGCGTATATCTTCAACCAATCTAACCCCGCCTGTGCTGCAGTGCGGAGTTATGATGTTGGGGAGCTGGCGCTGCTCGTCGTTGTTCGGTGGTTCTCTCCGGATACTCCGGGTTCCTCCACCCGTAAAACTGTCACGGTCCTGATTAGCCATTGTGCACAAGTATGTGACCTTAAACACCAATAAATAAATAAATAATTATCGCAGGAGAGTAATTTTCCAATATATTAATCATGAACAAAAGACATTGTTATTACTCTTTCTCAAATTTCAAAACTCCTTTGCAGTTCATCTGTATGACAGCCCAATAGTGTCACACTAATACTTATACTAAGTTGTTATAACAATTTTGCTAAGTTATTATAACAGGATAGCTAGTTGTTATAACACGATAGCTAAGTGTTTACAACACGTTTATAATAGCCCTCACTTCTGGAAGGGTGATCAAACCACAGCGTTTAGTTCTCAACATTCCAAATTGCCACGGTCTTCAACCCCCAATACCTCAAACCACCACTATCTTCAGTCCCCAAGTCTCTATAGTCTACGCCAGTCCCCAAAACGTTATCTTCAATCCCTAAAAGTCACCAGTTGTCCCCGTACCACCAATGTTTTCAGCACCCGGGTTCCCAGTCCACCTATATTTTCCAACATAAGACACCAAGTTAACAAAGTCCACAGAGGCCCACGCCGGACAACGCTACAGTACAATCGCCGTGGACTGCTCAATTTTCACGGAGTGGGCAAAATTTCCACGGACGCAATAATATTAGATTCCAAACACTAATTATAGGAATAATCATCAAAAATGTAATTAATGAAACACCGGGTACAACCCAGTACTTCATTAAATTTTGCTGCTGATGATTTTTTTACCTGGTAAACGCATGCGTGGATATCACTGCCCACGTGTGGATTACGACTAGTCCATTGTGCAGGCCCGAAGCCAGACTCTTCCGACGACAGATTATGTATGTGGGTGGGGGTGGGGGGTGGGGGGGGAGCTTTTCAAAATTTCCGACAACATTCCCGAAAAAATTGTGAAAATGCCCTAACATGAATAAATAAGCTCCATTTTATATGCAAAATGCATCGAAATTCTTGCACAATTTTCCAACAGAGGAGCCCATAGGGGGCAGTTCGCCCTCGCCCCCCCCCCCCCCATAGCTTCGGGCCTGCCACTGCGGCTGTTCTGTAGTACATATGAGTCATGAAGGTATAATCTTGGAGCTAGGAACAATAAAGGCTATAATCTAGCAGCTATGAAAGCTCTTCAACGCCACTGGAGTTCACTCCAAAAGAAACGAATTGTATGGAAATGGCATAATACCCCAAGGGTGTAAAGTTTACGGTTTTAGATAGCCGGCAGATGTCCCCGAGATTAAAAGATCCAAAATGGCGACAGAAAATCCATACTATATTACCTTCCGACACGAGGTGACCCTGGATGTCGAAAGTGTCGTTAAATCCCATAAATAAATAAATAAATAAATAAAAAATAAATAAATAAATAAATAAATAAATAAATAAATAAATAAATAAATAAATATCGCAGGAGAGTAATTTTCCAATATATTAATCATGAACAAAAGACATTGTTATTACTCTTTCTCAAATTTCAAAACTCCTTTGCAGTTCATCTGTATGACAGCCCAATAGTGTCACACTAATACTTATACTAAGTTGTTATAACAATTTTGCTAAGTTATTATAACAGGATAGCTAGTTGTTATAACACGATAGCTAAGTGTTTACAACACGTTCATAATAGCCCTCACTTCTGGAAGGGTGATCAAACCACAGCGTTTAGTTCTCAACATTCCAAATTGCCACGGTCTTCAACCCCCAATACCTCAAACCACCACTATCTTCAGTCCCCAAGTCTCTATAGTCTACGTCAGTCCCCAAAACGTTATCTTCAATCCCTAAAAGTCACCAGTTGTCCCCGTACCACCAATGTTTTCAGCACCCGGGTTCCCAGTCCACCTATATTTTCCAACATAAGACACCAAGTTAACAAAGTCCACAGAGGCCCACGCCGGACAACGCTACAGTACAATCGCCGTGGACTGCACACTTTTCACGGAGTGGGCAATATTTCCACGGACGCAATAATATTAGATTCCAAACACTAATTATAGGAATAATCATCAAAAATGTAATTAATGAAACACCGGGTACAACCCAGTACTTCATTAAATTTTGCTGATGATGATTTTTTTACCTGGTAAACGCATGCGTGGATATCACTGCCCACGTGTGGATTACGACTAGTCCATTGTGCAGGCCCGAAGCCAGACTCTTCCGACGACAGATTATGTATGTGGATGGGGGGTGGGGGGGGGGGTGGGGTGGGGGGGAGCTTTTCAAAATTTCCGACAACATTCCCGAAAAAATTGTGAAAATGCCCTAACATGAATAAATAAGCTCCATTTTATATGCAAAATGCATCGAAATTCTTGCACAATTTTCCAACAGAGGAGCCCATAGGGGGCAGTTCGCCCTCGCCCCCCCCCCCCCCCATAGCTTCGGGTCTGCCACTGCGGCTGTTCTGTAGTACATATGAGTCATGAAGGTATAATCTTGGAGCTAGGAACAATAAAGGCTATAATCTAGCAGCTATGAAAGCTCTTCAACGCCACTGGAATTCACTCCAAAAGAAACGAATTGTATGGAAATGGCATAATACCCCAAGGGTGTAAAGTTTACGGTTTTAGATAGCCGGCAGATGTCCACGAGATTAAAAGATCCAAAATGGCGACAGAAAATCCATACTATATTACCTTCCGACACGAGGTGACCCTGGATGTCGAAAGTGTCGTTAAATCCCATAAATAAATAAATAAATAAATAAATAAATAAATAAATAAATAAATAAATAAATAAATAAATAAATAGTCATACCACACAGGCACACACTATCAAATTGCTTAGCATTACGTATATCTTCCAACACGATCCGACCCTGACTGTTAAAAGTGTTCTTAAACCACAATAAATAAAAACTAACAAACATTCTATCACATATCCATACTATACCCAAAGCCATGTACATACATACATCACTGTGTACATCGTAGCATATATTATACATGCACTATGTATATCTCAACATGATTTGCTACTGGCTCCTTCCCCTAATATCGAGATCTTCTCTATTCAGTGTCCCTCACTAAGTCCCTCGTGGAATCCTTTCGTATGGTTGCCAAACGAGGCATTATCTCAACTTAACCTACTACTAAGCTATCTTGTTATAACAACTGAGCTATCTTATTATAACAACTAAGTTATCTTGTTATAACAACCTACCTGTCTTGTTATAACAAATTAGATGTCTTGTTATAACAACTTAATAGAAGTTGAACTGAAGCAACGTTCAAAAATGGCCAAAATTCGCGCTTGTCAAACTAATTCTAGACGCACGAGTTACCGTTAGTCTACGTTTTTCAAACCGAGTGTAATTTTCTCTCTGACTTTTGTTAGCTACTTTTTGAGATATGGAGTCCATATTTCGCACCCAGTGTAATTTTGTCCAACGAGTAATTTGGAAAGGGTTCTGGTCCTTTCCAAATTACTAAATTAAGCCTTTTGGGGTTTATCGTAGTTTGGTTATTCTTTCGCTTGTCGGGTATTTCCGGTTACACGGGTACTAACGAGGTCAACAGATTTACAAACTGGTCAGGGTACTTGCTATCTTCTTGCGGCGGAGAGAGTTTCCTTTCAAAGTTACAACGTGATTTGATACGTTCTTGTGTACAGATAATACAAGGCATTTGAAGCACAGGCGTCAGGACAAACGATAAGTTACAAAGGCTGGTGGCATCACTGTACAATAATACCGTTAAAACCCGTAATGAAGACTGGCTACCAGCAGCCATTATTTCTACCGTAAAATGTTAAGGTGGAAATACCATATTAGACTAATTTTTTGAAAATGCCCACCTGTTTTTGTTCAATCTTGGAGCAAAACCGAGAAACTGGTATTTGGCTTCTCATCATCATATCAGCAGGCTGTGATGTTGTCATAAACGATAGACCAATTAATATCTTTATTCTGCAGCCATACGACTGAAGATTGAAGATATTAATTGATCTACCTTAACATTTGATGCCTCTAAAACAAGGAGCTGGACAATGGTATTTTACAAAACACCAGTTGGAAGAGTCCATGTACATTATTTGGGTGTCGTCTTGGGGTTGCACTTTGAAAATATTGATTGGTCTCCCTCCCTCCTATTTAATGAAATTATGACGTGTCACGCTCTTCGACCGGAAAATCGGCCTCTCGGTTTCAGAGGTTTAAAGGGTTGAATGTGTTCGTTCTGAAAAAAAGTTATCCCCACCGTACACGGAAACACCATTGTTATTATTAAGTATAAGCTGTTTCCGTAAAGTTTAGTATTAGTTCCAACAATTGGTTATATTTTTTTAGTGACCAATGTCATTAGTGTAATCTCACAGATATTAGTGTAATCTCGCATATCTTACACCACCAAAAGATTCTCCCATTGTGCTGAAGGTTATTTTTTGAAGAGCGATACTTTTAGGAACACAGAGTGAAAGAGTTAATTTCAAAACTGAAAGAGGACAGAGAGAGAGATAAAGTAACAAAGTCCCGAGTTAACCCTTTACCTAACTTGAAAAGCAGACACTTGCAAACAAAATTCTTGAATAACTAATTTTTTTTCATTTTTTGTCTCAAAAACATAGGTTATGACCCCTCATTGGAACGATCTCGACGAGCTCGTTCCAAAGAGGGGTCATAACCTATGTTTTTGAGACAAAAAATGAAAAATAAAATGAAAATAAATTAATTGGCGAATTTTGTGATTAGCGCTGGCCGGTTTTTGTCGTTATGTTGGGTAAAGGGTTAATACATTTAGTGGTATTCCCCCCTGTCTCGAATGTGCTTAGCCACTTGTTTCACTCGAAGACCCAGGTACCCAACAAACAAATGTTAGCATGCGTTTTTCCAACATAAAAATAATGCCATGCCTGTGGAACAACCAACACCAAATTGATAGATAAAAATTTCGCACGAAGAGTTATAGAATGGGTTTCTAACAAAGAGAAACGTGTGTGTGTTGGGTGGGGGAGGGGTGGGGGAGTGGGAGAGCTTTTCAGAAGACTTTAGTTGAGTGGTTTATCTTATGGTTATTGACAAATTATAGAGTGTCAAAAGGACACTCACTTGGTGGATGGGGAATAATTTTTACAGGCTTTAGACTCACAGGAAATTTTAGAGTTCTCTGTATTTTGTTGCTCAACTGGCGACATATTGTGATGTTTTAGTGGACAGCCTGATAAGTAAAGGCTACCGGGGAACTCGGCGAAAACCACCAGGTAGCGGTAAGCAATTGTCAGACTTCTCAGTGTACTAACCGGGTGAAGAACCAGATTGCAATGGTTAAAGTAGCACTGTCATCAAACTAAAATTTAAGCAACTCGGGTTAAGTATCTTCCTCAACGACACCAAACACGTGGCGCAGGTCAGGAGCGATCAACCCTTCGAATACATCCCAGAGTTTAACCATACCACATGTGCTTACATAGCTGTAGCTTGATAAACCCGTTACACGGGGAGTCGTTATTTATTATTTATTTATTGGTGTTTAAGGTCACATATTTATGCACAATGGCTAATCGTGACGTGTGGGGGAAGCCGGAGTACCCGGCGAGAACCACCGACGAGTAACTGTCAGCTCCTCAACATTCTAACTCTGTTCAAGCTCCGCTGACGCAGGGTTACACCGGTTGAAGACATGTGCACCATCGATGTGCAGTACGCCTTAGTACACCGCGTCATTGTGCCCCCATGTGCCTTGCCCAAGGACACAATGCGGGTCGTCCAGGACGGGGATCGAACTCTGGACCTCTAGCATAGAAGTCCAACAGTCTGCCACTGAGCCACCAGGACGGGGATCGAACTCTGGACCTCTAGCATAGAAGTCCAACAGTCTGCCACTGAGCCACCGCGCACCTTCGTGGAGTCGTTAAAATCACGAGTTGGTTATATTGCCAAGTTGAGTTGACAAAAGGGTGGGGTGAAGAGATCGGTTGAGGCCCTAGAGGTTTTTTGATTCACACTTTCTCTAGTATTAATTCCACAGCAGTTCCTAAGATTTTAGTCAAGTCCTATGGTTATGTATGTTTGACTTATGATTTTGGGTATAACATCCCTTTACTTAGCACGTAGAGAAGACGGTACTTAATTTTTTTTTTCTCAAAACATAGCCGTTGATCCACGTTGGAACCATCTCGACAAACTCATCGTTCTTATTATGAGTCATCGGCTGTTTTCCAGGCAAAACGTTGCTAAAATATTAACCCTTTACCTAACATAAAAAGCAGACGACACTTGCCAAAAAAAAATCTTGAATAACTAATTTTTTTCATTTTTTGTCTCAAAAACATAGGTTATGACCCCTCATTGGAATGAGCTCGATGAGATCGTTCCAACGAGGGGTCATAACCTATGTTTTTGAGATAAAAAAATAATGAAAATTAATTGGTGATTTTTGAGAATCGCGTTGGCCGGTTTTGGTGGTTATGTTGAGTAAAGGGTTAAAACATGAATGGCGATTTTTGTGAATGGCTCTGGTTGCATACGGTAGTTACGCTAGGGGTTACATCCCTGACTTATCTCGTCATGAAAATCGACTTTCGACAAAGTTATCTCCCCTGAAATTATTGCAAGGGCGAGGAAGGTCCAACTAAGAAGAGTGTAATTGAAGAAAATAAAACAAAGTTTCCTTTTGTTACTTTTAATAAACAAAATCAACATTGAGCTCTCGTTGTTTTCGTTTATTAAAAGTTACAAAAGGAAACTTTGCTTTTTGTGGCAAGCCAATTGCAACAACTGAGTAACTGTCCAATTTGGCTCATAGTTTAGCGAATGCCTCTTTACAGTAATTTGCGAGTGTTTATTCTTTCCGGGGAAAAAAAAACTAGAAAATCTTACATCATGGACTTTTATGTTAATGGAAAGGAGAGTGTCTGTATAAAATGTCACGATGCGCACGCTGTTGATATAATATGGGCTCGAAACAAAGTTACAGAACATCAAAAATGATGAAAGCACTGTTTTCTTATTTTTATATGGGTTTAAAACAGAATAACAGTCAAAATGTTCAAGCTGTGAGGGAAAATTATGTAAAAAGCCACAAGCTTTTGTATTTTTACACTAGTCTACAGGAAAAGGCGTGCAGTTTGTGAAATGATGCGCACATCGGTGATACAACTTCGCTGTTATCTCGTTTTTTTTTTAATTCCCATACCCTTAGTGTGAAATAAATTTACTTGAAACTTTAGAAAATTAAGGGGAGCTAACTTTCCTGTAAATATTTTCCAATGGCATGAATTGTCAGCCATGAATAATGGCCTGAAGGTTAATCGTTCAATCTTATGAAACTAAAAGGTCCCTGGGATAGATCTTCCACACTTTTGCAATACTAATATAACATACGCATCAAGAATGAACGCAACTTGTTCATCGCACAGGGTTTTAACAAAAGGTTCTCGTGCATGTATTTTTCTTGTCTAAAGATTCGCAGAATCAACACGACAAAACAGCTTGATAATGCTGAATTTTGTTAATTACAGGTGAGACACAGGTATGGACAAAGGGAGAAAACTGTGTGTGTAATGCACTGACTGTGCCCAAAACTTAGTCGATATTTTCAGTGACGAAGCAACAAAACACTATTAATTAAATGGACATAAATGAACGTGTGCCCTCATTTAGCGCTATTACTATTGTGTATACCGTGTTAAACTTGTCCGTCAAGATGAAACTATGTATCAGTCCAGGGACTGAATTCACTACCCGAAGAGAGTGGTGTGTGTATGTTGGTGGTGGTGGGGGTGGGGTGGGGGGGGGGGTGGGGTGGGGGTCAAGGTGGGGAGTCACTTCGACATTACTTGCGCTTGAGACAATCCGTCAATTTTATCACGCATCACACCTGCATAAAGTATGCATGCTAGTTCGAAGCACGAAATTATAGTCGTTTATAGTGCAGGGCCTGTCGAAGAAGAGTCCATCTTGGAGTCCAATGTTAAAAACCCGATGAAAGCACAGACTACTCAGAAAATATCCGTTTAAATCTAAAATTTGGTTCAGACAGGGTTTTGTCAATACGATTAACACTAAAGCCTGGTAACTTACAATTAACCCTTTACCTAACATAACGGCAAAAACCGGCCAGCGCTATTCTCAAAAATCGCCAATTAATTTTCATTATTTTTTTCATTTTTTGTCTCTAAAACATAGGTTATGACCCCTCGTTGGAACGAGCTCGACGAGCTCGTTCCAACAAGGGGTCATAACCTATGTTTGTGAGACAAAAAATGAAAAAAATTACTTATTCAAGAATTATTTTTGAAAGTGTCGTCTGCTTTTCAGGTTTGGTAAAGGGTTAACTCGCTTCATACTGGTGTCGAAATATCAAAACACCAACCTGCAATTTTTTTACCAATGTAATCTTTTTTGTGGCGGGTCTCATCGAGCGCTGACAAATAAGACCGAATTGACGAAATCCTTAGTTGCATTATGGGAAAAATATGCTATTTAAACCTGGATACCCACCAAGCTCAGCCGTCATTGCAAAATTAGATGAGCTTTTATAGGCATGAAGGATCATCTTGCAAGACGCAGAACATACTGCGTGACATGTCATCTTTTCAAGTAACCGTCACTTCCTTTTCAAAGTCAGCAAAATCAGCAATCAAAAAGTAGCGAGGTGATACAGTACGGTCGACGTGGACATGTCACTTTCCTGTTTCCACCGGTGGGCAATATTTCCACGGACACAACAACATCTGATTTCAAACACCATTTATAGGAAAAGAGTGGTGGCCGAGTAGATAAGTGCTCTGGTCCCTCATGCCAGAGGTCCCGGGATCGATCCCCGGTCAGGGAAAGTTCTCAAGGTGTCCGAACACTCTCTGTCAGCATCAATTATGGGGTTGGTATTGTCACAGTGTACCGTCCTATCGGCTGGGGACGTAAAATTGCTGTCCTCTGTGCGGAGAGAGACACACTCCGTGCAGGCTAAAGATCCCTTCGTAGTATTCGAGAAGAGCTAGGGCACGAAATTGCCGCTATGAAGGTCATCCCACACACCTACGCCATTGGGCCAAGGAGAGGCGTTAATATAAGTTACATAACTTGTTCGCCAATCATTGTAAAACAAATAAGATTAAATAATTATAGGAATAATCATCAAAAATTTAATTAATGAAGTACTGGGTACAACCCGGTGCTTCATTAATTAAAATTTTGCTGCTGATGATTTTATTGGTAAACACATGTGTGAACATCACTACCCTCGCGTGGATTACGACCAGTCCACGGCGACTATACTGTAAAATCTGGGCTATACTGTATAATCTGGGCATTCATAGCCTACTGTAAATTTTCTGTAGATTTCATGTCAGTAAATCTAAATGATTTTGTTTGTTGGAAGATTTATTTCGCCATATCGAAAAAATATTTAGTTATTTCGAAATATTATTTCGTTATTTTGAATTGACATTTGGTTATTTAAAAACAATTATTTCGCTATTTCGAAATGTTATTTCGTTATTTCAAAATAACATAAGGTGAAGTGTATAACTCCCCCGCGTGCTGATGTGGCAAATAAATACTTATATAATACGTGGATATTACCGAGCACTGTTTGGGTTTGGGGAGAAAAAGGTATAATTATTCCACAAATCACTTCGTTAAAAATATGGCATATCGCTGGCGTGATTTATGTTCGTAGACAGGTTTCCCTTCATGTAAATTAATACATTTCATTATGACAACAACTGTACCGAACCGCTCGTGAGAGCTGCACGCGACGCGTAGGAATTAACATGCACTGCGATCTAATTTCTCTCAACTCGGTTTCTCTTTGTTTCAAGCTTTTCCGGTCAATGCACTGGTCAGTGCTGCGCATTGTTAAGTGTAATTAGCCGGGTTTTTAACATGTGCGCGTGAAGTGGATTAACCATTCCGCTTTATTACTTTTGGATAAATCAAGCAGCAGCTGAATTTAAAAAGTTTCACCCTCCGCCACCCCTTCTGCCACCATTCCAGTATCTTGCCATTTCCGTTATTTCATTTGGCGTGACGTTTGTCTAGGCCCAGGGACTGCATGTTGAAGCAGAGATATTTACATGTTTGTACATATGTCATCATCAATGCTTTCCATCATATTATTGGCTACACTGCTAACAGTAATAAAATAAAAGAACATCAATTTTGAATCAATTTGAATAAATATGGGCAGTGTAGCCCAAATCGCAATTCATGATTTAGCGTTATATGTTTAAACCTGCCCTGTCCATGATCACAAATACATACGCCGAGTCGAGTGATCTTTTTATCATCATACAAAAAGATTGTCTTGAAGTGCTTGGCCAACTCGATGTCCGGAGGATTCGGCAATTGAAACTTAGTTTTGGACGACTCGGTACTTTTGTTGGACGATTCGGCTTCACCTACTACATTAAAAGACAATGACAGATATTGTTTGACAGTTTGACTTGTGTGTGTACAATTTTATTTGGGTGGTAATTAAAACTGAACTGACATAATACAAGTGACGAGTTTACTTAGTTATGAAGGTTTGCATACCATGCAGTCTTTTCGAACTTAATCTGCTTGGTATTCAGCATATAAAACGAGCAACAGATAATTCACTGTTTTTTTAAAAGTTTATGAGGTTCTGTATATAAATATAGATCGTAACTGGACCAGAATTATGCTTGCACGAGAACCACCGGTAAACTTAATTAATGAACTAGCGGGATGCACACAGTGCCCTCGAGCTGGAAGTTTTTAAGTACTTTTTGTGCATTCAGTTTCTTTACTGTTTCAACCCTAGTGCCCTCGATGGCATAATAAGTTAGGGGACGTTTAGTTGTTGGATGCGGGGTAATCTGAGATGAAATGAGAACGGCATTAGGTGAGGTTTTAACTGAGCCTAATTTTGTTCTCTGAGGTTCATCTGACACTGCATCCGACAACTAAACGTCCCGTGACGTATTTATTATACCAACCATTTTTTTCGAAATTTCATCACCATTTCAGTTTGTAAACCGTTTTATGTTTTCGTTATTTTCGTTAAATATTCCCATCGGCATTCATTTGTTTACAAAAGTAGATGAGTGTTGATGCAATACAAGGGGAGCAAACCAACATCTCACTGAGCGCCAAAACACTTAGTGATTTATTGTCTCCGACATTTTGGGGTACATTGACAATTAGGGGAACATTTACAATTGAAGTGAACTAAATTTTCTAATGTGCCAATTAGCTGAATTCGGACTGCGACTTTTGCGTTAAAAACAAAGTGGCGGCCAATGATAATTAATATACTGCATGGTCTGTATATTGAATTAATACGAGGTCACCGTTGTCCATTATTGTCGGTGTATTCCTCAATCTTCGGTCGCTAGTTATGAATGTTCATTGGTTAACCATTTACCCAACGCACAGGATATTAAATTTATGATTTTCAATATTATTTTTAAAAAATTTTTCAAAACATTTCAACAAAACCGTATCATGCGACCCCTTTTTGGAATGAACTCGACGAGCACGTTCCAATGAGGGGTCACAGATATGATTGTGTTGATTCAAAAAAAAAAAATACACATTTTTCAATTGCCCAGTTTGTAAATTACCCAATGGCAGTCAACATAGAGAACATTTCGATATACCAGCAGTCTATTCTGCCATTGATAGATCAGATGCAAGGAAACTGCGTTGTTCTAATTTGAAAAATCGAAATTTTCTCCCAACTGGGCCGAACTATGGTCGGCCCGATAGGTCCGCGCACCCAAACGCCCCGTTGATACCATTCTTGACGAAAGAGTGATGGGGATAACACAGAAAAACTATCAAAATGTCCTCTGTGCGAACACTGAGATGCTAGGAAGCAGCGTTCATTCAGTTCGAAAAATCAAAATTTTCTCCGGGTCCGGATCCGCCTTGGTTTATTTCCAGGTAACTTATCTTAGCCCAGTCCGTCCCTACACCATGGTGAGAGAAAAACCATCCCTGAGTGTTGTGGTGATAGGATGTATTGTTGTATTAGAGGAAGCGAAGCCGAACGCCATGGCCCATATTTGTTTACAAAATGTGGACAATGATGGAATAGTCTGGCCATTATTTAATATTCAAATGAAGATGGTCACGCGGGAGTGTACGATAGATCTATCACATGCATGAATCTCAGGCGGGACACGTGTATCTCAATAGGTAGGTGGTGGAAGAAAGTATTGTGTACGGCGAAATGATCGAATGATTCTTTTATTATAGACGTCGCCATCCCAGTTCCGTTTTGCAAAGTTCAGTCATGCATTTACTGATCTTGACCTGCCAAGGTTAACTTGGCCTCCACACACGAAGTAAATACGTATTCAGTCTTTATGCACAAAATTCCCGTAATCTATTACTATCAACATCTGCTAGCTCTCGCCCATCAAACAGTTCTAATTCTAATTTCTCAATGAAACGAGCTACCCAGTTCTTCTTAGCTTTCGTCTATTTAACAATATATTATAATTGGCACTCCCGAACCCATGGCTCCGCTCACTTATACGACTCTATGAACTCTTACAGAAATAGAGCCCAAACGTTGCCTATGAGTTCCACTAAGCATGAGAAACCGACTACTCTCGGTTCATCCACAGAATATATATCGTTTGAATGCAATCCATTTTAACATCCTTTTGGAAATATAACACCTCGGCCAATATAAATATCTTTTCAATCAAGTTTATTTTTATTGAAGATACTCATTTAGAATTTTGACATTTAATTGCGTTCCTGGCGAACATAGTTCTGTTTTCTGTGACAGACTTGCATCAGGCGATTTATATGATTCGAATTCTGGTGGACATTTCAAAGTGCATTCACCTTATCAAGTGAAAGAGAGTGTTACAAATCAATTAGCTTTTCCTTTTGGCTACCAATAACTTTATTTAGGAACAGCGCTGTTCGCCAATTATCGCCACGCTTTTCAAAGACAAATGCGTATCATTTGATTAACATAAATTATTTAGACTTTACACGATTCGTTAGTAGTATGTGATGTTGTTTTCAGGTTTAGTTTGCAGGAGCTAGGTGCATGATCTTGTTATGGTAACCCGCGCCAGTGGCCATGTTGTAAGGCAATCCCCATAGTGATACGTTGTCTCAGTGCGCATGCGCAGCGCGTGTTTTTAGGGTGATAGTGTATCCGTCGTCCATTTTGTATACTGGAAGCCACCATGTTGGTTTTTAGGATGATACGTGGTTGCTATATGATCCAAACCCTCTAATAGGGCAAGTGTGTGTTCGGGGGAGTTCGAGTGAATAGGAGTAGTTTTCTGGTTCGGATTTTCCCTAAATCCTCGGTTAGAATAACACAAATACACAAACAGACCCGGCAAGTTTTACTAGTTCGGATTCCTTCAGACTCCTCTGCATTGCTCCTATCTATTTATCTTATTTATTGTTTTTTTCTGTCAACCCGACCGCCCGAATTCGTTTGTTCGGGAGTTCTGAAGTTCTGGAGTATACTCAAGTCGATCAGAAGAGCCCATCAGTTGGAACAGTGTTGCTTATTGTTACTATATTTAGGTTTTCTGGTCTGTTCTGGCTAGTTCTAATACTATTCCGGGTACTCCTGTTCTTGTTTCGAATAGCATAAGCCATGTTTCATTTGTCCTGATCATCCAATCAGTTTACTTTACTTCCACTAACTAACCAATCAGATCACTCCATTCATCTAAACCCCACCCACTGTCACATCGTTTCCTAATACAACGGTTCCTAAGAAAAAGTCCATGAGTCAATCGAGCAGTAACTGGAACTAGAAATAGCACGATCAAGGGACCCTACATACCGCTTTTTAAAACTTATCTCGGAAAAGTTCCATAAGTGGGGTTCTGCAAGTCGAAACCAGGCTCTATTCTATCATCTCTGACCCCACCATTCCTGGACCTGCTCAACCTATGTTATGGGTTCTATCTGCTTTAGACGGAGTATTCCGATTCTCCCATATGTGTTTGTGTGCAACGTACGCACAACACATGCAACATAACAGCGCAAATATAAGAGCACAAACGGGGATTGGAGAAGTACAGTTGGGATGTGATTCCACGTAACGTGGGACGAATGTTTGGTGGAATATGCTTGTGTGCTAGTAGACAATTTGTCACAATGTGTACACATTACCTGCAGCACACAGGCACATGCTGAATGTGCTGACATGTGCTTGTTTTCGAGTGCATAATGTGCGCACAGCACAAGCAGCACATGGGCATATACGATGAAAAATGGATTCTAGAATTCCGCGGAGCGTAGGACTGATGTTTTGTGGAATGGGCTCGTGTGCTAGTACACAATGCATCACAATGTGTACACATCGCATGCAGCACATAGGCACATGATGGTTGTGCCTATATGTGCTTATGTTCTAATGCACAATGTGCGCACAGCACATGCAGCACATGTGTACATACGACCGAAAACAGATTCTAGAAGTATAGTCGGAAAGGTATTCCCCATGAACGTGGAACGGAAAGTTGGTGGAATGTGTTTGTATGCTAGTACATATTGTGTGATAATGTGTGCACATCGCATGCAGCACATAGGCACATGCTGGGTGTGCCGATATGTGCTTTTGTGCTTATGCACAATGTGCGCACATCACATGCAGCCCAAAGGGCACATACGAGAATCTGAGGATACTTATAACATTGGGATGTACTATTGGAGGATACCTTTTGGGGATACCTTTCGGAGAATACTTGTGGAGCTTCTTCATCCGGGTACTTCTGTTGGGAAAGGTTTAAAAAAGGGGTGAACTGTATTTCTTTGATCATTCGTGTCTTGACCGTCGTCGAATGAAGACATGTTACCAGTTCGGTGCAGATACTTTTCTAAGGTAAAAATGCCAGAAGACACGAGAAGAAGCAATGTCCCCAAATAGGAAATCATTGTGGAAAAATCTTCGACGATCTGAGACCAATGGTCGACCAGAATAAAGTATTTTTAGAATTTTTACACGTAGCGTATACAGAGGGATGGATGTTGTTCTTCGAGCCGCAGGTGAAATTTTGCTTACCTATGCTACCAACGGCGATAGGATACTACTGAATTCGATGGAATTTGATGACCCCTAACTAACTAAAGTGTATAGAAGCAGCTTATCTACAAAGATGTGTCACTAGATATAAGTAGAATGTTACAAAGGAGTTGCTTTCTCTCGTCTCTCGTCACCCCAGTCCTAGCCAAAGTTCTGAGAAAAGTATAAAAGGGACGTACCGACCTCAAATACTCATTTGTTCTATGACCACGAATGAGTAAATACATGGCAATTCATCGTTGCTGATATTGTGCTAAAGAATTCTCCGGGAGTTTCACACGTAAATGACCCGAAGATGATTACTCTCCCAGTAGGACCAAAGACGAGGAGGAAAAAACGAAGAACACTGAAAGATTGAACAGAAATAGAAAAATAGTGCGATTTCTATCTCATGCTAACCGGTGTGAAACCAAGACCTTGATCAAGGCGGCTACTCGTCGCCTGAGTGCTAGAATGTTCTATGTCCCCTATGGGACATAGAACATTCTAGCACTCAGCCGACGTCTGATGATTTGATACAATGCATATGTGATTGTGCCAAGAATCTATTGGATTATAAAGTGTCAATGACCAAATCCCACAGAGCTCAGCTCATCCCATACAAACACTAAATACATGGACTAATCTTACCAAAGGATAAACTATTGTATCGGAAAAAAGAAACATAGAGAGAGGAGGATTTTTATGGAAGTTACTCAAACCCGTCGTCAATATATTATCAGATATCCCCAGACTATAAAAAGGGCGTAATCGTAACAAATTTTTCATTTGTAAACTGACCTTCGATGAAAGCGAACGCAATGCAATCCTGTCGTTGTTGTTCACCAAAAAACTATTCTCCAATGGAAGATTCTGAATCTGATGAGTCGGAAATATTTGAAACCAAGAAGACATGGAATATGAAGAAGAAAAAGAAGACGATTCTACTTTTGCAATGGGAAATATCGTCCAAGGTGCCTACGACGAATACCAAGAAGATTCTGACAACCTCATGAACAAATATTTCGAGGATGGAATGGATAAAGAAAATGCAGTTGAAGCACCATATGTAGCACTTCAAAGATTGTCAGAGAAGCGACCGGCGCGAAACAGATTGATGCTCTGGTGTACATTAAGAATGTTTCCAAGGATCCGATATACAAGAAAATTCAAGAGACCGCCATACGTCTTAGTGAAGAGGAGGAGTATGATTTTGAGAAATCCCAGAAAGACATCTTAGAAAAACGAAAATTTCTATTCGACGACCTTATGGCCTTATAGTAAGCTACTTACGCAAAGTAGAAGATGGTGAAAAAGAAAATGGACCAGAGAAACCCCCCCAGTATAAATAGCACCTTGGGTATGAAAATAAATTCAATTCCGTTCTGAACGTCGAAGAGTAAAGATGTCTCTGTCAACAACAGTACTCAGTTTCAAAGATGGCATACACATACAGATCTTCAAAAATGATGTCGGATTAAATCTGACTTCCCAAGAATTGGCCCAGGTGAATCGTGCGGTCGACGGAGGCAAAGGAAGAATCCTAGACCACTACACAGATTGTGTAAAGAGAAAACAACAAAGATATGAGGATACGCCTTATGGTACGTTTCGATTGTTAACCAAAGAAGAGAACGGAGAGTCAAAGAAGAAGAGTGAAGCAACCTCAACAAACAGAAGATCAACAGAGATGCGAAATGCATCTCTCACAAAGAACGAAATGAAGACTGATGTTCAACAAGGGACAAACAAGAATGAAGTTTCCACTTAAACTACGAAGTAGTCTGAAGACAATAGAACGGAAGAAATGTCACGGGCACCTCCCTTCATAACGAAATGAAGAAGACTTATATGTTCAACAAGATACAGACAAGAATGAAGTTTCTACACAAACTACGAAGTAGTCTGAAGACAAGAGAACGAAAGAGATGCCAAAGCAAGCACAACCCAGGAATGACGTTGCTACGCAGAAGAAAGATGCCAATCGAACACCAGCAAGCAAGGCAATCAACAGAGCGAAGCTGCCAGTGTTCAAAGAGCGATCGTGTTTTATCAAGAATAAAGACCTAGCCAGAGTGAAACAACAGGAATAAGTTCCATTGGGGACGGATGGCTGTGATCAGATGGTTATCCCATGATACACAAAGAAACGTGAAGGAGAACTACAGAGCACTCAAAGATGTATTAGGCGAATAAGATGCCTTGAGCAACTGAACTGTAAAAGAAGAAAGTGACGGAAGTGCGAACGGAAAAAATAAATCGAATGTTGTATATTTTTATCAACTATCCAACAGAAGTACCAGGATGAAGAAGTCCAACAGGTATCCTCAAAAGATATCCTCCAATAGTACATCGCCATGTTATAAGTCTCCTCAAGTACCCGTATGTGCTGCATGTGATGTGTGCACATTGGCATAAGTACATATCGGTACATCCAGCATATGCCTATGTGCTGCATGCGATGTGTATACATTGTGACACATTATGTACTAGGACACAATCACATTCCATCAAACATCAGTCCTACTTTCCGTGGGATCCCCTTCTGACTATTATTCCAGAATCCCCTTTTCATCGTACGTGCCAATGCATAGCGTGTGTTATGCACACACTGCGCACTAGCACACAAACACATATCGGCACATTCAGCATGTGCCTGTGTGCTTCCTGTAATGTGTACACGCTGTGGCACGTTGTCTACTTGCAGACAAGCACATTCCACCAAACATCAGTCCCACGTGCCGTGAAAGCAGATAAACCCATAACATAGGTAGAACAGGGCCAGGAATGGTGGGGGTCAGAGCAGTTAGAATAGAGCCCGGAATCCACTTGCAGAACCCCACTTATGGAACTACATTTTTTTCTGAGATAAGTTGAAGAGTGGTATGTGGAGTCGATAGTAAAACTTGTCGGGTCTATTTGGTAATTCTAACATGACAACCCAACATGGCGCCACTGGGTCACGTCACATGACGTCACTTCTGAGGTCCTACACCGAGGTCCTGGAAACCAGACCAGAAAACCACATTACATACTACTTTCGCTACTTCGCAACACTTTTTCCATTATTTTGAAAATATGAGAACAAATAAAATTTTAGTCCAAAGTATTTACAAAATAAAGAAATTTTGGCTTTGCATCTCCAAACTCCTTGACAGGCACTTGTACAAAACACCTTGAATAACTAAATATTTTCATATTTATGCCTCAGAAACATGGCTTGTCAGCTTGTGATTATTTAATGGAATAATTTAGTCAGATCATACCACAAGTTAAACAAAAATTGTATGGCCCCTATCTTAAATGTAGTTGTATTTTTTTATTTAGTTATCCAACAATATTTCCAAACATATTTTGGAAGGAACACTTAACTGAAATAAAAATCAACATTTTGAGTTTCTAAGTTCTAATATACGAAGACAAACCTTTTTAACCACTCACCTAACGTAACGCCTGAGCCAGTCTTGCGCTATTCAAAACAAAATGCCACTCACCTTTATTTATTCAATTGTTGTCTCAAAACCATGGCACATGATATTGTACTGGAACTAGCTCGCTGAGCTCGGTCCAATAAAGGGTCATAAGCTAAGTTTTTGAGGGAAAATGAAATATTCAATCATTCTCGAAATGTTTTTGCAAGTGTTGTCTGCTATTTGTACGAGGCAAAAGCTTAAATAATAATTAAATCATTTGAGGTGCTATATAAGTAATGGAAAATTGTTTATTTTAATAATTTTTACCTCTGATATTCCTTAAACTCAAATTAAATATACACAAATTGTACATCAAAAACAAGAGGCAAAACATGTGTAATCAACTCATAGAGTCGAGCTTAGGCACCACTGATTCCTGGAAGTCTGCTACCGTATTCGTACCAGAACTGATAATTTAATAATATTTCACGAGAACAAGTTGTGGCCAAATGTAATTTACATATCCAAGAACAAAGCTAGGGTATCAGAATTCTTCAAAACACAGCGACAGAGCTGCATGGAGGTAAATTCCAAAACCATTGCTTTTGTTTACATATGAATTTACTTTCGATTTCCGGTCGACGTCATCGGGCGAAAAAGCATCGATATACAACGCTGTCTAAAATGAAATTATGAGAAAGATCGCCTTAATACAGTATATTATTATTATATAGAGACTGCACATTTGCCATATTCAATGCAAGGTATCATGATACCTGTTGAAATTTCTTAGAATCACGATTCTATTTTTCAAAGGAAATTCGTAGTATCGAGTGATTTGCGCATGTCTCTCGAACATGGAAACCATCTTCAATAAAAAATGCAGACAGTGTTATCCTTTTCCAAAATGCAGTCCTATCGCTGCACTCGAAAGTGTTTTGAATACCTAGTTTTGTTATTGAATATCTGAAGCACATTTGGCCACGAGTTGTTCTCGCGAAATATTATTTTATTATCAGTTCTGGTACGAATACGATAGAAGACTTCCAGGAATCAGCGGTGCCTGCTGTCAACTCTATGAGTTCATTAATGTGTGCTTCGAGTTCTATACATCCCAACCTTCATTTTGATGTATAATTTGTGTATATTTAATCTGAATTTAAGAAATATCAGAGGTGATAATTTCAAAATAATAAAAATTACATTACTTTTTAGCACCTTAACAGACGCCCATAGCTAATTTTATATTCATCAAAAGTGGAGCTCAAAATATATAATCTGAAAAAGTAAGCGTGTGTGTGTGGGGGGTGGGGGGGGGGGGGGGGGTGGGGGGGGGAGCTCCTTTTCCACCACCAATGTTCTGTACTGCTCCAACCCAACCGACAGAGGTCAAGGTGATCACATTTGAGGGAAATCATTTTCAGGATGTGGGATCGGGAATTTGAAATGTACAGTTGGGAGTCCACAGTGTATGAAAGAAAACGTGTATAATTAAATATACCATTTAAAGAATGTTTGTGTATATCTATACAATGTTAACAAAAGGCTCTTACTAAATCCCCTACAAGGTGGGTGTCACTTTAATACACGGTGAGTAGCCACCATTACTATATTGATGCATTTTCACTCACTTCAAATTTTGAATTAAAACAAAACAAGAGAATATATACATATTTTCAAGCTAACGTATTTATTGATTTAATACAGTGAATATTTAAAAATTGGACAGAAAATATTATTTGTAGTCCCAAAACTTCTTTGTTGGTTTTACGACTCTATCGGTTCGCTATGCTGATGGCGTGAGTGAAGCGAACATTTTCTTTACAGTTTACTCAACAGATTAAAAGTGATTTTTTGAACATTTGAAGGTGCTTTCTTAACCCTTTTCATGCGGTAATGACAGTAATGGTATGTAAGGGTATTTCGGATTTGCTTGTAGCGATACGTGTTATGTTATAAACAAATTCGGCACTTCAAACAGCGACGATTGTTTACTGTCACCATGGACACGTGCCGGTGCAAATTACCTTTGGCGATTCTGCTGAAGGTCATCGGTGGGGTAAATTCGTAACATTGTCAGCAAGTGTCCGGGTACACCTCACCTGGTATAAAACCTACAGATCAGGTACCATCCCGTACCCGGTCACTTGCTGACTATGTAACTTGTTATACTAGACCCCGGTATTCAGGGAGGCGGGGGGGGGGGGGAGGGGGGGCAAGAGGCAAAACTCATTGACTGACCAACACAAGTGTCTAAGTGATCTTGACGTCATATAATACAAATATCTCATCGAATAATTTTCAAACCTGTATTTTAAAATTTGAGTGTCTGAGAAAGGTTTCCAGATTTATTAGAACAGATTTACAAGAACATTCTTTTTGTATCTTCCCGATGCTTAATTAAAAGCACGATCAAGATTTTTACCGACTCTTCAAGATGTGTGTTCACTTCCCTCACTGAGGAATTTTCTAATGGACCTCATGGCCTCATATGACAAAAAGGGATTCTCCAGAAGGTATCCTCGATAGGTATCCTCAAATAATTTAATACAAGATCATAGGTATCCTCAAATACCGAAAAGAGGCTAAGAGTCGTATGTGCGAGTCACTCGTTCGAGTAAATACTCTATGGCTTATTTGCTTGGTGGGATTCGAGCCGTTCGAGCAATGACTTATCAGTAACTACTCGATAGATTCTTGGCATTAGGAATGATATAGGCTTTCGTGGAGGGTGTCTATCAGTTGGCGAAAATCCAAAAGGGCCCCTCAGTACTATAGCACTACGTGCTACTACTATAAGACACGATATGGCGGTCCTTAAAGGGATTCTGGGGGAAATCCGAACCAGAAAAACCACTCTAGTTCAATCGAACATACCCCCTCCCCCTCGGTACCTGGAGACCTCTCGGTACCATGGTGTGGCGGTCCTAAAAAGGATTCTGGGGAAAATCCGTACTAAATAAAATCAATTTCGGTAGTTTGGGATGGATTTTGGTGATTTGGAGGGATTATCGGGTTGTTTGTGGTAATTCTCCGAATCGGGAAATTACACCTGTTGAATCGACCATACCCTCCGAACATACCCTCGTCTTGTTGTAAGCATTACAACCCCGCGCTACCATATAGGAACTAAGATGGAAGATGGCGGCCTCCAGTATACAAAATGGCCGGCGGAAACTCGTATCACCTTAACAACACGCGCTGCGCATGCGCACTAGGACCACGTATCACTATGGAGATGACGTCGCAACATGGCCGCTCACGCGGGCTACCATGACAACACAACATGGCGCCACTGGGTCACGTGACTATGACGTCACGTCTCCCTCCCCATTCCTTAACACCAATGGGCTCCGATCTCCACATCTCATACTACTCTGGTCTCCTGAAAAGGAGACCTGATGATAAAAGAAGAGTTGAAGGAGGTTCCGCTTCTGCAACTACTTTTGATGCCGTTTCTGGAATATTCCGCTTTTTGACTGACTTAACCAAATAGACGAGTCGTTGTTGAATACAGTACTTTTGGATTTCAAGCCGCGCTTTTCTTCATAATGCAGGAATTTAAGCAATTCATACTTGTTTGACAGAACTCACCGAGCCCTGGCAATGAAGAATGAATGAATTCCTAGTTGCATTATGGGAAAAAATTTCTGCTTGAAACGGGGGGGGGGGGGGGGGGGGGGGGGTCTTCAAAAAAATTCCGGACACAAGGCCGGGGTGGGTGGGTGGTCGGATAGGGGCCAAACCACCTTTTTTCCTGGAGTTGCAATTTTTTTCCTGGTGTTTTTTTTTCAAATTATTTTCACATAACAAGGCTATATTGTTGTTTAGTAGTCTAATAGGCACCTGTTTGTCAGGTAGGGTTAGTGAATAAGGCCCCACTAGGCTGATTAGAGGATTTGTTCTCTTTTTTGGAAATTTAATTTGATGCATTAAAGAATTGTGTACTCCAGTTTGCCTAAAAACAATCAGTGGAAATTTATGAATTTTAATTTGGGAATGGTTAACATAATTTTCATAGCTGAATCATCACGGCACAATTTGGATTTTACAATGAGTAGCAATGTGTTTAGCAGGACATCTAAAATAATGTAAAAAAATTACGGAAAATAATCTAAATGCCCAGTTTCTCTGAGAAGAGCTCTTGTAACCTGAAACTAACGAAAATTCTCACTGTGCATCTTTGATATAAAACCCCACTTACTTAATTCAAGCTCATAGTGATAGTACCAGGGTTTTCACAGAGGGTTTGTCTGGCTATCTCGTGAAAACATGAAACAAAAGTTACAGTTAATATTTGAATTGAAAACTGACCCTGACTGAGCCAGAGTATTAGATGAGTAGCTGATCATAATACTATGCAGCAAAAGAAGATTATTTTAATCCTCTATTTGATGTTCACAAAAATAGTCTAATTCTTACATTATATGCTGTTATATGCAGAAATCAATGCTGACATTTTTTCGGAGACGGACCAGGACGGACAGTGAGATTTACAATAGTGTTAGGTGACAGATTTTCAGCTTTCCTACGCTATCTACTATCTTTTGAGTAATGACAATTGGCTGAAACCTCAAGGTCATTAAAATTAAAACTTCTTCACTAAATTTAAACTGTTTCTTCAGTCTCGGAACTTAACACATGAATGATAATTATTATGAGAGCATTGAGGCCAGAACTTTCAGTTGAGCATTTGTAATTCATGCACTTCAATAATATGCCAGTATACACTACGCCATAGTGTATATAGGCATATTATTGAAATGCATGAATTACAAATGCTCAACTGAAAGTTCTGTCATCAGGTATTAGAACCACCAGAACATACCATAAAGTTCTGTCATCAGGTATTAGAACCACCAGATGTGAAAAAAAACAGTTATCAGGATGAAACAATCCTGGGTAATATTAGGTTCAGCACCAATTCCAACTCAAGAATCAATCAGTTCCTCGAAAGTTTTCTCACAACGAAAAATAACAATGAAATTTTTCCCAGTAAAAATAAATGTGTACTTGATAACAAAGGAGTAATTAATAACAATTTTCTTTAGTGAAATCTAAATGCTTCTGTTGATGCTGGTTGATGTGTACATAATTAGTTTAGACAGTAGATTAGGATTCAAATTAAGGCAAGGATTGACAACTGGAAGCTCAGTGCAATAATTTTTCATTACCCACTGTGGTGATACACTGAAAAAATATAGGTGGTGGGGTGGATGTCCAAGTGGTCAGAGGAAAAAAATATTTTTTTTGCACGTGGGTGGGTGGGTGGTGGTCAAAAGGGGAAAAAAATATTTTAGGCCTTGTGTCCGGAATTTTTTGGAAGACCCCCCCCCCTGCTTGAAATTTCTATTTCTTGACATCAGCTGGCAAAGGAGTAATTTTGACGCAACGAATCGTTGCGTCAAAATTATAATCAATGAGTCATTTTTTCCACACTTTATACATTGCAATCAGCAGAATAAATATTTGTACAAATTTAACAAATTATAGCGAGAGTCAATTTACCGACATCATACAGTCAGTGTCGAAATTGCAAACTATGATGAGAACGAAAGAAACATAATTTACTGTGATCAGTTAATTCAAATCTGTGTGAAAATGGTGAAAGCAACTGAATTAAACTATTTAGAAAGAGAATTTATGGAGACTTATTGACGGGAGTAAAATATCTTCAAAGAAATCAGAAATGGGTTTTCGTGAACACCATTTAAAGATTTTCATACAGGAATGAGAATTTTTTTTAAAGTTTCAAGAAACCAGAAATACTTTCTGTGCACAGCATTCAACATATTCTATTAAGAAATCAGATATGGATATGTTTAGTTTCCGTCTACTTTTCTGACTGATAGAATAAACGTAAGAACTTTGAAAATGCATTGGGGCTATCAAATGCAATTTTCAGCAATAATGGAAAACGCACTCAGTGACTCCTGGGTAACCTCGATGACCTTGGCCCATATTTCGAACCTCCAGCGAGTTTCATTTTGTGTTGGTCCCAAGGCCTGCAGGTCATACTTTATCATCAAAAATACATTTGTGAACCTCGGAAATGCATTAGAGGGTCATAAAAAGTCGATTTCCATCAATTTTAAAAATGCACTCAGTGACCCCAGGGTGACATCAGTAACCCTGACCTATATTTTTAACCTCCATTCGACTTATTTGTGCAGGCCCTAAGTCCATAGTTCAGACCATCCTTGAGCTTGACCCGCTTTCAATATTTCCCCTAGGACACGCCCCACCCCAATGTTCCAGAAACCCGAAAAAACATAAACATGGCCGAGTGCTAGTATGCAAAAACACAGTGATGTAGGAATATTTGTATTCAAGTTATCATGCGGACAATGAAGTGAGGAGAGGGCAGAAAAAAGATGAATAAGAAAAGAAAAAGAAGAAAAAAGAAGAAAAAGAAACCATACAAAACAACTGTTTCACACAAACTAAATATTTAAATTAACTTTCGCGCAAAGTTCACTTTGCGTGTGTAACAATCCTAACCAGTTTTTTGTCACACCGTATGCCTAGTACTTAATATCAAGTATTTACCAACCATTGCGCCTAGATGCTTTGCGTCTGAACTCGGCGTCCGGCGTGTAACAACCTTAACCGGTGTCTTGTCACGCGTTAAGCTGTGGACTTAAGCCAAACCTCACTTGAGTTGCACTGATACACTCAAAATGGAATGTGAAGAGTTCGATAGATGAATCATAAGATACGTAGCCCGGGTATGTAGACGGGTACAGATCAGAGCTTTGTGTACTTGCCACAAACAAATACTTCAAATAAGCAGGTTAACGAGGTTTGTTTTAGTAGCATAGGTATTTTCAACAATCAAACAGCGATGTTCACCATAGTACTGAAACACAGTATCTGTACACACTGCAAGCAAACCATGTCAAGTGTTTTGCACTGATATTGCGACTGCCAAAGCTTATTCTCAGTATACATCACGTGACACGGTGTGATCAATGCAGGAAGCAATCTTATATTTTTAGTGTCAACAGGTCATCTTTAAGGAAAGGGTTACGGTAGATGTCATCTTCTATATCCGTGCTTCTTCGCCAACTTGTCGCCATTAGCATTGACACATACAGTTCTGGTAAACCAATGTAGATCACTCAATTGAAGATGATAATCATAATTTCTTACTGTTTTCAACAAGTAAGGATACACAGTGAAGTTATGGGTAGTTAAGGGGGGCCACTATAAAATCAAACGTACCCTGTGAGAATTCCTATAGGAAATCTTTCGCCATGTATGCCACTATATGACCAAACGGAATTTTCCACAGTTTGTTCGCCACTGGTGCCACAAAACAACCATGTGTTTTCTATGGGTTTTTCGTATATAAGTAGAAATATACAATACGACATCACTTCCGGGGTTCTCCACAGAGAGCCCCAGAATAAGGCACGACCGGGTACACTCTAAAATCAGTTTAAAAATTAACCCAAATCAACTGGGTTGAATGAATATGAAACCCAACTGGGTTCATATTCACTCAACCCAGCTGATATGAGATGATTTTTAACCCAACTGATTTTAGAGTGTAGATGAATTACTACTCCCTGCAACAACTCTACCCTACCTTACAGGGCGATATGCGAATCTACTCTTCGCAGGTACAGGCCCCTGTTCTACCCAATGGCAAACATCGACCCCAGCCGATTCAAATATTTTTTTTTGGTGGGGGGGGGGGGGGTGGGGGGGGGGTATGGTCGGAAGCATAATAGCCCAGATATTTCTAGTTACTTAGGTAACCTATGGAACAATCCACTATGGTTAAAATAAAATGTACCTACTCCCAGTTTCTGTCACGGGTTTAGCAGATCAAATAAAATCTGTTATCACTACCTTGAATGGCTCACAAGTCAGAGACACTTCCCATGATGACACTCTGGGGGTCCTAGTCTGAGGTGACTCAACACTGTCCCTTGGACGACACACCGTTGGCACATCACATCGTGGGTGGTGGTCAGTGAACACACCATATTCTGATCATCACCTGGGTGAAAGCCTCTTTCGACCCTTGCGGGCCCAAATGAGTGGCACTCAGCCCCCGTGCGTGGTACTCACGCGTCTGGACCAGTCTGAGGAGGAGAGTTCCTAACACACTCCATTGCAGGTAGAACTGTGTTCCCCTTTCCAGTAGTATGACGAAGTGGGCTTCTTGGGCGGGGGTGGGGGGGGGGGGGTGGGGGTGGGGGTGAGGGGGAAGGGCTCAACTGATTGATTCCTAATACCAGTCTTCATTCAACTGTTTCCGTTTTGAAAGTGGTAATGGTTTTTAAAGCTGTAATAAAGCACGTAGGTGTCCCAGGACAAGAATTTGAGGACTATCAACTTCCCTCAGGTGATACGCTGCCATCTGTAAAAGGCAAGGGCAGGGCAGAAAGCATGATGTCTCAAATATTAAAACCACAACTGGCAATGGTAGATTCCCAATAGCAATAGCTCCGGGCAATGTAAATAAATGAACAACCTTCTGATAACATTGCATATTTATATCAGAGGCGGGAGATGCCCAATGAAAATGTGTGTGTATGAAGGTGGGGTGGGGTGGGGAGGGGTGGGGGTGTATTTGTGGGGTGGTACAAATATACAAAATGCACCGGAACATGGTTCGGCCTCGTTGAAAAAAAATGAAAATTCTGATGCACAGAAATCCCATTTCCTTGCATGTGCCTGTTTATGGTTCGGTTTACCTTTCCTGCTTCAAACATTTTCCATCCCACGGGCGAGACTTCGGGATGAAAGAAATATGACTGAAGCAGAAGTAGACCGAACCGGACGAAGGTGGAATTCATTGACTAAATGTAGCTAAATTTATTCACATTTGTAGATAATATAGCGCAAGACTACCTATGTGTTGACTGGGGTCATGCTAAGCATCGACATTCGTTCGATTCGATTCGATACGAAATTATCTCGATAATTCGATTTGAGTCACGCTGATTTGGAAATTTTCGAATCATCGAGATCATAATCTTTCCAAGTATCTCCAACTGAACTCTTCTTCTACCACCAGGTCTCCCGTACATGTGACCTGCTTACAAAAGGAGAGCTTAAGGGGTTTCGGCTTCCGAAACTTCTTTGAACGGGACTGCGCATATTCCGCATTTTTGACTTACAAAAACAGAAGAGTCGCCATTGACTTCAAGTCTTGAGTGGAGGCAAAATACCGAAAAATCGAACCGATATCATGGGGATTCCGAAAAACCGAACCAAACCAATCGTTGAATACCGATACCGTCTGAATTTTCAAATCTTCCTCCATTCGCTATTTATATGTTCCTGTTGAGGTTTGGTAACAGTTGAAAGGTTCATTTTCATGACAGAAGTGACCGATGTTCTTTTCAGTTTTGTTAACCCTCAATGGACTGGGCAACTGTCCCGAATTCACAATAGACTACAACCTTACAGGTCGAAATTCTTAGCAGTGATTTCTGGTCGTCTTGGCTTCCTGTTAAAGGTGTTTTGTTAGCAGGACCTCTTAACGATGGCCTGGTCATGGCACATGCTTTGAGATTGAAAATCCTGGAATAGGTCATTAAGGTGCGTTTAGAACAATTCACAAAATTACTGTAGATATGATCTGTGGTTGTAAAAGAATGCCAATGTTGAGCTCATTGACAGTGTCACTTATAGCATTGTGGTAGAATGATACTACATCAACTTATTCTGTTTTTCCTGATGTGAATTCCTCTTTGGTACCTTCAGCAAACCTCAGCCAAGTCAGATACCGAATTCCGATTCGATACCAAGATATACTCCCTAAAAATATCGAAACCGGTACCAAACTCAAAATTCCAATACCGGCCATCTCTAGTGGAGGTTGTTAACATCTACGATTGTGAGAAGGTGTTATTACAATTTGAAAATTCGTGAGATTCGATTCGAGATTTGATTCGAAATCCTCTACCTGATTCGATTCGGGATTCGGCTGGACCCAAAATCTGAGATTCGAAGGGCTCAGGTATTGACCCGTTTGCATTCTTTCCTATTGTAAAATCCACCGTGTAAACATGAAACCAATCCTTGAAAAAATGTTTGTGAGTGGACCGGTGTCCCCCCCCCCCCCCACCCCCACCCTCAGCCGGTTCAGTCGCCTGTGAGTCGGAGTCATCCCGAGTGCGCGGTTAGTCCTGTTTTATACAGACAGACCATCGTTCATTAAATTCGATTCGAGCCCACTAAAATCTCGACTGAAATCGAATTTAGTAATCTCGGTTAGTAGATTTCGTGTGAAATGGCAACTCATTTGAGATCCCTTGTTTATTATATGTTTATATATTTACAAATAATATTATTACTATATGTTTAAGCACAATGACAATTATACTTGCTTATTTACAACTCTTAATGCATCCTCATCTAACATTCACTTTTTATTCAGTTTGCAGGGCCTACTGACAGATCCCAAATTCAAGGTGGTAGTAAACGAGACTTTTTTATAAACAGAAACGAATTCACAGAAGGGTGGGCCAGGTTAGAGAATGCCACTATTTATTATGTCCTATATATAAGATTACAAATAACATGCCCGTGCCCAGGGACGCCGGAAACACGAGAGCAGAGACATCAGCTGCCCACCCTGCCTTCAGACCATGAGGGCGAGAGGAGGCAGACAATCCCCTTTCCAGGTTCGTCACTCAATTTTTTCAATGAATCATTCTCGAAAAAAGCTAATATACACCCAAATCCTTTCTGAGAGCTTTCAAAATTCAATGGGGGAGTTTGAGAGGAGGTGTCTCCCTCCCATTGGGAGGGGGACACCTTTCAAACCCAACCATCTCGGGCATTTGACCTATGAGACATACATGCTTCGGCATGTCATGGCGGGACTGCAAGTGCAAGTAGATGCTCTTTTCCAGGGGTCTGACCCCCCCTGCTCTGAAGTGCTTCCTACGCTCGTGCCCGTGCCTGGGTTGAAGAAGAACCCATGCTAAATTTTTTATTAATGTAACTTGTTTTATGTAATTCTGCTTATTCTGTGGAAACGGTTATGTATAGACTCGCAAGCTTACTGCCGGGTCCACAACGTTATGTACTATTCTTACATCGTATTTTGAAGCATGGAAATATATATTGTTTTAACAAAATTTGATTTATTTTTTTTATATTTAAGTACGAGTTTTGCTATTTCTCACAGTGGAGACTGAATGGATATTGAAAATATGAGCGGATATTTAAAAGTGAACGAGAACACAATTAGGAAGTTTTTTAACTAATATGATTGGAGGATAGACTAGTTAGGCATATCAGTAATTATCAGTAATTAGAAAGATATACTATCTCTTGGTCCATTATGTCCCGAGGAAAATATTTATCAAAATCGCAAAAGTGATGTGTTCAGCATACAATCAAAATTAAAGAAGTAAGCCGTATGGCAACTTTTTATGATTATCAAAATATAGATGCTGCAATGTAGGTACTTGTGCGCACAATTGATTTGGTACTTTACCCAACGGAGACGATTTCAAAATTTATTATTTTAAATATCATTTTTTAAATTTTTTCAAAAAATTTCAACAAAACCATATCATGTGACCCCTCTTTGGAACGAGCTCGTTAAAACCATATCATGTGACTCCTCTTTGGAACGAGCTCAACGAGCTCGTTCCAAAGAGGGGTCACATAATATGGTTTTGTTAAAATTTTTCGAAAAATAATATTTCTTCAGCCATATTACGCTGGCGGATGCGGGCGATTCGTTGGGTAAAGGGTTAATAAAGTACACAGGATGCAACAAAGGGTTATTGACTGTTTTCCCAACTACTTTTCATAACGCCAATATGTCATCAATCGATAAGGATAATCTTGCCGTCACTAAGGTCATTTTGTGATTTATTTATTGATGCTTAAGGTCACATATTTATGCACAATGGCTAAACGTGACCGTGACAGTTTTACGGGTGGAGGAAGCCGGAGTACCCGGAGAGAACCACCGAGGAACGACGAGCAGCTGTCAGCTCCCCAACATCGTAACTCTGAACTCTGCGCCGCTCTGAACTCTGCACCGCAGCACAGGCAGGGTTAGATTGGTTGAAGACATGCGCACCATCGACGTGCAGTACGCCTCAGTACACAGCGTCATCGTGCCCCATGTAGGCAATCGGGGTGAAGTGTCTTGCCCAAGGACACAACGCGGTTGTCGCAGGTGGGATTCGAACCGAGGACCTCTCGGCTTGCAGCCTGCACCTCTACCAACTGAGCCACCGCGCCCCCTGGTCATTTTGTGATAAGTAAGACAACACGAAAGAATAAATTTTTTCAGTTGCAGGGATATTTTGATTATAAATTAGATGCCTACTTTTAATTTATCGCCTGTTAAAATTCACCGGGGACCAATATTTCGTTCTGAAGAAGTAAAAAAATCCGGATGACAAATCCTCTATGAAAGTGGAAAAAAGTACCCACAAGCGGTTTGTGGTATAGTCATAACGGAATAGGGTTATAAAGACCAGTCGTATGTAGTCTGTAACCGCAGAGATTGGAAAAGTAAAAGCATCGAGACGAGAGCAAGGCTGGAGAGCTCCAAGAATTTGGTTGATGAATAAATGCTTGAGACCTTTGAGCAAAAGACGGTTTGTTGGTCGGTGTTTGGATAAACGATCATTAATTTTTGATTCAGTACGCTTGGTTAGGCAGAAAACTGGTTAACCCTTTGAACGCGAGAGGCCGCTTTTCCGACCCAAGAACATGATGCGTCATAATTTCATTAAGTTGGAAGGCTGCTTAGAGAATTTGTTGGGTAAACCAATCAACATTTTCAATGTGCAGCCCCAAGGCTGCACGTTGAAAATAGTAATTGGTCTACACCAAATAATGAAAGTGGACTGACATGGAATATACACTCTAAAAAAAACAATACATTTTGGTATTCCAGGATACCACGAGATAAGATACCTAAAACACCGTTTAGGGATAACTTCCCCTATATTTTGCGCGTATAATACCAAATGGATGGTTGTGGAATACCAAACTATCGATAAACAGGAGTTACATCCCCTGCATATCCACCACGTGAGCAACTTGGCCGCCAAGTGCGCGCGTCGTCTGTATCAACAATGGCGGTTTCAGTCGAAGCCTGGGACCTTGAAAATGTGACTGAATGGCCCACTGTGAGTTGCAGTGAATATCTTTAATATCTTTTAAATGTTATTAAAGAAACTGCATAACTCAAGTTTTCGTCTTTAATTTTTTTCATAGCGACATGATTTGTGGTGTTATCAACACAATAAATATATCTTGGCCCGTTGGTTGGTACTTCTGCAGCTTTTCATACTTTGTTCTTTGGGTCCCTCAATAGAGTAATATTTGAGCCTTTCCATGCATATGTTGTGTACATGGAAGGGATGGGGGGGGGGGGTAAGGGGTGGAGGGGTGGGTGGGGGGGGGGGGGTGATTAACTAAGTACCAAATGAACCACAATAAAGTACCAAACTTTTGTGGTTTTCTAGAGAACCAAAACGAAGTACCAGACAGTTTTGGTTTCGCAAAGTACCATTACAGTTTGGTTTCTTGGAGTACCAACAATGTTTTGGTATCTGGAGTACCATAATTTTGGTACACCACAGGGGAAAAATTGTGTACCACATTTGGTATCACAGAGTACCTAGAGGTTTTAGTGTACCGCCAAGATGCAAAGGGATAACCATGCGAATTGCACGTCGTGGTGATAATTTTAATGTGAACTAAACATAGACGACTTTAGTCTTCACTCCCATGAAAAGGTTATACGCATTTGAACTGTCACGCACGCCAAATGAATGCAGCGTGAAATCCTGGTACTGTGAGAGAAAGGAGACGCAAAAAGTAGTGAGATCGAGGTATCCGACGTGAGCAAAGAAGATACCAATAGCTACGGCGAGGTAACATGATCTGTAACATAAGTTTTTTTCAATCTCTTGGAGAGTTCCGATGGAAAAGTAGCAGTTGATTGTGACAAAACGAATTCACGTGGACACAAACTGCTTTTTATCTTCTCGGTCAATGCGACGCACATCCACAGGATCTGGCGCCTTTTTTACATCCTACACAGCAGTGTCAGAATATATGAATTTCAAGTAATATTTTTTCCTATAATGTGACAAAGAATTCAACCAATTCAGACTTCTTTGGCAGAACTCAATGGGCTGAATTGGTTGAATTCCCAGTTGCCTAATGGTAGGGCCCTGCCCAGCTTCGAAATTCGATTTGATTTCATATATCAAGTTGCTATTCGGTTCAATTCGAAATCGGCTTACCGATTTGTTTCCCTTCGAATCCTTTCACTGGAATATAGCTTGGCATCAGTCATATTCGTCTCGTCGTCCCACAGTTCAGATGGAAATTGTACATAAATAATGCTGAAAGTGATGACTGAGTGTAATTGCCACTATATTAACGTAAATAGCATCTGCACCCATGCCTTCACCCATGCTAATTCCAGTCTCCCCGATCACTACCACTGTTGGAGGCAAATTTATTGTTTCCAAGCAACCTCGAATATGAGCTATTCCTAGCGGCTAGTCCTGCGCAGTATATACTATTGTACATAGTACGGGCAACTCATGCACTCGTTTCTGTTTTTGAACTGTAACCCTTGCTGGGGAATATTCCAGCTACATCATCAAGGCATGCCTTCGACGAAGGCATGCCTTGATGATGTTGTTGGAATATTTTTACAGTCGGGACTTGAGCCGTCAGTCGTAACAAATCAGGTTTACGGCACCCCCACCCCCTTCCCCTACACACCACTGATTCGATTCGATTTCGGATAATAGAACCGGATTCGAATCGAAAATGTGTGATTCGTAGGGCCCTGCATTATGGTAAATATTTGCTACATGAATCGACATTGGTGTGTAGGGAGTTAATCCTGATTTCAGCGGCCTTTCATAGACCCCAAATATGGACCTCTAGCACTCAACCAGATACAGATTTCATACTAACTTTCGCTGCACGAGGTCAGACACCAAAGTAATAATGCCCAACAATGCAGGTAGGAACATCGCATTGCTCGACAACCGCCCTAAGATATAGTTCTTCGAAAAAAATGTGTTAAGGCTTCCCGTTTATAGCGTCATCTATTTGGGGGGATGCCAAATTTTCCCCTATATAAAAATATTTGTATGACAAATTGAATGGGTTAATTTCACAATCATATATTAACACATGACACTTTTATCCAGAGTTAGACACAGCTGCTCTGTGATACAGTCGATTATAAGTCTAAGTTGCTAGAAACCCTGGCGATGTAACAGGCTGAGAACGACGCTGCGAATATAATGCTTTGTCGTGTATTTTAATATAGTGTTCTATACTGCTATAAAACATTGATAACGAGAAAGTAGATGCATTCAGAAACTTATTTTCTCATAATATTGATGAACTTTGAAGATCAGTGTTGAAACATTATTTTCAAAATACACTAAACATTGGTACCCAATCTAATCTCAAATCTAGATATTTATTTACGAGGGAGACTTTTTTAGCAAGAGCCACTCGCAAAATAACGAGGTAACGTGTCGAGATATTACAGTCGCGGAGTCAGGATTGTACAATAGGGGTTCTCTAGCCATTTTTTTGTTGGTGGGGGGGGGGGGGGGTGGGGAAAGATGATATTTGAAAGGTCGTTGTGTGGGGATTCGGTCGCCTCCTCTAGTCCGATCTAGGACCCTCCGGTGGTTGGTTAGGACTAGCCCCCAAATACCCCTGAGAAAATTTTGCAAAACATTAGTTCTCTGAGAGCGAATCTGAGGTATTTATAACGTGTGTTGCCCTAATTTTCACCGGGAAGCTCCCCGTCCCCCTCCGCCGTACCTATATCAATGTCGGAAACCGGGCTTTGTCGTTGCTGGAGAAATGCGTATTCAGCCAAAACTCAAGGAGTGTCTCCTGAATCGCCCGTTTCGTTTTCGTTGGGAAGGTTCTTATCTTGAAGGGGTCAATGACTTTTCCTAAAAAAACATAAATCAACAGGGTTTCACTGAAAACAACAATTTTAATACATATATATACTATAAAAAAGTAGGGGATATCCAAACTGATGTTGATATTTTCGTAAAATGGTATTGGGTACGCATGATTGGACACATCAATATGTTACCAAGTTTAGTGTGGATCATGGATGTCACCGGCCCATGAAAACTTCGTGCATGTTTTTTGCACGAACGCCGCATTAATGTCTGTGGGGTACGTATTGAAATTTCCATTTGTACTGGACGGGCTTTGTCGGAGGTCTCATCGTTCTTTTCTTGGTATAAACTCGTTCATCAATAGTTTCTGGTCGAAACGTGACTTTTGAGGTATGCGAAGACTGACACGTGACGAACGTTTACGTGCCGTTGGCATGTTGGAAGCTGGTACCAGACAGACTGCAATGTCTTAAATTCTTAACGTTACTCAATCGGTGATTAGCAGGTTGTGGTCACGCTACCGTCAGACAGGCAATGTTGATGACAGACGTCGGTCAGGTCGTCTAAGGGCGACAACTGCAGGATCGTTTTATCCGAACCACAGCATTACGTTACCGCCATCAAAGCGCCTCAGAAGTTGGACAGCAGCTGCACAGAGCGACAGATGTGCGAGTCAGTGGTCAGACTATCCGAAATCGCTTTGGAGGTGGGTCGTTATGGTGTAGGGGGGCATAACCATGACAAGCAGAACAGCATTACGTGTCATCCAAGGGCGTGTCACAGGGCAGTGCTACCGTGACAACATATTAGCAGCTCATGTGGTGCCATTTGCGCGACGTCACGACATCGATTCATTTTCAAAGATGACAATGCAAGAGCACACAGGGCCCGTGTCGCTACAGAGTTCAAACAGGAGCAGAACATCACTACACTGCCTTGGCCAGCACTAAGTCCAGACCTTTCACGTCAGGGATATGCTTGGCAGTCGCTTACGACAACGCCATCAGCCCACTACCAATGTCCAGGAACTCGGAGCAGCACTGCAGGAAGAATGGAATAACATCAGTCAAGCTGATATTGGACGTTTGGTGAGGAGTATGCCACGTCGGATCCGCGCTTGTCTCGCAAACCGAGGAGAATTTACAAGGTATTGAGGTCTTGGACTGAATGTGGTAAATTATCTGACTGACCGTCCACGTCTTCTACAGCTGCGTGGAACGTGTGCTTGTCAGACACCCAACTATCGCTGAAATCATTCACTAGGTGTCACAGTGCAATGCCTCAACTGTCTTATTGATGAAAATATAAATACATTTCTTCATATATCTCACTTTTATCAAATATCCCCAATGAATCAGAAAAACAAAACATTAATCATACCACGCCCACACAGGTTTTGAGTCATTTGTGGGCCCGTATTCTCTGTTGTCGCTGGTTTCCCTTCCTTGTCGCTGGTGTTTGGACTTTGGTCGCTTTTTCACTGCACTCTCCCACTGCCGTCGCACGGCCACTAATGTATTGCCAGTTTACAGGACATATCTGCTCTAACATTTGACGGAATGTCACTCTACCACAGCCGTCGCGCTGCCACTGGCGTATTGTCACTTTACTATATCGCCTTCCCTCTAACAAGTGACGGAATGTCACTCTACCACTGCCGTCGCACGCCCACTAGCTTATTGTCACTTTACTAGTCGCTTTTCACTCAAGCAGTCGCCGCTAATGGGGTTAAACGCTCCCCTCCATTTATCACATAATAATCCGTAATGTTCATACAGGCAAAGCCTTTTCTGTCAACGCATGGCTTGCTTTCTACGACAGGTATGCCGTCTTCCTAAATACCAAGCTCGTCAGCTCAAGGGACTCGTACTACTACTTCAACTCCCACACTGTATATGGCCACCGACTGGGCCCGCGACTGTTCCTACTCAAACTATGAGCTGTGTGGTTCCCTTAACATTACAACGTGCCTATACTTTCGCACCGAAGCGGCACCTCCTCAAACATATAGCATGAGACATCCCCAGCTCCTCGCCTGCGACCCACTGCCTTACACGCCTTCAGACTGGAAAGGATTTTTAGACAAAAGTGATGCTGCCAGGCGTACCACGAGCGTTATTATATAAGGAGATTATCGACACTAATGACCATATAATTAGATGACTGATTATCTCACATGGCTAAACGAGAGTCTTATATTTGAAGCTTATACGGCAAGGTCGTTGCTTCCGACCAGATAGGCGCCAATTGGTGGTACAGACTCCTATTGAGAATCCTCTCCATTAAAATTATCACTTTTATTTGTCTTCGCTGATTTATTTACACAGATGGCTTACTTGACAAATCATTTTTTCAGGGTCCGTCATATACCTATCTACCTATCTTTGGCTTTTCGACCGAAGGAGAAAAATTATCAAAAATGTATACACTTTTTAAACCACAAAATCGTAAGTTTAAGCTATCACATTGACAATCACTAAATGATCAGCTGGGGGGGGGGGGGGGGGGGGGGGGTGGGGGGGGTGGGGGGGGGGGGGGTCTCGTCCATATTTACTGTGATTAGCAAAGAACACACAAAAGAAAGCTGTCTGTTCTTGGCTCTGTATAAGAGGGAATTGATATTATTAACTAAAAAGTGTCGTTTTTATTTGTCAAAGTTGGGAAGATGACCCTCCCTCTGTGGAGAAAGAAAGATGAATTTAACACGATCACAAAAAGATAGCTCACCTCGCGATTGCCTCTCACCAGGAGGGTTCTTCTGGAGGGTCGTAATCGGTAACCCCAGTGAGATAAACCCGGCAGTTTAAAATATATCGTATGTGCAGCAATAAATTGTACAATAAATTGTACAAAAATATAAATATCCAACTATCTATTATGCTACTACATTAATGATTTAACACATTGCAATTTCTGTAAAAGAATGTAATGTATTCTATGTAAATATTCATATAAAATCTAAATAAAAATATTAGGAAAAAAAAATTGTCGTTTTAAAGGTGTAAATTGCCACGAACTAAGGACACTAATTAATCAGACGAGAGCATTTTTATGGTTGTTTCAGAAAAAAGAAAAGAAAACGAACCCAAACAGTCGCTGTTCGGGAGCAGCCCCAGCATATTATCCATAACTGTTAATAAAAAAGGAAAAAAGTACACCAATATGTGTTATTGAAAGCTGGGAGTCGCCCATCAGCCTATAAGGTAGAGTGGATGCTGAGCCTTGGCCATCTGGTCTGCCTTCGGGGGAACAGATGACGTAGTGATGGTAGGAGAACCACCCCCACCCCCAACAAAAAACCCCACACTCACAGACATACACTCAAAAGCGCTCAAAGGGCTTTTATATCTTTATTCATATGTTTATTTATTTAAAATGTACACTGGTCCCGGCAAGGCATGCTTGTTTCAATCCTTGCTTGGTGTATGATTTCCTTCGTGGCTAGGCAATCCTCACTAACTCCACGCACTTTAATTCTATCGTATAATTTTAATTTTCTGTGACTTTTGTTTTTCTATTATGGATTCGGTGCTCGTTTACCTATACCATTAATTTACTATCTTTGAGTCTGTTAAGAGTTTTGTTTTGTGGGTCCCAAAAATTTTCCCACATGCCTTTGTCGCCTGAGAACTGCGATAGTTCAGCATATCAACGTCCAATCTCCTGTTTTTGTTACCATAAGCCATTGTTACTTCGAACACTATGGTGACTTCCACTGTAACTAATATTCACACAAACTGCGATGTCTTTCCATCAAGCAATAATTATTCCACAATTATTCTGAATTAACAAATGACAAATTTGGACAGAATAAATAAAATAACAGGCCACTCCCACTTCCAATCAATATCGGTGACATAAACCAATGATATGTTTTAGTCTTTTTGTAATAAATTTTATCCAGGGAAAAATTCATCTAAATATTCTTACAATCTGGAATAATCAGTTTACCTTTTCATAACAATATTATTAGATAACGCTGCATAAAATCCACAAACCAGAAAAAAATTATCGATAAACCAATCTGTCATAACTTTTTCTCAATAATTTAATTAAACGTTTCATCGTGTTGATTTCGATTGGCTATTCCACGAGCCATGAGATTGTTATATAATAGTAGTCTATTGTTCTATTCCTTCTTTGATATCCATACAATTATTTCAATGGTTCAAGTCAAAGATAGTGTTAAAATCGGGGATGGTCAAATTAATGTGTTGACTGTTCGCGTGTAAGTAGTAGGAGATGTATGAAACGGGCCCGGTTGACCGGAGGGAGAGCCGGAGGGGGAAGTGACGTCATAGTAACGTGACCCAGTGGCGCCATGTTGTATTGCCGTGGTAACTCGCGTGAGCGGCCATCTTGTGACGTCATCCCCATAGTGATGCGTGGTGTTAGTGCGCATGCGCAGCGCGTGTTGTTAGGGTGATACATGTTTCCGTTGTCCATTTTGTATACTGGAAGCCACCATCTTGGTTTCTATGGTAACACGTGGTTACTATGTTACCCAAAGGCCTATAACAAGACAGGGGTATGTTCGGAGGGTATGTTCCTTTGTTCAGGAGTAATTTTCCGATTCGTAGAATTACCCAAATAAACCCGACAAGTTTTACTATTTCGAATTCTTTCAGAATTCACTGCTTCTATCTATATATGCAATAGTTTTCGTCTACCTGGCCATGTTCCTTTATTCTGGAATATACTCCAGTAGAGTACAAGAGCCTTTCAGTTGGAACAGTTTAGATTATTATTACTATATTTAGCTTTTCTGGTCTGTTCTTGTTAGTTCTGACCCTATTCCGCGTACTCTTGTTGTTTCATTTATCTAGATCACCCAAGCAGTTCACTTTACTGGTGCTAAGTAACCAATCAGATTGCTTGATTTCCCATAATCTGTAAGCAGATTAACAGGTATCCTCAACTGATATGTAGCCAGGCCATAGGTATCCTCAAATACCGAAATGAGTCCACGAGCAGTATGTGCAAGTCAATCGAACGAGCAATTGCTATAAAGCTCATTTGCTCGATGGGCTTCAAGTCATTCGAGCAATATGTCGAGTCACTCGATCGTGCAGTTACTCTAAAGCTCATTTGCTCGATGGGCTTTGAGTCATTTGAGCAATGACTTATCAGTAACTGTTCGATAGCTTATTGGGAGAATTTGGGATAGGTATGTCTTGGGGTGGCCCAGAAGGGTGGGCCAAACAAGTAATAGTATCCTTAAATAAGTATCCTATAACAAGTATCCTAAAATAATACAATTCCAGGCCATAGGTATCCTCAAATACCGAAATGAGTCGACGAGCAGTATGCGCGAGTCACTCGAACGAGCAATTACTCTAAAGCTAATTTGCTCGATGGGCTTCAAATCATTCGAGCAATATGTCGAGTCACTCGATCGAGCAATTACTCTAAAGCTCATTTGCTCGATGGGCTTCGAGTCATTCGAGCAATGACTTTTCAGTAACTGCTCGATAGCTTATTGGGAGAATTTAGGATAGGCTTGTCTGGGGTGTCCCAGAAGGTTGAGCCAAATAGGTAATAGTATCCTTAGATAAGTATCCTTAAATAATACAATATCAGGTCATAGGTATCTGCAAATACCGAAATGAGTCGACAAGCAATATGTGCGAGTCACTCGAACGAGCAATTACTCTAAAGCTCATTTACTCGATGGGCTTTGAGTTGTTCGAACAATGACTTCATTAACAACTCGATAGCTTATTGGCTTTGGGAATGATATAGGCTTTTTTGATATACAGAAGGGAGATAACGCTGCTTACAGATTATGGGAAATCAAGCAATCTGATTGGTTAGTTAGCGCCAGTAAAGTGAACTGCTTGGGTGATCTAGATAAATGAAACAACAAGAGTACACGGAATAGGGTTAGAACTAACAAGAATAGACCAGAAAAGCTAAATGTAGTAATAATAAGCTAAACTCTTCCAGCTGAAAGGCTCTTCTACTCTACTGGAGTATACTCCAGAACAAAGAAAAATGGTCAGGTAGACGAAAACTATTGCATATATAGACAGAAGCAGATAATTCTGAATGAATTCGAACTAGAAAAACTTGTCGGGTTTATTTGGGTAATACTACGAAAGGAAGATACCCTCCGAACATACCCCTGTCTTGTTATAGGCTTTGGGTAACATAGCAACCACGTGCTACCGTAGAAACCAAGATGACGGCCTTCAGTTTACAAAATGGACGCTGGAAACACGTATCACCCTAACAACACGCGCTGCGCATGCGCACGAACACCACGCATCACTATGGAGATGACGTCACAAGATGGCCGCTCACGCGGGCTACCATGATAACGGAACATGGCGCCACTGGGTCACGTGACTACGACGTCACTTACCCCACCGGCTCTCCCTCCGGCCATCCGGGCCCGTTTCATACATCTCCTACTACTTGTGTGCTTTAAAATTCGTTGAAATTATTTCATTAAATTATGACCAACATAAATTCTAGTGAATGACCCTTTTAAGTATTTCAGCATTTGCAAGTCTGGCGAAAAAACTGAGTTAATTATACAAAAACGGGCGGTGCTTTTCAATAAATACTTACAAAATAATTTCAAGTTTTGTCGTGCTGCTAATATGTAGGTAGTGCAAGCAAGAGTAGGCCGTATTTTAAGAATTATTTCGGAATTATTTACTGAGAAATACCAAGCAATGCAATCCATTTCCTGGTGCTAATAGGCCCTATTTACAAATGGGTTAGGCCTGCCCCCTCCCCTAGTCCAAATATGACCTCAAATAATGTATTTTAATTTTTTGGGCTTGGTACGTCTTTGAAAGGACGTACCAAACGAAAATTAAAATACGGGCTTTCAGGCCATTTTTAGACTAATAACCCCCCCCCCCCCCCCGACCCAAGTTTCTGACCCCCCGTGCTAACGGTTAAGAAGGGGGCTGTATCGTGAATGAAGCTCTGCACTTGACTAACGGTTGTAGTTTGTGACTGCGTGATTCTTAAAGTAATAACTTTATTAAATCAACTTGACGTAATAAAGTTATCACTTCAAGAACTGTGCAGTCAAAAACTGTAATTCTAGATCACTGGATACTCACTGATGAACTTGAGAATTCGAAACATGCTGCTAAAAACGACAGCCAGAAAATAACGTGATTTTTTGTACCAAAAGCCACCAGACGTCTCCATTTATAACTGATTTATTTTTTTTTTTGGGGGGGGGGGGCACCCCACCCTATCATTGATCGAGACTCGCGTCCCATCCCATCAACACTCGTGCCTGCCTTTGGCATCTGCATCAATATCCCGACACTTTTGAAAGGAGGTCCGTGACAGAATTAACCCTGGGGTTCGAATTTCCATTTCTCCGGTACTGGTATTAATAAGTGTTTTCTATTCATAAGGCACGCGCATAAACATCGGCCTGGTCAGAAGCGGGGATATTTATAATTAATGTTTTGTAAAACAATAAAGTAGTTTTAAAATAACATCGCAAGTTATTTAAATGGCCCCAGTCAAGAAACAAGAAAGGGGACGTTTTGACCAACTATTGGGGACATTTTGACCAACTGTTGGGGACGTTTTGACTAATTTTTGGAGACGTTTTGACCAACTATTTGGGGACGTTTTGACCAAAATATTTGGGGACGTTTTGACTAGGATTCTTTTTTTTGCAATTGCAGCTGTTTTAGGTATACTCAAACGTCCGTCAATCGAAGTTTGATTTTTAGAATTGTCGGAAACGAAAGTCAGTAACCTTTTATTAATTCGTCGGTCCAGTTGGTCAGCCGTTAGTACTGACCACATCTCTTGTCGGACGGCAATTTTTTTTTTTGCATGTTGAATGTGGACAGTATACGGGAGAAGAATGAAAAATCACTTCCGAAAATATTAATTCCTTTTGTAATGATATTGGTCCATAACAATGTTTTCATGTCTGTCAAGTCAAATCTGGCAATTTCAAAATTCTCCATTCATTTTCCAATTTTTATAATATTATTCTTACTCTCGCAGTTGTTATTTGTCCATAATTTTGGGATGTCAGTATATGTCTGTCTTGGTTCGAATACTTTGGATTTTAGTTTAGGTAAAAATGTCAATGCCAAGTATTTGCTGTCTCTGTAAAGCGTTGATAAGTCAGTTGAAATTTCTTTGTATACAACAGGGTTCTCAGTCGTGAGAAGCCATGTATCTGAATTGAAGATAATGCTGATCAGTTTATTTGCGGTTCCTTTGTTTTGTATCTTATGAAGATTGTGGAGCACATTCTCATTCAAATGTCTGGTACTTCATATATGTGTTGAGTTTGGGAATCAGGCTTTGATTGCAATTGCCGATAGCCACAAAGAGAACTAATTAACAAGTCACAATGTGATTAACAATTCTCACCGTCGCTTACGAGATGCAGCCGCCGTAAATACCAATTACCAAGCTACCTACTAAATACCGAGGGAAGATTTTTCAGTGAACACTATTTACTTTAGCGCCCATAATTCTCAAATATGGCATTAACACAATGCACATACTGCTTAAATCTATTTATATACTCAAAATACATAACCTCATGCCCTTTCCAGAATTTTCAACCCCATTCCCACCCCTATTTTCCTTCACCTCGGCATCCCTCGGTATACCTCGGTATCCTTCGGTATTTAGTATGATCGTTGTAAAGCCCTGATTGACTTCTCGCCATTTTCCAGCTTATTTCCTCAAGAAATTACCTAAGTCCAAAACCTGCAACACTCGCTCACTTTAAACTTCTCAAAAAATTTGTTCAAAAAACGACGAGACGACACGAGTTGGAAATCGGATGGGAAATCGACTCCCCAATTGAAATACTACGAGCATTTATTCCGTCTTATCAGTCGAATCTCGGTGATCGAGCAATAATAAAAAGCTTAAAAAGCCTTTTAAAGTCCCGAGCTCTACCAGTTCTGGCCCAGTCCGAGAATACGCTGCATTTTTTTACACAAGATGACAGTGACAACAGTGAAGATACTGCAAATCCGAGATGTAGTTGATCACAGAGCCAAACCATGTATTTTTTACTCGGCTTTTAGGTGTTTCCTCGATCGAGTTCATCGATTTCGCCGAGATCTCTCTGATGCGAAATTACAAATCGCGAGTCGAAATGTCAAAACGTGTAATCTTCTGTTGGTTTTCTCAAGTGTTTTGTCAAAGTACGTCGTCGATTTGGCAGTGAACTCTCGTATGTGAAAGATTCCAAATCTTCAAAATTGGAAAAAAACGTGTAATTTTCCGGCTGCATTTTGCTGTGTTTTTGCGGTTCACGAGCTCGATTCGACAGAGAACTCTCGGATGAGAGAAAATATTTTCACTTATATTCGATCGATCGTGGTTCTGTCTGTTTTGTAGTGTCTTCTCAATGGATGTGGTCGATTCGACAGAGATCTCTCGGACGAGAGACAATTTTGCAAACATGGGCCCAAACCGAGCAATCCGAGGAAATAAATAACGTATTATATGTTTTTTTTTCTTCTTCTATATATTATTAAGTAGAAGGAAACAAAAAAAAAAAAATAAAAAAAAAATAAAATATATATAAAAATATATTATTATTAAAAAAGCATGTCATTTTTAAAAATCAAAGATACTAAGTTGAGAGATGAGACAGTTCGTCGATTTCTAGAATTGAAGAAGAATATTCGAGAGAGCAATATGACTAAATGAATGGGCGATATCGAGATGAAATGAGAGACGACCAAGTTGTTCAAACCTGTGACAGAAACTCAAGAAGAGAGATGAAAAAAGAGATCATCAAAGAAATGTAACCCTTGAGAGAAAGCAGGACATCTAGTTACAGACCTTCTATTTACGAACCTTATGGTTTGGTTTATAGTTACAGACCCTCTTGTCACCCTCGTTATACACCATCATCTCCCGCATGCACGCACCCTCCTCCTGTTCAGTATCATCTCTATCTGCAGAATCCTTCTGAGATAGACGGAACTGAGACCGATTCGGAGAGTGAACTATTTACCTATTAATGCCTTCCGTTGAGGGCACTATGCTCTCATAGTGTTGCTGAGGGATGCAATAGTGCCCGAGCGATAGCAAGGGCACTATTTGGTTCCCGAAGCAACACTATGAGAGCATAGTGCCCGAAACGGAAGGCATTAATGGGTTTAGTACATCACACCCAGACCATCTCCACAACATATTAAAGAAGGAACGGAGAGATAACTAACACTTTACTATCCAAAATAAAACAATGAAATTAATAACATGAAAATGTCAGAAAAACATTAAACTATCAACTGGATTCGAACTCAATGGGTAAAGTAGAATAATGCAAATAAACACATGAAACCGATCAACCAATCATGTGGCACATAACTGGTTAACACGAGATATCATACAACAGAATCAACGTCTCGCATATGGTGGTATTAACAGAGCTTGTGAGGCACTATAGAAATTCCATTATTCATGGCACTAAAGTTTTATTAACGTTCACCCCATTGAACGTGTTATGGGTACTTCCTCTGATGTACGAGCACATTTTAATTGTTGTAAATATTTACAACACAATTGCTGAAATTGAATTTTGGGGCACAATACTGCATTTTGTTGCATATTTCTTTGGATTGCTTTCGAATGTCAATTGATGTTGAGTTTTTTGAACACTCGATTTCCTCCAACGCACTTATCAGATCGTCGTCATCAATATCGGTATCTAATAATTCGGGTGCTGATACTGTGAAATTTGCTGACTGGAAAGAGAGATGCGTTGTTGTTTTCTCAACAGCATTCCTCGCTGCAGGCATTTCTGAATGTTCAGCATCTGCATTATCGATCATGGAACTCAAGCTCTCTGACCTACCTCGTTTGACATCAGCTCTTATGTCCAAAACGTAACTTGACAATGATTTTTCATTTCTGTCTCCCGATAAAGAAATAATATCGCGATCTTTGAATCCACTATCATTAAGAATTGTTATGGTCGTAGCACGCACACAGTGGTTGGTATATGTATCAAAAAGACCAACTTGTTTAGACATTTTTACCATGAACTCTCCTATGGAATTTTTTCCCATTGCCCTTCGCTCAAACCAACATTCGTCATTCTCGTGGTATGAATTTTTGGGAATTTGAAAGAACGCATCACACTCATGGTTTCGTTTCATAAGGTATCGTTGAAAACTATTAACAGGGCACATTTTTGTGCCAGTTTCATACATTCTAGGTCCATCACCTTCATCCTCATTCGTTACACCTGTGTGATTTTTTGTTTGCTCAGAAGTAGTTGTCAGGATGTATTTTCTTCCAGTGTCATCAGTTTTAACTACAAAATCACAAGCTTTAATTTCTAGAATGTTTTCTCTCCCTCTCCGACAAAAGTAAAATAAAAGCTCAAACATTACTTTATTCAAAAGACCTCTTGGAATGTCCGGATTAAACACAATTGGGTGCTGATATAATTTCCTTAGATCGCCTGAAATAGAATGAAACACTAAGCATCAAAGCAGAATAAACGTTTACACGGTCAATCACAATCGTTTATTGTGATCGAAGATAAATAATATTCAGTGCCCTCTCTAACACTCTTATTCAAAACTATTTAACTGATAGGTCTACAATTTATTTATTTATTCATGTTTATGATAACTTTCAACATACATTGCTCCCCGTAATTTATCTATTTATTTATTCATGTTTATGATAACTTTCAGCAAACATTGCTGCCCGTTATTTATTTACTTTCTCTCACAACTGTTCTTATGTGTCTCTTGTCGATTTGAGTAATAAACAACACTCGTCTATTTCATGTAATTAACAAGACTGTGTATTTATACGAGAACAAATAATTACAACACCACTGTCTATTGCAGACACTGACTTGTTCACTTTCTAGTTTTGTTGTGTTTTATTTTATTATGTATTTTTTATAGTTACCTGGCGGAATGGGTTTTTTGTGTCGGACTGTTCCTTTTCCGTCTTCTCTTGTTTTCTTCAACATGCTGTTGAATACACGATTAGTACCTTTGAAAGCTGGGTCTGTTATTATATCAAAGTGTCTCTCATGTGGGGGTTCTTGCAAATATCTTCTTATTCCTTGACGAATGGCACAAATACTGCTTTTGGAATACAAATCACCATCGCGATTTCTAACGTTTGTATAAAAGTCTTTCAATAGTTCCGTTAATCTTCCAACATCTAACGTTTCAAATGCACCATTCCTTTTTCTGTCAGAACAGAACTGCCGGAGAATATTGACAGCATATTTGGTTAAACTAACAGTCTTTCGGCTCTGATGTTGTTCAAGAAAAGAATTAACATTCTCGTTTGCGAATCTCAAAACGCTCATTTTATTTCTATTCGTCTCCACATTTGCCGTCTGCTCAGAAGAAAAGGGGAATCCCCTCAAGATTCTGTTTGCAATGCGTGCGCACTATTGCATGACTCCGGGCACTATGCTTGACTCCGGGCACTATGCTTTCATAGTCCCTATCAATACAGCCAATGAGAATACGGGGATTTGTCACGTGATGTACTAATGATGGGTTACTACTGCGAGCACGATGGTAGATGCCAGCAATATGAAACCTGAAAATGACATGAATTTATATAAGATGAATCCGTGGAGTGTGGACTCTGTCTTTAGCTTGTGTGAGTGAGATGATGGCAGTCTCTACATAGGTGACAAAAGAGTGGAAATAACAGACGACTATAATCTGATCGTCGACGATCGAGAATACGAAGGTACATCAGGATTGTGGAATTTGCTTGTGCTGGCTAAACCTAATGATTATGAGGAAGAGGATCACAAAACATACGGCAATCTCCTGGTTTGGACAAATGTTATGAGAAAACAATGATTCCAGAAAGACGAGACCGAAAGCGAGCAAAATTTCAAAGTGGAAGAACGTGGTGAAACCCATATTGGATGCAAATAAAGAATTCTTTAAATTGGTCAGCAGACAGGGAATGACAATCACCATATTCATTCCTTGGGATCCTAATGCACTGCTGTAGAGATTAGAGTCGAGAAGCTGGTAATACCAGAGTGAGAAACGAGTTGGTGAGCATATGTGACGAATTGTTGTGATAGAAGGTGTTGAATAGAGAAATGTATAAATCGATCATGAATACATTGAAAGAGTGGAAATAAAATAATAGTAAATAAAATAGGAAAAAGAAAAATTAAATAAAAAAATAAAATTATTTTAAAAAATTAAGATGAAAGAGTAAAAAATATGTTAGTGATAAAGAACAGTGGATTTATGAGATCTTACATCTTTGGCAGATCGGGTTTGTTGGATTAAATGATGGGAGCTCTGTCGCAAACCTTCACTGGCGATGTGGTGAAAACAGATTGCTTCAACCACCATGAAGGTTGGAAAGAAGTCATGATGGATGTGGGTAAAAAGACTGTGACAGAAGTAAGAGGTAAAATTGCTGGCTGGCAAGAGAAGCACTGATTTAATTCCGGCTAAACACCTGAACTTGTCATCGAAATCGAAAAAGATTCTAGTGAACATGGAACATGGAAATTTCAAGGGTTCTAGTGTCATACCAATACCGGCTAAGATGTTGAACAGCAGCAGCAGATTGGGATTGAAAAAGTTAAGCATAAATTAAAAAAACATTTTTTATATATAATAAAATAAATAAATACAAAAAAATAGTTTTAGAAAAGCATAAAAAATATCACAAACTCTTTCTTGAAAGAATAAGATTGATATTGGGAAAATCGAATTGTGGAAAGACGAATCTGTTGATGAATCTGTTGCGACCAGAGTGGTTGGATTATGGTACATGTAGATTGTTCATGTTTGGCAAAAGTCTCTTTCAACCCATATACGAATTATTGTGAGAGCAAACTTACCAAAGGACGTTATAATGAGAATCTTCAATCACTGAGACGACTTCGACAAATGTGATCAATGATCTTGCAAGACACATTGAGAGAACTTGGAAATAATAAAAGGTTGAATGTGGAATGCCAATTTTTAAAAAATGTGAATGATGTGCCCGATCCTCGTGATTAAAATTCAGGGCACACAAACCTCATGATCTTTGATGACTTGATGTTGGAAAAACAGAATTGGTGTGAATCTTACTGCGTTCAAGGATGTGGTAGGAACGTGAACCGTTTCTATCTCAAAATTATTTCAGATTGCCGAGACACACCATAAGATTGAATGCAAATTTTTTGTGTCTGTTGCATCAAGATCTCAAGAATCTCAATCACATTTACGACAATCACATGACCAATGACAGGAGCAAAAAAGAATTTAAGACATTTTGTAATTGTGCACCTTATAGTTTCATGGTCATCGATCTGACGAGTAGTACCATGGAAAATATATGAATAGATTTGATGAATTTTATATTCCAGACGATTGCAGTTAATAATAAAAATAATCATATTAAGTAGAAGTAAAAAAGAAATAAATAAAAATGAAATAAATAAATATATAATTATTGAAAAAAAATTGCGAGAATACAAAACTCAATTATTAGAAAAGATAGCCAAGAACATGGAAAGAACAGCCGATAATATGACTGCAAAAGATTCTTTTTCGATCATGATGAGCAATGAAAAAACTTGATTCATGACAAAATTCAATCCACCCATCGAATTGAAGAGGGATAAAAAGTATGAGATGGGATTGATAAATCTGGAGACGCACTATTCATTTTCCAACATCATGGTGAAAAATAATATATTCAGATATTCGTATGGAGTGGATTGGTTCATGATTCGCATTCCCAAAGGCAGTTATGATATAGTTGATCTGAACGAACTCATTCAGACCAGAATGAAGATTGATAGTGATGACGAACTGTCATCAACATGACTTCCAACGTCAACACTCTGAAAACGATACTACACATGAAAGAGGGCATTCGAGTGGACTTTAGAGGAGACAAACACTTTTTGAAAGATGTTGGGATTTGAGCAAAACATGTATGAAGGACATACGACATTAGAAAATGTGGTGGACATTCTCTCTGTCAACAGAATTTTGGTGAACATGGACGTGATCTCTGGAAGTCATGTGAATGGTTGCACACAGCCCATGATCTATTTGTTCCTTCTGGATGTTCCTCTAGGCTACAAGAACATAGAGCGGCCATGAAATCTAGTCTATTTGCATGTGATAACTCATACTTTATACAACATTACCATTGAATTAACAGATCAAAATGGAGAGTTGTCAGATCTTCATGGAAAAAAATCTTTTAATTGTAATATATTTTATTACATAAATGTTTGTTTTGTTTTTTATCCTCTATAGATTTATGCATAATCTCTTCACATTTTTTTAATGTGGGAAACACCTCTCTTCTGTAAACAATTCATTCTACCATGTTTTCTTGTTCTTTCTTGACAGACATCTCTCCCTTAGTAAATAATTCATCCTCCCAATTTTCTTCTTTCTTTTTGACAGACATCTCCCCCTTAGTAAACAATTCATCCTCCCAATTTTCTTCTTCCTTTTTGACAGACATCTCCTCCTTAGTAAACAAATCATCCTCCCAATTGTCTTCTTTTTTTTGACAGACACCTCCCCCTTAGTAAAGAATTCATCCTCCCAATTGTCTTCTTCCTTTTTGATAGACATCTCCTCCTTAGTAAAAAATTCATCCTCCCAATTTTCTTCTTTTTTCTAAGAGTTAATTTTCTTTTATAACTTATTTTTCTTAAATAAATTTTTTTTGTTCTACAAAAATAATTTGCCTTTTTTACAAAATATATTTTTTTCTGAATTTCTTTGTTTAAAAATTCAAATAAATCTTTTTGTTTGTAATCATCAAATCAATTTTATTGTGTGTAATAGGAAATTAAATAAAACTGAACAAGAATTAACAAATTTCTTTTTTTTAAAATTAAAATCAATTTTTTATATATATGAAAGGGAATAAAAGAAATAAATTAATTAAATTTTCTTAACAAAATTAAAATAAAAACATAATGAATGATGAGATACTTAATACAAAATGTAAACATATCCGAAGGTCAGAAAGACCAACTTCATAGAGCATTAGAAAACCGAGGAGAAGCTGTGAGATTGAAATTAAGTCATCAAGACTTGAGCAGTAGACATGACAAAATCGCCTGGACCAAAACGCAAATTAGTAGAATAGCCAAAGAGCTTTGTAATCAAAGAGGATTGGCCGTGAGACTGAGTCCTGTACAAATGAGATATAATTTGAAAATGAAATGTGGTTTCTTAGGATTGTAGGCTGGATTGGTCACCAAGGCATTACCCATTCTCACCAAAACCAGGTTACCGGCTTTAGGTATAGGAGCTCTGTCAGGATTGGCCAGTTCTGGTGTGCAGAAAATAATGGGCAACAAATTGTTTCTGAAGAAATGAGGAGTTGGGTGTCATATCGAAATGGATGGTAAAGGATTGTATCTGAAACGTGCAAAAGGTAGAGGTGTATTTTCAAGTTCACAGAGATGGTTTCTATCTGAAGAGAGGAAAGAATTTGATCAATGGTCTAGGATTGTTATTAGGTCCGAATTCGCCTTTTAAAAACATGCTCATTCTCAGTTTGTTATTATGAGACCTTGTTTTTTGAAAGAATGTGTAAATATTACAACGAAATTTTTACATATATTACATAAGATAGGAAGTAAAAAAAATAAAATAAAATAAAAACTAAAATAAGCCCAAAAAAATGGAATTAAGAAGTGGCAATGTATATCCCGACTTATCAATGACTGTATTACCAATAGCAACTCCTTTGGAAGACAGAGACAACACTTTTTGCATCGATCAGATCAATAAAATTCAACATTATTTAATGATGGAAAGCGATAAATGTCATTCGCTCAACAAGAAGTACTAAACTGGTGGATGATCTGGATCTGCCTCTCATCACCACATCCATAGGTTTAGGTGTTACTGGAATGGGTCTCTTGTTGACCGTGGCTAACATTCCAGCCACGTTGGTGATAGAGGGAGTTGCTCTTGCGACAGGATTCTTCAGCATGGCTGGAAAATTAGTGAGTAAAAAATTATCATTAAAGGCCAAGAAACATGAAAACATCAAAGTATTTGTGGACATGAAAATCAATTCCATAGGTGACATGATATCCACTTTTCTGAAAGATGGGAGGATTTCTGATGGGGAATTTTGCTACATTCTCACGGAAAGGGATAAATTCGATGTGATGGAAGAAGGTATGAGAAAAAAATCTCATCAGATTCTCAAAGAGGATATGAAACATAATCTGATAGGAAAAGGTCGAGAAGAAGCCAGGGAATCTTTTCATAAAGATTCAGAAATAGTGACGGGTTTAAAATAAAAAAAAACAATGATATTATATATATAAGAAAATAATAAAAAAAAATGAAATAAATAAACAAAAAAAAAAAAAAGTTAACAAAAAAAAAATGTATTGCATAAAATGTAAGAAATCTACAGGTATGGATAACTTATGAAAATTGGAAACTAAAAATAATAGGCAGATGCTTCATGGTACTTGAAAAGTGTGTTGTTCGACTAAAACTCAATTCATCAAAAGAGGTGGAGGAATGGTCAACAGATTCATCAAGAATCTTTCCTTTAAAATGCATCAATCTGAACATCAATTTACGGGACTGGGCACAAAATTGAACAAGAGATTTAATAAAGATCTGACTCCTAAATCGTGAAGCAAACCCATCTATAGAGTGGATCGAGCTGCCTAGGTCACAATCTCTATTATGCTAATCATTCCGACACAAAGACTCAAAATGATGTGTGTGACAAGAACATGACATGTTGACAGATTTGAAAATTTTAGTCAATCCCATGATGAGAGAGAAATTCGAATGTTCTCGAATCAGTAAAATCATCAACACAAAACGTCAATTCGGAATGGGAAATAAAAAAAGAAGCAATTCACTAATGCATTAGCAAAGAAACTGCATAAGCCCATAGTGAACAGATTTTGAAATACGAATGGATGGGAGCATTGAAAATTAAATTGGGAACGAGTTTGGCTGAAGCTTTGGAAAATATCCTCACCACTTCTTCACAAAATCCTGAAGAATTGTGTATGGATAAAGGTTGAGAACTTTACGCCATTCAAATTCATCGACTCATCAACATCATTCCACAGAGAAATGAGGAGGAGGTGAGTGTTGTCGAACAATGTAATAGAACCATGAAGGAGAACATGCACAGATATTTCATGGCCAACTCGACAAAGAAATACTTGAATATCTTAGACAATTTGGTTGATGTCTATAACAACATGCGCCACAGTTCCATCAAGATGACACTTGTGGAAACTTGTGATCCTCGAAACGAAAAGAATCTATGTGAATCTTTATCCATTAAAGATGGCGGAGGCGATGACAAAACGACCGAAATTTGCTGTGGGTGATCGAGTGAGAAATTACAAGTGGAAAAAACATTTTGAAAAAGATGATGCACCTAGATGGATGGAAGAAATCTTTGTTGTGGTTCGAGTGTGCGATACCGATCCTATCACTTATGAGATAGAAGTGTTAGACAGTAAAGAACTCATGGGAAGGTTTTGTGAACAGCAACAGCAAAATACTTGCATTTTAAAAATAGAGAGGACAATAATTTTTTTGTCACATATATATATGAGAAAGAAATAGAAAAAACAAAAAAAAAATAAAATAAGAAATAAAAATAAAATAGTTAAAATTAGAGTGAAATAAAAAAAAAAATGAGGATCATATTAGACATAACAGAAGGTATGATAAGAGATGAAAGTATTCAAGAGTATGAAGTGCACAAATATTTTACCCGTGGCGAGAACTAGTCTCAATAATGAAGGAGAGATGAGACTCAATATCGAAACACAAGATCTCTTTCTCCATGCCAGCAAAAGTTATCTTCAAATAGAAGGACAACTGACGAGAAAAGATGGTAGTGAGTACAGTACACTGATTATGACATCATCACATTAGCTCATAACAGCATGATGCATCTTTTCAACAGTATATCATGTGAACTCTCAGGTCAAAAGATAGAAACCATGTTTCATCCCAGTCAGGCAACCACGATGTTTGGACTTTTGAAATATCCAGACGAATTTTTCAAATCTAAAGGACTCAATCAATTGTGGATGTAAGACAGCAGCTTGGATTGCAACTTCCGACAATGTGGGTGCAGCCACGAGATTTAAACACATCGTTCAAGCATCTTTTCCTAGAGGAACATTCTCATTTAGGATTACTCTGAAACACATTTTTAAATTTGCCAAAGATTATGACAAAATCGTCTATGGATTAAAACACAATCTCACACTAATTCATAAAAAGGACGACAATATGATCGTGAGATTTGCTGCAACAGATGGAGGTAAAGTGCATCTGAGCAAAGTGTCATGGTTCATGCCACACATACTACCAAATGACGAGCAAAGAATGAAACTCTTCAAGATTGTCAAATCAAAAACCAGATTACTTGTTGAATTCAGAATGAGACAAGTAGAGGGAAATTGGGGCTTTGAGCTCAATTGGAGCCTTTTTGGCTTCTCACAATTTTCGAACTTATTTGCTCGCGAAATTACCCCTGCAATACAAGCTCACTTCAGACTTGAGCTCGTATATCACGAAACATTTTCAAGTTAGAAATGGGATGAGAATTCGATTTGCTGATAGAGATACTACAAGGATTTATTCCATTTTGTCCGCCGAATCTCGGAGATCGAGCAAAAATAAAATTTTAGAAAATTTCAAAATCGTCCAGTTCGACCTCAGCCTGAGAAATCACTACATTTTATACCCGAGATGACTGTAACGACGGTGACGATACCGCCAGTCCGAGATGAAGGTGATGACAGAGCCAACGATGTATTTGTTACTCGTTTTTTCAAGAGTTTGCTCACTTGAATACATCGATTTCACAAAGATATATCCGACTCGAAATCACACATCGTGAAACAAGGTGTTAAAACATGTGGTTTTTTTGTCAATTATTCAAATGTCTCCTCAAAGTATGTCGTCGATTTGACTGTGATGTTTCGAATGCAGAACACTAGAAATCATCACAAGATGCAAAAAGAGAGGAGATATTTTTCTTTTCTGGACAGAGAATATCCAACTCACTTGAGAAAGGAAACGTTTATTATAACAAAATAAATGATAACTACTTGAAGAGGTTTGTATTAGATCTTAATTTAACTTATCGAATAGAGTCAAATTTCAGTGACTTTTAAAATGCATTAAGTGTTACAAAGTATGCAAATCGTTTTTCTGTGATCTTTTTTTAGTGTTTTCCTTTGATAGCATATGTTTGATCTTTATTGCTGTTTTTATGTAAATGAGAAAGTAATTAAGATGGAAATAAAAAATTGATTATTGTTTGGTTTTCAAAACCTTTTTCATATCATTTAGAATATATATATGCTTGGAGTGTAGAGATTTATTTATTTATTTCTCATATTATGTAAATATTAGCAAAGCGGGTTATTAAAGGAAAATTGCTTGCTTCTTGAAGCTAAACATCTCCTTTCAAGTATAGTTTTTTGAAAGCTAATCTTACCAAAGAAGTCGAATTGAAATTCTTCTATTTAAAATGTTATTTTTGTAAGAGAGAAAGGTTGCTTTAAATATACACATAAAATGTATTTTTCTGGCTAATTCTACCTATTTTTCCCCTAAAAAGTGATAGTCATATCTGACAACTCATTTAACCATGCATCCGGACTGATGGGATTTTTTCATGACTAAATGTCTAGAAAATGGAACATATATTAGTCATTTGGATGCTAGATGTTTGGTGTTCTTTGGTGTGTTCCTGGTGGGTATTGAGAGAGTGGCTCTGCCATAACAATCGAGGACCCCTACACCACCTTATCTGTAACTGTTCATTATGGCCAAAAGGTTGGCATATGAGACAACCTTTAAGGGCACTTTCATTACACATTGTCCATGACTAAAATGCAGTTTGGGATTTTATTTTATTTTTTTTACTTTTCTATATATTATGTAGGTGTATGAGAGATTCACTCTGCCATATCGAAGAAGGGCCCTTACACCACCATGTCCACAACTGTCCATTATGACTGAAAGGCTGGCATATGGGATGACCTTTAAGGGTGATTTCATTATTTGTTTTATCTCATATATAGAAAAAGAAAAAAATAACTTAAATTTAATTTCTAAAAAAACAAAATAAAGGGTGAAAAGGAAGAATATTTTTTTAAAAAGCAAGTCATTTTTAAAGATTAAAGATCCTAAGTTGAGAGACGAGAAGGTTCATTGATTTCTAGAATTGAAGAGGAATATTCGAGAAAGCAATATGGCTAAATGTATGGGTGAAATCAAGATGAAACGAGAGATGACCAAGTTGTTCAAACCCATGACAGAAACTCAGGAAGAAGTGAAAATAGAAATCGTCAAAGAATTGAAGCCCTTGAGAGAAAACTTTTGGACACATAGTTACAGACCTTCTATTTACGAACCTTATGATCTGAATTGTGGTTTCACACCTTCTGGTCTGACCTATAGTTACACACGTTCTGGTCCAACTTCTAGGTTTGTACCCCATCCTCCTTCTGCTCGGTATCTTCCACCAAGTCCCTCCGAGATAGATAGAATGGAGACTGATACTGAGAGTGAACTATCAACAGTTACTACTGTGAGCACAATGGTAAATGCCAGCAATATGAAGCTCGAAGATTATGTGATTTTATATAAGATGAATCCATGGAGTGTGGACTCTGTCTATGGCTTGCATGAGGCAGACGGTGATAAATCTCTACATAGGTGAAAAAGTGGAAATAACCAATGATTATAATTTGATTGTCAAAGATTGGGAATATGAAGGTATGAATGGATTGTGGAATCTCCTCGTGCTGGCTAAACATAACGAATATGAGAAAGAGGATTACAAAATGTATGGTGATCTCCTGGTTTGTACAAATGTAATGAGAAAAAATGATGATTCTAGAGAGACCGAAAGCAAGCAGATGTTCGAGGTGCAAGAACGAGGTGAAACTCATATGGGATGCGAATAAAGTGGTCACAGACAGAGAATGACCACTATCATTCCTTTCGATCCTAATACCCTGCTGGAGAGATTAGATCTCCTGATGGCACGTCGAGAAGCCGGTAATACTGGAGTGACAGTTGGTGAGCATATGTGATGAATTGTTGCGATAGAAGGTGTTCAATAGAGAAACTTACATAGCGATCATAAACGTGTTGAAAGGGAAATAAAAAAATAATATTAAATAAAATGGGAAGTAAAAAAAAAATGAATTAAATTAAATTACAAAATAATTATTATTTAATTTAAAAAAAAACGAAATAAGATGAAAGAAAAAAAAATATGTTAGTGATAAAGAACAGAGGATTTATGAGATCTTACCTCAATGGTGGATCAGATTTGCAATGATGGGAGCTCTCTCGCATGCCTTCATCAGTGATGTGGTGAAACAGATCACTTCCACCACAGTGAAGGTCGGAAAGAAAATCGCCATGGATGTGGGTAAAAAATCTGCGATGGAAGCAAGCACTAGAATCGCTTCAGAGGCTGGCAAGAGGAGTGCCAATTTAATTCAGAAGTTGATAAGACCAGCTAAGCAACCGAAATTACAGTCGAAATCGGAAGAGATTCTAGTGAACATGAAACCTGGACATTTCAAGGGTTCTAGTGTTGTGCCAATACAGGAACTCACTAAGATATTGAACAGAAGCAGTGGATCTGGATTGAAAGAAATATCAATTGAAAAAAACAAATTTGTTTTTTATATAATAAAAAATAAAAATTAGTTTTAAAATAAAAGCATAAAAAAATACCTTGAAAAAAAATAATACACAAAGGGAATGGAAATGAAAGATTTATCGTGGAATGCACCAAAGACAGAGAGATCGAATCTCAAACTCTTTCCCCAAAGAATAAGAGGATTGATAGTGGGAAAATCGAATTGTAGAAAGACGAATCTGTTGATGAATCTGTTGTTGTGACCAGAGTGGTTGGATTGTGATAGATTGTTCGTGTTTGGCAAGAGTCTCTTTCAACCCGAATACGAATTATTGTGAAAGGCTCTGAGCACAAACTTGCTGCAGGATGTTATAATGAGAATCTTCTATCACTGATACGAATTCGAAAATTGTGATCAATTGCTTGCAACGATCTTGCAAGAAGTGTCGAGAGAACTCGGAAATGCTAAAACGTCCAATGTGGAATGTCAGTTTTATGAAAATATGAATGACATGCTGGATCCTTGAGACTTGAATTCGGCGCACAGACATCTCATGATATTCAATGACTAGATGGTGGAGAAACAGAATCATGTGAATCTAACAACGTTCGAGGATGTCACATTGTTTGTGACATTTTCTTTGACACCTTTACATTTCTGAATTGCCTTCCAATCTAAGTGGTAAGCATTTCGACTTTAAACCCACAAATTCCATGATCTGCCTTCCTCCCACCTTGTCCTTGAATTTTTCCACCAACTTTTTATTCACACCCAAAGGAATGTTAAATTTGTAATTGCTGGGATAATTGCTCATGGCGAACCATGCATCAACATCTGGAGATATATCTTGGTAAAAATCCTTGGTCTCTATCTTGTAAGCCAGACTATCCATGCTGATAAACAACAGTTTGGCTTCAAATCGCATTCCTTCTTGATGTATTTGTAATGAAATTGATACATCAATTGTTTGCTGATCTCAAAGATGCACGTTCCCAAATAAATCAGTTTGTTGAATTTCATATGCATTTCTTTCATGTGAACGGCAACTAGATTTTCATCAAATATGGTTCAATGTTTATAGTTTGGTTTCGAAACGAAATTTCCAGCCTGACTGTCCATCGTCACCAGACAAACGTCAGTCCTTTTCCTGATGTTTTCCATCGATTTTCTATATACACAATGAGTTTAAAAAAGTCTTCTCAAATTCGGTCACAGCCTGTATTCTCAAATTCGTGTTAAGATCTATATACTTCTTCATCCAAGGCTCTTCATCAAATTGAATGATATGATGGATGTCGACTAATTTCATGTCATAATCTATGTAAAGTTTTCTCAAATTCGTGTTAAGATCTATATACTTCTTCATCAAAGGCTCTTCATCAAATCGAATGATATGATGGATGTCGACTAATTTCATGCCATAATCTATGTAAAGTTTAAGATTTTCACAGTAAACGACATATTTACATTTGTCATTTTAATCTGGAACGAGTTTATCGACTTTATTCATTTTGCTTTTTTCGGGTGCTAAAGGATAATCATTGTGTGAATCATGTAATGTTTCGAGATATTCTAGATTCACATCCAGAAGACAGGAATGATATCTCCAATTTTCCATCTCCTCGTGATTCTCAACCCATTTGAAAATTCCCGCCGGTAACAGATGACCCATGGCCCAACTGTATCAATTATTAGCATCTAAATATGTTATGTATTTACTTGGTTCTTGCGCATCAAATCCATCCAAATAACAATTATTCACTTTTGCGTATCTGAGAGATATCGCTGACACTCCACCTCTCACACCCTTTTCAAACATGAGCAACATTTCCATATTGGATAATAATTCCAAGAGGATTTCAGTCGTCTTCAACAGTGCATCCCAACACAAGTCAGGAGCCGTGTAATACCAAGCCTGGTCTAGACCGTGATGTCTCCAACAGACATTTCGAAAAATTTTGAACACGGCTGCCAAGAGAAGGAAATCAGTTCTCATATAGAGATTGTGATAATAGGGAGTTTGCAATTTCAAACGTGTACGGGTACGGGTACGGGTACGTGTAGCTACACGTACCCATACACGTTTGGATTTGAGAAAAATTGAGTTGCGAAATGACTTTTTAATTAATGTGTATGTGTACGGGTAACGGGTCAGTAACTCTGTGAGTTCAGGGTCATTATGTTGTTGACCAACAATGGCTTCCTCAGATCTGCTGATATCCGGTGGGATTGAAGACGACGTAGAATTAGTGTTGTTATCCACAACTGATGAACGTTCAGCTTCTAACATTAGGTTTCATTACCCAAGCTTTGACTTGTCATGATTTACAAATGATGAATGCCGTCAAATGTTTAGGTTTGACAAGGACGGTTTAGCCAAGTTAACAACCACATTCCAATTACCCCAATCAATCGTTTGTGAGAATGGCACCGTTGTATCTGACACAGAAGGCTTGTGCATCATGCTGCGCAGACTTGTATATCCAAATATTTCATAACACCATGTGGCAACCCATGTAAAACTCGGGTTTTTTTTTTGCCGGTTGGATGCTACCCGCTCCAAATATGCTCCATACCAAATATCAATGACCTGATACACACAGATTTAGCAAAAGTTGCATTTGATTTTTTTTTATTTTGTATTTTGAGGCCCATGCATGGGCCACATTTTTTCCCACTAAATGTGCCCCAAAGGGATCAATTTAAATAGACCTGAAAATCCTACTTACAGTGATGCCATATATCAAATATGAATCATTTGAGGCAGTGGTTTAGAAAAAACAGATTTTTAAATGTTTTTTTCTATTATCCACAGTGTTAATAAAAATGCGGACTTAGCATTTTTTCAAAGTCCAGAAGCTGTATTCTATGACAAAACTAATGACATTTTTTTACTATTCCTTTCTGTTGGTTGGTTCCAAGGAAGCTTCACACCAAATAAGAAATCTCAGTGCATAGTGGTTTTGGAGATATGGGCGTTTATCAAAAAGTATTTCTATTTTTAGCTGCCGCGGTTCCCACGGGGCTACTGGAAATTGTTGGGGGCATAAATACTCATGACCCATTAATATACTTCATAATAAATTTGGTTCAAATTGGCCGCTCGGTCAGAAAATATACAGTTTTGGCGGGGCAAAAATTCTTGCCCCTCCCATAACAATGGTGAATATTGCCCCTCGAACTTCTCTTAAACAAATTGAGTTCTACATCCCAAAGGGAAGCAGCATAACGGTCTCTGCTACCGCTGGTTCAAGAGAAGATGTTTTACCAATTGGCGCATTTTGGCCCCACACCACCCCCCCCCCTCAATACGAGCAAAAATATTATTTTAAAAAATGCCCCTATATAACCGCTACTCAAGTGAAATTTCATTAAAGTGTTCCCAAACATCACCTTCACGGCGGACGCGCGACAGGCAAAAAGTGAATAGAATAGCTCACCCTGATTTTCAGTCAAGTGAGCTAACACGCCACTTGCCAACAGCCACAGAGAATGACTAAATGCAAGCCAATGATTGAAACTTGTCTGGCTAAGACAAGTGTTTGACTCCCTAAATAAGGAAATAAATATGTCCACAACCAGCCCACAACAAGGGCATGTGGTGTATGTGAGGGGTCATAAGGTGGGCGTGTGATTGTTTTTTGGTTGCTGTATTTAGTCATCGGTTCTCCCAAAGGGAGACCAAATTGCCAACCTTTCATTCTGTAAGCTAATGGATGATTCCAGCTTTTACAAACCGTCATATTGGTCTGTTTTGGTGGCGTTCTTTCCATTTTGTAACCGCTATGTAAATCATGCTGGCGCTGCTCCCAAAGCAGCGTTCTGTTTGTGTTTGTCTTCTCTCTTTAACGAAGATTGTTTTGCGGCATTGATTAGATGCCATGACTTCATCCCAATAAACGCATCACACCTGTGTGTGCCTCGGCACCTAACAAATGAACTACTGGTCGATTGGAATTCTTATAGTAGCTTGGTGAGCCAGGCTGCATAAATCTCACATCCTAGAATAACGTGGCTGGTGGGGGCTGGCCCTCCGGTAAACGCATTCAATGCAATGTGCAATCTCTTTTCATGAGCTGGATCTTGGTTGCTATCCGGCCTCCTTGGTTCTGTCTGACACTATAAATCCAATGATAGCCATTCGGTTCACAATGGTTTGCAGTGGTTCGCAATGGTTTTAAAATCCCATGTCGTACCTGCGTCCCTTTGGCACGTGAAAACTATTTTTTTTTTGTTTTGTTTTTTGTTTTGCTCTCCTTATGCTTATGCCTTGCTCTCTACCTTTCAGCAGGTCCCTGATACAAACACCTTCCATCGGAAAGCCATTACTCAGTGACGTAGCCAGGCCTGGGGGAGCTCCCCCCCCATACACACACACACACACCCATGTCATGACCCACTCCCATTTAAAATGAAGCGCACATTTAAAAACACAAAAACAAACAGGGTATAAATAATTTTGAAACAAACAGGGTATATAAAATAATTTTCAGAAATAATTCAGTAGTTCGATTGTTATCAATGGGGGGACTTGAATGTCCCTGGGGAGAACCTCCTGATTATCCACATTGGGAGGGGCACCCTTCCCATACTCCTCATCTCAGTGTTGTGCACTTTGGGATCTGCCTCCGGCTCAGTAATCAACTTACATGCCCCCCCCCCCCCATATTGTTCCTAGTTCACAACCATCGTAGTAAGCCATCTGATTCAATCGAACTTCCCCACTACTAAATCAATTCTCCACCCCAACCCGCCCCCCTCCCCCAACACACACACCCTCACACCACACACACACACTCACACACGAAAATAAATAAACTTAGAATAAAATAATCAAATATATGATAGTGATCATTCATAGGCGTAGTGGCAATGTAACAGAAACATCCTTGTGTGATAATTCATCGTTGAAAGAAAGGGAAAATATATTCTCCAAGACTGTTCGAGAAAACAGCTGCTTTTTAGATCTTAAATATTCAATCCACAACAAACACAACAACAATTTCCCCTTGATATTCGTGAAGAAGTCTTCCAGAACACAAGAATTACAACGAGAATAACCTGTTATATTATATATGTAGAGAGAAAATGAAACCATTATTATTTAAACAAATCCATATCTACCCATTCGTCAAAACTTGTAAACCTACTTCTAAACATTGGAGAAAAACGTGTACGTGTGGAAGTAAGCGAACTTTATGATGTTGTTGACAAAATTTTCGTGTACCCATACACGTAATGACTTTTCCTGACCAAAACGAATTATTTCGTGATTAATGCCAGTGTTGACATGTCCTTGTCACAACAAAATGAAACTAATTTGTTTCACAAACACGCTCATTATTTCGATTGTTGCAATTAGAAAGCTTCTAGGAACCACCTGATTGTAGCTTGCACGAATTTGTGCATTCAACTGAAACACATTTTATCTTTTTAAATCACTGGAATTTTCAAATTTCAACCCGGCAGTTTTACGTGTAGCAAACGTGTAAGCGTGTGCAAGAAGTGTGACGTACTTCTCAAATTATTTGCTACACATATCCGTACCCGTACACATTTGAAATCGCAAACTCCCTAATATCTGATGGATTTCACGTCAAATAATTTCCACACTTTTTGAGTGTGTTCATAGTCGACATCAGAAATGTCAGCATCATATAATTTCAAATAAAAATGATCTTTAATAGCTTCGACTCGTCGAATATATGCAAACTGTCCATCTAATCATAGGGATAGACTCCATTCCTCAATATGCTCTCCAATTGAAGCTCATTTTTAAAGTGTTCAGTCGTGATCTCAAATTTCTCCTTTCCTAAATTACCAACTAAGTTTTTGAGACTGGTCGTCATGAATTTAAAACTATCTATGAAAAGTATTTCTCTCCTGATATTGACTGTGGACATTTCTCCATCTATTTTCTTCTTCTTCTTATCTATGACTATCCTTTTCATGACAGATATGTATTGGTCATCTCTCTTCGCAAGGCAGTTTATATATCCTTTGCTTACACTACTGAGATTCTTCACAAGCAGATGACTGTTGCAACCCAACAGATTGTGAAATATCACTGGAAAGAACTTAGTATCTTGATACTTTAGATTGCATCTACTGTGCGTGGCATGCCAAAACTTACCTGTGTAGTGATCATGATCTCTCACATTCAGGTATTCAGGTTCTGACATTTCGGGGAATGATTCTCTACAGATGTGACATTCGGTGGCTCTCTTATAGTCTTTTGTTTGCTGGTTTGTGATGATCATCTTCATAGGAGTTTTAAATTGCTCATATATATTTTTTGATTTGATATTCCAAAGCTTGCACAAATTTTCGAGCCACATCTTCATTGTCCGACTGTTTAGTGTAGGTGTATGGACCCAAATAATATCGATCATCGAAAGAACATTTTATGAAAAAACAATAACCAGACAGGGTGTGTTTCTGATATTTTTCGGTGTAAATCTGCCGATCGTCGAGTTGACAGAAATTCATATTCACCATGAAACATTCAAAATCGGTACACTCCACAAAAGGCACTCTTAGTCTTATGTTCTGATGTTTGAATTTAATGTAAGTGAGAGGTTTGGGCATGTCGACGGCAATGCATAGATTTGAGTTGCAATACTCCTCATGACTTTGCAGCAATTCTTTGCTATGGAAGGAATTCAAATAGTTAAAACAGAAAAATCTCTTTTCCTTTTGTCTGCTCCTCTGTGTCGCCAATAATCTACTCATGTTTTTGATCCAACAATAATGTTGATTATCGTCATTTGCAATTAATAAACTGTTTTTCTCATGGTTTTTCTGTGAACCTATCCTCAGAGGAAATATGTTTTTTTTCATTGTCATTCCCATAACGTTGATGGCGATCATGAGATTTTGATTCTAAAAATGATTGATGTCGTATAGCCGAGTCAGAAAATTCATTCCTGACCAATCTAAATTCTTAGAAGTTTCTACATATTTTGCTACTCTATTTGTGTTTTTTTCTATAGGATATAAAGCAGACGTGACGTCCCTTTTGAAGCATTGATTGTCTATTTTATTTTCCACATTGATCACAGCTTCTTTTTTCCTATGAAATAATGTGATTTTGAATACAAAGACATTAACAATGGATCATACTAGTCAATGTAAATTTGTTGATTAAATACTTCACATAATCTCCAATTGCTACCTTCATTTCGATACTGCACCAAAGATTTTATTATTTTTTCTTTCATGTTATCGAAGATAGCAGACATAGAAGAGCTTTTTGTCACGGATTTTGTGTGAGATTGAAAATAAGCCATTTTTCCCATGACTTTACCCATGTTCAGATCGATCTTCTCCATGTGACACTTCAATACCATTTTCATTTTGATACCCACACCCAGCATTCGACGAAATAAATCCAACACGCTAGGTTTTATCTCATTCAAGAAATTTTTAGAATGAAACTTTTTTTTACCCTTGACATCAAACATTTTGAAAAATCCCTTGACGACTCGCTCTCGTTCCACGGAAGCAGGCAATAATCGCTTGTGTATGACTTTAGCTACTATTTCTGCTATGTCACCATCATTTTTTTCGAGTTTAATCATCGCTACTTTTAAAATGTTTGATATTTGATTTTCTTCTTCTTTTTTCTCTTTTTTATTTCCACTGTTGCCAATTGAATCAAATTGTTTTCTCGTTTTCGCCCCATCATTCCATCTAATTGATTCACATTTTCTCCCCATCGAGGGAACAAATAGTCTATCAATTCGAATCTCCTCAATGATCCTACTGCTTTCAAACCCAGCTCCCAGGCTCTCAATTTTGGTACTTTTTTTCTGACTGATCATGGTTTGTCTGACTTAAATCATTTGTGGTGGTTTGTTTCTATAACTCGACGATTTTGTGATGCCAAGATTCTGCACATAACTTTTCAATTGAGCTAGACTGTGCATTTGCAATGAAAATGCCATTTTTTAATAATTAAACATTCATTGTTTTTACATGTTAAAAATGGTTTTTAATGGTTATTTTGTTTTCTATATGTATGTGCAAGAAAAAAATTCACTGAAACCAGCTTCTTTTAACTTAGGTAATTTCTCACAATTTTTGAACTTATTTTCTCAAGAAATCAACAATTTTTTTAATAATTAAAATTGTTTTAAATGTTAAAAATTGTTTTAAATGTTTTTTTTATTTCCTATATACAATATGAAAAAACATTTGCCTGATTTTAAGTTTTATTTTCTTCAAGTTATAAAAAATCACTTAAAACCAGTGTTTCAACATAGGTAATTTCTCACAATCTTCAAGCGTATTTTCTCGAGAAATCAACAGTAAATTCTGTTTTCCACTAAGTTAAATTTTCTTAACTCAAAGAAAATAAAATTTAAAATCAGTCAACAAATTTTTCATATTATATATAGAAAATAAAAATAATAAAAATCAATTTAAAATTAATCAAAGACACTTTTTCATAATATATTTGGGAAATAAAAAAGATAATAATAAACATAAAAATTACTGAAATTTTTTTTTCATATTATATACAGGAAATAATAAAAAAAAAATTAATTATAAAAAATGGCAATGAAAAAAAGTTGAATTGAAAAGAATCACTTCATACAATGATAGTAAAACTTTTTATTTGAAACCTATTCCAATCCAACTGAAAGATGCTGAGTTAACAAAGTTTGAATAGAAATATGATAATCATAGCATGGGATTAATATTGAACACAGATTTAGAAAATTTGAGTCGCAAACTACCTATGGAAAAAGAGAAAACTTTCAAGAAGTTTAATCTGATCTATGGCAAAAACAAAATATATCCAAAAATCGATAAAGATGTCATAGATTGACTAGCAGAAGAAGCTCTAAAAATGTGAAAACGTTAATGAAAATAGAAATGGTCATCGATCATCCACACCAAAATGAAGAGGAGAAAGTTCCAGCTCACATACAAATAAAAGACATGACTTTGTAAAAAAAAAAATTGAATTTATTTTTTTTCATTTTCATAAATAAATATTTATAATATCGATTTTAAATATTTTCTTTCTTTAATATTTTTGATTTTTTGTTTGAATTTTTTCTGTTTATCTTCTCACGAATTTGATATAAAATCCTTCCATTCTCTCCTCTTTCATTAACCGACGTCTGAAAAGTCTGTTTTGATGATAAGTATCATCACACTCATTTATGGAAACACATTCAGGAGAACTCGGAAAAATACTTTTGAATGGTCTTAAGAAGATTTTGTTTGTGTTCTCTATAATATTCCATCAAGATATTTTGATATTTATCATATTTTAAATTATGCATTTTTTTTTATTTTAGTAATTTTTTGAATTTTTTTTTATTTAGTGATTTTTTTCTCTCCTTCACAAGATCTGAGTGGGATATTCTCTGTTCAATAATAATGCAAAATACTTCCTTGATCGTAATTCATGAGATTTCTTGGCATTTTCCTAAACTGCTCAATTTCAAAATCCAGAGGCTCCATTTGCCCTCAACACTTGATCATTGTCTTCCACCACTCTATCACCTCATCCTTGTCGAGCTTTTCCAACACCGATGCAAAACACGGGATTATGGCATCTTTGTGTTCCACGGTTAACAGGTGTGCATGCCTCGATCGATCCCTCCAACATGCAACCCAGACATCTGTAGCTCATCACTTTTGGAATGTTTAAATCCATGACATGGGCACACACTCTGTAGAAGACATCTCTGAGAAATTTCTCTCTTCATATTTACCGATTTCTCATTAGGATCTTTGATCTTTAAAAATGCCGTGCTTTTTTTTAATTTAATTTTTTTTTATTTCAAATTGTTTTTTTTTGTTTCCTTCCATTTAATAATATATAGAAAAAACAACATATAATATATATATATATATTCCTCCTTCACAGACAGTCAGACAGAACTGCGATCGATCAAATTGGAGAAGAAAAATATTCTCACAGATCCGAAAGATCTGTTGAATCGACCTAGCGAGTATTAAAAAAACTACTAAAGGCAGTTGGAAAATTACATGTTTTTTGCAATTTTGATGACTTGGAATTTTTCACATTTGGGAGGTCACCGCCAAATTGACGTACTTCGACAAGACACTAGAGAAAACAGACAACAACAAGTTACATGTTTTAACAATTTGACTTGCGATTTGTAATTTTGCATCAGAGAGATCTCGGCAAAATCGATGAACTCGATCGAGGAAACACTTAAAAGCCGAATAAAAAATACATGGTGTGGCTCTGTTGCCAAATTTATCTTGGATTTGCGGTATCTTCACCATCATCACTGTCATTTTGGAAAAAAAGCAACAATTTCTCATATTGGGCCAGAAATGGTCGGGCTTGAAATTTTCTTAGATTTTAGTTTTGGTCGATCAGCGAGATTCGACCATCAAGACAGAATAAATCCCCGTAGTATCTCTACCAGCGATTCGATTTCCCATCCAATTTCAGACTCGAAAATGTCATGTGTAGGCACTTCACGCCGATTATTCACGTGGGGGCACGAATACGCCATGTACTAAGGCGTACGGCACATTGATGATGCGCATGTCTTCAACCAATGTAACCCTGCCTGTGCAGCAGTGCGGTGTTACGATGTTGGGGAGCTGGCAGCTGCTCATCATTGCTTGGTGGTTCTCTCTGGGTGCTCCAGATTCCTCCACCTGTAAAACTGTCAGTGCCATGATATGACCCTGGCTGTTAGAGTGTCATTAAACCTTAATAAAAAAACACACTTTACATCATAAATATAATATTGCGAAACTACAACCATCTGAAGAAAACAGAAAACAATGGCATTTCAAATTCAATGAACTCTTATTTCTTTTTCAGTAGATTAGTTTCTTAGTGTTTCGGGGAGGTAGGCAGGCAGAGCATGTCGACTGGGTCAAGACTCAGGCGCCAAACAGTTAACATTTTCTATATGTAACCTTTCTTGGGTTGAAATGTTCAGACTCAAAGTTTAAGGCTAAAAAATATTTATTTACACAAAACAGGCTTGATAACTTAGCCAGAATTAAATATACAAATCAGTCCATCATTCTTGCGATGTGGTACAATAAAAAGTCAGTTAAATTCTCGCAAATATAAATGGTGAATCACAATATAAGTAAAATGGAACTCGTGCTGCATTTTCAATCTCACTTAATATGGCGGAACCACTCTAGCTACCTGACCCTAAGGGTCAAGATTCTGTAGTGGGTAAAGACATACAAGACCGATCGTCCACTACAGGAGTCTGAACATATGTCTGGACAAATCTTGTCCTGGGCACCTAAGGCACAGCATTGGAATTTAGTTCCTTTCTTCTTTGTGGTATGATATAAATATCCGACTGATTACCCTCTGAATCACTGGTGCTGGACATGTCATAAAGTAAATTACTTTCTCTAGTTTGGGATTTGGTGGGATTCTTCACACTAGTAGTTGGGTTGTTCCATGTATCTGGTGTGATAATATTGAATGGATGCAGCATATTCCTATGGAGTGTGCGGTTTGGACCATTTTGTGAGACTGGCTTGACTTGGAAAACAGGAATATCACTATTTGGAATCCTGGTGACCAAATAGAGTTCTTGTTCCCACTTGTCTGATAGCTTCTGTTTCCCTTGAAGTCTGACATTCTGAACCAAACTTCCCACTTCTAATTTGTTCTCTGTCACATTCTTATCATATCTTTCCTTATTTCTTTCATCATGTTTGTTGGCTTCTCTTGTTGCTGATCGGTATGCATGCTGCAATCTCTCTTTAAATTTCTTTATATATGTTGCAGGGTCTTGCTCTGGTTCTCCTTCTCTGTCCATTCCTAGGAATGCATCAACCGACAAACGAGGGTGCCACCCAAACATTAAATAATGGGGTGAATAACCAGTGGCATCACTCTTTGTCGCATTGTATGCCTGAGCAAGAGGAGCAACATATGCTTTCCAATTTGCTTTCTGGTGATCTTGTAGAATGCCTAACATATTAAGTAATGTCCGATTGAAGCGCTCCACTAACCTATTGCTCATCGGGTGATATGGGGTTGTCCTGGACCTCTGTATATGTGCGAGTTTGCACAATTCCTTGATCAGTTTACTTTCGAAATTTCTTCCCTGATCACTGTGTAGTTTCTCTAGAAAGCTGTAATACATTTTTCATACAATGCTTTGGCAGTTGTCTTGGCAGTTTGGTTGCGGCAAGGGATGGCCTGAGCATATCTGATGAAGTGATCTGTAATAAAAAGTATATGCTCAAAGCCCCCTTGGACCTTTCCAGAGATAAAAAGTCTGTACATACCAATTCCATAGGTCTGGAAGTATGAATTGGCACAAGGCCTGCAGTTGGCTTCACTGGTTTCTTATGGCGAATACATTGTCCACAGTTCTCCACCTTATCAGAAACATCTTTGACTAGTCCAGGCCAATAAAATCGTTGCTGTGCCAACCATAGCATCTTCTCTTTTCCTTGATGGCCAACATCATCATGGATGCCTTTGAGAGCTCTACTCCTAAAGGAGGGTGGGATAATAATCTGCCCAATCCTCTGGCCATCAATGTGTGTCAACCTGTACAAAATACCCTTTTCTAAATACAGTCGACTCCACTCCCTTAGGATCTTTTGTACTTCTGCAGATTCATCACAGATTCTTGCCTGTCTCGGTTGATAATTCCTTTTTAAAAGATGAATAACCCTGGCTAATGTTGTATTTTCGTCTTGCTTCTTGGTCCAATCAATGTGATCTAAAGTTAATTCCTCCCCAGCCGGATGAAGGGAATTACCAGTAGACACAATCTCCACCAAGGGGTTATCTGTCATAGCTGCTTGGCAAATGGCTTTAATTTCATTGTTAAAAATCTGTGGTTTCCGGAAAAGTCCAACTGCATCTGCATTTAATTTGCCAGATCAGTAGGTGATAGTGAAATTGTAGTTTGCTAGTGCAGCAATCCAATGGTGACAGGTTGCATTTAGCTTCGCAGTCGACAAAACGTAAGTCAATGGGTTGTTATCTGTAATTACCTCAAATGAGTTGCCATACAGGTAGTCGTGAAATTTGTCTGTTACTGACCATTTCAAGGCCAAAAACTCCAACTTATGTGCAGGGTACTTCCTCTCACTGGGGCGTAAGTTCTGGTTTGCATATGCAATAACTCCCCCTTGATTTTGGTACAGAACTGCTCCTAAACCAAAACCGCTGGCATCTGTATGGAGCTTAAATGGCAAGTTAAAATCTGCATCAGCAAGAATGGGAGGTTGACTCAGCAATTTCTTGATAGTGTCAAAAGCTACCTGTTGCAATTCTTCCCATTTCTATGCTCTTTGAATTGTTATTCTTCTTGGGACTACCATGTCCTTCCAACAGACTATTCAGAGGATGAACAATCTGGGCATAGTTCTTTACAAAACGTCTGTAATATCATGTTGAACCAAAAATTGTTGAAGCTATTTAATGTTCCTGGGTTCTGGCCATTCTCTTAATGCAGAAGCCTTCTCAGGATTAGTGGCTATACCTTTTTCAGACAACACATGGCCAAAGTAGGTTACAGATGTCTTACATAAGTCACATTTTGATAGCTTCAGTTTCAAATTGTGATCTGATAGTCTCTTAAAAACAGCTTCCAGCCTTCTGATATGCTCATCAAATGTATCTGAGAAAATTAAAATATCATCTATAAAGATGAGTTTTTCTCGAAGATGCATATTGCCCATACATTTTTCCATAAGCCACTGAAATGTTCCTGGAGCATTGGTTAATCCAAATCCCATTCTGTTGCATTCCTGAAACCCAAGCTTTCCAACAGAAAATAGAATTTGCTTTCAACAAATTTCTCCCATCGACGCCCGAAGAAACAACTCCTTATTTTGTTAACATCCTAGCTGGCATTCCCGTACTGGCAATAAATATTCAGCAGCTTGCTGTGCATTTGTCTCTTCACAGCATCAAAATTAATGATTTTTCCCCATCGCCATCTGAGCCTAATTCGTCGGAGGGGCCATTTGTAATCTTTCTTGGGTTGAGGTGTTCAAACTCAAAGTTTAAGGCTAAAAAATATTTATTTACACAAAATAGGCTGGATAACTTAGTCAGAATTAAATATACAAATCAGTCTGTACAATAAAAAGTCAGTTATATTCTCACAAATATAAATGGTGAATCATAATATAAGTAAAAATGGAACTCACATTACATTTTCAGTCTCACTGAATATGGCAGAACCACTCTAGCTACCTGGCCCTGTGGGTCAAGAATGTGGTGGGAGAACTAAGGTGTTAAAACGTCATGTGAGCTAAATGCAGTGTAAAGTGAGTTGCATTCATTCACTCAATTCAAACACACCAAATGATTAACATTATGATTATTTTGTGGGCAGCAACAGAAATAAGTTATATACAGCATATAACTACAGACACGGATTACATCTATGCTTTTTTCAGAATAGTAATTTATTCACAGCTTCTAAGTACAAAACACAACTGCAAGTTCGGCAGGCAGTGTATGTCGACTGGGTCAAGACTCAGTCGCCATACGTTTGACATTTTCTATAAGCATTTTTCAGAATAGTAATTTATTTACAGTTTCTTAGAACAAAGCACAACCACAGGCTAATTTTCTGCTTTTAGGATGCCATTCTGCACTCGCTGGTAAGTGAGCTAGAAATTTCTTGGCACTGCTTGTCTTTTAGTCTGGGTTGAAAATCTTTCCTATCGTGTATTGGCTCAGTTATTCCTTCCTCATTCAGTACACGCATTCCCACTATTGAGCTAAAATAAAATGACAACAGTCATTTCTGATAGAAAACTCACGTCCAACCTTCTCTTTTGAATCCAACACTAAAGGAAACAACCCCGTCGTTTAATCGTGATTTAAACAGCGCACATTGTATTATAGACTTTCTTCCTGGCGTAAAGAGGGGGATGTTTTACTTGGTGTTTGGGTCTCATAGTTAAGCTTTAATGGCAAGGGTAATACATGCTGCGAGGACTACAGGAATATATATATACTCATGGAAAAAAGTTTTTTCTGTGGTAAATATTTCAAATGTGTTATGGATGATTATTTCATTGTTTGGATTCTGATGTTACTTCTTCATTAATGATTAAATTTTGACGCGTTTTTGTTGTCTTAACACAATCGACGTTTGCATAGATAACGTTCAAATGTGGGTACCCTACGTCATTCCCTGATCAAAATCAATAGCGGGTGTGCCCACCCCATGCTTCGGTCCCTACTCTAACTCTCCTTACTATTGACCCCATCAAGCTGTTTATGTGGGTTGTTATTCCACTCCTGAAGAAGGGCCTGTGTGAGCTGAGCAGCATTATTTGCGGCATTGATGCACTTCCAGAACCTCCCCCCTGTCCACTCGTCCCACAAATGCTCGATCGGGGACAAATCTGGACTCTGTCGTTGCCAATCGAGAACTGGGACATTGTTTTGGTTGAGGAAGTAACGAGAAACCCTATCAACGTGCGGCCTCACATTATCCTGCTGCAACATAAGGTTACGCATATGAATAAGTGGAAGGACACAAGGCATGAGCTGATCCCGATATCTTACGGCTGTAAGTTTGCCCTGGGTGACCACGAGAGGTATTTTCACACCATGAGAAATCCTCTCCCCAAACCATAACAGACCTTCACCAAAATCTGTTGTTTTCCATAACTCATGTGTCAGAATATCACTCAGCTCGACGTTGATAGCAACGTTGCAATCCATCTGACCTGTAAAGCATGAACCGAGACTCATCAGTGAATAACACACATCTCGAGTGGGCCAAGTGGAACTGATTGGGTGCATGTCCCTACAGCCTTTGCAATCGACGTTGACATCGCCTGGGTTTAAGTTGCGTACCAATGTAGGGACATCGTGTCGTGGTCTTCAATTGAACTCCCGCAAATGATTCCTAACTGTTCTTGGACACACTCGGCGACCAAGAGTGCCAACAACCTGGCTCACCGTCTCCATCACCGTCTGAAATCGGTTAAGGAGGTGTGAGAGATGTATGCCTCTATCTTGATGTGGCGATGTAACGCACAGATGTTCGCCCCTGGGATGGTCATCTAATCTTCCTGTTGCTCTGAGACGTCCAAATTGCTGGGCAATGAGATGTTGCGATTGGTCCTGCATAATTACTGCAATAGCCCTACCCCAATCAACTTCGGACATTCACTGCATTTTGCTTTTCAATCAAGTTGATATGAAATGTTGTGCGATTGCTGTATACTGTTCAAACCGTTTATTTGGTGTGGTTTTCAAGCCCATAGCACGTGGGAGTGCCCCAGATGCACACTTTGTCAAAACATCTGTTGAAAGCATGCAGCATCGCAAGTGGCAATGGTTGACTGAATTTTGACTCAAGACTCTTTAGACAGTACACTGAGATAGCAGTGTGTCAAATTTTACTACATTTGGTGTACGGATAAAAACAAATTATATTACCAAAACTGAACTTGCATTTCTTTTTTCCACCAGTATATGTTCACTCATTCAAACAATAGTGGCGAACTTATCCCGGATAGGCTGTGTTCAAATCGACGTTTGAGTTTAAGAATCTTCAATATGTACAAATAATCTTCTCCCACTTTGATGATTTAGAATTATATACATGTGTACCTCTCCCAAATACATGTAATGTGAGCATCACAAATAACGACGAAGCTATATAAAGATTTAAAAAATATTCTTAATATTCCAAAGTAATTTTTGACACCTCGTTTATTTTAGAAAAAAATGATATTAATATATTAATTGTAACTGAATTTTTTTTATCCTTGAGTCCGGAATGGGTTTGCAGAATGCAAAACAGATTATAATGATAGGGTGAATTAATTTTGCATTCATAGGTGGGGGTTCAGGAATAATTTAATACAGCAGTCCTATATAGGGATGTTGGATTAAATTAGTATTGACTGTCTTTAACCCTTTACCCAACGTAACGGTCAAAACGGACCAGCGCTATTCACAAAAAAATCTCCATTCAATATACAATTATGGACTTTTGTAGTAGTGAATATGATGTGATATGAACCTGAAAACTTTTTTTGATGGAAGCGTTAGCCGAGATCAATATAAGTTTTTGAGGTTCATATCACATCATATTTACCACCACAAAACCCATAACTGTTTTGTTATATACACCATCCTAAAAAAGCAATCTTCTATTTGTCAATTGAAAGTTCAATTATTTCAACCGGAAATACTTTTGTTTAACAATAAAATAGTTATCATCTGCAGAATAACATAAAAAAACAATGTTATAGCAATTACATCGAATGAAATAGAACTAGAGAGAGGATTTTCAAAAGCTATATTTAGAAAGTTGATATTCATTGGAAAACCGACGTACATGGATTTTTGAGTGCCAATCACGTGTATAAGATCCAGCCAATAGAAATGTGTTTATTTATAGTGTATATAATAATATTGTCATTATTTTGATCTTTTTGGCCTCAAAAACATAACTTATGACCCCCCATTGGAACGAGAAGTCATAAGCTATGTATTTTATGCAAAAACAAAAACAATTAGTTATTCAAGAATTATGTTTGCAATTGTCATATATGCTTTTAGTGTTAGGTAAAAGCTTAACAATTGCTTGTTCATTATGCTGTTTCAAATCAGCCATAGAATTTTCTTTTGTGTAAAAATATATCCGTACCCTTGAAAGAGTTAGGGAAATTTAATTTACTGGTCGTCGTTTCCTCCTGGGGTTCACGCATGCTTTTACCAGGTAATGAAAATCATCATCTGCAAAACTTTAAATAATGAAGCACCGGGTTGTACCCGGTGCTTCATTAATTAAATTTTTGATGATTATTACTATAATTAGTGTTTGGAATATAATATTATTGCGCAAATGGAAATAGTGCCCACCTGCGGAAAGTGATCAGTTCACGGTGGTTGTACTGAAAATAAGTAATGGAAAATTGGATTGAAATTAAATGACATGTTGTTTTCGTTGTTGTCAAAAATCTAAGCAAAAGAATAATTTGTGACTTTTTTGTTGTCCATCCGTATTTATGAACAATTCGTCACAGGTTTTAAGAACAAAAATGAAAAATTATCACAGTTTTTAGATTTTCGACGGCATCGAAAGTAATATGTCGTCTGTTTTGGAGTTAAATTTCCCATTACTTATATAGCATCTTTTCAAGGGCGGATGGTTCACTATTGCTCTCAATAAACAATATAGAAAGAGATGTGGTTCCTGACCTATTTTTGACATCACATTTATATGGGGCAGACAATCAGGAAACATTTTGTCTTGGAGATTATAGGTAAGCTGAATTTAGGTACTTTTCAAGAATAAAAACAATTTAAAGCACTTTTCAATGAAGGGGATAAAAATTCATGACTTTTCCATTTGAGTGGTAACTCCGAGGAAGTGGCTTATGTGTCACTGATATTTATAGTTGATCTCTTCTGTACTTACAGTTTTTGGTGCTGTTTCATTTCTCGTCCTCAGGATACTATTCACCTGAAGACGAACAATACAATCCAATACAACAGGGAAAGTATAGAAGGCTCGAAAGCAAAGGGCTCTACCCCGTAACACCTAAACTCTGAAGAAGATAAAAGGAGATGACCAAGGGTACCGGAAGCATCCAAAACCAAGGAGGTAGTGATATCAAAGGGGCACTGGACTCCTGGTATGTGTTAAGGCCGGGAGTTTACAACGTAACATAAATGTTAATGTGAAACTCAATAGCGTGAGAATAGTTTTGACATTGTACATATATATCGTCCCTTGATAGCAACAAGGTGCTGTCTGCAATGCATTGCAGATGGTTCCTTATTCCACTCAATAGACGATATGCAAAGAGCATTAGAAATCACCCCATTGTATAGCTTCGATTATCGACATAACTCTGTCACTATACTGATATCCCACACTCATTGGCATTTGCAAACGTAAAATACGTTACAAATAAATACTTTAGAGTTTCTCACTTGCAGTTCTCGAAAAGTGAAGTCTTTTATTACACGCTTGTTCTATGAAATCCCCATCTATAGCAACACTAAACCATGCGGAAAAATGGAAATCTGTTCCGCACACATGTGCGGAACGGAAATCGTTGACGGACTATTTTTAAATAGAAGCGAAATGTCACTAAAATTTTCTACAAATCGTGCACCGCAATTACAGTTTGAATCCCTAGCGATAGCTAAAAATCGTCCCCTGAGTTCCAATGTGTTCTCTATGCCAGTAGGCACATAGAACACGTTGGAACTCAGTGGACGAAATAGTAACACGGTTCCCCTCGCAAATTTGGTTGGCGATAAAATGTGTTCTTTTTGTTGATAGTTGTCAAATGAATTGCTGAGTGTCCTTCTAATAATTGTTTTTATAGACGTGAGGCGTGTAATAAACACAGAACGACACGCGCGTGTCGTTCTGTGTATTTCCACATGTGAACTCCTGGCGAAAAAAGGGTACGCTCAGCCCTTCTCGCCCTTGCCTCACGTCGAGGGTAGGGGCGCTGTCTCCTATCCCCTTGCTTCTGTTGCCCTTGGAGATCAAGGTGATATTCCTCCACCAGTGAAGAGAATCTATAGGTTCCTGAACTGTTGACTTAACCTTCAGCTGGAATAATCTTTAAAAAAAACACATGCTCTATTGACGGTGTTTGGCATCTACTGAAGCCTGGAAATTAAATACTGACATTTTGAAAATGTTGCCTCACATCCAAAATCCATGGCGACTTTGGGTGAAACACGTAAACTACATGTGAATTAAACTGCAGGATTACCGCGAAATAAACATACGTGTATCGCTTCTATTTATATTACGATTCTTAAAGGAGTCCATGGATGTCCATGGACATGTATGGGTCTGGCATACTGTATAGTAAACGAACACACCTTATAATCTCCATACGAATTTAGCATATCAGGTGCATAGGCTATAAAAATGCAGGTTTTATGGGACCTCACCGTCACAATGCAGCGGGGCTTCACGGAATAACACATAAATAAACAATCAAGGCTTAAGTGAAATGTTTTAATACACTGGAGTAAAAACTGGAACATGCGGCACAATACTCAAGTTCAATGGCGAACGAGAAATTTTGTCCCAGTGTTTTCTGCACAGATGTGTATTGGAGAAGAACAGCAATGCACCGGGGCACTGTTGAGAATGCAACGAAATGAAAAAATACCCACAGATCGTCTATCCTCATGCTTTGATTTTGTGTATTAGGTGAGTCTACATATATTCGTTGATTACGCACGAGTTCCTCGGTAACTTCCCATAAGTCAAGTTAATGTCTGATATGGAATAAATTCACTATTATATTCAAGTTTTCTACGATTAAAAAGGTGCTTATGTGCGTCATATTGCGCATTTAAGACCTGTACTTCAGATTTATGTCATCCATCACATCACGGAGAATGGACACCATACGCGAAAGGGGATTTTTAATTTAGCCGACACGGGATGCCAATGCGTTAAGTGATGACAAAACACCATTTCTTTATATTTTGTCAACACCTTGTATTAAAAGTTCATGTATTCGTATAACGGTAGGAAGTAGCCAGTATTGTGAAGTTTATAAACGGCGATAAACGTGAAGGCTTAAACGGTTTATGGCAATTTATCTTTAGAAGTGTGGAGAAAATTAGCGAATAGTACAGTTGCATTTGATGTCCACATGCGTTTAAATGAAGTAATTAGTATACACCCGCTAAGGCAAACTGACCATTATCTGTTTAGCTCTATTTCATTTTGCAACGAAAGAATGCCGTCTGTAAAACCATATGCGCTTTGTCACGATCAGAAAAGAATAGTATTCTAATTGAGAGTGACAAGTATTTTCTCTAGCATAGAAATACAAGTATCCCAGACATCCATAATTGTAGTCCATTATGGTTGGGAATGTCGAAGACTGAGAAGTTTAAACAAAGTTCAATTTGAAGTTCATCAATCTAGGTGCATATCTCCAATTTCAGAGGCAATTATTACTAAAATGGTTTCCTTTCCAAACTGAATATATTTGAGGAATAGACCAAGGATAGGCAATCTCTCCCGCTTCACGGAAAATATTTGTTAAAATTTACAAAGTCATGTCAGGGGACAGCCATGGACCGAGGGCTGTTCATGAGCGTTAGATTTAAGTGTTAAATAGCGAAGAGTCGCAGAGAGCTGGATGAGCTTGTGATATAGAGATATTTTCACAAGAACTATTGGCGGCTGTGAGCTGGCAGTGTTGATAATTTACGTAAATTTGATATAGTAATTGCTTGGTAGGCCGAGTCCAAATTAACCAAGCAAGGGCAGGACCGACGAATTTATGACTGAATTGTGCCAGTGAAACTAGCCAATACATTAACACGCCGTCGAGGGCGTACCATAAGCAGAACATTTCTCAAAGTGAGTCTTGACAATTGGTTAAAGCGCGTGAAGTGGCGGTTCCAGGATTTCAATTGGGGGTGGGGGTGGGGGGGGGGTGTTGGGGGGGGGGGGGGCTAAGTAGGATATGGGGGTCCAAGGTCGAGATACCGAAGGCATCTCCCGAACGCTGCAGGCCTGTGCTAGTGGAGGATAGGGCAGGAGGTAGTTCAGATCGCTGAACTAGGGAGGAGGGTGTTCCCCTCCCGTTTTTTTCGGGGGGGGGGGGTCTGGTAGATCTCCACAGGAAAAGTTTTCACATTTGGACGCCCCGGGAGCGATATCTAAGCGTTTCTACAACACCTGACATGATGTGTATTGTTGTGTGCCGTTTGCGGGTGTGATATTGGGTGGGACAACCACGGTCAGATAGTAATTTGAAGTTTGATCTGGGGGGGGGGGGGGAGGAGGCGAGAGAAAAGTGTGGGGGGAGGCGAGGTGCCGTCATTTACTCCGTGGAAAAAGTATCGGCGAAACGTGCATAAACACTGTCGTAATTACAAGGACCAAGCTTGTTTGGAGACGGGGACTGAAGCAAGAGAGGTATGCTTGATTCGGAGATCTCAGAGTGCGAACTGACGTTGTGTGTAAGCTAGATACATTCTCCGACTGATGAATATATAAGAAGAATGCACCATGTATTCCTCTGTGCATGTAAATAAATTATCATTTCAGTGTTTTATCGTCGATCACTTTTAAATATTTAAAGTCATTACCCCTTCAGCAGCATGCACAGTCCCAAACAAATGGGATGGTTGAAAAGGCGGCGAGACATATGTTCGAACGGGTGTCCAGACGACAGCTTCTATAGGTGTCGACTGTTCCGCTGGTGAAAACGTACATCTCCCACTTCCCGAAAGGTATTCTGCGAAACGGGGTTTTGCGCTTAATTCTATTTTTATAAAAGAAAATAATTAATGCATATTATATTCCATAGCGAACTTCTACATATACGACTGATGTAAAACCTCAGTCCTCTAGTTTAATAAAACATTTTGACCAAAATTTGAAAACCCTACAAACCTTTGTGGTAATTCCTTTACAGGAAGAATCAAAGTATGGTCGAAATACTTAATTAAAATTCGAGGATTTGGAGTTGCATTTTACCTTCACGATCCATAAGTAATTGTAAACATTCAGTGCGGTATGCATAATATACATACACTTTTTGAATACAGACTTTATATTGAGCGAAACTTGCCCATCTAGACTATGGATTAAGAGGCACGTTTCCCATCCTGTTTTAATTAAAAGTCTAAATCCCTACACTGATGTCAAAATACCACTATTTCAAACAGAAATTTCCCCACAATGCAACTAAGAATTTAACCAATTCAATCTGAAGGAGCTCTATCGAACGAAACTGATTTGGTTAAATTACGAGTTGCATTATGGGAAAATTTGTGGTTTGAAATTTTGATATTTCCATTTCACTGTGTGGAGGGTTAACCCTTGGAGCCCAGAGGCTGTTTTTTCCTTTCGGGTCACAAGCTACGCAATAATGCCATTACGGGGATGGCAACAAGGTAAATGTGTGGTGTTGACCAATCAATATTTTCAACGTGCAGCCCTTAGGGCTGCACGTTGAAAATATTAATTGGTCTAACCCCAAATAATAAATATGAACTCTTCCAATTGCTGTCGTTGAACTGACATGGAAGATACCACCAGGGTCCAAAGGGTTAATATTCTTATTTGAAAGATTTCAAGTTAATTCATCTCTCTCTTTATTTCACCAGTAAAGGGATTTCGAACAACCATTGCGAGGAACTAATGTAAAACAAATTTTTTGCTGCTGTCCCAGAGCTTATTTCGATTGTCAGTATGTAGAACTACATATTAAAATGAAAGTGCTTTGGTCCTTAAGGCCTGAACATTTTTTCATCAGATCAACTATGTCGCGACCTGTTAATCAAATGATTTGGCCGTGATTTTTGGTCTAGTCTTGGCTGTCTGTATGGGCAGCCGAATAGTGTTAGCAAGGTGTTAATGTGTTTCTTCTAGTCATTAGATATCACTGCTGGGATATTTTTCAAATGTCTGGAGAAGTTCCTCATTATTGGCCAAAGAATTCAGTCGACAAAGCAATCGACTGCACTTCTTAGTCAGCCATGAGGAAGTTCTCCATGGAAGGTTGCTCTGTTTTTCGGGAAAAATAACTTAACTATCACTGAAGACAATACGGAGTACGACTCTCTGCACTTCAAGCTGACATTTTTTCTTCAAACTCTGACCTGACCCTTTATTGGAACGATGTGTAGTGCTAATTGGATTTGGACAGTAGGGTAAAGGTGGCTACGCACCGAATGCGATTCGAGCATCGCGCACCATTTGTTTAAACGATCGTTGATTTTTTTCTTCACACTTGTGGGATATCTCAGATTTGACAGTTGTTATGAAACAACCATAAATAGCGTTTATATTGACTGCCCTGAGACCAATGTGCAAGTGGAATAATAAAATATAATTATGAGGCAATGAATCGTTTTGAGAAATTATATTCATTGACTGTATGTTTCAGTTTGGACATTGGACTTGGTTCAAGTTCTGAATGTCTTTATTCGACAGCGAGGTCCAAATTAGAGGCATCGCCCTGAAATTCACACCGAGAAGAAAAAATAGTTTTATTTTTACTATACTGCGACGTGTCTAACGCTCGCAAAGCATCCTGCGAATAAAAGCTCTAACTCGTATCTCGCTGAGTATTTTCAAAATATTTATCATGAAATCTAGTCATGGCTGCTGTGACGCAGCCATGACTAGATTTGATGACATTAAAAAATATACTCAAGAAATAATTGATCAAAATGTCCATTCAATTATACTTATTTCAGTGGTAAGATATTTTGTGTCCTAGGAAGGAATATCCGCCAGCAACATAAAAAGAGTTCATCTTTTGTCATACTCAACTGGAAGACGACACTTGCAAAATTGCCAACTATGGTCGTAAGCAATGTTTTTGAGGAAATTTTTTAAAAAGTATTAAAATTTGAATTTTTATGAATGGCGCGTGTTGCTTATGGCTGTTACGACAGCTGAAATGTTAAACGTTTGTCTTGCACATTAACCCTTTACCCAACGTAACGGCCAAAACCGGCCAGCGCTATTCTCAAAAATCGCCAATTAATTTTCAAAATATTTTCATTTTTTGTCTCAAAAACATAGGTTATGACCCCTCGTTGGAACGAGCTCGTCGAGCTCGTTCCAACGAGGGGTCATAACCTATGTTTTTGAGACAAAAAATGAAAAAAATTAGTTATTCAAGAATTTTTTTTGCAAGTGTCGTCTGCTTTTCATGTTAGGTAAAGGGTTAAAGCCAAATAAGAATTTATGATAAAAAAAGGAGATATTTCGCATGTCTGGCCACAAAAATGCAGCGAAATTCATCATATTAAAATGTCGTTTGAAGTAACGAGTGCAAGTCGTGTCAGGTGAATAGTTTTACAAACAGTCGTTTTAAAAGTATCCGGAATGTTCGCATTCAGCTGCTGTAAACAAGGTGTTGATTGCTATCGTATTAACGAGATGTGTCGTGTGTCAGATTTTCAGAAACTCGTTAATTCCAACATTTAATGAGTTAAACAGTAATAACATTTTTCATGTGTTCGGTATTTGATAGTTTTGTATGTAAATGTTTTATTTTCATAAGTGTCCACAGCTGGATATTCAATTGAAAGGAGCAGAGATTGGTAAGACAAAATGACGAAACATGTCTTCTGTTGAGCCGAGAGCTGACAGTTTATTTTTTATCGGTTATTGGTTTATGGCCGTTGTGTACGTCTGTTGTCTTCGGGTGGATTCCAACCCTTTTGCCAAGATTCATTTTCTTTTCTCTTTTTCTAAATACAACACGATGTTCATGGAATTTTTGCAACTTTGCATTTAATAACTCGTAAAACTGTAATAAATTCCGTAAAAGACAAAATTGTCCGAAAATTTTATTTATCTGTTGATGAGTCATTCATTTCTAGCCTTCAGAACAGGAAAGAGAAAAAATGAAAAAAAGCGCCCACCGTCATCGTCACTACATCCAGTGAAGAGAATAAGAAATAAAGAAGGAGAAAAGGAAATTAATAAAAAAAATCCGTTCACTTGATAGGTAGGACCTACTTTTTCCATAAGGACATTTGATATTTTGAGACCGAGACAAATGTTTATTTTTCGCGAGCGGCTTGCCCCGAGCGACAAATAAACATGTGTCGCGGTCACGAATAAAAAAGAATTTTCGGTATCCGCTCAAAACCATTAGTTCTTTTATTGCACGCGTTTCATAAGAAGTTGGTAGTTTTCTGCAATATATCGGCGGTATTCACCTGGATTAGGCTCCAAATCGAAGCACGAAAGCCCACAGGCGATTGTTGCCCGTTTCCACCTTAATAACCCGCCGAGATAAAATATAGTTCGCATATGCTTTGGTACACCTCATAAATATGTGAAATTCCAACATATGGTATAATTAAGATAACTACAATAATAACAGTTAACACATTTCATCATTTATAAATAACAATAGCACGACTTATTCGGCCAAAGTATTTTCCCCAAACTGTCCTTGAACATTGAAACACGGAAGTGATTTCATAAGGTTCTCGATACAGTTAAAGAAAAATTTCTATATCTTCATTGCGGAGGATACGATTATTATTTTTCCGCGATGTTTTCTATAACCAAAAGCTGAACGGTTAACGGTTTTCTCATCAGTGGGCTTGTGAAATATGTGTTTCAACAAGCGGATTGGCTGCGATTAAAAATGCAAAATTTCTCGTGATCTCGCTGAGATAATGGTCGGCATCTACGCCAAAACACTGGATTCTCTCTTTCTTATGGAAAGACTCCAACATTTGTTTTACAAAGCCACCAACGAAAAACACAAATCACCCGATTGTTGTCTATCCACCACCGCCCCCCCCCTTCTGTGTTTCATGAGCCGCTTCAGCAAAATTCGGTAATCTTCTATTTTTCCCAAACAGTTCACAAAAGTCTCGAAATTATTTTAATATAAGATTTAATATAAGAATTTAATGAGAGCAAAACACCATGGAATGACATTCTGTATTAGTGTTTAACCTTCCGCACCCAGAAGTCAAAATATTAAAATTTCAATCTACAAATCCCCCTTCCATCTTAAACCAATTGGGAATTTAACCAATTCAGTCTTATCTGACAAAGCTCCATGAGCTCTGTGCAATAAAATTAAACTGGTTAAAGTTTTATTCACATTATAGGGAAAAAATGCTGCTTGATATGTCGGGATTTTGACATCGATGTGCAGAGGGCTAACATGTTTCTTTTTAATTATCGTAAGCGATGGTCTGGATAACTTCACCCTGTGTCTGGAAGGCGCACTTTCACTATCTTGGAATCGATTCTCTATATACCCGCTCAGGGGATATCGAATCTTATTATAATTATGACTATGTAATTTAACCGCTAAATATCACTACTGTTTGACGATCTTTTCCTGGTCCCCGGAAAATCCAGCGTGGAATCCGATTCCGTATCACTATAGTATGACGGACTATTTACGGGTGCGTTCGAATTCGCATAATTAGCTGTCCCGGTAGCAGAGAGTACTTTACTTCAAGCTGGAATATGTGCGTTCGAACAGCGGTTCGGTTTTTTTTGTCGAATTCATGATATTTTTTTTATCATTTTCATGCGCATCGGGGGAAATAATAAGTGTAAACAAAAATAGTTATTTTTTACTTCAATCCGATTTACCAAAAAATGTTGGGGTGGGGGGGGGGGGGGGGGGATTGTTAATGCTAGAGTTGGCATGCGATGTTGAACTATAAGTCATGTAATAAACCTTTTATCGCTACAGTGAAGTGATCTGGGTCGTCACATCACGTCTCGTTGAGGTGGTCAGATCGCCGGATCAAACTCACTGCCTGCGGCAGCTCGTTTCATCCGACGATCTGACCTCCTCAACTCGACGTGATACTACGACCCAGATCACTTCACTGTAGCGATAATATGTATTTACAAGTTTTTCACTATGTTTTTTAGTTGAAAGGATAATAAATTAAGGGTATCTAATATCTTGACGTATCTTTGGTTATCTCTCGACTGTGCACGCGAAATGTACATGTATTTCAATGCGCGTGTTTGTCTTGAGTGAAATGCAAAATTTTTCGTGGCCACAAATGACAATTCCACGATATCCACCATATTCAGCGCAAAAACAACGAATTCTCTTCTTTTTATACTCATTTGAAGAAACCCATTATTTACGATAGCGCAAAAGGCAGGCGCATAGCCAGGATTCTATAATAGGGGATACCCTAGCCAGTTTTTGCGTGACGTATTGTGGCCTCCTCTGGCCCTAACCGGACCCTACGGTCGTTGCCCCCCCCCCCCACTTACATACAGGGAAGTGGGGGAGGGGGCGACGAAGAGAAGGTCTTCGTTCCGAGTCCTAGTTCGGACTAGCCCCCCCCCCCCCCCCCTCCATCGGAGGACATTTTGCAAAATTTCGTGTTTTAAGAGCGAATCTCGAGCATTTGCAACATAATAGCCCCTATATTGGAGACTATTTCCAGGCTCTATGTTGTGTGAATGTTGCACTGGGCCTATGTTCTTTTATTGGGGTGGGGTAGCGAAAATGTTAGGGGGGATGGCCCCCAGCCCCCTACTACGCCAATAGGCATAGGCCATTTATTCAAAACACAGACCGTTGTCTAACCTTTCCGCTGCTATATAAACAAGCAACGAGGTAAATTTGATAATATACACCTCCAGTTTTTCCTACTGCTAATAGAAGTTTATGTCCTCATTAGTGAAGGAAATACGCTCGCCCAAACTTTTAGTTATCGACATTAACCGACTGCATATCGATGTAAAAAATACCGCAATTTCAAGCATCAAAGTTTTCCCACAATGCAACTGGGACTCTACCCAGATCAATTTTCTTTGACAGATGTCCGTTGGTTAAATACACAACAATTGAAAGGTTACACGACGATCTGTGTTTTAAGTAATGGATCTCTGGCACTATCGAAAATAATGTCTTCTGAAATGAATATAATAAAAAGAAAATCCATTTTTGATTGGATATCGACGGTTATGTAATTCGCAGGAACGACGAGTAATGCATTCGTTCAGATGAATCGCAATGGAATATGAGATAATTTAATTTCAAAGCAAAAAATGGGGTATTTAGGGTACATGAAGCATTTGACATATTCGGCAAATATGTTAGATAAGATTAGGCCCCACAAAGTAGACCTTCTCTTTCTCGGTCCATTTTTTGTAAAATTGCATGTGGGCTAGCGGTTTTTAATTTTATTTTTTATTTTTGTAATTATTTCTGTGGTATCAGAAGTCCATGTTCTTAGTTTATTTTATGTTTTAAGCCTCATAATCTACAGAATATCATGGGTGTTGGTCTATTTCGTCCCTTGAGAGCAAGGAGGTTTTGCAATGCTAAAGCACTACAAACCCTTGTTGCACTCAAGGGACAAATTTATCAATTTTATTATCTTGGGTAAAATATTAGACATAAACTATTTAATTTTTATTTTTTTTAAGTTTGCATTGGTTATAAAAAGAGAGCACGTGGCAGCCAAAAGGAGCATGCCGGTGGCCTGGGAAACATATTTTTAACTTTTTAGGCCTTAAAAATCATTTTTACTAAGGGCCATTAATTTTGGCAAGAGATAACTTTCCAAAATGAAAGCAAAATCAACAACGATCTCGACCGTGTTTTGTTCTCACCTCGTACAAAGGTTATAATTATGTAACCAACCCATGGAATTTTATGAAAGCTTTGAAGTGTTTTTTGATTTGAATGGTTAACCAAAGTTCAGAGTCTTAGAGGATACATTACACCTGCCTCCGTCTACGCCACTGTAATGACGTAACTGTCAGATTGAAGTGTTCTGTTACACTGATATAAACAAAGATTAAGGGATATAAATTGGTGTCGCGCTACTTGTCGCAACCTCGACGTATCACACGGGTGGTGAAGTTGATACTGTCTGTCATGTTGGCTTGCTGCACGTGACGAGACACACGATGCCTAGAACACTTGTCCTGCCATGAGTTTCCTGTCAATGATAAAAAAATACTTGAATACATCAGACGGAATATGTTAAGGTGATTTTGATGCCAATCAACCCACGACTGACTTTATAATCCTTCATTTAACCCTCTACCCAACGTAACGGTTAAAACCGACCAGCGCCATTTACAAAAGAAACCTTATTCAATTTTCATTATTATTTTTCATTTTTTTGTCTCAAAACATAGCAAATGGCCACTCATTGGAACGAGCTCAGCGAGCACGTTCCAATGAGTGGCCAATTGCTATGTTTTTGACGCAAAAAATGCAAGTGTCGTCTGCCTTTTGTGTTAGGTGATGGGTTAAATATAAAGTTTCGAGTAGGCTTGCCTTTCTGCATAACACTAGCCTAATCAAATTTCCACGAGTGACAAGATTATATTTGGAGTATCCTGACACACGGAAGTGCACAAAAAAAGATAATGATGAGCCCCAGAGATATAAAATGTTTATACCTGAAGGTCCCCTTGTTATGTACGAGTATGCAGATTGTGTGTCAAAGATGATTAAGAGACGCTGTATAAATAGCCACATGAAAGTATAACTGTTACTTCATAGAAAGATGATGCGGACTTGAGAGATTGTAATCTGACAATGACTCCGCCGATTTTCTGTTCTGGAAAGAGAGGGAAGCTTCAGATGTGTTGTACGCCGGAGGGGAATTATGTTCCTCGCCGGCGTGCAACACGTATAAACCCCTTGCGACTAGGGCCCTGCAGCTCCGAAACTCGATTGGATGTGAAATGGTTCCGGTGATTCGATTTGATTCGTCCAGATATTCTCAAAACCCTATCAAGTGTCTCCTCTTGAACTATTCTTCTGTTATCAGGTCTCCTGTACATGGCATTGTAAAAAGAAAATGCTCTACATTAACCGATAGCTAGTTTTTACTCTGTCCTTTGGACTTTTTGTCTGAGTTCACAGCGTTTTCCGACTCTCCTAAACGAGAGAAGTTTTATCCGAAATATATACACGAGGATACGTGATTTATGTCAATTAAAACTTTCTTTTGAAAATTCAAACAATAACCAAATCAGCCGAGAAAATTCCTAACAAACCAACATTTTGCAAAACAGGTTTGTTCTCTGTCGTGTTCTGTGTGGTTTAGCCTACGTTGCGGACAACATCTTTATATAAATTTACGTTATTACACCCCGGTTCATTCTTTAAATGGCATACACCCATTATTATGTACTTAATTATGATTTGCACATCTATAAGCAGCTAAATCTAACGGTAAAATTCTGTTTACTCTAATGGGTCGTTATATGCACGCAAATGAATGGTAACAAATAGAGTTTTCTCCGTTGTAAGAAATTACACGCTTACAGATTTTCACTAACAATTGTTTTTTTCACTAAATTTAGCAATTTAAATCAAAACTGTCACCACCCAAAGTCCTCAGTTATACATCATCTTCCTAAAAACTAATATTTAATTTCTAACCCTGAAGGACTCTAATACCTTGATGCCGAGTGCATGTGGTAAGTACCTCTATCTTTGGTGTCCCATTCCGCTTTTTCCCGGTAACAGTAGGAGAGGACGGATTGTCCACGGCTGATCTCATGGGGGATCTCATATGTGACGCCATTTCACGTGATCTAGATACGTCATGTTAGTCGCCATGCTAGCCCGAGTGGGCGGCCATCTTGTGACGTCATTCCCATAGAGATACGTGGTCTTAGTGCGCATGCGCAGAACGTGTTGTTAGGGTGACACCTGTTTCCGTCGTCCATTTTGTATACTGGAGGCCGCCATCTTGGTTTCTATGGTAGCACGTGGTTGTTATGTGACCCAAAAGGCCTACAATAGGACAGCGGTATGTTCGGAGGGTGTTCTCCTTTGTGTAAGAGTAAATCTAATTACCCAAATACACACTACAATCCTTCCAAATAATAGTAGCACGTTGTTCTATAAGGCGCGTTCCTTTGTATAAGATTTATTTTATTGGTTTGGATTTTCACCAAATCCTCGTTTACTTCGTGGAATTACCCAAATAGACCCGATAATGTCCCCAAAACACGAGAATCCTTGGTGCCCACCTGTTTGTTCGGATTCCACAAGAACTCTACTTATAAGAGTAGCACGTAGTGTTATAGGACCGGAAGGTCTCCTGGGGGTAAGCTTGATTGAACTAGAGTACATCTAATTACCACAAACAACCCGATAATCCCTCAAAGTCACCCCAAAACGAGATTATTCTCTATTTTTCTGCCTGGTCCTTTAATTTCAATGTTGAATTATATTTTTACCCGTTCCTATTCTATATTTATTAACATCCACAACTGAAGCCCCTTTATTTTAATTGACTTTCAGTGTGGAACTATATTTTTTCTAAATTCCTAAATTTAGTAACATCCTTAATTGACCCCCTTACTGTTTCTACTTTTAGTGAGTTCATTAACTAACCCCGTTTACTTTAAATTAATGTGAGGATCAAGATGTTTCGCAACTGACCAATCAGGTCGAAGTAAATTAACCAATCAGAGTAGTGTATTCCCATTGTGTTTATTTTCCATAACTTTCTTTGTTAATTTATTAATTTTCCGACTTTAACCTATACTGCTATGGGAAGCAAACACAAGTGCTGATTCGGGATCGAAGTTTGGATCAAAACTACATGGTGTTTTCTTTCACGTCCGTTAGATATAGATAAATTCAGGGACGTTGAGACTTCGGGTTCATTCGATTTTCATCTCTTATCGGAAAAGGATCACCTCTGTGTACCCAGGTTATTTAAATAATTTGTGTGTGCTATTTTGTGAGTGCATTCATTAGTCTAAGGATTATGGAGACATCTGGATATTCAAGCGAGGATTGTGGGAAAACATTCACTGCCAGGACCAATCGAAACCGTCGTAGGAGGACAGCTCACGGACAATGTAAAATATTTGACTGTAACAACTGCTATAAGAAGTTTACCAGGAAAGATAAATTAGAAAATTTAGATATTTATACGTTTAGAATGTGGACAAGAATTTACCCAACTTTCACACCTTAATAGGCATAAGAACACCCCCATCTCCATGTGGCCCTTCCCAAGAAACGTAATTATGAAAGACCGACCATGACCCTGAAAAAACCCCGTACTGTTTTAGACATAGAGCCCTGCACCAACCACTTTTGTAATACAACCACTTTTGCAATAAAATTTATTACAAAAGTGGTTAACGCGTACCAACCACTTTTGCAAGAAAACCACTTTTGTAATAAACTAACCATTATTGTAATAAACTCATTTCGGTGATAAATCACGGACGTCCATTTTATAGTCGGACATTGGGGTGGGGTGAGGGATTAGTTTACCTAAACATGTTTGTGTGTCGTTCGATGGAATAACGTGTCCATTCACCTATTGAAACTTGGTAGTGACTGAAGAAAGTACGAAAGCACTTTTACAATAAACTTTATTACAAAAGTGGTTATCGCGTTCCAACCACTTTTGTAATAAAACCACTTTTGTAATAAACTAACCATTATTGTAATAAACTCATTTCGGTGATAAATCACGGACATCCATTTTATAGTCGGACATTGGGGTGGGGTGAGGGACTAGTTTACCTAAACACGTTTGTGTGTCGTTCAATGGAATAACGTGTCCATTCGCCTATTGAAACTTGGTAGAGACTGAAGAAAGTACGCAACCACTTTTACAATAAACTTTAGTACAAAAGTGGTTATTGCGTACCAACCACTTTTGTAATAAACCACTTTTGTAATAAACTAACCATTATTGTAATAAACACATTTTGGTGATAAATCACGGACGTCCATTTTATAGTTTGACATTGGGGTGGGGTTAGGGACAAGTTTACCTAAACATGTTTGTATGTCATTCAATGGAATAACGTGTCCATTCCATTCACCTGTTGAAACTTGGAAGTGACTGAAGTAACCACTTTTGCAATAAACTTTATTACAAAAGTGGTTATCGCGTACCAACCACTTTTGTACTAAACTAACCATTATTGTAGCACACCTATTTTTGTGATGAATCACGAACGTTCATTTTATAGTTGGACATTGAGGTGGGTTGAGAGCTAGTTTACCTAAACATGTTTCAATGGAATAAAGTGTTCATTCACCAGTTGAAACGTGGCGGTGTTTGGAGAAAGTACGCAACCACTTTTACAAAAAACTTTATTACAAAAGTGGTTGGTATGCGGTAACCACTTTTGTAATAAAGTTTATTGCAAAAGTGGTTGCGTACTTTCTTCAGTCACTACCATGTTTTAACTGGTGAATGGACACGTTATTTCATCGAACGACACACAGACATGTTAGGTAAAGTAGTCCCTCACCCCACCCCAATGTCCGACTATAAAATGGACGTCCGTGATTTATCACCGAAATGAGTTTATTACAATAATGGTTAGTTTATTACAAAAGTGGTTTTATTACAAAAGTGGTTGGTACGCGGTAACTACTTTTGTAATAAAGTTAATTGCAAAAGTGGTTGCGTACTTTCCGCAGTCACTACCATGTTTTAACTGGTGAATGGACACGTTATTCCATCGAACGACACACAAACATGTTTAGGTAAACTAGTCCCTCACCCCACCCCAATGTCCGACTATAAAATGGACGTCCGTGATTTATCACCGAAATGAGTTTATTACAATAATGGTTAGTTTATTACAAAAGTGGTTTTATTACTAAAGTGGTTGGTACGCCTTAACCACTTTTGTAATAAATTTTATTGCAAAAGTGGTTGTATTACAAAAGTGGTTGGTACAGAGCCCATTGATTTTGATCAGGACCATTTGGTTAGAATCGATGAAGAAATATTGTAAATTTATTGTTGCAACTGTTACGCCATTAAAATCCACTACATCACAAACAGGGAAATCCAGGGCACATTTAATTATAGACTGGACACCACGGATTTATCCACCCTGAACTTCGAATTAACTAAAACCATTTCAGAAATATAAATTCAAAATTAATTTAAGCTACAGCTCCATTTTACGCAGCAACGAAACGCAAGAAGAACTAAGATTTTATCACCCTTCTCAAAACAATGCCCGGATTCTTGATAGGCCACCCCTTATAGAAAATGCAGTAGATTTTTGAAATTTTCATCGAGGAACTTGAACGGGAAGGCATTTTGGAATGGGCTAGACAGCAAAGATCCAACTCTAAATGGAGTGTCCACCTATTAACCAATGTAACTTTTTATGTAAGCAAGATTAAAAATCACCCATTCGTTGGAGTCCCTGAAAATCTTCCCAAGAATATTATGGAAAATCGTTCGGGTGTTGCGCTTGTCAGTGGTGAACACGACCATTTTGTTTATATTGCCCTCCGTTTATTGCGGTATTTGGCTCTCTGGGGCGGTTCTAATTACCACTCTTTGAATACTGCAACCCAGACCCTGTATAGAAATTCACAGATGTACAGTTAAAACTAGAAGTCCTGTCATGAAATGCGCACAAATACCACGTCGATCTGCGCATTAATCTACGCGTTATGACCATAGTAAGGTTTTCAAATTCTGCACATACGGCTTGTGCACAAGCAATGTTTCAGCCAATTGACCTCCGGGTACCCAGGAGGTCCATTGGCAAAAACATTGCTTGTATTTGCTACGAGTAACCAGGAAAACCCGCCGTGCTTTGGATGCCATTCGATATGGCAATTGCGCACAATTCCTACGCGCAATTAAGCCTAGAAAAGCGCACAGTTCGTGACAGGACTTCTAGTTTTAACTGCACCCAAGGATAACTTTCCAGGTGTGAAAATGGATGAACTCCCCAAAGGTATGTGGAGTGAATATTAAGGTATTTGAACTGTTATTGGAAGACGATGAAATTATTGATAAGATTGTCCATGGGTCTGATGGAAATTTTGAGAGTACCACATATGTCAATTTGTATGAGAAACATTTTAGTAACAACACTGACATTGATCAACATTGTAAGTCCTTTGCTTGTCGTAAGTGTACAGTTAAAACTAGACGTCCTGTCACGAACTGTGCGCTTATCTAGGCTTAATTGCGCGTAGGAATTGCGCGCAACTGCCATATCGAATGGTATCCAAAGCACGGCAGGTTCGCCTGGTTACTCATAACAAACACAGGCAATGTTTCTGCCAATGGACCTCCGGGTTACCGGGAGGTTCATCGGCTGAAACATTGCTTGTGCACAGGCCACATGTACAGAATTTGATAGTCTTACTACGGCCATAACGCGTAGATTAACGCGCAGATCGACGTGCTATTTGTGCGCATTTCATGACAGGACTTCTACTTTTATCTGTAGTAAACTGTGGAAAACAGGATTTAAACTCAATCGTCATGAGCTCTATTGTACTGAAGATGTGTCTTATAAGTATGTTGGTGGTATCTATCACACCCCCAAGACCATTTCTGAAAAGTTGCACGAAGAAGTTACTGTTAGTCCAGAACACACAGGGGTTGTATCCCTGTAGTGCTACATTTGATTGCGAGTGCTATTCCGACAAATCTTCTCTCCCCACCTTTACTGATACTCTTGTCTGGGAAGCTCAACCCAAACTCCTCATTGTTAGTGTATGTAGCAATGTCCCTGGTTTTGATAGGCCCAAATGTTTTATTGCTGATGGTGACACGCAGACATTGGTTCAAAATATGATGAATTATTTAATGGAAATTTCTGAGAAAAGTTACTCCCAAATGCAAGAGATTCATATGTCCACCATATTATCCCGAAGGTAAATGATTCAAGATTCTTTGACACAGGGAAGGCACAGATGACTCTAAAGACTACCCATTTGAAAAGTTGGCTACAGAATTTGATCATTACATTAAGGAAATGCCCGCATTAGGTTTCAATTCTGGAAAATGCGCTGTCAACGTGGTTAAACGAGAATTAATGGATTATCTGAAAAAACATGACCCACTGTCTTTTGTAGTTAAGAAGAGTAACAACTTCATGGTTTTGAAAACGGATCACTTGAAATTTTTGGATATTTGCAATTATTTGGACCCTGGATTTAGTCATGATAAATTTCTCAAGGATTTTGGCTGTTCAGTTACCGAGGGGTTTTTTCCCTATGAATGGATTGAATGTCTTGATAAATTGGACACTACCGAATTACCTCCACATGTTTCTTTTATAGCTCGTTGGAAAAGGTAAACATAACCGCTGATGAATATGCCTACTGTCAGCAAGTTCGGGAGTGGGGAGGGGTGGGGGGGGGGGGGTGAGGACGTTTAGGGACTTCCTTATATGGTATAACAATAGAGATGTCCAGACATTCCTAGAGACTATCGAGAAACAATCCCACTTTTACTTGGGAATTAGGATCTACATATTTAAGGACGGGATCAACGTTCCAGGACTGACGCTAAAATATCTGTTTAGTACCGTCGACGAAGGTATATCATTCGAGAACATCAACGAGAATAACAAGGATCTTCATCATCTCATAAAGGACAACATTGTAGGGGGACCTTCCATAATATTCAATCGTTATCATGAGCTTTTAAATATAGCGCATCAGCAAAGGGTTGTGGGAGTATTGTAGGCTATGATGTCAATGTTTTGTACTTATGGTCATTGGTGCAAGAAATGCCAACAGGTGGCTACATCCGACGGAAGGAAGAGACGTACATTAAACCAGAGTACTCTTATAATTACGGTAGGATGGTCCATTAGTGGCTGGCGTTTATGTCTTCCAGGGATGGTGTCCACATCCGACACGAATACAACGATACGGAAAAGCAGATTGGTAGGCGACGAGTGCCTGTAGATGGTTGGTGTAAAGACATCAAAACTGTATATCAGTCACACGGATGTTCCTGGCACGGTCACGAATGCTATCTCAACATGAAGGGCGTACATTAGCCACTCACAATGCAGACCGGGGGAATCCATTGCTGAACTTAGGAAAAATACCAAGGGAACCACCCAGTACCTGCAGAGCCTGGAGTATGATGTAGAAATCTGGGAATGTGAGTGGCATCAACAGAAAAAAATCGATCCCGCCCTAATGACCTTTCTCCGGGAAAAGTTTGGTACTTCGGTGGATGGTTCGATGACATCCGACGAACTCGAGAAGATCCGCAAAGGCAGCAGGTTAGACGCGCCTATTATTGGAAAAAAGGACGATTCTCCGGGAATCCGAACCCATTTCGGTAAATTATTTTTTGGTGATTTGGACGGATTATCGGATTTTTTATGGTACTTAGATGTACTCTTAGTCTTATAGCACTACGTGCTACTCTTATAAGTAGGATTCTGGTGAAATCCGAACAACAGTAGACACCGAGGATTCTCGAGTCATGGGGACACTGTCAGGTCAATTTGGGTAATTCTACGAAGTAAACGAGGATTTGGGGAAAATCCGAACCAATAAAATTACTAAATTACTCTTATGCAAAGGAACGCGCCTTATAGCACAACGTGCTACTATTATGAGCCCCAGATGGTGGCTTCGCCAAGTCCGTTTCGGAGATTTTGGGTGGTTTGGGGGATTGTCGGGTCTCTTTGGGTAATTAGATTTTAATTAATTTACTTTTCTATAAAGGAACACTCCACGAGAACACACCCCTGTCTTATTGTAGGTATTTGGGTCACAACCACGTTCTACCATAGAAACTAAGATGGCCGCCTTCAGTATACATACGGGGGTGCGTTGTGGATATCTCGTCGTTGTCATGGTAGCGCATGTGAGCAACCATGTTTTTGGCGTCATCACTATGCTGATACATTGTGTTAGTGCTCATGTCCAGCACCGGTTTACGATGATATGTGTTGCCGTTGTCCATTTTGTTTGCTGGGCTACCAATTTGGCTTCTATGGTGGCACGTGGTTGCTATGGGGTCGATTGGGTGGAGGGTGTTCGTGTCAAAAAGAGAGTGTCGAATCATTAGAAACAGCCCGACAGCCCCTGACATGACCGAAGCGGACTTACCTCGACCGCTACTTATGGCTGCTGTACTCGACAAGCGAATGTTCGAACATTTATGTTTACACGATACATTTGCCCTGCCTTTTCAGATATATTATATATATTTTTCTTGATGTTCCGATTTGCAGAAGGGTTGAAATGTCATCCACCAGTGGGAATTTTAGACTGTGTGTGACTGAAACATAATTGTTTATTTAACATCTTTGACCTCTGATACATGAGGTGATCTCACATATCGTGTGGGATGTGCCTACTTGCACTTTGCTGCCTACGCTATGTTTATAAAATATATCTAATATAAGTAACTTAAGTATTTTTAGTAGACACGCCGATAAGCTAGCGGTGCGTCACGTGTCATTCCCCATCCAAACGATGTCTCTATTTCAGATGCCTATCTCGAGTGCTCTGTTGATGCATTCACATCATCACTAACTTAATCAGATTTTAAGATGGCGACAATTTCGTATTACTATGCTTTCATTATCGCTAAATCGTGAGGAAAACAAAACATTGGGGAATCGTAAAAATATACAGAAACAATATTTTCTTGTGTGTGGTTGTATCGTTAGTAGTCAAGCATTCAAGGTTCGAATGTTATTCTACTCCCACGCATGTAAGGGTGGTTGTTAAATAAATTTAGAAATCGAGTTTAGCAGCGTTTGAAAAACTCAGGTAGTCCAAACAAGCTTTTAAGGCTTTTTTGGTGCAGCCCAGCTTCCGAGTACTGTCAGCTTTTCATCTCTTGTGTTTGGTACGTGTGATCACGAGAAAAGAGAGAAACATGATTCATGGTGGGGGGGGGGGGGGGGGGGGGGGCATGGGGTAACCCACTCACCGGCCAGTGTTACCCGCCGTGGAAATAGACCTGATTCGACGGGGAGGTAAATTTATGCAAACACTATAAAAACAGAGATAATACTCCCGAAGACCCGACACACGGGGGGCACAATATGCATATAATCACTGTGGCATAGGCAGAGTTAATTACATTGCAAGGGTTCTATTTTAGTCCGGTACCAGGAACTTTCTACACACTCACTGGTCGGCACACATCTCGTCTCTGTTGTGAGTTATGTCGTACTTATTTTACCCTTTTATACCTAGTTTTACAAGCCACAATTCTTTGCTTTGCGTTTCGTTTTGATTCTCTGAAAGCAACTAGAGTCATGGACACTGCGTCTTTTTCCCAAATAAAACAAACATTTCTCACACCGGACCGCACCATGCATGGTCTACTCTACTCCCTAGCCCCCCCCCCCCCCCTTTCACGGGTGGTGAAGTTGATACTGTCTCATGTCGTGTCTGTCACGAACCACACGGTGCCTAGAACACTTGTCCTGCCATGAGTTTCCTGTCAATGATAAAAAAAAAGATTTGGATACATCAGACGGAATATGGTAAGGTGATTTGGATGCCAATCAACCAACGGCTGACTTCATAAACCTTCATTTAACCCTTTACCCAATGTAACGGCCCAAACCGACCAGAGCTATTTACAAAAAAAATCTCCATTCAATTTTCATTATTTTTTTCCATTTTTTGTCTCAAAACATAGCAAATGGCCACTCATTGGAACGAGCGTGTTGTTTTTGACGCAAAAAATGTAAAACAATCAGTTATTCAAGAATTTTGAATGCAAGTGTCGTCTGCCTTTCGTGTTAGGTGAAGGGTTAAATATATAAAACATTTCTCACCCCTGTCGGGGATCATACCCCCTAACCCCCCCCCCCCCCCGAGTCGGGAAAAGCCTGACGCCATCCCCGCCTTGATGCTCACATAAGTCAGTAATATATATCCGAAATGTTTTTAGCTGCGACAAGCAGAGGCAGTTCCGATCTGTCGGTGACAAACAGTTTTTAACCCGAATAACCTTTTCAAATACGTAATGGAAAGACACGGGGGGGGGGGGGGTGGGGGGGGGGGGGGGGGCGGTGGCGTTGCGGTAACCGGTTCTCGTTCGATCACAGAGGTTAAGCAACGTCGAGCCCGGTTAATCCTCGGATGGGTGATCGTCTGAGCGATCAATTCGGACTCTCGCATTGTGTCCTTGGGCAAGGCACTTAACCCCGATTGTCCACATTGGGGCACGATGACGCCGTGTACTAAGGCGCACTGCACGTCGATGGTACACATGTCTTCAACCAATCTAACCCTGCCTGTGCTGCAGTGCGGAGTTACGATGTTGGGGAGCTGGCAGCTGCTCGTCGTTGCTCGGTGGTTCTCTCCGGGCACTCCGGCTTCCTCCACCCGTAAAACTGTCATGGTCATGATTAACCATTGTGCATAAGTATATGACCTTAAACACCAATAAATAAATAAATAATAAATAAATGGAAAGACACCATATTTGGTGTACAAGTGTATCTTATTGATGTCTAGCCCCATGTTCAATGCAGGTGTTATTCAGAGTATCTTTGTCAGAGTTATTGCCCTTTATGGAGTTGCAATTTGTTTCATTTCACCACCCGTGGCAGCTTAGGTACGAACTCGTAGTTTTGAGCCCTTCAACCCGGAATGCATAAATGTTTGAAAAATCTATCGTTCGCCGGCAACACAACACAGCAAACAACAAAGAGGTTAATAATAATTTAACCCCACAACCCTGTAGGGCTGTAGGATTAAATCATTACTGAACCCCCACAAAGACAAAATAGTTTCGGTCATATTAAAATTAATAGTATGCCAATAGAAAACTCCGCTTCGAAAGGGTTTAAACAAAGAAACAATTACAATCGACTTCATTGACGCAAAGAACTGGATTAACTTAACAGTGGACTCGACCTCTTAGCAGGCGATACGAGCAGTTTGGCGTCAGTGTATTCGAAATAGAAATGCCATAATATTGGAAGGAAAACTTGAGTCCAAGTGACGCTTGGTGCGCATGCTTGAATGTTTGGCCGAAAATGCGCAAAAATGCATAAAATAAGAAAATATTTAGGGACGTTTTTGTCCGGTGTCAGATTTGTAAATCATGCGCAGAAGTATTTGTCATGTTGATGGCGTCGATACCTCTACCCGGGCTTCGATTGGCCAAACGGACCTTTAATTAGAGAATGGAAAACCATGAAGAACTGAAAGTTAACGGTCACTGCGACAGCGACCTTTGGTACAATGACCCCAAAATAAATAGGGTTCTTCTCATCGTATTTAACTCATTTGTCAAGTTTGGTTTTCAACGACCCAGTAGAACTTTTATTAAAGAGCTAAAACCACGAAGAATTGTAAGTTAAAGGTCACGGTGGTCTTGACTTTTGACACCATGGCTCCAAAATGAATAGATTTTTCCTTTCTCGTCATACCCAACTCTCATGTAAAGTTTGGTTTCAATCGGCTCACTGAAATTTTAACTAGAGAGCAGAAACCAACTACACGAAAAAATTTCAAGTTCAAGCAATGACGAAAATTGTCAACCATGAATTCAAAATGTGTTCTGGTCTACGTTGTCTCGTCATAGCAACGGGTATATTCTTGGTTCACATCACGGTTTTGTTTCCGTGACATTGCACTTCCTGTTTCACACAGCTCTTCGGTTTCAATGTGGATTCGTATCTCAGCTCAAATGCATCTTACACTGACGCTCTGCTCGTTTCAATATCACCGTCGTATTGGATTATGTAACCCTTCACCTAACATGAAAAGCAGACGACACTTGCAAAAAAAATTCTTGAATAACTAATTTTTTTCATTTTTTGTCTCAAAAACATAGGTTATGACCCCTCGTTGGAACGAGCTCGAAGAGCTCGTTCCAACGAGGGGTCATAACCTATGTTTTTGAGACAAAAAATGAAAATATTTTGAAAATTAATTGGCGATATTTGGGAATAGCGCTGGCCGGTTTTGGCCGTTACGTTGGGTAAAGGGTTAACGTAAGATGTCAGCTCCACTTTCAACTGAAGTGCTATTTACTGGGTTAACACTTGGTTTCACCACATGTTGTCAAAAATTAAATGTTCCTTTCAACATTTCTCCAGCATGCCTATTCGCAGCCTCAACAAAGAATTCGTCGACAATATCGTACACTGCAAAAAATATAGGTTCTCTTTAGAACCAAAACTGGTTCTAATCTTGTCCCTGAGATGGAACCAGATCTGTTTAAACAGTCTTTATTTCAAATCAAATAAATTTACCAAGATTAGCATTGAGTTTTAACAGAATATTACACGAACTGAAGTAGATTCAGCAGTAAACTTGGAGCTTATTCAACGCAGTCGCCAAACATTTTGAAACAAAGGAGATATTCACAGTTGGCATATCGAACCAGTTTTGGTTCTGTATCATATCTCCTTTCCTTAATAATGATTTGAGACAACCTCCTATAAGCTCTAAATTTACAGCTGAAACCCCCTCAATTTATGTTTAATTCTGTTAATATTTAATGTTAATCTTTATAAATTTATTTGATTTGAAATAAATACTGTTTAAACAGAACTGGTTCCATCTCAGGGACAAGATTAGAACCAGTTTTGGTTCTAAAGAGAACCTATATTCTTTGCAGTGTATGCAGCTTCTTTAAATTACCTTTTCGCAGCCCCTATCTGCTACAGACTGCAACCGACCCTTGAGCCTCAATGTTCCTGACTACGATTCAACTGTATTACCCGATACGGCCATAACTTTACACCAAACCGCATGTGGGTACTTATTCCCACTGCCACAGAAGAAATTTCTCACGTCCTTTTGATTTTTCGGGGCAAGTATCTATCCCTCGCATTCGTCTCGAATATATATATATACAAATTTAACAGGCGATGAATGAAAAGTCCATCTGTTTCGAAATTATACATTTTATAAGATGAATGAATTTTTAAATTTCATGTCACCTTCCTGACACAAAAAGGAAGTTGGTTTTTTTTACTGGGAATTCTGGAGATCCCCGCCTAATTTCCTCGAAGCGTGAGCTGAAAATTTAAGACGAGAGAAAAACACGATTTTGAATCCGAACTGACTATACTTCTCCACCGCTAGCATTTTCAGACCCGAAGCATATCCACTTTCAGTTTATGGAATGCGTTCGTACTTACTGCGTGTTCAAAACTGACCAGAAGTCAATACTATAAAACTTTTACAATTGTATTTTCTAGAACCGTATTTTCTAACTATTAATATAACTGACTAAAATGAATCATTAGCATTTTAAAAGATGTGGCAATTTGCCAGTTGGCAAATTGCCAGATCTTGAAAATTAATTGTAATGGTTCATTTTAATCCATTTAAAGTCACTCTAGAAAATACAATTCTAGAAAATACAATTTTAAAAGTTTTATAGTACTGGCCTCAGCTGATCTTCACGTAATTTTCATCTGAAGCGAGGCGTACAATTTTGTTTAGTGTAATAGCCGTTTGAACGATTACTGTTCGTTAATGAGCGTCATGTGTGTCCACACAACAAATGATTCTTTTCTGTAAGCGGCAGAAACAGTGGAGATTTTATACTGAATGCAGATTCTAAAATTCCTGTATTGACATTAGATTTTCTCATCTAATCACTTTAAGGCTTATTCAATTAAGAGATAAAAAAATCTTCAGTTATTTATTTATTCAGTAAAGAATTATTGTAATGGAATCTCAAGAGTTACTTAGATCCCCATTGATGTTCTGGCGTTCTGTGTTTATTACACGCCTCTATGGCATACGATTCATTAATTTAAAAATTCAAACATCACAAGCAGAAAATTTCAAACCTTAAAACAAGGCTGCACGTTGAAAATAGTGATTGGTCTTTCCAGATTTAACGAATATAAATTCTACCGGTCAATGGCTCTGAACAGGCATGGAATATACCATCAGGGTCCAATGATTAATATATGTCGCTCGGTAGAGCTTCTTTGGGCACTGATACATAAAAGAACCATACCGAGGGCCCGAGGCAGAAATGCACCTCTCGAATCCTAACGTAAAGTGTGCAGTATTTTCATGAGCCCCAACCCTTTCACATCGCATCTGTCGCATAGACATACTCAAACCATTTATTCCACCGATAGTAAAAGAATTAATTCAAATGCTAAGGTATCAGTAAAATGAGTAAGCAACAAAGTGTAGGGGGAGTCCCACGTAATATTTTATCTTTTTAACAATGTTATATATGGGAATGTGTCGCATCTTTGACAGTTCGGAAGCAACAATATATGATACTTGTGTCTATAATTTCCGGCTGAGGTACTTTCACACTCAGTCAACACAAATCTTCAAAGTAGGATATTGTTGACATATAGTCATTCTGTTATAGTTTGTATGTCAAAAAAGAGGTTCTGTTTGATATTTTGGTTTCTGCCTGCTTTTGATTGAAAATAAAATGGCCGATAGGCTGCGATAGACCAAAAATGTTCAAGATAGCCCTTGAAGGTTCCTTCTGATAGAAGATCTGAAATGGCATCATTTTGGAAAGTGTTCAGACAGCGTCTCGCGTAATACAATTTCCTAAACAACAACAACAACAAATACAGAGAGAATAAATAGGTACTAGGGCCGGTAATCAGATTTAAACCACTCGTAGAATAAGGTTTTAACCACTCGGCAAAACGAGTGATTAAAACCCTTATCCTACTCGTGGTTTAAATCTGATTACCGGCCCTGGTACCTATTTGTTTTATTTATACCATGCGCTTAATAAATAATTGACTTTGTCACTTGAAATGGAGAGAAAACGACACTTTCTATCGCAAACACACGGGTTTGTTTTGTTCACATCTGCGCCGGTGGGCGTTACTCCCGGAGGCACGTGAATACTTGATTGACAGCTAGACACATCGTCAAAGTTGATTGAATTTACCTTGCTTTTTCAGTCAAATTATTATTAACAATTTTTAAATTTTATTTTAAATATTTAATTGTTGGTATTTTAAACTTAATAAGTCTTTCTCCGGGGGGAGGGGGGGGGGGGTCAATGGTGGTGGGGCGGTGTATTCATGCAAAATATATGAATTTATTTACTCTACCATCCTCACCCTTGACCAAACTCTGTTTAAGACACTAACCTCAGCGTATTTATTTTGGTTTTTTTTTACTTAACCCCTTGAACGCTGGTGGTATCTTTCATATCAATTCAGTGGCAGCAATTGGAAGAGGCCATATTCATTATTTGTGGGTAAACCAATTAATATTATCAACGTGCAGACTCAGGGCTGCACGTTGCAAATATTGATTGGTCTTCCTCACACATTCACTTACTTCACACATTACCCACACATTCACATACTTAATGAATTTATAAAGTATTATGTTCATGGGCAATAAAAGCGGCCTCTTGGGTTCAAAGAAAATCGATGTGGTCATATATGTATTGGTGATGTGTAGTGACCATATATATATAGGGGTTGTGTAAATTATGTCGGAAAATGCCGTTCGGGTACTTACGATTGGTGAAAAAAGTGTGTGTTGGGGGAGGGGGGGGGGGGTGCCCCCTGTGCCCCGGCTCCGCCGCCCCTGTCAAATGGAGCCCTGTGGTAGTGTATGGGAAAATATTAAATATGTAAAATTTAGGATAAAATATGCGCAATTTTGTCCTATTGTATGTGAATAATTACATACAAAATTGATCAATAAAGTCATATTTTATTTTCCAATCATACGTCATACCTATATATGTAATTTCGTTAAAGTGCGATTCTGACAGAGATTAAACAGCGATAAGTTCAGTGTAAGTTTATAGGGCCTGTAAAACATGAATCATGCACCTAGTTTCTGTGAAACGCCAAGGAACTACGATATTTTCTTTATAACCGAGGCCATAAAAAGTATAAAAGTAGTGTCTAGGCGTTTCACAGAAGCTACATGCAAACGAGAACATTTATGTTTTAAAACACTTTATCCAGATAGATCGTACTCTCTGTGACAAAGCATATAGACTTACTCACATAAACATATCGACATTATACACTTACTCACATAAACTTATCAGCACTATACACTTACTCACATAAACATATTAGTAATATACACTGACTCACATAAACATATCAGGACTATACACTTACACACACAAACATATCAGTACTATACACTTACTCAAATGAACAGATCAGTACTATGCACTTACTCACATTAACATATCAGTACTGTGTTCTTACAAGCATAAACCTATCAGCACTATGCACTTACTCACATAAACATATCATTACGGTGCACTTACAAACATGAACACATCAGTACTAAGCATGTACTCACATAAACGTAATATACAATGACTCACAAAAACATATCAGGACTATACACTTACACACACAAACATATCAGTACTATACACTTACTCAAATGAACAGATCAGTACTATGCACTTACTCACATAAACACATCAGTACTGTGCACTTGGTCATATAAACATACCAGTACTATACACTTACATAAACACACTATCACTTTGAACTTACTCACACAAACACATAAGCATGGCGAATGTAGTCACATAAACATATCAGCACTATACAATTACTCTCATAATTATATCAGCACTATACACTTACTCACATAAACATATCAGCACTATTCACTTACTCACATAAACATATCAGCGCTATTCACTTACTCACATAAACATACCAGCACTATGCACTTAAATGCATAAACATATCAGCACTATGCACTTACTCACAGAAACATATCAGTATTATGGACTTACAAGTATAAATATATTAGTACTATGCACTTACAAGCATAAACATATCCGTACTATGCACTTACAACCATAAAAATCTGTACTATGCATTTACTCGCATAAACATACCAGTACTATACTCTTACTTAAACACATCATTACTATGCACTTACTCACATAAACATATCAATACCATGTACTTAGAAGCATAAATATATCAGTACTATGCACTTACATAAACATATCAATACTATGCACTTCTAAGTATAAACACATCAGTACTATGCACTTCCAAGTATAAACATATCAGTACTATGTACTTAAAAGCATAAAGTTATCAGTACTATGCACTTACTCACATAAATATATCTGTACTATGCATTTACGCGCATAAACATATCAGTACTATGCACTTACAAGCATAAACACCAGTACTATGGATTTACTCGCATAAACATATCAGTACTATACACTTACTTAAACACATCAATACTATGCACTTAACTCATATAAACATATCAGTACCATAAACTTACTCGCATAAACATATCAGAACTATATACTTACAAGAATAAACATATCAGTAATATAAATATACTCACATAAACTTATCAGTATTATGCACTTACTCACATAAACATATCAGTATTATGCATTTAAATGTATACACGTATCAGTACTATGCACTTAAGCGCATAGATATATCTGTACTGTGCACTTACTCACATAAATATATCAGTACTATGAACATACTCACTACTCACATAAACATATCAGTACTATAAACTTACTCATATAAGCATATCAGTAATATGCATTTACTCGAATAAACATATCAGTACTATGCACCTAAAAGCATCTACTTATCAGTACTATGCACTTACTCACATAAATATATCTGTACTATGCACTTACTATCATAAACACATCAGTACTACGAACTTACTTACATAAACATATCAGTACTATGAACTTACTCATATAAAAATATCAGTAATATGCATTTACTCGCATAAACATATTCGTACTATGCACTTAAAAGCATAAACTTATCAGTAATATTCACTTACTCACATAAATATATCTGTACTATGCACTTACTCACATAAACATATCGGCACTATGCATTTACTCGCATAAACATATAAGTACAATGCACTTACTCACATAAACAAGTCGGTACTATGCATTTCCTCTCATAAATATATCAGTACTGTGCACTTACTCACATAAAATTACCAGTACTATGCATTTACTCGCATAAACATTTCAGTACTATGCACTTACTCACATAAACATATCAGTACTATACTCTTACTCCCACAAACATATCAGTATTATATACTTACTCAGATAAACATATCAGTACTATATATTTACTCACATAAATATATCAGTACTATGCTATTACTCACATACACATATCAGTACTATGTACTTATTCACACAAACATATCAGTACTATGCACTTAAAAACATAAACATATCAGTACTATGCACTTACTCACCTAAATATATCAGTGCTATGCACTTACAAGTATAAACATATCACTAGTCTACACTTACAAACATAAACATAAACAGTACTACACGTTTACCTACATACACATATCAGTACTCTGCACTTCCCACTAAACATATCAGTAAATCTGTAAACATATCATTAACATATCAGCACTACACACTTACTCACATCATATTACATAAACATATCAGTACTATGTACTTACTCAGATAAACACATCAGCACTATGCACTAACTCACATAAACATATCAGTACTGTATACTTACATAAACACATCAGCATGTTTTGGATAGTGTGCAACTAAACCTTTAGGGCCTTGAAACCTGTATTTACAGAATGGTACTGTACTATATACAAAATTGGACAGATAATTTCAACCGGATCATGACTTGGTCGCGATGCAGTCGAAATTCTTTGTCCGTTTTCCTGTCCACAACACTGTGGAATCTGCAAAGTGAGAACATTGAAGTTTGCCTAATTTTATTTTTTGGAAATGACCTTACCTACCCGGGGCTTGCTCTGATAGTCCCATATAAAACTGCTCATGTCCTGAAAATTGCTAAAGGTAAAGAAAAGTAAACAAAATGCCACCGCATACCTAGGACTCGTCCTTTCCTTGCCCTGAAAATTGCAAAAATCCCTAGCTGGGGGAGGGGTTGCCGCCTCAAACGCCTATGGAGTAGATCGTTCAATCTGCCCATCAATAATTGCAAATAAAAAATATTTTCTTGTTTCTTGGTGATCTAATATGGTATTTAGGGGGTCAGTTAATTCTATATTGTAAGACTCATCTTTCCTTAAAAATTACCATGTAATGCGTGTCACGTCTTGTTTCTCAAGATTCGATGAACCCAGATTATATGCCCCAGAACTGATCTCCAGCACGTCGTCCACACAATAATTCACTTACCGGAAGAAAGCTATACTCATCTATTAATCAGAAACGGATCCAGACTGATCTTAAGAAGCGAGTGTTGCTTGCTCCTTGAGAACAGGCTGGGTCCGTTTATGTTTAATTTTTAGACAATAGTTCACTGCTCGGATTGGAGTACAATTTTTATCCTCGAGCGGGGCACACGGAGGACTATTTAACGAGGCGTTAGCCTAATGAAATAATCAGCGCGGCCGGCGAGAGGATAACATCGTACTCGAATCCGAGCAGTGAACGTTTGTATTTATTTTACAACCCTTTATAATTGATTCAACTCAACCGATTTGTAAACAATAATAAAAAAGTCAATTATCGCTAAGAGTGGAATACGATGCTGGGAATGGAATACCACTTTCGGCGAGTGGGAGTGGGAATACGATTTGTTTTGGGGGAAGAAAAACGAATGGAAATAAAATAAACATATTTTCCTCAAATCTGATCCGCGTTAACCCTTTACCCAACGTAACGGCCAAAACTGGCTCGTTCCAAAGGGGGGTCATAACCTATGTTTTGGAGACAAAAAATGAAAAAAATTAGTTATTCAAGAATTTTGTTTGCAAGTGTCGTCTGGTTTTCAGGTTAGGTAAAGGGTTAAATATGCTGTGTTCTTGGGCAAGGCACTTAATCTTGTTGCCCAAGTGGTGCACTGTGGTGCTGTGTATCAAGGCGTAAAACACGACGATGTAAAACTTGTAATCAACCAATGTTGACCCTGTTTCTACCGAGTTCGTAAACAGGAAAAAGAGAATAGTGATTCTCTTCGAATACCCACCCACTCCCCACCGGTGGAACTGTTCGAGACGATATGATCTTGGCTGTTGAAAGTGTCATAAGACACAGAAGAACAAACAAACAGTTATATCAAATTTAAACCGTTATATCTTGCTTTCCATTTCGGAAGATCGTCAATTTATTTTTATAGTTAGCTCACTGCAGGCTGGTGTCAAAATTATCAAAATTCAAACCTGCATTTTCCTATAAAGTAACCTAGACTTTAATCAATTCAATCGTGTTTGACAAAACTGAGCTCTGTCAAACAAGATCGAATTGTCTAAATTCCTAGTTGCTGTATTGGGATGATTCGTCGCTTGAAACTGCTTGAATTCTAGTATTTTTACATCAGTGAACAAAGGGTTAAACAAAACCCTGCAGATAATTTGTGGATTAGCAATAGCAGGAAAACATGTCACTAGATGAAACCCGACGAGAATGTCGTGAATTATTTATTGCATCCAAAGGCAAGCCACAACTTGTTCCACTTTGAAGGAACGGTCAAATGACGAAAAATGGCCCACCCAAGAACTAAAGGCAGTCACACTGGTACGATCCGAGCGATACCAATACCTTATACATTGTGTACGTACGATTTTTCCTCACAGTCCGAAAAATTGACTCGGTGAGAAGTATATAATTCAAGCTTTGTAGTCGGAGAAAGACAATAATTAATGAAAAAGGATCCACTGTTTTAGGTGAACGGTGCGTCAGGATTATTATCAACACTTCATTTAGGTTGAGGCTGAGGGGTTATATATTCTTATTGGAGACAAGGGACGCGGCCAGAGGCTTCCGATTGGAGGGGGGGGGGGGGAGTGTAGGGTAGTGAATTTATAACTACAGGGAGGGACCGGGAGGGGGTTCCCCCTCCCAGTCCCTCCCCCAAGTTGGAAATTCACTACCGAGAAAAATTTAGAAAATGAAGCCATGAAAGGGGGCATAAAATTGATTCGAGTAACTGAAATGCCAACACATTTATGATAGAATTATCAGTTTATTATTATTTGGTATTATTCTGGGAATTGAATATGTGTTAAACAAATACTCAAGCTGAGAACTTTGAGCAATTCACACTGTCCAAACATTAAATCATATCTTATGAAGGAATGATCAATTTTTGATTTTCCATCATTTTGTAACTGTGAATGATGGAATTAACTCGGGATAACGATTTTTCATGATGTGATTTTCTTGAAGTGCATTTCGAGGATTTTTTTTATTACGCTAAGTAAACGTACTATAGAAATCTCGTACCGATTGACATCATGCATACTTATGAAGCTCGATATTACGTACACTGTAGTTAAATAGAAAAAGTTACAATTTTTGCCGATTGAAACAGAGTTGGAATGTTGGGAAGTAAAGGAGACATCAGCATCGCCAAAAAAGTTCTAAAATCCATATAGATGGAATTTCCAACTTCTCATAACTCGCCCTCCGAATTTCCAACTATAGACAATTTTGGCCAGGATTGAGGGGGTGGGGCTGGGGGGACACACCCCCACACAAAACATGTCGCCACGTCCCTGTAAAAAGCATCTTCAGCAAAATTTTAATTGATGAAGCAGCGGGTTGTATATAAGAAAAATCTAAACAAATACCACAAGGCCTTACAAATCTAAAAATCTGTTTCTCATGCCCCCCCCCCCCCCCCCCGCATGGTCCTTTTGCCTGCCGCATGCTCTCTTTTTATAACAAGTGTAAGTTTAAAAAATATAATAATTAAATGGTTTATGTCTGATATTGTACCCAAGTTAATAAAACTGATAAATTTGACCCTTGAGTACAATGCTTTGGTATTGCAGAGCCTTCTTACACGCAAATGATGAAATACACCACCACCCATGCTTTTCTGTATATTATGAGACCTAAAACATAAAACAAAAGAGAATATGAACTTTGATTTTCCATCATTTTGTAACTGTGAATGATGGAATTAACTCAGGATAACGACTTTTCATGATGTGATTTTCTTAAAGTGCATTTCGAGGATTTTTTTTATTACGCTAAATGAACGTACTACAGAAATCTCGTACCGATTGACATCATGCATACTTATGAAGCTCGATATTGCGTACACTGTAGTTGTAAATAGTGAGAGTTGGAATTTTTACCGATTTGAAACCAAGTTGGAATTTTGGGAAGTAAAGGAGACATCACCAAAGAAGCTCTAAAATCCAGATAGATTAAATTTCCAACTACTCATGACTTGCCCTCCGAATTTCCAACCACAAGAAATTTTGGCCAGGATTTGGGAGGGAGGGGAGTGACACATCCACTCCCCACTGTCCCCACTTTCCTGTTGGAGACAGTTGTACGTTCAAGGAGTTGTACAACTGGTACTCAGAGAGTACCTTCTGAACCGAGATGCAATCATTTTTTTCACAATAAGTCTTCCTGCCACCAGCCTTTGAATTGTGTGTGGTCTGACTCCGGAAAGTGTTAGTGGTTTTAAATATTAAAATGGTATGGGCGGTGGTTCACCAAAAGCAATTAATTTACATGTATATAAAAGATAGATCATTACTCACAATTATTTCCAGAATTTACAGACCACACTATTAAGCCTTTGAACCCGAGAGACCGATTTTCAGGCCAGGAACATGATACGTCATAATTTCATTAAATAGGATGGCTGCTAAGGGAATGTGTGGGGTAGACCAATCAATATTGCCTTGGGGCAGCAAGTTGAAAATATTAATTGGTCTACCCGCAAATAATGAATATGGACTCTTCCAATCGCGGCCATTGAACTGAGATGACAGATACCACCAATGCTCAAACGGGTTAAGGGAATTTTCATCGTATCAACAGTTCATAAATCTCGTGGTAGCTCTTGACGTCTTCGTGGTTAACGTCCCACCATTCTACGCTGCATTCGCTTGGCATATAGCACCGTTCACCTAACATTTACAGTCTTTTAATGTGGTTAATTATAATTAACGGTTAATCGTCTTCATTAATCTCATATCAAAAGTTCAGCATCACTCATCACTGAAGTGCCTTCCAGCGGGTTAACTCTTCTTCAACACGCTGCCAAAACGTATATGTTCATAGAAAGGCTTGCCATAAGGACTGACAATTTTCGTCAGTGGAAGAGATTAACTAAACTGTTGGCACCCCTTAATTTTCTAAAGCTGTCAGTGAATTTAACACTAAAGATATGTGCATTTCATATTTTATACCATGATTACCAATTCTACTATATATAAAAAGCCTAAGACATAAATTTTAGCTTTACACACCAACCGTGGTGAGCACAACAGCAATGGGATTTCAATAGTTAAAAAATTTACACCTACAGTGGAACTAAATCCAAGTTGACCTCGCCTTGAATGCGAACTTGTCTAAATTTATAACTCGTCGCCTCGTGAAGAGTGAAATGAAACCGGCAATCATTTATTACGTTTTTTTAAATAAGTTTACCTCATAAGATACCAAAAATTGACAAACATACGTTGTCTCGTGTTAATAAAGCATCCATAACTCGAAATAGAATGTTATTATGTTGTTAAAATTAAAAAGGCCCGGTAACTTGCGCGTTTCGTTTTCTATATATTTTGTTTCGGCAATAAAATTGCCATCGGTAGTACCGGCCACCGGTGCTCATATAAACACAAACGGATTCGCACGTGTGAATATTGATTTATTTAATATTTAAACTCTTACTAATCTGACGATCATGGTATAAATAAAATATACCCAAAGTAGCTTGGTATATCAAATGTTCACCACACGTGGTGAAGTGGTGTTAACCGCGCGCCAAAGGCTCGCGGTTAACACCACTCGTGGTGAACATTTGGTACACCAAGCTACTATGGGTATATTATATAAAAAATGAAATTTCGAAATGTTCGCGAAGTTGTATCATCGATGTGCGCATCATTTCACAAACTTCAGGAATTGTCCTGTTGAGTTGTATAAAAATACAGAATCTGACTTTTCACAATTCTTTTCCCAATTTATTTATTGGGGTTTAACTACACTTTCGACAGCCAGGATCACCTCGTGTCGGACAGTTTTACGGGTGGTGGAAGTCGGAGTACCTGGAGAGAACCACAGAGCAAAGGCGAGCAACTGTCAGGCTCCTCAACATACTAACACCACACGGCCACACAAGCAGGGTTGGCACAAGGCCTTAGCCCCAGGACACAACGCTACCGTGCCCCCACATGGGCAGTTGGGATTAAGTGTCTTGCCCAAGGACACAACGCGGTTGCAGCAAGTGGGATTCGAACCGACGACCTCTCGGCCTGCAGTCTGCACCTCAACCTACTGTGCCCCCTTTTCCCATGCAGATTGAAAGTTTGACTATTATTCTCTGTTTAAACCCATTCAAAAATACGAAATTGGCGCTTTCACCATCAATTGATGTTCTCTGACTTTTTTCTGTTCATTATATCAACAGTGTGCGCGGCATCGTAAAATATAATACAGACACCACCCTTTCCATTAATATAAAAGTCTAGCAGGTAGGATTTGCTAATATTTTTCTCGGAAGAATGAAAACGTCAAATTACTGTAAAACATATTCGCTAAACCAAGCGCCATCATGGACTGTTACGTAGTTGTTTCTAATTAGCTTGCCATAAAAACCCAAGTTTCCTTTTGTAACTTTTAATAAATGAAAACAACCGACAGCTCCAAGAGCTGTCTGTTATTTTCGTTTATTAGAAGGAGCAAAAGGAAACGTCAGTAGTATGTCATGTACCTTTCACCCCTAGGTTGCAGGACCCCGGTGCAGGGCCCCGGAAGTGACGTAATGCCACGTGACCTAGTGGCGCCATGTTGTATTGTTATGGTAACCCGCGTGAGCGGCCATCTTGTGACGTCATCTCCAAAGTGATACGTGGTGTGAGTGCGCATGCGCAGCGCGTGTTGTTAGGGTGATACCTGTTTCCGTCATCCATTTTGTGTACTGGAGGCCGCCATCTTGGTTTCTATGGTAGCACGTGATTGCTATGTTACCCAATTTTTCTGCAATAGGACGGGGTATGTTCGGAGGGTGTGTTCCAATGTAGAAGAGCAAATCTAATTACCACAAACAACCCGACAATCTCTCCAAATCACCAAAATCTATCCCAACTTTTATTATTTCGAATTCTTTCAGAATACCTAGCCATGTTGCTCTGTTCTGTAGTATACTCCAGTAGCGTAGAAGCGCCTATAGTTGGAACAGCTTTGCTTATTATTACTATATTTAGCTATTTCTGGTCTATTCTTGTTAGTTCTGACCCTATTCCAAGTATTCTTGTAGTGTTCTTTATCTAGATCATTTATATAGACTATAACCAACCAATCAGATTGCTTGATTTCCCATAATCTGTATGCCGGGTTATCTCCCCTTATTACAACGAAGTCGTATCCGATTCTCATCACCTCTATATCCAATAGCCATATCCCATGGAATCCCATTTTGGGGAAACACCCGTGGCTATGGAATCCCTTTTTGTCGTATGAGGCCATGAGGGCTATGTAAAAGCCCTCAGTGACTCCTCATTTATTATCTCTCATAGCCTCATTGAATTTTGAGGTTATGAGGACCATTGAAAATCACTCAATGAGGTATAATTTACTATATAATTTACATTACAGGTCTATGGCCTATCTGTCCTATCATTAACTTCTACAGCAGTCTTCCGGGGTCCTGCACCGGGGTCCTGCAACCTAGGAGTGAAAGGTACATGACATACTACTAACGTCGCTTTATTTTCTGCTGATGTCATAGGAGTTTTCTCAACAATTACATGCTTCTTAGGGAGAGCGGTGGCTCAGTGGTTACGGAACTTCAAACCGAGAGGTACACGGCTCGATCCCCGCCAGGGCAACTGCGTTGTGTCCTTGGGCAAGGCACTTAATCTGGATTGCCTGCGTGGGGGCACGGTGGTGGTTTGTAATAAGGGGTAATGCTCGTCGATGGTGCACCTGTCTTCAACCACTGCTAATCTTGCTTGTGTGGAGCTAGTATGCTGTGGTTTCTGACAGCTGCTTGCCGTTGCTCGGCTGTTCTCTCCGGGTACTACGACTTTCGACATATGTAAACCTGTCCGACACGAGGTCACCCTTGCTGTCGAAAGTGTCGTTAAACTGCAATATATAAATACATGCTTTTCAATTTCAGGGGAGATAACTTTATCAAAAGCCAATTTTCATGACGAGATAAGTCAGTGATTGAAGATAATACGACAACTGTATTTGGAGTTCGCCTTTGCCCATTTTATCGATTTCCATCTACAACTGGCTAGTTGCTGTGTCTCTGGGCGGTAATAACAGTACTACAGGCTACCTCATAAGTGCCTACATTACCCACGCCCGCAGTGGGCCATTCAGAAGGATTTCGACTTTGCCAGGGTTGAACAGATACCGCGTGTTTACTTGTATCGACTAAAGATGAACATTTTATAAAATTGTGTTATTTGATGGGAATTGAATTTGGGAATTGGCGTTTTGTTTGGGTACTCCAATATATCTGCCAATAAAAATAAAAACAGATTTAACTGAAGAAGTGGGACGAAATTACCGCAACAGTGGGTTAGTGACGTTTTACGTAATTAATTAATGGGGACGAGCAAAGCGAGTTGATTATAACGTGTAATGTTCCATATTTATTAATTTATTTATTGTTTTTTTTAAGGTCACATATTTCTGCACAATGGCTTATCAGGACCGTGACAGTTTTACGGGTGGAGGAAGCCGGAGTACCAGAAAGAGAACCACCGAGCAACGGCGACCAACTGCCAGCTCCCCAACACACAAACTCCACACAAGCAGGGTTAGCATTGGTTGAAGACAAGTGCACCATCAACGTGCAGTACGCCTTAAGTAGTACACAGCGCCACCGTGCCCCCCGTGGGCAATGGGGTTGAAGTGTCTTGCCCAAGGACACAACGCGGTTGCCGCAGATGGGATTCGAACCGAGAACCTCTCGGCTTGCAGCCTTCACCTCTACCTACTGAACCACCGCCCCCCCCCCCCCCCGTAATGTTCCATATAACTTGAAAAAGTAGTATGTGGTTGATACGGTTGTTCAATCTACAGTTTCTAATAATTATTAATCACCGTCCTGTAAAGCCATATGGTTCGCTGGAATGAGCCCCAGACATCCGGAAAGAAATAAAAGTGCATTTGTCTTCAGAAGATCCAAGTTTAAATTAGATTGGTATCTAGCATTACTTTGTACAAAATGGTAATGTTTTGTACAGGTGAAAGTAAAAGACAAGCGAGGTCAGTGGCGTACCCACAATGCAACTTTGACATAGCATATAGATCCCTAAACCGGTCACCGATATAGGGCTACACACTCTATAAATGTCCAAGATTCGCTCATACTGCATTTTGCAAAATTTTCAGTGGAAGTGAGAGGAGAGGTAACAACCGAGGAATCTTAGTTAAGAAAAGAGGAGGATTCGGTTCCACTCCCCAATGGCCTTCCAGTTATCAAGTTTAACCTACCCCCCCCCCCTCCAAAAAAAAAATAAAACAAAAAAAACAACAAAAAAAAAAAACTGACAAGGGCACCCCCTATAAAAGCAACGTTGCTTTTTGATCCTTCGATGTCGACTCTTCCTATTATTGAGAAGCAGAATTCCCTAAGCTTTAGATTGTTCACCCACTAATAGAGAACGTGGGCTGGGTTTAGAGCGTCGTGAGAGAGTTACTTTTACCCCACTGATGACAGACACGCCGTTGCAACGGTCAACCTGCTCGGTACGAAAATAACAGTAGGTTTGCACATCTAGTTTTATGTGCTCTGCTGATAAGCCGATGGGGCGAAGCTTCCATCGGTTGGATTTCGTCAGAATCCGGCTCGGGAGAGCCAACTGGGATGAAGCTACCGTCCGTAGGAGTATGCCTGAACGCATCTAAATCAGAATCTCGCTAGGGCGAGTCAACGATGCAGCGCGTGTCCCTCCGTTGGGAGGTAGAGATACGGTCGGTCGAAGTCAGCTGTGAGAAGAGTGAGCGCGCGTTTCTCTTTGCATGGAGGTGTGAGCCCGCCTTCTTTCTCTCCTTCTGTCGCCCGTCCCGAATAATTGAATCATGGCTATGCGCCTGGGCGAGGTTACTGAATATGACCAAAGCAAGATCCAAAGCAATTGCTCTGTTACCTAATAACTTGTCCGCCAAAATATGGAACGAATAGAACGTTGGAATACGTTCCAGAGCCAATAGAAGTCGATTTAAGAAAGATGAAACAACAAAGTTAGTCAGTGCTTGTTCTCCGACAGTCAACAGTAATAATCCTCATTGTAACGACTGTGCAGTTTAACTCAGAAGTGCATGATCCATTTGAGCAAGTACCATTAGTGATTCTTATAAATAATGTTGGGCAGACTTGATTGACATATCGGGTAGAAGGTTAGATGTGTCACGTCTTCACGCATAGAATCTCAAAACCAACAATGTGATCCTAAATTATATTGTAGTGGAAACGTGAGCTATTTTGTTTACAGTCGATGGAGACAGCGTAAAAATACAGTTAAAACTTGAAGTCCTGTCACGAACTGTGTGCTTATCTAGGCTTAAATGCACGCAGGAATTGCGCGCAATTACCATATCGGATGGCACCCAAAGCACGACAGGTTCTCCTGGTTACTCATAGCAAACACGGGCAATGTTTCTGCCAATGGACCTCCGGGTTACCCGGAGGCCCATTGGCTGAAACATTGCTTGTGCACAGGCTATATGTACAGAATTGATAGCCTTATATGGTCATAACGCGTAGATTAACGCGCAGATCGACGTGCCATTTGTGTGCATTTCATGACAGGACTTCTAGTTGTAACTGTAACTGTATTTGACTCGAAGTTTCTTTCAGGTTATCCGAACTAATATTGACAGAGAATCCCCCTTATACAAGCAAACACCTGATCCAGTGATTTTATTCCATGGCGAGTCAAGCAACGGGCGGTCAAAGTGGACTGGGTCTCCTTTGTGCTTTGCCCGTGGGGTGATCAAATAGATTTTATTTGAAAGTTTCAAGTCCGCCATACTGTTTTCTGATTCTCAATGTTCCAATACTGCTATACTCTCCAATCTAATCTAAACTGGGACTCCCAGATAACTGCAATATGCAAGAAAGTCCACACCCGTCTATCTTTCCCTCGCAAACTGAAATTCATTTTGAATAGAAAAACCTTGGAACAAATCTATTTTACCTTTATTCAACCACTACTAGATTACGGCGACGTATTGTGGGATTGCGCACCCGAAAAATGGACTTAAAATATTGACAGACTGCAGATTGACTCTGCGTGTACCATTACTGGCTTAACGCTATCTGTCTCCGCTGATCAACTTCTGGCTGAACTCGGGTGGCCCTCCCCTTTGAAGCGTCGTGATAAGCACAAATACACAAATACGGTGTTCTTTTCAAAATTATCAACAACGAAACTCCGAATTACATCAACGCAATGTTACCCCCCCCCCCCCCCCCCCCCCAGAACACACGATATATCAATGTATAATCTTCGCAACCCCAACAGATTCACGTATTATCCGGCAAGAACGGAGTGTTTAAAAAAAATCCTTTTTCCCGTCCACCACAAAAAGTTGGACCATCTTACCCGACGTACTCACCGGAGCCGCAACACTAACGGAGTTCAAACAAACCTATGCCCAATTGAACTGTATCCCCAAACCACCTCTTTTCTTCCGTTGGGTAAAAGAAAGGCCAACATTTTACACTCAAAATTTCGTAATAATTGCTGTGACCTAAACAATGACAAGTTCCAAAACTACATTTTGGCCACACCAAAGTGTATGTGTGGTAATCCCTGTGAAAATGCTCATCACTATCTCCTGGTGTGTCCTCGATACTCTGACCACAGGAATACACTACTCGATTCTCTTCGACATTTTGATATATCTCCTGTTCGGTAAACCCATACGGAAAACAAAACAAAACGAATATATCTTCCTGAAAACCCAAGCGTTCATCCTAGCTAGTGACCGCTCCAATAGGATCATTATATTCTCGGTCTTGCCTCTTTCTTACACTGGCTGAAACGTTTTATAAACGTCATATATCCCTCACCCTTGAACTTGCCATCCAAGAGTTTTCGTAGAGAAAGTCAACAGCGTCCAGCCCTATGTATATTCCCTGAGTCGAGACCGTATTACTTGGCTGCCTGTTTCAACAACATACGAGGGGATGTCAAAACGTTTTGAGCCTAACACAAATCGAGCTGTAATATCGGTACAGAACATATTTATTTTTCAACATAGTCCCCTTGTAATTCAATTCACTTGTTCCACCTGGTCTGTCAGTCGCGTCTGTAGAAGTGCATATCTTGGTCCTGTAGCCAAGCCTCCACAGCAGCAATAAGTTCCACATCATCTTGAAAGCTTTGACCACGTCAGTGTTTCTTCAAATTTTGAAAGAAATGGTAGTCACCAAGTGACTACCATCTCTTTCCAAATTTGAAGAAACACTGACGTGGTCAAAGTGACTACCATCTCTAATAAAAGTCTAATAAACTTTGAGGAGCAATCTTTTAGTATTACCGACTTTAATCCCAAACAAATTATTGTAAATTCATATTTCGAGTCTAGCTGTATGAATTTGCATAATTTCATGTTCTTAATGTTGCCAGCGTCACGTCAGGACGTCGCAATTCAGACATTGGGTGAAATGAAAAGTTCACACATGCCGTCAAAAGCGTGTATGTCCACAGTTTGCCTCTTGGATGACAAGACATCGACGGCGCATGGACCTTATAAGTCTCTGGATGTCACCCTGTGGTATTGCGTTCCTTTCCTGCCTTAGAACATTACGTAAATCGCCTAACGTCTGAAGATCATGAAGTCGTACCCGACGGTCCAGTTGATCCCAAAGGTGCTCGATTGGCGACAAATCTGGCGAAAGTGGGGACCAGGGAAAAAGTTCGATGCTCTGCTCATCAAGAAAGTCACGACAGATACGCGTCACGTGACATCGGGCATTGTCTTGCTGGAATAACTGCAATCCGACGTTAGCGTTGAACAACGGGACAACAACAGCGTTAAGAATTTCGTCCTTATATAGCTGTCCATTCAGATTACCATCGATGAAGATCAACTGCGTTCGATGGTGCAAGAACATTCCTGCCCAAACCATTACACTACCCCCGCCGAAACGGTCGCATCCCTCCCCCCCCCCCCCCCCCAGGCAAGCATCAGAAAACCGTTCTCCTCGTTGGCGATACACTCTTGCCCTACCATCAGCGCACCGTAGACAAAATCGTGATTCATCGCTAAAAAGAACTGTACTCCAACGCTGCTGAGTCTAGCGAACACGCTGACGTACCCATTCCATTCTGGCGGTACGATGACGTTGGGTAAGGATTGGTCCGTGGTCTGGACGCCTACTTCGGCTGTCGCGCCCAGCGAGTCTGTTGCATACAGTTTGTGCACCGATTCTATTGTTAGTTTTACCAGAAGTAATCGCTGCTGTCCTCGACGCCGGAAGGAAGCGATCCCGCAAGTGAGACGTCCTGATGTGTCAGTCTTGTGCAGGGGTCGTAACTCTTGGTCAACCTGAACGCGGTCGGTCGGCAGTAGATCCAGTGGTTCTATACCTTCCAATGAGACGGTACATAGTGGCCACAGTGACTCAACTCAACAGCGAGCTCATCTGGAGATATCTGAGCCTTATGCATACCAATGGCACGCAACCTCTGACTTTCGGTTAACCTTGGCATTTTTTAAAATGTCGGAAGACAAAAACTAGCGTGTTATCTCAATAACACATGCTCGCTAGCACAACATAACACAAAGAAAATCGTCGGTCACCCATTCAATTTTACATTCTCGGGTAGCACGTGTTATTTTGAAATCCGGAAATCCGTAGCAAAATTGTATACGGTTGGGTGGACAATAACAACATGTCATTAAACACTTTGCACGATTTCTTGTCCACAAACATGCAACATTAGAACTATTATATTTCATCTTTTATGCTATTTTTTCACATTTGTTTCTATTATACTTTCTTTTTTAACTCAGTATAGTTGGGAACTATCGCTGAAACATTTGGGAAAGGTGGAGCTTAACCATTTACCTAATGAATCGCCCGAATCCGCCCGCGTAATATGCAAATTGAGCAGTTGAAAAAATTTAATTTTTCAAAATATTTCAACAAAACCATATCATGCGACCCCTCACTGGAACGAGCTCAGTGAGCTCGTTCCAATGAGGGGTCACATGATATGGTTTTGTTGAAATTTTTTGCAATTTTGATATCGTCTGCGTTGGGTAAAGGTATAACTCAGTCTTTTGGTGAGATGACTGAAAGGACTTATTTCCCATGGCACTCCATCTCCAAATGCAGCGTCAAAGAACATTTGCTTTATCATCATGAAAAAGTAGATCACGGTCCAAGAATAGCTAACAAAATGAATACCAATGGAAACTTCGGTACACCTTCTTGTTCTTGTTAGAGTGGAAACCACTTAAATGGATATCTATTTATTTAATAACCCAGTATATTGAATATAACGTATGAACACAAAATCATTTAGCACACCTTCAGCAAACATTTGACCTGTTAATTGTATATAGGTGAGAGAGCAGACCCCTGTTCAGTGAATGAAACAATCGTGTAATAATATATCGAGAAATTACCATGACGACCACCAAATTACCTTTGTTTATAGACCTATTTGGCATCGTTGGCATCGGTACATCCAGTATAATCATTTAGTCTATTATATCTCATTTGACGGAGCTCAATATGCTCTGTCAAAGAAGATATAACCAACATAAATGCCCAATTTATCTTTGGGTACTGGAAAGTGTCCAAATTCCTTCTAATTTTGTCACAAAATGGCGACACCTGTAATTTTCAAATCGTCATATCCCAGTAACTACTAAGCCAATCTTGATGATTATATACTACTCACAATTTGTAAAGGATCACCCACATATTTGGATATCACATTCGAATTCCCAATTTATATTCGACGGCAATTTTTGAGAAGGGATATCTGGAAACTCACCAACTCATGATAATGGAGATTAGGAGTGGATTTTGTATGCAAACGGGAAAAGAACGAAAAGGACTATTAAATTTTAATCCGAGCAACTCAGCAAAGTCGGTATCGACCTCAGTATCTCGTGTGAGCAGCGCGAGCATCCAACACTGCCTGGCAGCATCTCCGCATTCCATCGACGAGCGCACGGAAGATGGGGGGGGGGGGGGGCATGTTCCTTCATTCGCCCACCAAAGCTTGACCCAGCTGTTGTATGATGCGAGGTTGCACTGGGCGATCTGTAACCACAGCCTGCAATCGATTCCAGGAATGCTCAATCGAGCTGAGGTCACTTGAACTCGTACTGGCCAGTCGATTCTCTCGATTCCCTCAATCTTCCATGTATTGGTTCACTAATCGGAATCGGTGAGGTCTGGCATTATCGTATATCGGTATGAATTCCTCAACCCTAGCTCCTGCATAGGGTCTCACAAAGGGGCAAAAAATCTCGTCCCGGTGTCTTTGAGCGTTCAGATGTTTCGTTCTGGGTGAGGTAGAGATCTGTGTTGCCAGCTGAACTCATGCCACCCCAAACCATAACAGACCAGCCACCATACCGATCATGTTCTCGAACTTTGGAGTCGGTAAACCTCTCATTTTGTCTTCTCCACACTACAACACGCCTGTCTAGAAAGTCTTTACACAACCTCGACTCATCTGTGAGGATGACGTTCGACTACTGACGTACTGTCCAGCTGAGGCGTTCAGTGCACCATTGCAGTCAATGTCGCCGCTGTCTAGGCTGTAACAGGACACTAACAACGAGTCTCCTCGCGCGGAATCCTGCAGCATGGAGTCTGTTACGGATTGTTTGTACGTATACCAGCCGCGTTCTGGAGGTCGTTTTGCAAGGTCGTAGCATGTAGTGTGCGTTTCCGACTCTCAGTCGTGACCAGATAACTGTCCTGTCGAGCTGTCGTGACGCGCTGACGACCACCACCATGTCTTCTCTGAACACTCCAATGCATGTTGTAACGGTTTCATACCCTCAGATGACACCTTGGTTAGCGCTGAGCTCTACGGCAACCTGAGGTTGGGACCTGTCGGACTGTATCATCTCTATTGTCCCCGACTAATCCAAAACACTCAAATAGCACCCACGGCATAACAACGTTTAGTGCGACACACAAAAGCTATGCAAAGGCAACTGGCAAGTTATGGTAAGCTGGCACATTAATTTCGAAAGTGTGCAACCCAATGACCACATCCCTAGAATAACTCAGACCCGACCCAATGTTGACTGCATTCCTTACCACCACTAAACGTTGTGAGCATGGAACAATCATTCTGTTGACCAACGTAAGATCTGAGTCATTAATGGCCATATGATTATTACGTCACATAGTCTAATTGAATTCTGCATTGAAACCACACCTTGATGCAAAGTATTCAACGTGAGTCATCTCAAACAATAGAGCAACTTGAAGTAGTCAAATAAACCACTGTAGTTTGCGATTAAACTGCAGCAGCCTCAATGAAAACCTCTTTAGCCGTTTAAACCCTGGTGGTATATATCTTCCATGTGAGTTCAGTGGCAACACTTAGGAGAGTCCATATTCATTATTTAGGGTAGAGAAATTAATATTTTCAATGCCTAAATGTTACGTGGTGTGATACTGATAGATATTTTTAAAGGCGGATTATCCGTGAACTATTTCTTCTGATTAGCTTGCCATAAAAAGCCAAGTTGTTTCGTATTGTGACTTTTAATAAACGAAAAGAACAGTCAGATCCGGGGGGGGGGGGGGCTGTCTGTCGTTTCCGTTTATTAAAAGTAACAAAACAAAACTCATCTAAAATTTCAAGAGAGACAACTTTATCTAAAGTCGTTTTTCATGACGATATAAGTTAGGGATGTGTGTGGTGCTTGTTTTGATTGCAATGATCCCAAATGGAAACATATCTCTATAAGCGATGAAAGTATAAGCAGTATGAGTAACATGCTATGGAATGGGAGCAACGTTGTTTGGGGTCAGAAACCTGAATGTAATAGTGCCACATGTGCACAAAGAGCAGCAGGAAAGCAGCATATCAGTTATGGGGACCCACCCATCACAACCGCTATAACGCCTCCCAATCCTAATCCATTTTGGCTCTCTGTTTAACGAATGTGTTTTTACAGTAGCATGCAAGTTTTTAATCTTCCCAGGAAAAAAATAGCAAATCTAACCTCCTCGACTCTTATTTTAATGGAAAGGGCAGTTTCTGCATTAGAGATCACGATGCACACACTTTTAGTTACAGAACATCAAAAGATAGTAAAAACGCGGTGTTAGTGTTTTAAAGGGGTTTCAACAGAGAATAATAGTCAAGCTTTTTGTGATGTACCGGGTTTAATTGTCTTAAATCGTTTCGGATATCTGTCTGGGAAAGTAATTCCTGATTTTGGTTTTGCTCGCGAAGAACATTGTAGAATGCTTCCGGCCTAGACAAATAAGTATTTGTGTTTTCATCAAACGATTAATTCTTACTATTGATTGCCTGCTACACTTACAGCCAACAGAATATGGCGACGAGAGAGAACAACGTATTTCTTACGATCTAACTACAAAAAATCACCGAACATTACGCTTGTTTGATTTGTTTCGTCCAATACATCGTCCATAAACCCAACGTTTTACTTGTTCTCATACAATCCGAGTGCTTCCTCTGTAGCCCTGGTAAGTCCCATGTACCCTGGGCCATCTGGAAATGAACATTTGAAAATTATATGTTTGCTGCTGGGTACAGCGAATTTGAAGAACCTCGCAAAACTTCCATTCTCCTACATTGCCTGGGAGCAGAAGGTCAAAGCTTATATTTTGCATTAGTAAATGACGCTGATCACAAAAACTCCTCATATACTGAGATGATAAATGAGTTGGACACTATACATGAAAAAAACATTGCGGGGGAACGCAGTAAATTCCGGGCCAGAAAGCAACACCCCGGAGAAACAGTGACACAATAATTTATCTTGCCTCATTTCGTGAACTTGCCTGAAGCTGTCAGTGCAAAGGGATGGAAGATGAAATGATCCGGGATCAGCTAAAAGAATTCACTGTGTATAAAGGCATTCGAGAAAAACTCACTTCACAAACTTATTCACTGCAAGATGCTGTGAAAATTGCCCTTTAAATAGAGGAAGGAATCATTACAAGCAAACAAATGAGTAGTGGTGCATCAAACGCAGTTTCTGTAAACTTCGCGAAAAGAAAAACACTCCAAGAAATTAGAAAAATTACAGTGCCACGAGTGCGCGAAATCAAAATGCCAGTGCCACAAATACGCAAAATCAAAGTCGTGACAAGAACTGTTATCGGTGCGGATTGCGGTTTCATTTAGCAAACGACCCATCATGCAAAGCTAAAGATGCCATTTGCAAGCTGTGTTCAAAACGAGGTCATTTTCGATCGGTTTGTTTGCAGAAACTGAAAGGTCAACAAGTACGTTCAGTTGTATCCAAAACAACCGATGTACAAAATGATGATGAAACCAGTGAAACAGTACTGAAAGTAAATAATATATCTTCGAGCCACAAATATGCAAATGTTATCATTAAAGGTGTGCAACTTCAATTGATTATTGATACCAGTACGTCAGTGTCATTGATAAATGCTGCAACGTTCAACGACAAATTTCCATATATCAAGCTTCAACCGAGTGATATGAAATTATCCACGTTCGACAACCGCGCCATTGATACACGTGATTACTTTTATACTGATATCGAATTCAAAAAGAAGAGCATTAATTAAACTAAATTCTAAGTAATTGAAAACGGTTGTTGTATAATGGGAATCGACCTATTTGACAAGTTCCAGTTGCGTATTCAGGAAGTGAAATCAGAATCATGCATACTTGACGAATACCCTGAACTTTTCACAGGCATAGGCACTGTAAAAAGAATTGTACACAAATCTGTTCTGTTACCAAATGCTATGCCGGTTGCTCAAAAACAACGACCTGTGCTGTTCGTTCTACAAAATGATGTACAAGAGGAAGTCAATCATCTTATCGATCAAGGGGTTGTGTTGAAGTGCGATTATTCTGAATGGGTTACTCCGCTAGTGGTAGCGTTCCGCAAAATGGTGGTATTCGCCTCTGTCTGGATCTTCGAGAGGTCAACAAGTGCATTGTGCCAATGCGTTATCCCTTATCAAACATCGAGAGCTCAAATGCCGACTTTATCACACGTCTTGATTTGAAAGCTGCGTACCATCAGTTGCGCTTGCATCCTGAAACAAGCGACCGCTGCTCATTCGTACTTCCGTCTGGTTGTTACAATTACATAAAGGCTCCCTTTGGCCCCTCAAACGTGTCGAGCAGTTTTCAAAAGATGTTGGATATCGTTCTCGCTAGCCCCAAAAGGAACTTACGCTTACATGGATGACACAGTCATTACTGCAAGCTCTAGCACTCAACATGGTGAAAGACAGTGTTCTGTACTTGACAAATTGAGTGAATATGGAATCAGTCTACACCGAGAGAAATGCGAGCAGAAAGTGAATAAAGAAGAAGAGGAAGAAGAAGAAAAAGAAGAAAAAAAGAAAGAAAAAGAAACCGTACAAAAACAATAGTCTGTGTGTTTCACACAGACTAATAAACTGAACTGGCTAGGTGCAACTATCTCTGGGAACGGTGTCGAGATGTCAACTGAGAACATTATTACTGTGAGAGAGCTAACTTCACCTACAAACCTACAAGAACTCCGCATTTCGTTAAACGATTATTTCTTACTATTGATTGCCTGCTACACTTTCATATTCATTGAGAAAATAAATTGTAAAAACACAGCTTCTGTATTTTTATACCACTTAACATGACAATCCTGTAATTTGTGAAATGGTGTGATTTGATCGATGACACAAATTCATTAACATTTTCACATTCCAATCATCATATGAAATCCCCATACTCTAAGTGTCAAATTTACTTGCAAGTTTTAGAAATTAAGGGGAGCTAAATTTCAAGTAAATCTCTGCCAGTGACGAAAATTGTCAGCCATCATAATGATAATAAAAAAAACTGGTCAATACGATCAATTAATTATTAATCCTGTGACTTTTTAGGACTACAGGATTACAGTAGGCATGCTGTGATCAGGAAGGTAGTATTTTTATCGATCAGCTCACGATCGGGTTGCGATACACATATATACCATTGGTCCAAAATTTTAATATAAAATACTGCAAAATCAAGACCGATTCACGAAAGATAAACGGAAAACGAAAACACCATCACAGATTCGATGTTCTCGCGTTTCTTCCTTCGGTGGAAATCTACAGTACGAAGGTGAGAAACGGAAAGATAATTTCGACCGGATCGCGACCCAGTCGCGATCCATTCGAAAAATTCTCTGTACGCTTGTGTGATCGCCGTATTTTTGTAAATTAATAATCTACAGGAAAATGCCTGTAGTTTGTGAAATGATACGTGCATCGAAGATACAAATTCGCTAACATTTCCAAATTTCAATCATCATATGAAGTTCCTATATTCTTTTAGTGTTAAATTTACTGATAGCATCAAACCGAGAAGTTTAAGGTTCGATCCCCGCTAGGGGTTACTGCGTTGTGTCTTTGGGTAAGGCACTTGATCCTGATTGCCCACGTGGGGGCATGGTGTTGCTGTGTACTAAGGCGTACTGCATGTCGATGGTATACCTGTCTTCAACCAATGCTAAACCTGCTTGTGCGGAGTTAGTACGTTGGCGAGTCCGACAGTTGCTCACAGTTGCTCGGCGGTTCTCTCTGGGTACTCCGGCTTCCTCCACCCGTAAAACTGTCAAACACGGGGTGACCCTGGCTGTCTAAAGTGTCGTCAAACATCAATAAGTAAATAAATACTGAGAGCTTAAAGAAAGTAAGGGGAGCTAGCTTTCCCATAAATCTCTTCCAATAGCGAAAATTGTCACCCATGGATATGGATGGACTTGAAGAGCAAGCCAGAAAATAAGCAGACTGTCATCTGCAAAATGAGATGCCCAGAGGGTGAATTTAGTGATGCTACCCTGCACAGCAGGGTAGCATCACTAAATTTACCCTCAGTGAACCTCAATCTGAATCAGGGTTCAAAACTAAACAGAAAGAGGTACCAAAAGGATAAAATGGCCAACTATATGGGATAGCATCATCAAATTCACCCTCTGGGGACCTCATTCTGCAAATGTCAGACTGCTTATTTTCAGGCCTGTTGAAGAGATATAGCAAAAGAAAGCAATCCTACCAGCTTATTAATATTGTTGTCCACAGAACAAAATAGAAATAAACTTTGATTATTAATAAGCTTTGATTATTAATAAGTTTTGATTATTAATAAACTTTGATTATTAAAAAAATAAAATTAAGAAAATTAAGGAAACATTGAAGAGACAAAAGAAGACATACAAATAGGGTCCTGCGAATATTCTAGATTCGATTCGGTATCGATACCATACGTCTGCTTCGTAATCGATCCCGAATCAGTCTCAAGATTAGATTTTTTCGAATCTCTCCTACTAACTTCTGTTTGTTACATTTCCAACAAAAACTGGATACTGACACCAGACAATTCATTCGTGTAGGCTCAATTCATATTTAATTGAGAAATTGACAAAGGTTAATTGTCAGGTAAGTAGTGAATTATGTCCGGAACATTTTCCATAGTTTTAGTTTCGGAAGGCTTAACTTGTTATTATTCACGTTTTTAAGAACGTGAATAGTAACAAGCTTTCAAAAACTAAAACTATGGATATTAGGCCTAGCTGTTTCAGCGACGGTGCTACAGAGAATATCTATTTATTGGTGCTTAAGGTGTCAGTCAGTCTTGTAAGGGCCAGCACAGTGTATCGTAACTTCCGTTTGGTGCATTATGAAATAACTCGATATCAGTATCGATATCAGCCTGATACATGATTCGATTCGAAAAAAATATGTGATTCCCAGATCCTACATACAAGCCAATTACTGTCCACTCTCATAAATATCAATACCTAAAGCTTAATGGACACAGAAAAGTATTTTTTTTATAAAAAAGACCATAAATAATAGAAAATAAATAAAATAAAATAAATAAAAACAAATAAAAAATAAATAGTACAAATTTTTTTTTTTTAAAATTCTCACTGAAAACAAAATTAAACACAAAATAAACAATTCTGAAAAAAGATAATCAAAATGCATCTTTTGAAATAAAAGTGTTACATATTTTCCTACCCCTTTTCTGGAGTGCTGTAAAAGGTGTGCCATATTTACATGTGCCATTTTTTTCAGGGTACTCTTTTCTATAACAGTGTGTCTGCGATTGCCCAGCGTGTTGTCAAACTGTGAAGCCACTTAATTAAGTGTATGGTGGCACGTTGTTGCAATGTACGTCGTAAATTGGGATGGTTTGTATTTTGAACTGCAGGGAGTTATGTTTTTGCTAAACAGAATAAGCTGTCGTCTGCTCTCAAAGTTTGAATTAGCAATTGCGTGCACAAAACCATTTTATTCAACCGATACACTAAATGGCAACAGGAACAGCAGTGTCGTCGACTGTTGAGATAAAGTACACTCCATTAATTGCAATTATTAACGATCTGCAAATGTCTAATTGCCAAAAACATATTAATACGTCACCCCTGATGAACATGAATGGGAAACCTGTTTTCTAATTCCTTTCTGTTCAGTTTGTCGCATATTGATGCTTTCTGCTGTTCAAACTGAATGCTTTTTAATTTGTTTTTGCTAAAAGTCTTATTTGTATCTTCAAAACTCTATGCGGGAGATCGGTGGCTGTGAAACCAGCAGTAAACCATTTCCTAACACGACTGGATATTGATCACGTTTCTTCGGTAACCGAAAACTTTTCATTTTTATCTCCACAGCATAGCTAATGACACCGTCAATGACGGGTAACAAGCTATTTTCTGAGACACACAAATGAAAACGTTTTTGTTATTAACCCTTTGAACGCTGATGGTATCTCCCATATCAGTCCAATGGCAGTATTTGGAAGAGTCCACATACATTATTTAGGGGTAGATCAATTAATATTGTCAACGTGCAGCCTTGGGGCTGCACGTTGAAAATATTAATTCGTCTACCCCACACATTCACTCAGCAGTAAGCCTACTTAATAAAATTTTGACGTTTCATGTTCCTGCTCGAAAAGCCGCCTCTCTAGTTCAAGAGGCTGAAGTGTCATCTTCTGTTTGTGGCCGCGAAGGGGTAAGTTTGTTATACCTTGGGCGTCTTCATGGGTTGCGAATCATGCGATAAATCGGGGCTTATGGTTTTCTTCACAGTTTGTAAAACTGACAGAAAATATAGTACCCCCTTAATGACTTCCGTATTTAAACTCACATAAAAAAACTTACAGATTCTGGAAAGGGTTACGTTTGTAAACTGGATTAATTAATTATCGTCCTCTAAAGTCAATGGGAGTATCTTAAAAGCAGGTTTGGACTTCGTCAGCACGTTGGGTAGAGATGAAAGATTTATGGTCACACAAAAGCTCGGCCGTAGACACAGAGTACCACCTGGCCTTTGAATGAACATACTCGGTGGTTTTTTTTTTGGTTTTTGTTTTTTCGTGGGGGAGGGGGGTGGATTCGTCAGACGGGGTGTCACTGGTTTGATATTTATTTATGTCTTCGTCAAGAATGGCCAATGAAAATATGTACACAACAAAAATAACTGAGTTTATTTCCGCCTTATTGTTCAAATATCTTCGGGGCCGGTGTTCTCTAGTTGGTGTTGTCTGCTGTCGTCGCTCCGCTCCTGACAGTTATCTAGCAATACTAATACAAAGTATTATCCAGTTGCTCCTTCCAAACATCTTGTGACGGTAGCAGCTTCCACTTTTAACTGTAATTGTTCTCCGATTTCATACATATAGGTTATGAATTAATTTCCCTAATCCCTGCTTAGTTCGTTCACAATGAAGAAATATATTTCAGTTCTGTAGAATAAGGGATATATTACCTATCATATTTTGATTGACAAAGCCCTTCGATCACTACCAAACAAAATATAATATGTTATATATTTATTTTCATGATGGGGTGTATGAAAGATAAATGAATCGGATAATAATTGTCTCTTTGAAATAATCGGTGATTATTTTGATATTGATTTAGTACAAATGGATTCTCAGTGGATTTCTATTACGTGAAACACCAGTGAAAAAAGACAGCAAATGCCGTGCAACTGACATTTTGAAAAAAACTAATGATATAACAATAACATGATTTTGGAGGGCATTATGTTTCATTAGCGGCCCTGCAGCAATGATGAACAGCCCGAGGGTTTATTAAAGGCCCGAGACGAAGTCGAGGGCCGTTAATAAGCCCAGGAGCTGTTCATCATTGCTGCAGGGCCGCTAATGAATCATGATGCCTGACAACAATCATGTTATTACTATTATTACCAGGCCGTTGTAACAAACGAACGATGATTTTATCAGTATACTTACAGTGCGACCGATTCACAGTGCAATGAAACTTGTTTCCATCTGATAGTGCTTCATTTCAGCACAGAAATAATCACTAAAGTCGGTTCGATATTTCTGTTTCGATCGTGCGCTCGACTTCAGTTCAGAAATACAGAGGGACGTCATCCGAATGGGAGTAATTCATTAGACCGTGGAATCTAAAAATAGCCGGACCGCGGGCCGCTAATGACTATTTATACCATTATCGCCCGCGGCCCGGCTCCGTCGAATGACGTCACTGAAATTATGGAGTTGTAACGGGCCTCCAAACTTATGTTAATCGACTAGTAAGTTATAGATTGAGTGGTAATAATTGATAATTAGACTTTAATACATATTTCCATCAGTGACCTAATGTTTTGTCACGAATAGCTCAAACCTATAGAAAAATATAACAGTGCCAATTTTAATACATATACCGTTATCTATTTATTTATCAGTGTTTAAGGTCACATACTTATGCACAATGGCTAATTGTGACCGTGACAGTTTTACGGGTGGAGGAAGCCGGAGTACCGCCGAGCATAGACGAGCAACTGTCAGCTCCTCAACATTCTAACTCTGTTCAAGCTCCGCTCAAGCAGCAGGGTTACAGCGGCTGAAGACATGTGCACCATCGACGTGCAGTACGCCTTAGTACATGGCGCCATCGTACTCCCATGTAGGCAACCGGGATAAAGTGCCTTGCCCAAGGACACAACGCGGGTCGTCCCGGAAGGGGATCGAACTCGGGATCTCAAGCGTAGAAGTCCAACAGTCTACCACTGAGCCACCGTGCTCCCCATATACCGTTATCCTAAATTATTTTGCATGAACTTTGAAACAAAATACATTGAGTACATTCATGGTGTTTATACCGGTCTATACCAAAGTGTGAATATTTGAAGCGAGTGGGGACATTGGGCCAGTTTACATTGTTCCGTTCATCCAGGGACGTGGATAGAGGTTTCCGATTGGGGGTGTAGGGTAGGGAATTTCTAACTAGGGGAGGGACCGGGAGGGGGAAAGCCCCTCCCGGTCCCTCCCCCAGTTGAAAATTCACTACCGAGAAAGATTTTGGAAATGAAGCCATGGAAGAGGGCATAAAATTGTTTCCAGTAACTGAAATGCCAACACATTTATGATAGAATTATCAGGTTATTATTTTTTGGTATTATTTTGGGAATTGAATATGTGCTAAACAAATGCTCAAGCTAAGAACTTTGAGCAATTCACGCTGTCCTAACATTGAATCAGATCTTATGCAGGAATGATTAATTTTCGATGTTTCGTCATTTTGTAACTGTGAATGATGGAATTAACTCAGGAGAACAATTTTACATTATGTGATTTTCTTGAAGTGCATTTCGAGGATTTTTTATTACGATAAGTAAACGTACTATAGAAATCTCGTACTGAGTGACATCATACATACTTATGAAGCTTGATATTGCGTACACTGTAGTAGTAAATAGTAACAGTTAGAATGTTATTTGTTTATTTATTATTGGTGTTTAAGGTCACATATTTATGCACAATGGCTAATCATGACCGTGACAGTTTTACGGGTGGAGGAAGCCGGAGTACCCGGAGAGAACCACCGAGCAACGGCGAGCAACTGTCAGCTCCCCAACATCCCAACTCCACACAGACAGGGTTAGCATTGTTTGAAGACAAGTGCACTATCGACGTGCAGTATGCCTTAGTACACAACGCCACCATGCACCCACGCGGGCAATGGAGATGAAGTGTCTTTCCCAAGGACACAACGCGGTTTCCGCAGGTGGGATTCGAACCGAGGACCTCTCGGCTTGCAGCCCGCACATCTACCAACTAAGCCACCGCGCTCCCGTTAGAATGTTTGCCGATTTGAAACCGAGTTCGAATTTTGGGAAGTAAAGGAGACATCAGAATCACCAAAGAAGCTCTAAAATCCGGATAGATGAAATTTCCAACTACTCGTGACTTGTCCTCCGAATTTCCAACTAAAGGAAATTTTGGCCAGGATTGGGGTGACACCGCCCCTGTCGCCACGTCCCTGCGTTCATCCAATCAAATCATTAAATTCCAGTCAGTCAGGAAATAAAAAATACACACATATATATATATATATTCACTGGCTGTCGATACAATTAGGAATCACCACTGAAAACATTTTCCAAAGAATCAGCAATTGGCAAATATTTGGAATATAGGTCTGGGATCGGGTTGTAAATGTGAACTAACATACTGGCTAGGTATGTTATAATCTTTGGGGGTGGGGGTGCAGTTTACCCAGTTGTTGTAATGGCAGATCATTTATGGCTAGGCGATTGGATTCTGCAGACCCAGGATCGACTCCCGTCGGGGCTAACTTGAGTAAACTTTATAGTATTCGGACCCAAGGCAATGCTTGGTAGAATTCCTAATTGACACTGGCGATATAAAATTAAATTCAAGAGGTTGTATCTTCACAGATCTTCCATTAATTGAGATTCCTGTATTTAAAAGCTGGGGCCACTTATCCATATAACAGTAATCTGGTGCAGTTGTATCGAGGTTTAAAGCAAACGATCCACGGGTAAATCTCACAATATATACAAACGATATGTAGACAATTACCAATCACGGATGAAAACAATTTTTAAAAAATCAGTAACTGTCAATTCTCAAATATCAGTCTGCATGGGAGGATTGTAAATGTGAGCTAACACACTAGGTGAGTTAATTGCAACATTTTATGGGGTTACCGCCACCTTAGTTATTATCGTGGCAGAACATTTATGGCTAGGCGATTGGGTATCGTTGACCCGGGGTTGATTCCCGTTGGGGCCAACTTCCGTAAAACTTTCGAGTTTTCAGTTTATTGTCTCGGACCCAGGATAATGCCTGGTAGAATTCCTTCTTGACATTGGCGATATATTGTTCAACAAGTGTTTTTCTTTGACGACATGGTTCAGAATAGTTGGATTGCACAAGCATCATGAAGAAATTTAAAATAGAGGAGAAAAATCTTCAGTTATTTCTTCGTCGCATCACGCGTAACACTTGCATCCCACCCAGTGTTAAAAAGGCCTTAACGCACACGATATCAGAATTTGCTATTTTAATAAGTTTTTTCCACAAAATTTCAGCAAAATCACATCAAGTGAATTCTCATTGAAACGAGCTAGTTCCGTTGAGGAGGGTCGCGAGATATGGTTTTGTTGAATCTTTTTCAACTCCCTAGCTCCTGATTCCTTCGGTAATTGGTTAACCCTTTGAACCCTGGTGGTATCTTCCATATCAGTTCGCTGGTAGCAATAGGAAGAGTCCATATTCATTATGTGGAGGTAGACCAATTAATATTTTCAACAACGTGCAGCCTTAGGGCTGCACGTTCAAAATATTGATTGGTCCACACCACACATTTACCTTGCAGTCATCCCCCTTAATGACATTATGACGTAGTTTGTGACCCGACCGGAAAACGGCCTCTGGTGTTCAAAGGGTTAATAATTGAACATAATTACAGAGTTCCCACTGTAAGGAAGACATAACAAACTGATTTCCTTTATATTGAGAACGTGGAAGAAAACTGACCGATTTTTTTTTAGAACGAGGGCATTTTTTCGCTGCAACTTCTGTGACCACCACGAATGAAATTCTTTTATTCACACTGGAAGTTTATATTTTTGTATTTAATGGATTAAAATCTATGCGTTTAATCTGATCTACGAAGTCTTGAGACTTTTAAGATAATTAGCTACTTGTAACGCTGAAAGAGAAATTTAATGGTTATTGTCTCAGAACAGCCTGATGTCTGAACTTTAATGTTTTTCACGTATAAACACGCGATAAAATTAAACATTAATTTTTACGTAAGAATATAAATTAGTCGCTTATTTTTTTTTAACAAATTGGACTGGGTGGGAACGCCGTTTGACAAATCTCTTCGTTTTGATCAGATAATAACACATTCACAATAGACTGTATGTGGCGACAGACACGACTGTAGACTGGAAGGCACCCGCATCTTACCTAAACTGATTCACGATGTTTAAACAGACAGCCAATTTAACCAGCCTTCTGTAACATTTGTTCACCATCCATTTTTTAGTGATACTGCAAGTAACGGATTATTCTTATATCTTGTTGGAATCAGCTCTCTCAGAGCTGATTCCAACTAGAAATAAAATATAATTGATCTATTTCTTCCAATTTAATTGGGACTGAAGCTGAAATGTTTAGTTTTTATACCAATTTCTGCATTGAAAGCGTTAATAAACAGATCCCAGATATCACTTTCATAATAAGAAAAAAAGACTCATAAATCCGTTATTCTTTATCTTGTAGACTGTAATGGAGCTCCTTGCTAACAGATATATGTGTTAGGTTGAGACTCGGACGGTAAACTTCCATAAAAATCACCCAAGATTACTTTATTATGCAGATCACTACGTCTTTTTGTGGGTAATTGGTGTGTAAATGTCTGAAAATATACGACTTGGAGATATGTCATAGTGTCGCCACCATGCTGAAAATATACGCGGTACTTGATAACCTAAAAAGTCATCCACAAATAGAATAAAATCCAAAGAATAAACTGAGGCAATGGACATTACCTTGGCCTGATATCATTGCCTTTTGGGGATTCAGCTCATTTCGAACTCTCCCACCATTTCTTTTTAACTCGCAATAGATATGTTGTCGTGAAAATAAAGTCGTGAATTTTCCACCAGAAGCACAACATGGAGTGCTGAGATTTTCGGGAACTGTTTCGTAACTTCGTATTTTGAATAAAAAAGCACCAAGTACATTTTTGTCATGATAACAGCTACACATTAACAAAACCACGGCTTTCGGTCACAATGAACAACATGGACAAGCGATAATTCATGAATGTCGGACAACCCCCAAGTCCATGCTGACACCACTATTTTCGCCCTTCATCTCAAAGATCTTCCAATTCTGGTTAACCCTTTACCCAACATAACGGTCAAAACCGGCAAGCGCTATTCTCAAAAATCGCCAATTAATTTTCATTACTTTTTCATTTTTTATCTCAAAAACACAGGTTATGACCCTTCATTGGAACGAGCTCGACCTATGTTTTTGAGACAAAAAATGAAAAAAGTTAGTTATTCAAGAATTTCATTTGCAAGTGTCGTCTGCTTTTCATGTTAGGTGAAGGGTTAAAAGAACTTGCGCCGGTTTTTTTCTGTAGTAGTTGCAATTACTACAGAGAAAGATATTTCACCAGGTTAAAAAAACAAGATAGACTGTTTTTATTAAAATGTTTTATGTTTGTACTTTAGTTTAGATTCATGGCGTAAAAGGTTCGCATGATGTTTGAAAGTCACAGAAAAACATAAATCTGTAACAAAAAAGTTTCCAGGCTTGAAATATCATTTATTTCCGCCACTTGGGATACTGATGGTGTTTCGTGGAAAATCGTGTAAAAATCTTGATTTGTTCCCTGTCCTGTAGAAATATTCACTTGGGCCCCGCGAACCTCAAATTTCGGGTCGAATTGAATCTCGAATCGAATGAGGCGTCAGATTTCGAATCAAATCGGATCTCGAATCGAATCTAACCGCTTTTCATGTTGTGGATATAACACCTTCTCACAACCGAAAATATTGTCAATCGCCACTCAAATATTGTGCGCAACGGCGACAAAAAAAAAACGGAATATTAAGCCAGAACGGAATCAATGTAATTTTGGATGTGGAACTTACTCGAACTCTTTTTCTATCATCAGGTCTCCTGATCAGGAGACCTGACGATAGAAGAAGAGTTCAAGAGGAGACGCTTTGTAGGATTTTGAGAACATCTCGACAATTCGAAAATGTTCGAATCGGTGCGAATGAAATCGAATCGAATCGAATCATAGGGACTCTTTCGACTCGAATAGAATTTCAAAGCTTCGCAGAGCCCTAGTATGCAAATCTGAAACCACAAACACAAGAGAAACTAGTAGTTCTCGTTACCTTTGCTTACAAAATATTAAAATGCGACAGAACACTGGAAAAGGTCGTTCGCAGAACTATAGAGCATTCTATCTATTTATTTATTTATTGACGTTTAAGATCACATATGTATGCACCATTAATGGCTAATCATGACCGTGACAGTTTTACGGGTGAAGGAAGCCGGAGTACCCGGAGAGACCCACCGAGCAACGATGAGCAGCTGCCAGCTCCCCAACATCGTAACTCCGCACTGCAGCACAGGCAGGGTTAGATTGGTGGAAGACATGCGTACCATCGACGTGCAGTAAGCCTTAGTACACGGCGTCATCGTGCCCCCACGCGGGCAATGGAGATGAAGTGTCTTGCCCAAGGACACAACGCGGTTGCCGCGGGTGGGATTCGAACCGAGGACCTCTCGGCTTGCAGCCTGCACCTCTACCTACTGAGCCACCGCGCTCCCGAGCATTCTATCACACAAAGAGAATCTCTAATGAGTCACCATTTAATGTGACATTTTGGAAAGAGAGCATTAAAAACAATCTGAGCTGAGGTTTGATTTTAGACTGATTTTAGTGAACGAGGTCCAGAAATCTCCTTTTGCTATTCGATATGAAATTTCTGAACGGAATTTACAAAATTGATCTGAGTTGAGGTTTACCGAAGCCCAGATCAGTTACACCCCTTTCTCTAAAGAATCGGCCGCATCCGCCCGCATAATATACAAATTAAACAGTTGAAAAAAAAATTCATTTTCAAAATATTTCAACAAAACCATATCACGTGACCCCTCGGCGAGCTCGTCCCAATGAGAAGTCACATTATATAGTTCAGTTGAAATATTTTGAAACGTTTAAAAAATAAAATTCAAATAAAAAATCCTGATATCGTCTGCGTTGGGTAAAGAGTTAAAGAACGAGGTTCAGAAATTTCATATCACGATCTGGTATGAAATTTCTGATTTGAGGTCACTTAAACTGATCTGAGCCGAGGCTAACCGAGGATGAGATCGATTTGGAGGTTCAGTAATATCGCATCAAATCACAACAAATTTGAGATTCGTTTCAGTTCCCTACCGGTGAAGCCAAGGGGACTATAAATTTCCTCTATGACCGTTCGTCCCTTTGTCACTCTTTGGTTTCCGGTCATTATTTTTTAACCGCACATTTGAATGTCATCAAACTTAGATGGATAATGTCCTTTGGGAAGAGGATGAATCCTGTTGATTTTGGGGTCAGTAGCTTAGAGGTCAAGGTCATGGTCACTATTTATGGACTCTTATTTGGGATTTGAATGGTTCCGGAGATTATCTTTTCCACGGTTCCTCCGATTCTCATTAAACTTGAAAAGATGATATCCCTTAGGAGGAGGAAAATCCCTATTGATTTTTGAGTTTGTAGGTCAAAGATCAAGGTCACAGCAGCTATAAGTGTACTCTAATTTGTGAGTTGGAATGGTTTCCGGAGATTATCTTTTCAATGGTTCACCCGATTTTCACCAAACTTGAATAAAGGCACTTCCTCCCCGTTGTCCTGTTTTTTATATGTAATCATAACATGTAAGGCTTTATGCTGACAGTTACTTTTGTTTCTGTTGACATAGTTTTAGGGGATGTGCTCTTGAATTGTTTACAAAAATTATCAAAGATGGTGTGGCTGGTAGGGGTCTTTGTATTGCTTTAGCAATACTCTCAGAATACTTGTTATCAAGTAACGTGTAATTTATCACATAATACATCACATAATGACTTAAATTCAGACAAGATTTATTCAATTTCACTTCCGAAACCAAACCACACACACAATATTACTGCGTTATGCTGAGTTCTGACGTCACCTGTCTATTATACGTGTTACGGGCCACAATTCCATAATGGTCTATTTGATGTTGATAAAACAACATTCTGAAAATTTAAGGAATGCAAAATCAAAATTGAGTCCAGTAGATCCCTTATCTTTCACCCAACTCACATTATAACACCGCGAAAAAGCAGAAGGATAAACAATCGCTGACACCCAGGCTGCTGACGAGGCAATAGCCGACGTAACTGAAGCTATCTGATATAGTGTGATTTTGACTTTATGATACCGGTATTCTACTGTTGGAAGTCCAACCCCAGATTCGAAGGAGTATAACTCAGCTTGAGGTTTCAATAGGCCAGGCATAAGATGTGTGACAAAATATATATCCAGTTTATTACCCTAACAACACGAGCCGCACATGTACACTAACACCAGGCATCACCATGACAGTAAAGTCACAACATACCCTCTCACGAGAGCTAACATGACAACCATCATGCTTTGCTGCCGGTTAAAAACAATTCATCCCCTACAGTGTACCCAGGTTCCGCTCTACAGTTTCACACTATTCTAAACATAGGGCATATGTTGAAACTAATGCCATGTGAACTGAAGATTTATTTTTAGTATCTATCAGATATATGATTACATTTGGCTAATTGTTGGACAAGAGAATTTAAAGTTTCGGTCAGAGAGTTGGAGTCTGATGTATAGGAGTAAATTACCAGAGGAATTATGGGAAACAGTGGCTTCGAAAAATTGACAATTTTTTAATATGTTTTTACACGGAGTTGTTACCAGGCATGTAACTAAACAAAAGGCCCCAAGGGGCCTGAGGGCGCTCACCTGACATGGTAGCCTAAATATCAACCCAGAGAATTGATTTCAACAAGTTGCATCAGCTCCTCCTAAGAAAATCTTATACCAAATATCCAAAGATTCTGACCAGTGGATCTAAAAAAAAAGATTTTTAAAGAATATTCCTCATATTGAACTAAGTTATAATTCAGGCTCCCACAGGGAGCTCATATATGAACCCAGGGACTTGGCTTTAACAAACTTGAATCTCACCCCCCTAAGGATGCTGCACACCAAATATCAAAACATTCCGACTGCTGGATCTGAAGAAGAAGATTTTTAAAGAAAAGTCCTCATTTTGAACTAAGTTACAATTCGAGCTCCCACAGTGAGTCCAAATATGGACCTAGGGACATGGCTGAAGAAGAAGATTTTTAAAGAAAAGTCCTCATTTTGAACTAAGTTACAATTCGAGCTCCCACAGTGAGTCCAAATATGGACCTAGGGACATGGCTTGAACAAACTTGAATCTCACTCCCTAAGGATGCTGCATACCAAATATCAAAACATTCCGACTGCTGGATCTGAAGAAGATTTTTAAAGAAAATTCCTCCTTTTGAACTAAGTTATAATTCGGGCTACCACAGTGAGCCCAAATATGAACCCAGGGACTTGGCTTGAACAAACTTGAATCTCACCCCCCTAAGCATGGTGCATACCCAATATCGGAAGATTCTGCCTGCTGGATCTTGAGAAGAAGATTTTCAAAGAAATTTGCCTGAAATGCACTAAGTTCAAATTTGGGCTCCTATACTGAACCCAAATATAAACCCAGGGGGCCGATTTGAACAAACTTGAATCAGATCCACCCCACAATGTTGCATACCAAATATCAAAAGATTCTGCCTGCTGGATCTGGAGAAGAAGATTTTTTAAGAAATATGCCTGAAATGCACTAAGTTAAAATTTGGGCTCCTATACGGAGCCCAAATATAAACCCATGGGGCCGATTTGAACAAACTTGAATCAGATCCACCCCACAATGTTGCTTACCAAATATGAAAAGATTCTGAAGCTGGATCTGGAGAAGAAGATTTTTTAAGAAATTTGCCTGAAATGCACTAAGTTCGAATTCGAGCTTCTATAGTGAGCCCAAATATGAATCTAGGAAGCCGATTTGAACAAACTTGAATCAGATCCATCCCACAATGTTGCATACCAAATATCAAAAGATTCTGCCTGCTGGATCTGGAGAAGAAGATTTTTTAATAAATTTGCTTGAAATGCACTAAGTTCAAATTTGGGCTCCTATACTGAGCCCAAATATAAACCCAGGGGGCCGATTTGAACAAACTTAAATTTGCCCGAAATGCACTAAGTGCGAATTCGGGGTTCTATATTAAGCCCAAATATGAATCCAGGGGGCCGATTTGAACAAACTTGAATCAGATCCACCCCGCAATGTTGCATACCAAATATCAAAAGATTCTGCCTGCTGGATCTGGAGAAGAAGATTTTTGAAGAAATTTGCCCGAAATGCACTAAGTTTGAATTCGAGCGTCTATAGTGAGCCCAAATATGAATCCAGGGGGCCGATTTGAACAAACTTGAATCAGATCCACCCCGCAATGTTGCATACCAAATATCAAAAGATTCTGCCTGCTGGATCTGGAGAAGATGATTTTTTTAAGAAATTTGCCTGAAATGCACTAAGTTCGAATTCGAGCTTCTATAGTAAGCCCAAATATGAATCTAGGGAGCCGATTTGAACAAATTTGCATCAGATCCATCCCACAATGTTGCATACCAAATATCAAAAGATTCTGCCTGCTGGATCTGGAGAAGAAATTTTTTTAAGAAATTTGCCTGAAATGCACTAAGTTCGAATTCGAGCTTCTATAGTGAGCCCAAATATGAATCTAGGAAGCCGATTTGAACAAACTTGAATCAGATCCATCCCACAATGTTGCATACCAAATATCAAAAGATTCTGCCTGCTGGATCTGGAGAAGAAGATTTTTTAATAAATTTGCTTGAAATGCACTAAGTTCAAATTTGGGCTCCTATACTGAGCCCAAATATAAACCCAGGGGGCCGATTTGAACAAACTTGAATCAGATCCACCCCACAATGTTGCTTACCAAATATCAAAAGATTCTGCCTGCTGGATCTGGAGAAGAAGAGTTTTTAAGAAATTTGCATGAAATGCACTAAGTTCAAATTCGAGCTTCTATAGTGAGCCCAAATATGAATCTAGGAAGCCGATTTGAACAAACTTGAATCAGATCCACCCCACAATGTTGCATACAAAATATCAAAAGATTCTGCCTGCTGGATCTGGAGAAGAAGATTTTTTAAGAAATTTGCCTGAAATGCACTAAGTTCGAAATCGGGCTCCTATACTGAGCCCAAATATGAACCCAGGGGGCCGATTTGAACAAACTTGAATCAGATCCACCCTACAATGTTGCATACCAAATATCAAAAGATTCTGCCTGCTGGATCTGGATAAGAAGATTTTTTAATGTTTTTCCCATTGCCTACAGTGTTAAAAAGTGCTGACTCAGCACTTTTTCAAAGTCCCGAAACTGTACCCTATGATAAAACCGATGGCAATTTTTTTTTACCAATCCTTTCTGTTGGTCCTAAGGAAGCTGCACACCAAATAAAAATTCTCAATGCCGTGCACTTTTGGAGATATGGGCGTTTTAATTTTTTTCTATTTTTAGCTCCTGCGGTTCCCACGGGGCTGCGGGAAATTTTTTTTTGCATAAATCAAGTACTCATGACCCAATAAGCCCTCACATAAAATTTGGTTCAAATCAGCCTCTCGGTTTGGAAAATAGAAATTTTGGGTGGGGCAAAACATTTTGCCCCTCCCATAACGACGCCAAGTATAGCCCCACAAACTTCTCTTGAACAAATCTGAGTCTACACCTCAAAAGGAAGCTGCACACCATATATCAAGTCTCTGCTACTGCTGGTTCATGAGAAGAAGATTTATAAAGATTTTGGTGCCCCTTGGGGGCGTGGCACCACCCAGGAGGAAGGGCAACTTCATTTGAACAAATCTGAATTGGCATTAGGTAATAAACATTTAGCCAACATTTGAATAAAATTGGGCTAGTGGTTTAGGAGGAGAAGTCGATAATGTAAAGTTAACGCCGGACGGACGGACGACGGACGACGGACAGAAAGTGATTAGTAAAGCTCCCCTTGAGCTTCGCTCAGGTGAGCTAAAAATGAGACGGAAACATAGAATTTTTTTTCCACATTTTAGAAACAGGGCTTATATCCTCCATGCTTAGGTAAGTGGGGGAAGTGGAGGAAGTGGGAGAATTCTGCTTTTGAGGCTGCTTGGGAGCTGAAAATGACTGGTACCGGCAATTTTTTCTGGCAATTTTGCAGGTTGAAGCCTGGCATTTGACAATAAATTATTTCATCCACTTTCAGATTGTTTATTTCTACTTAGCCAGATAGAGTTATATGTTTTTAGTGGATTTGGAAAATGTGATACATATTATGGGTTAGATAACTAAGTTAAAGAGTATATATTTTGGAAATGCCTGGAAAATGTGGAGTGGAACCTCAACACGATCAGAGCTGTTTTTAACCCTTTGGGAGGAGGTGGTATATTCCATGTCAGTCCAATGGAAGCAATTGGAAGAGTTCATATTTATTATCTGGGGTAGACCAATTAATATTTTCAACTTGCAGCCCTGGGTTGGTCTACCCACATTTTAAATTAGCAGCTATCAAACTTCATGAAAGTATGACGTATCATGTTACTTGGCCGGTAAAGCGCTCTCTCGGGTTCCAATGGTAAATATTCTCTTCACCCCCCCCCCCACCCCCCCCCCCCCTAAACTGAGCCATCATCGTCACCAGATGATGTGACAATTGACGGACGCTCTGTTGGAATAGGGGTAAAAGAGAATTTCCACATGTTTTTTTTTATTGTTGTACTTAAATCTGTGCTCGCGGCGAGCTTGCAGTGATATTTTATCAAGTTATTCCTTTCATAAACATCTCAGTTTATAGTAATAGCATTCACGTGAATAACTATTTTTCATAGCGACATTATTTGACTGAAAAAATTGGACAATCGTGACGAATTTACTATTTGTAAAGATTCCGAGAAATCTTTCAGATCAAATACAAATAAACATCGATGTACAATTTGATATCTGGTTTAAACAGTGCCAGCAGTTTCCGGTTGTCTGAACTAAATAAAATGTACAAAAAATGAAATTACTGAGAAAATGTAGGATTCGCTCGTAAATCTATCGCAAAAATTATTTTTAAAAATTAATATGATGAAAGAAAGAATTTTCTTGAGAACATTTTACTGGTGAATAATTGGGATAAACTGTGAAAGCGCTCAGACAGTGTAATCCACTTAGATAATCCAGATTGGACAGAAAGAGAAAATAATCAGAAATGTTTCAGCTAATGCACCCCAGGGTTAAACCCAAATGACATCAGCTAAACCCTTTCTTCAGCTTTTCATCCTATTTTACGAATTTTTGAAATTTAATTAATTTATTTATTTAACCCTTTACCCAACGTAACTTTTATCTCCACGATATAGTCTTATTTGCTGATGTGGCGCTAAGCACTATTAACCATTTACCTAACATGAAAAGCAGACGACACTTGCAAACAAAATTCTTGAATGACTATTTTTTTCATTTTTTGTCTCCAAAACATAGGTTATGACCCCTCTTTGGAACGAACTCGTTCCAAAGAGGGGTCATAACCTATATTTTGGAGACAAAAAATAAAAAAATAATCAAAATTAATTGGCGATTTTTGTGAATAGCGCTGGCCGGTTTTGGCCGTTACGTTGGGTAAAGGGTTAACAAGGTTGATTTCTTTGAGAAACGAGGGTATTTGGTGAGAAGTGATTGTCTAATCTGGTTGTTTCAGAGACGGTACACTATAAAATCGCCACCTGATGTCATAAATTCAGTACAATCTAAAATAATGTGTTCGATTGTCAACGCACATTGACAGGGAACACTTTCTGGTCGCATATTACCCTCTAACAAAAAGGAATGTGTAAGTCTTGTATGACCAATATGACATCGAGTCAGAATGACTTGATCTTTTCTACAAAGATTACTAGACGGATACTTATCAGTAATAGTAGTTCGGAAGCGATGAAGCTTGTTATTTGTCGCCCCACCCCATTCCGTTTTTGAAATTTAATGTATCGGAGGATGTGGAAAATTACTCGTCCAGATTTCTAAGATCTCTTCTGTTTTTACAGTACGTGGAGAGTGCATTATCACTAAATCACCCGCAGAGTGGATATTCCACCCAAGCAGTAATTGCAAATTTGTTGCAAAGCCTAACCAGCACAAGCAAAGTTTCAGCCAATGGACCTCCGGGTTAAACCCGGAGGTCCATTGGCTGAAACATTGCTTGTGTTTTTTGTCGATATGTACAAAGTTTGAAAGTTATAGCTTGGGAGATAACTCCACTCCATGGGTGATTTAGTTACAATCCACCCTCCACGTACTGTATGTCACTCATACATGCAGGGGCACCGCGTAGATGACAGGATAGGGTGGGGGGGGGGGGGGGGGGTGTTAGCCCTGATTTGTCCGGACTGTGACTCAAGTCTCGACTGATATAATATTGCAGCTACATCATCAAGGCATGCCTTTGTCAAAAACATGTCTTGATGATGTAGTTGGAATACTTGTAAGTCGGAGTCATAGTAAAAAAGCTCAAGACTTCTTGGATATATATGTCTGAATAATTAAAATGTAACCACAGTTGTCGTGACTCAACTTCGTATTTAATTAATATGTATCGTATCGGTAAATTATTGGGGAGGGTGTGTCACGCACATCCTAAATCCACCCGAACAACATTCTTGCGCACATGGCCTCTTTAGGTACTGTGTTGGTTAAACTAAACTGCAGGAAAACTGCTCTAAACTTATGTCTATTCACACACCAAAGAAATATCATCCCCGTTACAGTAAGTTTTAGAAAGCCCCTGGAAAAGAGCTTGTTCAGAAACTGCTCGGTAGTTCTCTTCGAGTACTCCGTCTTCCTTCACTAGACTTGCTGTCTATCCTAAGACAAAATTTGAAAAAAGAAAAGAAAAGCCCCACCCCCTCCCCCCGCCCCCCCAAAATAAAAATTCCGGAAACGCCAATACGGCTCGCAAGGGGGGGGGGGGGGGGAGGGGGGATTGGCCACATCGGTCATAGCGGGGTACAATTTGTAAGAACACGCTCCTCTCCTTCCCTCTTCCCTCTATATGCCAAAATATTCACTATTTATTAGTATTACATGAAATCGACTGGACTAGCAACTCTGTTTAATATGTGATCAAATAAGTTGTATAGTTGTGTTTCTTATTTATTTCAAATCTTTTTGTAGCCCTATGCGACGATTATGTAAACTACTGAAATAAAGGGTGACAGTGTGGCAGTACAGGAAACACATACAGTGCACTTCCTCGTGTCCCAGCACCGCTTCAAGCTCACGTTTACTACACACCGCCTACACGAAAACTACTCGCAGGGATGGTTTTCTTGTTTCCTTGTTTCTCATTCAGCCGGAACAACCTCGAAAATAACCGGTTCAGTCGAGGACTTCACCATGATTAACAAGGAATGTTGCTTCCGATGACATCTCCATTCTCCATATGTAAAAGGCCTAGATATTAAACCGTCGATAGCCCCGTATAATGACGCCATGCTCTTGCACCCGTGCACGTTATTAAAACACATTCAAGTCTAATCTTTTTTCATCTTTTTTGAAAACTCTTTAACTCAGCAAAAAGTGACATCATAGTCTCGTGACCTAGTTTCGTGATGTTTGGTTGTCGCGGCAACCTTCGTGAGCGGCCATCTTGTGACGTCATCCCTACAGTGATACGTGATCTTAGTGCGCAAGCACAGCGCGAGTTGCTAGGGTGACACGTGTTTCTGTCATCTATTTTGTATACTGGAGGCCGCCATCTTGGCTTCCATGGTAGCATGTGGCACCCATGTGACCCAATGACCTGCAATAGGGCTAGGGTATGTTCTGAAAGGGTGTTCGATTTAATAGGAGTAAATCTAAACACCCAAATTGACCTGACATTTTCCCCAAATCATCAAAACCACCAATCATAACTTCATTTGATACGGATTCCCCCAGAATCCTCCGTGTTTTCCAATATTAGACACGTTCCTTTTTATAAGAGTCAATCTAATTACCCAGAATCATCGGTTAAATTACCACAAACAACCAGACAACTGTTTATTTGGCACGGGTTTCTCACTGAATCATCGGTTTCTATCTGTTTATTCCAGGTGGGATTCCCCTAGAACCCTCCTCTTTCCAGTAATAGTCGCGTTCCTCTATAAGAGACCCGACAATCAAATAGACCCGACAATCACCATAAATCACCAAAAATCACCAAAAAACAGACCAGACAAAGCCACCATCTAGGGCTTATAATAGTAGCTCATAGTGATATAAGGCGCGTTCCTTTGTATAAGAGCATACTTAATTACCCAAATAGACCCGACAATCACCCGAAATCACTCTCCAAATCACCCCAAAACTACCGAAACGGACTCGGGTTCCCACATAAACGTCTTTATATTAGTAACACATAGTGCTATAAGGAGCGTTCTATTAAACAAACGTATACCTAATTACCCAAATGGACCCGATGACGACTCCAAATCATCAAAAACCATCCCAATCCACCGAAACGGACATGTTCCCGCCTATTACAGACGCTATTCTAGCTATTCTAACCCTAGCAGTCTATCTAGTCCTAGCTGCCTCTAGTTCTGACCTCTGTCCTCCAACAATCAGATTGCTTCATTTCCCCTAATCTGTACCTACCGATACATAGTAATCTCTCCTGAATATAACTGGGTCGCAATCCAGTCGAAATCATCTTTCCGTTTTTCTCACCATAGCACTGTAGATTTTCCCAAAGAAAGAAATACGAGAACATTGAATGTGAGATTCAATTTTCGTTTAACTTTCGCGAATCGGTCTTGATTTCGCAGTATTTTATTATGAAATTTCGACCCAGTGGCATATAAGTTTAATGCGACCCGATCGTGATCTGATCGAGAAAATTACTACCTTCATGATCACAAAACGCCTACTGTAATCCACAGCCTTAAATAAGCAGTAGGATTATTTTACATAGAGCACGGTTGATAACGAATGTCGAATAAGGAACAGGGAATAAGTAACGGTTATCGCGTCCCCTAATATTTAATAATTGATATTATTTAGCGGTTTGGTATAATCATTATAATGGCTGACAGTTTTTATCATTAAAAGAGATTTACGAGAATGTTAGCTCCCCTTAATTCCCTGAGGCTGCCATAAATTTAACTCTAAGGGTATGTGAATTTCATATAAAAATTGAAATTTCGAAATGTTAGCGAATTTGTATCATCGATGTAGCCATCATTTCACAAACTTCAGGCATTTTCTGTAGATTAGTATGAACAAACAGAAATTATTTTTTTTATAATTTTTCTACCAATCAGTTTGAACGTTTGATTATTATTAACCCCTTGAATTCTCAAATCCGATTTTTCGGTCCAAGGCATAATTTCCTTCCATTTTTGTCTTATTATAAGAGGTCTATACACGGGGCACTGATGATAAAATAATAACTGCAGTCTGCAGCCGGACGGCTGCAGACTGCGTTAATTATTTTCTCCTCCCTGTTGTTTGATATTGAACTGAATCTTCTCACTGTAAATGCACACAAAGACGATATAAAGCAAGGAAACGAGGGTTAAGTCATTCAGCAAAGTTGAATGATTTATAGCGATCGTTTCTTTCTTTTTTTTTTTTATTCAGACACGATTTAGGGTACTTTCTGTGAACCAATTGTCACGAAATTTGGGGCAGTTATAGTCAATTGTCGCTTTTCTGTCCCCGATATCAGTGTTGTGAGTTTTTCGTGTTTTTCTATATCTTAATATCAACTCCTGTATCAATCGCTTCGAAATATCACCTCCAAATAAAACCATATCTAAATATGTGATACCAAACCAGGAAATGATGAACGGATCTGGCCTTATTTTCGGCTGACGTTATTGACGTGAACGTAACCAAAAATTAAATGTCAGTTGATTTTCATGAAATTTTAGTATGTTTTTGAGTTAAACAAAAATTAGGACATAGCTATTTTGGGTATTTTGATATACAGTGGAGCCCACTTAATTGGATATCTCTTAATTGTATATCCCTGTTAATTGAATATAGTTTTTAAACACAAAACCATTTACCATACCTTCAGTACAAATTTGATCTTTTAATTGCATATGGGATGAAGAGTAAACTCCTGTTAATTGTATATAAATTTTTATAATATGCCGAAAAAATTACTGTGACACGCACCAAATTCCCCTTATTTATCAACCTTTTTGGCCTCGCTACATCCAATACAGGCATTTATTATATTATATCTTTTTGACAGAGCTCTACGAGCTCTGTCAAACAAGATATAATAGAATAAATGCTCAGTTTACCTCCAGAACACAGGAAACTGACCAAATCTCTGTTAATTGTATTCTCCTGTTAATTGAATAATTTTCACTGGCAAAATGGATATCCAATTAAGAGGATTCTACTGTATCACCATATTTTACCATTTTAAATTTAGGGATTATTTTGAACATTTTACAATGAAAACGTTCATTTTCATTAACGCATAGCTACATATAAATTATACACACTGCTATGAAATTGTACACGCTTCTCTTACATGATGGCTCTCTTAAATGCATTTTACAATTTCAAATTTAAACTTATATTCAAAATAACCCCAATTTGACGTTTTATTTTCATGAACGTTTACGCTTGTTAAACGCCCCCTCCCGAAATTTTGGAAATATATTCTCCAATGAAAAACACATCTAAAAGAGCATTCAGTTTTTAGTCGACGAACAATTCGTCTGGGGCTGCCGTTAAGGTAAGGGTAGGACGCCACTGTCGGAAAAATTAAAGTTTGTCCCATACATGGAAATTTAGTATATTATACAGCTCGAAAAATAATAAAAAAAAAGATTATTGTTTTGGGATTTTTTGATTTAACGTCATTTTCGACGTTTTTACGCGAGCTTATGTTTTTACACCCCTCCAGTTTTGAATGACATCTGGAAATTCGCTTCCCGATTTCAAATCCATTTAGTTGTCCGTTGAAACACATTTAAAAATAAGAAAACGGCGTTTTCACCATCTTTTGATGTTCTGCAACTTTTTTCTGTTCATTATATCAACTGTATGTGCATCATGACATATAATCCAGACACTGTCTTTTCCATTAACCCTTTACCTAACATGAAAAGCAGACGACACTTGCAAAAAAAAATCTTGAATAACTAATTTTTTTCATTTTTTGTCTCAAAAACATAGGTTATGACCCCTCATTGGAACGAGCTCGATGAGCTCGTTCCAAAGAGGGATCATAACCTATGTTTTTGAGACAAAAAATGAAAAAATAATGAAAATTAATTGGCGATTTTTGAGAATAGCGCTGGCCGGTTTTGGCCGTTACGTTGGGTAAAGGGTTAACATAAACGTCTAGGAGGTGAGATTTGTTATTTTTTTCCTCGGAGGAATAAAAATTTCCAAATTATTGTAAAATACATTCTCTTAATAAGAACCAAAGTGTACGCTTACGTAGTGTTGGTACGCTTTCATACTGATATTCTTAACTTTCAACACAAGAGACCGCTTTTCCGGTCCAGCAACACGATGCGTCATAATTTTATTAAGTAGAATGGCTACTAAGTGAAAGTGTGACAGCTCCGAGAGCTTCCTATACGTTTTGTTTTATTAAAAATTTAAAGTTACAAAAGGAAACTTGGCTTTATTCTATACCGATGTCATAGTTGTTATCGCAACAATTACTTGCTTTTTAATTTGTATCACAGTACTAAATATTTCCCCATAGGCGACCATTGTAACAATTATTTAATAAAAATACGATAGCATCACTTAAAATTAGATCTTCAAATACCTACATGAACTACAGACCTTCACACAACTTTCTCGGGCCAGAAAACGGGAGGGTGGGTGGGTGTGTGTGTGTGTGTGGGGGGGGGGGGGGGTATGGTCATGCAACAAATAAGAGAAAGATTTCAACACGAAGTGAAGTACTGTCCTTGAACCTATATTTTTCTGGGAATTTCCAACACAAATACACGAACAGTTAACTGCGTTTTTTTAGGGCCAGAAAATACTCAGAGCATCTCTGTTTTTTTGAGTATTCAGCAATAACCTTATAAAATGCTTTAACGGTTTTCTCAAGCAAGATGTTTTTTTCTTGGGGCGTTATTTTCGAATATTGCATCACATTTCAAGGTAGATAACTCCCAACCAAATATTTAGTACAGTGACTGTGAAATCTATAGGACCTTTTTCGCTCGTCTAATAATTTCAAGGGAGATAGCTTTATTGAAAATTGTTTTTCAAGACGATATAAATCAGGGATGTTCGTCTGTTTATCAACGTCCATATTTAAAAATTATAGAATACGGTGTTTAAGGGTTAAATGAAGTAAATAGATAATGTCATTGAGATGCAAGTAAAACAGAAGAGAAACAAAATCGTCGAGATAATTTGATAAGATTCGGTGTCATTCGCACTGATTCAGAAAGTTTCGAATCGTCGAGATGTTCTCAAACAGCTCCTACAAAGTGTTCCCTCTTGAAATCTTCTTCTGCCATCAGGTCTCCTACATAGAAGACCTGATGGCAGAAGAAGGGTTCAATGAGGTTCCGCTTCCCGAACTTACTTTGATTCCGTTCCAGAATATTCCGCTTTTTGATTGATTTGCTCAAACAGACGAGTCGCCGTTGCCTACAATACTTCTTGAGTGGAGACCGACAACATTTACGGTTGTGAGAAGGTGCAATAACAAGAACTCGAAAAGCGGTGAGATTCGATTCGAGAAATTCGATTCGTTTCAAAATCTTCTGCCTGATTCGACTCGGCATTCGATTCGAACCGACATTTGAGATTCACAGGACTGACCCTCCAGTGTTTTTGAAACACATGATTCATCAATGGGATTGAGGGTCTTTGTGGAATGTGACACACCCAATTGAAAAATTAACTGCTGTTACGAGTAGTAAGCTCGTATACAAGGGCACCGTAAGTATCCGAACTCAAGGTGCTGGGGCAGGTATATCAAAAAGGGCACTCAACTCTGTGTATGAGTTCACCTCACATCCTTTCTTAAACCTTTACCTAACGTAACGGCCAAAAACGGCCAGCGCTATTCTCAAAAATCGCCAATTAATTTTCATTATTTTTTCATTTTTTGTCTCAAAAACATAGGTTATGACCCCTCGTTGGAACGAGCTCGTTCCAACGAGGGGTCATAACCTATGTTTTTGAGACAAAAAATGAAAAAAATTAGTTATTCAAGAATTATTTTTGCAAGTGTCGTCTGCTTTTCAGGTTAGGTAAAGGGTTAAATTGTAATGTGGCACTCAATAGTATTGGAATTAAAAATATCGTCCGCTGAGAGGAACAAGATGCCATCTGCAATGTTAAAGCATTGCAAATGACACCTTTTTCTCCACTCAAAGCTGTAATGCTTTAGAAATCACACCACAGATTTCGTAGGTTCTTTGTTGTGATTCTAGATCAGCCTTCGTCATTATACCTGATAACCCCCCCCCCCCCCCCCTCCCCCACCTCCATTGACACTGGGACACTTAAAATACGTTAGAATTCCCGAGAGTTTCTCAGTTACAGTACTCGGAAAGTCTTCCACCAGTGCCCTTCTGTAGAAAAAGGACACACGCTGCCTCAAGGCAAGGGGTAGGTGACCCCTTCCTTGTCCACTCGCTTCCGGCGCCCATGCTCGTACAGGAGACATGAAAAGTCCTCAGAATATGCTGTATCGAAAATCGAAAGAAGAAACATGTATCTATTGATTAGAATAAACATTTTTCTTTCAAACGGTATCAGAGAGGTTTTCGTTTGCCAATACCAATATATATAAATACTAACTGACTGCATATCATGTTTCAAACGGTCGTTAATTTTTCGGTCGAAATAGTTTGTTTATACTGAGTAAAGCAAATTTGGTTGAATTGTCTTTTAGAGTTGGGCGTGTTTGGTGTAAGTAGCGGCGAAACGCCTCTTCGTGCGACGTTCCCAAGGGCTGTTAGCATCGAGACCTGTTACGTTCTGAAATATAGAGTGGATCAGGGGCGTACCTAGGCTAAATGAAGTAGGGGAGGGGGAGGGGCAAAATGGTGGATTTATACTTTCGACGAGCTCTTCGAAACTTAAAAACTTAACGTTTACGAAATAATCTGGAGACCGATAGTTTCTGACATCAAAAGGGCCTGTTTGTTTATTGCTTGTTGGGGTTTTAATGACCCTTTCAACAACCAGGTCTACATCATGCCGTACAGTTTTATAGATGGAGGAAGTCACAGAACAATGGGAGAACCGTTGCGCAGCGGCAGGTAACTGTCAGACTCTCCACCTTACTAACTCGCCATAAACAGCAACGATTGAAGGCAAGTGCACCATTGACGTCGAGCACTCCTAAGTACACAGCGCCACTGTACCCCACAGTGACAAATGCGGTTAACCCTTTACCCAACGTAACGCCCAAAAGCGGCCAGCGCCATTCACAAAACAATCACCTTTCAATTTTCAGTACAACATGGGGTCCCAAAATGGTCTCCAATTTCGGGGCTACACACGCTACAAATGCCTCGGATTTGCTCTAAGAGCACTAAATTTTGCAAAATTTTATCGTGTGTGTGTGGGGGGGGGGGGGGGCAGGCGGGAGGGGGCTAGTCCTAATTAGGACCCTTCGGTCGTTGCCTCTCCTCCCACTTCCCTTCAGAAATAGGAGAAGGAACGACCGGAGGTCCCTAGTTAGGACTAGAGGAGGCCCCGATACCTCACACAACGTCCTTTCAAATATCATTTCTGTCCTCACCGCCCCCCCCCCCCCCCCCCCCCAAAAAAAAAATTTAAAAAAAATGGCTGGAGTACCCCCTATTATAGAATCCTGGCTACGCGCCGGACTTCTACACGGCGCCAGGAAATGCTGTATTGTTCGAATATAGTAGGATATTCCTGTGAAAAAAATTGATTTAGATTGTCCGCACTGCACTGATAAGTAGTGAAATGGATCCACGGGACGTACATCACTGAAAACCCATTTACGGCATTTCGGGTCCGAAGTTTGGACTTCGTCTGCACAACCGACTGTGTGTGTGTGTGCGCGACGTATTTCCTAGTCTCAAATGTGGTCTTGTTGATAGAGAATGTCGTGAACTAATCTCGTTTTTTAACATTAAGAACAGCAACGTCCCACGCCATAACGTCTGAAAAAAAAGGCAGAGATAAAATTTATAAAAGCACAATTACGCAGATACAAAATTTATGTTGGTTCTGAAGTAATCAAATACCAATTAAGACAATTATGCATATGTATGGGTGTGGCCAGGAGTTTTCAGGGGTGGGTAATAACTTGAACCAATTCTAACCCTGCTTGTGTGGAGTTAGCACGTTGGGGAGTCTGGCAGTTGCTCGCCGTTGCTCGGTGGTTCTCTCCCGGTCCTCCGACTTCCTCCACAAGAAAAACTGTCTGACACGAGGTGATCCTGGCTGTCGAAAGTGTCGTTAAAATCCAAATAAATAAATAAATAAATAAATAAATAAATAAATAAATAAATAAATAAATAAATAAATAAAATAAATAAATAAATAAGTTTGGAATAAAGTTGACAATGAGTGGACCTTTTTTGAGTGGGGCACACATTACTCCTATTACTCCCTCCCCCGTGGCTACCCCCTTCATGCAGCTGTCCCAGGAAGTTGAGATGAACACAATGAGCTAATGTTTAATCATTTCAGGTTCAATCGCAAATTTTCTGCACACAGCGTTCGGCGAATGGGACATAACTGTGTAACATTATTCGAACTGAAAGTCAGTGGTTTATGTTAACCTGTGTTTCTCAGGGCGTTTTTTAATTTTCCGTTGCTCCTTAGAAAGAAATTAGTGCACTTTTCTTGTGAAGCTTATTGTGCAATTAACGCGCAACCGATTTATGTGTGGCGGTGACCGGGTTGTATGGTAAATAATACCTTTCTCTCAACAAATCTATCTGTTCACAATGACTGCGGGTTATTGACAGGAACGCTGGAAGCACGAGACAGAGGGGTCAGCTGCCCTCCGTGCCTTCGGACCACGGAGGCGAGAGAGGGCAGACAATGCCCTTCCGTTTCATCTCTCAACATTTTTTCAAGGATTTATTCTCGAAGTAAAGCTAAAATATACCCAAAATGTGAGCTTTCAAAATTCAATGGGCGAGTTTGGGAGGCGGTGACCCCTCCCAACGAGAGGGGACAACTCTCAAGCTCCCCCATTTCGGGCCATCGGCCTTCGAGACAGGTATGCTTCGCCATGTTATGGCGGAGCTGCTAATCCGAGTAAATGCCCTTTTCCCGGGGTCTGACACCCCCCTTCCCCCACCCAGAAGTGCTTCCGGCTCCCCTGGTTATTGACCAATGCATGGACAACTCTGGAAACTCCTGAAAATGGCCTGAAAAAGTCCGTGAAAATCCTTGAATTCTTTTTCACCCTTGAGGCAATGAACCGTGTGTGCAACCTGTTAACGCCAATTCGCACAATCGAGGGGGTGGGAGGGGCAATAATATAAAACGCCGGCGATCGTATTCTTCAGAATACTATGTTCTACCTATGAATATATAAAGACCGAAATGAATCATTACAATGTTTAAACGCATTGAAAATTATCTAACGATACGTTGCTACTTGCAAAACCATAGGCGGGGAAGCAGGGGGGGGGGGGGGGCACAGGGGGGGGGGGGGCACAGGGGACATTCTCCCTCCACACGCACACACACTTTTTCCACAGTCATTTACGCGGTTACACCAGGAGTTAACAATGGAGGCAAGCAAACGTGTCAATAAACAGATATTCCTGCAAATTTCTGTGAATGTAAATCACGTTTAAATGACTCACCGAGGTTCAAATATTGGATGGCAGCACCTTTTAACAAATATCACTTTTAGTTGTCGACAAATATCCAGTATTAGTTCAGAGAGCTTAGAAAATATGAATACCAACAAGCAGAAATATATGTTTGTAGCAAACACTAATAAATCAACTATCAGAAAAAAAGAGGGCTGTAGGGTTAACTCTTTACCTAACACGAAAGACAGACGACACATGCAAACAAAATTCTTGAATAACTAATTTTTTCATTTTTTGCGTCAAAAGCATAGCATATGACCCCTTATTGGAACGAGCTTAACAAGCTCTTTCCAATGATGGGTAATAAGCTACGTTTTTGAGACAAAAATGAAAAAATAATGATAATTGAATTGTGTGAATAGCGCTGGTCGGTTTCGGCCGTTATGTTGGGTACAGAGTTAAATTATTACTGGACATCCCGAGGAATATACTAAAAACCCTCCCCATCTTCTTTACAACAATTACCTATTAACTGGACAAAATTATATAGATAAATGACTGTACGAGACCACTGGTCTTTGCTCCTTTAATCTTTTATCAGACAGCTCATGTGTTGTTCAACAGATGCGTAATTTCTGTTAGGGCTGTCACGATTTTTGAATTTAGGAATCGATTAATCGTCGCAAGTACTCGATATTAATCGATTAATCGTAACCAGATGACCCCCTTCCTCTCTTTGAAGTCGTCAAAAATGAAGTTCAAGTCAGTTGACCTACCTCAAGTAAACAACGAAGACAATCCTTTTTTAGGTCCATTCAAAGATTTGATGTTCTGATCTTTTGAACCGTCAGTTAGACCTGCACGGTATTTCGATAAACCGATATATACCGGTATTCAAACCAATATCGATTGAATACCGGTGTAATTACAAAAATATCGGTTTATCGTCATTATTTATTTACCCACAATTTAATTTTCAAGAAGTCGTGAGTTTTTTAACTGTGGCTCCGAACGAATAATATTATCGCTTTACCCAAGGAATACGTCCACGGAATATACAATTTCAGCAGTTGAAAAAATAATTTTCAAAAATTTCAACAAAACTATATCATGTGGCCCCTCATTGGAATGAGCTCGTTGAGCTCGTTCCAATGAGGGGTCACATGATATTGTTTTGTAGAAATCTTCGGAAAAATTTGATAAACTAATATTTAAAATAATAAATTTTGATATCGTCTGCGTTGGATAAAGGTTTTTCGAACCGCATCATCAAGGCATGCTGATTCGTTCCGATTGTAATGCCTCAAGTCTCGATTGTGGTACTCATGTTAAGATATCGGAATAGTTTTCGATATAACGGTATACCGTGGTATTTTTTTGAATACCGATACCGGTATTCTGTTTTGAATATCGTGCAGCACTACCGTCAGTGTAATAATCAAGACCGGTCGTCAGTTGCGAACTTCGCAAATTCGCAACTGCCGACCGGTCTTGATTATTACACTGACGGTTCAAAAGTTCAGAACATCAAAGCTTTGAATGTACTTAAAAGACAAGGATTGTTGATTGCAGTCCCTCGCACTCCACCCTCGCCGTGTTCGGTATTTATATCAGCATTAAACTTGAAGTAAGTGAATGAAGCTGATATTTTAAAAGAAAAATATCACATTCGACTCTCTGATAACTTTCTTGCTTGACTCTATTTTGTATCCAAGCATTTCATTCACGTCATAACGTCGCTCAGACGCATAATGTCCAATCAGAAGCGTTCTTACATGACGTTATTACGTGTACTCTAGAACATTTCCCAATGTCTGCATTGTGTCGCCAAGGATTATTTACAGTCCTTGGTGTCGCGCATTGCGTAACGTTGACTTCATTCGCAAACGATTGCCTCACGTGAAATGTAACGATAACTTATAAAGTTATCAGCTAGAGCTGAAATGGTTAGCCGATTAATCGATTAACCAATAATCAACGTCTTGATCGAAAAAAAAGTAGCTGATCGACTAACTGTTACTTTTGAACTACTGTATTATATGGGTTAACAAAGGAACAAACTTGCTCCAAAACAGACACACATTGTCACACTGACTCACATCAATTATATGAGACAGAGTAAAGCATGCAAGTTACATGCTGACATACTTGTTCACTTGCACGATTATTATACCGTATTAGTAGCCGGAAATGGTCATTCTTAACCCTTTAACCAATGCGGGTAGCAGACGATACTTGCAAAATAAATTCTTGAATTACTAAAAAAATTCAATTTTTGTCTCAAAAATACAGCTTATGACCCCTCATTGAAATGAGCTAAACGACCTCATTCCAATGAGGGGCCATAAGCTATGCTTTTGAGACAACAAATGAAAACATGATAACATGTGAATGGCTATTTTTATATTTTGTTTAGCGCTGGCTGGTTTTGTTACGTTGGATAAAGGGTTAATGCCAGTGGAATTAGAGATATGGCGTACAATGTTCTTTATTCATTGCATAAAGATTATTCTCAAAAGCATTGGTCATAGGTTACGATCCCTCATTGGAACGGGCTCGTTCAAATGAGGGGTCATTAGCCATGTTTTTGAGACAAAAATTGAAAACATAATAAAATTTGAATGGAAATTTTTGTATATAGCGCTGGTCGGTTTTGTCCGTTACGTTGGGTTAAGAGTCAATGCTGTAAATCATCAATGGTACGGCTGTTATTCAGCTACCTATCAGGGTAAGTGATTAATCGGTTAACCAAGGTTAATCTATGCGACAAATCGACCAAGAAAACCCTTTAAGGGGACGTCCAACGTAAATTTGGTTGAATTTCAGGTAATTTTCTCCAAAGTCCAGAGAAGGTAGGACCCCCTCCCCCCAATAAATTATATATCAATTTGTTTGGAATGAAACAGAGATGTTGTAGAAACTAATATTTGTCATCGAACCGTTACCATTTGGCAGAAAGCACTGCCTGAAAGTCTGCTATGGCATAAGTAAGAGATCAGATTTTTTCAATAAAATACCTTAAATTTGTTGAATAGTTAAATTCTTCAATCCTTCGTACCGACTCGGAGAAATCTTTTTATCATTCCTGCAAGGAACGGACCACGAGACCAGTTGTAATTTAGGATGCCTACATTTCAAAAGGGCTGCCATTTTTCTTGTGTTTGTTTACCTTTTATGAAGTTCACCAAGGGTCAAATCCGCACAGTTCAGAAGAACAAGTATGGAGTCGTGAGAGAGTGCATCAATGGAAAATGAAGAATGTCCAATGTGGCTTTTGTGAGTCTGCTGTGACCATCCCCCCCACAATCCTTTGCCATTTTGAATGAGATCTGTATCAAATTGGTAAAATATGATCAGATTGATACACCAAAAAGGGCAAACTGCCAAACTTCCTCATTTAGTATTATATATGTGTCCATTTCTGGGGTTGCATGAGCAATGACAGCTGCCAAGGGTGTCATTTGAATGTTCAAGTGTGGCCAAAACAACAAAAATGACCTGTCCTGTGTGCAGAATACTTTCATCAATCGGCTACACTTAGTTGAAATCCTGGCTTCCAATTCATTTATGTACATTTGTTTTGGAACTATCGGCCTTCCGTAGTTGCTGTTTGGGGAGGCTTGACTGTTGTTTTTCTCGTGAGATTTAAGAACATTATTAACTGATCTGCTTACCAATACTAATTTTATAGGCAGAGGGTTACCGGCCTGAACAATATCGGAATTGTGTTGGTTATTAAATTCATTTATCTAAACACTTATGACGGGTTGTGGCCTCATTTCGGTAATTCGTGTGAATTTTTGTCCGCCTAGCGGATTTTTTCTATTTCTGTCCACAGAGTGTCAACACACATAGATTTTCGCAACCTTCTGTTGCTAACATCGCTCAAAATCGACGCTGATCCGCTTTTGCGAGGAAGATATTTAAATTTGCGATGGTACGACATTTCGCTATATTTCGTGAACAGGAAGAAGCCTTTCTGATAATTCTCCTTGACATTGGTCTTCTTTTTTTCGTAGCAGACTTCATCAAGCCTTCTTTACGTCACTAATATAGTTCGGCGACAGTAAAATTATTTTTTCGTAAATATACAATTGTGAAGACTGTAATGTATGTTGATGTGAATTTATTTTTGTTTTCAAATATAATTTTCCACTTTTATGTTTTGATCATCGTCACCAACCAAATAATAGTAGTTCGAATCGGTGGTGTATTAATCGCTTGCTGACACCTGCGTCACATTGTACTGTTTTTTTTTTATCTCAATAGCACTACTATGGACTGTATCTCGCTATTATCACATGGTCAGTTGAATATTTTCCTATGAATGTGTCGTGAGTTGTACATTACATCGCCTGCCAGATTCCAAAACAGCAGTGAAATGTTTGAAGATTTCAGATCGTGGGAAATCAAATCATTTCCCAACTTTGCCCAAAACCCACGTGATCATAACAAACGTGTCGCCCGAACAGAATCAAGCGTTTGTGGTCATCCATTTGCTCCTGAGCGTTCCTACCACGTTGGTGATGAAATGATAAATATGCTTTCTCCGAGTATGGAGTGTGGAGTCTTTTATTTACAACTCAGATATTCGAATTACCGCGATCTATTCCTTGTTAATCCTGACGGTCACTTATGCGGCTGGAAATTTATTTGTTATCAAAGGCAAATTTTTTTTTTTAAATTTCAAATAGTGGATAAATTCGGGTTTTGTATACTTTTGTCATCATTTTGGAATATAATATGTCGTTATTCACCGCTTTAATTCGTATTTAGGGCATTGTGAAAATTTTCAGAAAAATGCCCAAAGTTACTTTGGACGACCCCTTAAACGTTTCAGCTCTATTATCAGTTCTGCTTTCCTTGAAAGTGGAGAGTTGACGCAGACATATTTGCATGTTTGTGGACAAGAAGCCGTGCAAAGAGTTTAATGACATGTTGTTGTTGTCCACCCAACCATATACAATTTTGCTACGGATTTCAAAATAGCACGTGCTACCCGAGAATGTCAAATTGAATGGGTTACCGACGATTTTCTTTGTGTTATGTTGTGCTAGAGAGCATGGGTTATTGAGAAAACACGCTAGTTCTTGTCTTCCGACATTTTAATAAAATGCCAAGGTTAACCGAAAATCAGAGGGTTGCGTGCCATTGGTATGCACGAGGCTGGGGTACCTCCAGATGAGCTCTCTGCTGAGTTCGGAGTCACCGTGGCCACTATTTACCGTCTCATTGGAAGGTATAGAACAACTGGATCCACTGCCGACCGACCGCGTTCAGGTCGACCAAGAGTGACGACCCCTGCACAAGACCGACATATCAGGACGTCTCACTTGCGGGATCGCTTCCTTCCGGCGACGAGGACAGCAGCAATTACTCTTGGTAGAACTAACAACAGAATCAGTGCACAAACAGACTCTTTGAACACGGCATCCGAAGTAGGCGTCCATGTTTGAATTGCGACGTACTGACATGACGCTGGCAACAATAAGATCATGAAATTATGCAAATTCATACAGCTAGATTCGAAATATAAATTTACAATAATTTGTTTGGGATTAAAGTCGATAATACTATAAAAAATTCCATGGAGTTGCCATGAGAAATTAGATGTATGTTAAAAATTTGAGTTACACTTGAACATTAAATGTCTGAATGACTGTGAACCCCACCCAACCACCCCCTAACTTTTCATATGCAGCCTCTCAAAACCATTAACCCTTTACCCAACGCAGACGATATCAAAATTTTATTATTTTAAATATCATATTTTCAAATTTTTCAAAAAATTTCAACAAAACATATCATGTGACCTCGCGTTGGAACGAGCTCGACGAGCTCGTTCTAATGAGGGGTCACATGATATGGTTTTGTTGAAATTGTTTGAAAAATAATATTTTTCAACTGCTGAATTTGCATATTACGCGGGCGGATGCGGGCGATTCGTTGTGTAAAGGGTTAACATGCTGCCTTGGATCACCTGTTTTAATGACTTGAAAAGGCATTAGGAATTAGAACCTATTAAACTTTCTCCGTTAAAAACAGCATATATATTTACAATACAAATAATGAGTGAATTTGAAAAGCAAATAAAAAGTATATTCCGCCCAGCACAGGGTTTTCTGACACTAAAATAAGTATAATCTGGGTACTTTTAATAAATTTTTCACCCTGCAAATTGAATGTATTTTTTCACCAATGACTTCTCTTTTAACTATTTATTTATTGGGGTTTGACGACACTTTCGACAGCCAGGATCACCCCGTGTCGGACAGTTTTCGGTTGGAAGAAGCCGGAGTACCAGGAGAGAACCACAGTGCAACGGCGAGCAGACTCCCCGACGTACAAACTTCCCACAAGCAGGTTTAGCATTGGTTGAAGACAAGTGCACCATCGACGTGCAGTACGCCTTAGTACACCCCACGTGAGAAATCGGGAAGAAGTGCCTTGCCCAAGGACACAACGCAGTTACCCCTGGTGGGGATTGGACCGTGGACATTTCGGTTTGAAGTACAATGCCGTAACCATTGAGCCACCACGATCCCTAACAAGGCTATCACTACCTAAAATAAAGTAAGAATCCCCAACTTGAAGTTATCAACTGAGAAATAAAATTTTACGGTGCAAGGGAGACAACCACCTGTGAACACAAATGTCTTCTCTTAAACTCAAATGACATTGAAGACCTTTAATTTTGGTCCAAAATCTGATGTCCCGTTACACTCACTGTGCTTTTTATCTTCGATCGCTTCTTGAAAAAAGAGTCCGTAAATCATAATTGTATGAACATGCTTAAAAACGTAACACCCCAAGCAAAAAAGGGAAAGACAGATATGACTTGGAGAGATTTCGAGCGAGCCATTATCGTATCAATTTAATGCAGCAAGAGATTTAACACGAGAGTGGAGATAACGAGAAGAGTCGTCAGTTGGGACCAGGCGAACGTTCGAGATTCGACTCGGTTACGAATCTTTTCATTGATTCAAGTCGATTCGAAACCACCTCGATTATTCGAAAAATGTCGAATCCCGGAGAGTTTTAGATTTTCTACATATTTTTTATTGTAGACTTTCTGAAGATGACTGACAGATCGGCCTGCATGTTTTCGGAGAAACAAGATTGATCGAATTCAGGCAAACTAGATAACACAAATGTAGCACGAAAATTCGTAAAAATATCATTTGAAGCGATGGCGGAGATCGCGTTATATCTAGCTTGCACAGTGTATCGCCTCTTGAGCTGGGGCGTAAAGCCAGGGAGTGGGGTGGGGTGGTGTTACACCCCCAAAATATTCAGATCTTCTGTTCGCAGGGCGGCGTGTAGGGGAGGTTACCCGGTTAACACGGTCCGCGACCCACGCAACTACTGCCCTGCCAAGAAATGATTTGCCAGAATGTTACCCTGCCTAACAGAATAGAGCTGAACAGCTAGGGCACGATGGGCACCTGATGGTCATTACAACTTCCATCTCAGTCCATATGCGTTGCTGCCCATGCAAAAGGAGGTCAGGGTGTCCTTGTAAATTCAACAATTCTATTTAGAATATATTCATTTATCCTCCTGTGTGGAGTGTCCTGCCTTACAGGGCACCTGGTATCATATGATATGTACTGTTAAAAGCACTTGAAAAGCTGATATATATGAGGACAATGTGCGCTGACAGTAGGGCAGAATGATGATACATCCTCCCCCCCCCCCCCCAATATTTTTGGGTAGTTACGGGCCTGCCATTGAGTGGGACAAGGCGCCATCTGCGCGATATATGGCTTTTCTTATTCAACTTTGGCGATACCTGGTAAGTGCTCGTTTGAATCTAGTCCCGCTGCTAAGATACCAGTAGTATGTCTCAGGCTTTTGAGGGAACATTGGCAGGACCTCGGTGCAGAACCTCGGAAGTGACGTCATGTCACGTGACCCAGTGGCGCCATGTTGTGTTGTCATGGTAACCCGCGTGAGTGGCCATCTTGTGACGTCATCCCCATAGTGATACGTGGTGTGAGTGCGCACGCGCAGCGCGTGTTGTTAGGTTGATACGTGTTTCCGTCGTCCATTTTGTATACTGTAGGCCGCCATCTTGGTTTATATGGTAGCACGTGATTGCTATGTTACCCAATGTTTCTGCAATAAGACGGGGTATGTTCGGATGGTGTGTTCGATTGTAGATGAGTAAATCTAATTACCACAAACAACCCGACAATCTCTCCAAAACACCAAAATCTATCCCAACTTTTACTATTTCGAATTCTTTCAGAATTCTCTGCTTCTATCTATATATGCAACAGTTTACGTCTATCTGCCCATGTTCCTTTGTCCTGGAGTATACTCCAGTAACGTAGAAGAGCCTATTAGTTGGAACAGCTTTGCTTATTATTACTATATTTAGCTTTTCTGGTCTATTCTTGTTAGTTCTGACCCTATTCTTAGTATTCTTGTTGTTTCATTTATCTAGATCATTTATAACCATCAGATTGCATGATTTCCCATAATCTGTATGCAGGATTATCTCCCTTGTGTATAACAAAAGCAGTCCCAAAGCCAATGAGCTATCGAGCAGTTACTGATAAGTCATTGCTCGAACGACTCGAAGCCCATCGAGCAAATGAGCATTAGAGCAATTGCTCGATCGAGTGACTCCTCGGACGACTGTTAGACTCATTTCAGTATTGGGGGATACCTATGGCCCGGTATTGTATTATTTGTGGATACCTATCCCAGATATCCTTTATAAGCTGAAGAGCCAAGAGAGTAATTGCTTCATGAGCAATTGCTCGAACGACTCGAAGCTCATCGAGCAAATGAGCCTTAGAGCAATTGCTCGATCGAGTGACTCGACATACTGCTCGAACGACTCGAAGTCCATCGAGCAAATGAGCTTTAGAGTAACTGCTCGTTCGAGTGACTCCTCGAACGACTCTACGACTCATGTCAGAAAAAAGGGATTCTAGGGCCTAAAAGGGATTCCGTAAGTAGGGCTTTTTCCCAAATAAGCCAAAGAGCCAAGAGAGTAATTGCTCCGTGAGCAATTGCTCGAACGACTCGAAGCTCATCGAGCAAATGAGCCTTAGAGCAATTGCTCGCTCGAGTGACTCCTCGAACGACTCTTAGACTAATTTCAATATTGGGGGATACTTGTTTGACTTTACATCCGGGTACTTCTGTTGGGAAAGGTATAAAAAGGGTGTTGGTACGAAAATAAATTCATTTGTGTCCTGACCGTCGTCGAGTGAAGACATGTTACCAATTCGTTGCAGATACTGTTCCAAGTTATTTTCAAGATCGGATAATGCTCGAAGACACGAGAAGAACCATCATCGGCTCCACTGCAGATATTGTGATAAAGAATTCTCCAGGAGCGTCACACGTAAGAGGCATGAAGAACATTACTGTCCAAGAAGAACAGAAGCGCAGAGAGATACTGGACTGACTGTCAAGAATAAAGCACTTTTAGAATTTTTACGGGATGCTGACAAGGTGGAAATCTATGCCGTTCTAGGTGCTGCTGATGAAGAGTTGATTATCTGTTTATGTAAATGTGCTACCAACATCCTCGAAGATAAGATACCACTGAATTTGGGTGAATTTGATGACCTGCGAAAATACGAACATGTATTGAAGCTGCTAACAGATGATGGAATTTCTTTAGATATAAACAGATGTATGCTACGAAAGAGTTGCTTTCTCTCGGCGCTTATCAACCCAGTCCTAGCTCTGAAAAAAGTATAAAAGGAGTGTTGGTGTGAAAATAAACTCATTTGTTCTACGACCACGAAAGAGTGAAGACATGGCGATACATAACTGCGAGTACTGTGGAAAAACATTTTCTCGAAAATTTAACATGAAGAGGCACAAAGAAGTTTGCCCAAACCGACAAACGGAAAAATCGAGCAACGCTACAAGATTAGAGAGAAATTTAGATACACTGCGAATCCTCTCTGATGCGGATCGATATGAAGCCAAGACTATGCTGAATATGGCTAGTGATGATTTGATACAATGTTTATGTGATTGTGCCTCAAACATCTTGACGGGCGCAGTACCTATAACCAAATCTGAGAGAGCTAAGTTGATTCCACACAAGTACGAAATAAGGAGAATTGCCTCACCAAAGATAGAACTATCTTATCGGAAAAGAAGACGGATCATACGGAAAGGACACTTTTTAGGAAAGTTGATCAAACCCGTCATCAATGCTCTGTCCGATATCCTATAAAAGGGTCGTGCTCATAAGAAATTTGTTATTTGTAATCTGTCCTTCGAAGAGAGCGGACGCAATGCAATCCAACTGTGCACCAAAAAATTGCTCAAGAGATTCGGACTCTGATGAATCGTCGGAACTATCAGAAGATATGGAATATGAAGAAGAAGACGAAGAAGAAGACGTTTCTGTGATGGGAGGTATCGTTCAAAGTGCCTTTGACAAATACCAAAACGGTTTTGACAACCTCATGAACAAATATATCGAAGATGGAATGGACAGTGAAGATGCAGTTGAAACAGCATATAGAGCACTTCAAAAGAATGTTAGAGAAGCCATTAGTGGGAAATACATTCAGACCCTTATGTACATTCGAAAGTTTTGCAACGACGCAATTCACAAGAAAATTCAAGAAACTGCCAAGCGTCTTCGTGAAGAAGAGGATTTTGACTTTGATGAATCCCAGAAATATGCCTTGGAAAAGCGAAGATTTCTGTTCGACAACCTTATGACAAACTACTCATTCCGAGTAGATGATGATGAAGAAGAAGATGACGATTAGAAAAGTATAAAAGGAGTGTTGGTATAAAAATAAATTCATTTCCGTTTTGAACGTCGAAGAGTGAAGATGTCTGTGTCGACAACAGTGCTCAGATTCAAAGATGACTTACATATACAGATCTTCAAAAATGATGCTGGATTAAAGCTGACTTCCCAAGACCTGGCTCAAGTGAATCGTGTGGTAAATGCAGCCAAGAGAAAAAATCTTGACATGGATGCTGGTGGAAAGAAACAAAGATGTGTGCATACTGGCCGATCAGTAAACAAAATAATAAAGACAGAACTGACTCACAATACAAACAAGAATGAAGTTACTACTACGAACAAAGTTTCTACAGAAACAAAGAAAGATGTTTCCATTAAGAACGAAGTTACTTCTGAAGACAAGAAAAATTTGCCAGCTCCCATAAAGAAAGAAGTTACCACCAAGAACGAAGTTTCTACTGAAGTCAAGAAAAAGATGCCAGCTCCCATAAAGAATGAAGTTACCACTACGAATGAAGTTACTACTGAAGCTAAGAAGGATGTTCCCACTCAAACCACAAATGAAGTTCCTACTAAGAAGACTGAAGTTACTACTATGAAACAGCTAGAGAAAGAGGAACCAAAAGATGCCAGACAGGAAATTAAAGATACCAACAAAGCCAAGTTATCAAATGAGAGAATGTGTTTTATCAAGAACTTAGCTATGCGATGGGAAGAAGGTCCAACCCACAAGAAGATGAAATGGTTAGCTCATGCAAGAAGAGCTACAAAGAGAAATGCTTTGAGACATTGAATTGTATACTTGAATAAAATGAAATGTTATACATATTATTGTTTGTTTTTATCTACTACTCCAACAGAAGTACCCGGATGTAAGATCCAACAGGTATCCCCCAATACTGAAATGAGTCTAGGAGTCGTTCGAGGAGTCACTCGAGCGAGCAATTGCTCTAAGGCTCATTTGCTCGATGAGCTTCGAGTCGTTCGAGCAATTGCTCATGGAGCAATTACTCTCTTGGTTCTTTGGCTTATTTGGGAAAAAGCCCTACTTACGGAATCCCCTTTAGGCCCTAGAATCCCTTTTTCTGACATGAGTCGTTCGAGGAGTCACTCGAACGAGCAGTTACTCTAAAGCTCATTTGCTCGATGGACTTCGAGTCGTTCGAGCAGTATGTCGAGTCACTCGATCGAGCAATTGCTCTAAGGCTCATTTGCTCGATGAGCTTCGAGTCGTTCGAGCAATTGCTTATGGAGCAATTACTCTCTTGGCTCTTTAGCTTATAAAGGATATCTGGGATAGGTATCCTCAAATAATACAATACCGGGCCATGGGTATTCCCCAATACTGAAATGAGTCTAAGAGTCGTTCGAGAAGTCACTCGATCGAGCAATTGCTCATTTGCTCGATGGGCTTAGAGTCGTTCGAGCAATGACTTATCAGTAACTGCTCGATAGCTTATTGGCTTTGGGACTGCTTTTGTTATACACAAGGGAGATAATTCTGCATACAGATTATGGGAAATCATGCAATCTGATTGGTTATAAATGATCTAGATAAATGAAACAACAAGAGTACTTAGAATAGGGCCAGAACTAACAAGAATAGACCAGAAAAGCTAAATATAGTAATAATAAACGAAGCTGTTCCAACTAATAGGCTCCTATACGTTACTGGAGTATACTCCAGAACAAAGGAACATGGGCAGATAGACGTAAACTGTTGCATATATAGATAGAAGCAGAGAATTCCGAAAGAATTCGAAATAGTAAAAGTTGGGATAGATTTTGGTGATTTGGAGAGATTGTCGGGTTGTTTGTGGTAATTAAATTTACTCTTCTACAATCGAACACACCATCCGAACATACCCTGTCTTATTGCAGAAACATTGGGTAACATAGCAATCACGTGCTACCACATAAACCAAGATGGCGGCCTACAGTATACAAAATGGACGACGGAAACACGTATCACCCTAACAACACGCGCTGCGCATGCGCACTCACACCACGTATCACTTTGGGGGATGACGTCACAAGATGGCCGCTCACGCGGGTTACCATGACAACACAACATGGCGCCACTGGGTCACGTGGCATGACGTCACTTCCGATGTCCTGCACCGAGGTCCTGCCAATGTTCCCTCAAAAGCCCGAGACATACTACTGATACCTGCGGGGTGAGTTGTCAACACTATATTATTAAGAACAGAAAATGTTCAGATTATTTTTGGTAATGATGTATTCAAAGCGATATCTTCGAAAAATATTAATGCCAAGGGGTCAGCATGCCGTCCTATACAGTTTTATCCCATAAATGTACGTTTATTCGAACAATAAAAGTCTTAGATAAATTTTTGCTTTATTCACCTAGTAGCAGCTGCTAGTAGTGGGTGATAAAGCCCGTAGGTTTAACACTGAAATAGTTGATTCATGTTGTAGAGACGGACTTGTTGACCTCTGACCTCTACCGCATGTCTGTTGTCATGAACTGTTTTACGTTTGTGGGAAACAAAATGAACCGACGTTTATCAAACGTTGACCGTCGCTGAAATGTTTAGTTTTAGAATATATGACACATTTCAACTATGTCTAACAATAAAACGAATAACAATTAACAAAGAAAACACAAGGGAAATCAATCGAAACCAGGCGTTGAAATGCATACAAGTTCGATTGTGAAAGGCATGATGAGTGATGTTTCATTTTCCAAATTAGGAAAGTGTAAATAAACAAATGCACGTGTCGTCTGCTTTGTTTATAAGATTCAAGTTGAATCGACGACGAAAAACAACAACAATAAACAACGAAAATAAGAAAGATAAACTAAACATTGTTCATTTAATAAAGTATTTTTGCAACTTTAGCTCAAGTTTGTAGGGGAATTATTTTTAGACAGGAATGTATCACTGCGCCTTGTTTATTTTTGGCAGTTTTGCTTGTCGATCGAATTGGACCAATGTGCTGCTCACTTCTCGCAGTGTTTTGCAGCGAGCAACAGCACGATTTCGCCCTGTAAATGATTCATGGGATAAACAAAATAAACGTATAGTGTTTTAAAGTAAAAAAAAATATTCTACTCGTAGGATTAAGAATGAAACCGACTCGCCAGAGGCTCGTCGGTTTCATTCTCAATCCTACGAGTAGGATTAATATGATCCCCGATGAGTCTGGAGGTTGGATGGGGAAATCTCACCCGAGGGGCAAGATATTTGAACCAGACCCGAGGCTTGCCGAGGGTCTGGTTCAAATATCTTGCCCCGAGGGTGAGATTTCCCCATTCCCACCTTCAGACTCATCGAGGATGATTTTTTTCTCCCCCCCCCCCCCCACCATGCAGCGACTACGTTAGCCAGAGGTAATCGTGAGTCACGTGCAGACTCAATCAACTCATTTTGTATTCGTTGTTTCGAGAAACTGATGACACCATCGGAAAGAGCATGCACAAGTTATGTATATACCAAAGGTATATACAACGAAATTGAATAGGAACGATGGCAGCTTGAGGGTTGAAGAGTTTTAGAGCATCGAACTTTGATCACACTGCATTGTGATGACGTCAATATGAATTAGTTGGTAGCAAGACACTGATACGATATGCGTAACGTCATAATAACGTTATAAATGTATAACGTCACGTGGGTGGGTGGGATTATTACCCGAGGGCAAGATATTTGGGCCAGACAACAGGCTTAGGGATTATTTTTCTCCCCCCACCATACAGCGGTTACGTTAGCCAGAGGTAATCGGCGGTCATGTGCTGATATAATTAACTCGTTTGGTATTCGTTGTTTTGAAAAACTAATGACACCATCGGAAAGAGCATGCAAAGGTTATGTACACACCAAGGTATATAGCACGAAATCAATTAGAAACGGTGGCATCTTGGGGTTTAAAGAGTTTTAGAGCATCAAACTTTGATCACACGGCATTCTGATGACGTCGATATGAATTAGTTGGTAGCAAGAAATTGATACGATATGCATAACGTCATAATACTGTTATAAATGTATAACGTCACGTGGGTGGGGTGGGATACACCTGTCTCTCTCTGCTATCTCACCCGGGACACACGTATGTTACACCTGCAGTGGGGGGGGGGGGGGGGGGGACATCTGTCTCTCCCTGCTATCTCATCCGGGACACACATATTTTACACATGCAGTGAGGGAGAAAATGTTTTTACTTGAAAACACTATACTTTTATTCCATATATAATTAATGAAAGTACGTTGCACATCCGGTCTATGCACTGCTCTGTGCCGAAATGTCTACACCAAATACCTTTAGTTGCCAAAGGAATAAATTGCTAAATCTTTCAGAAACAAGTGATAGATCCATCTACTTGTACTTGTTCGATGGTTTGGAATAGTCTAACCAGAGGCCAATACTATGAAACTACTACAATTGTATTTTCTAGAATTGTATTTCCTAGTTATGACTTTAAATGGGTTGAAATGAACCATTAGCAATTTCAAAGGTGCGGCAAATTGCCATATCTTTTAAAATGCCAGTAATTCATTTTAGTCAGTTATGTTAATAAGTGGAAAATACAATTCTAGAAAATACAATTCTAAAAGTTTTATAGTATTGGCTCCAGTACGCATATTGATACTGAGTACATATGGGACACAGACATGACCAGTAAAACAGCCGTAGTATCATAACAATTGGGAAATGGACTTGATTCGAGATTCGTTTCGTCTGATTCGATTCAGGATTCGATTCGAGCGAAAAATCGAGATTCGTCGGGCCCTACTACGTCCAGTGTTAACCCTTTACCTAACATGAAAAGCAGACGACACTTGCAAAAAAAATTCTTGAATAACTAATTTTTTTCATTTTTTGTCTCAAAAACATAGGTTATGACCCCTCGTTGGAACGAGCTCGACGAGCTCGTTCCAACGAGGGGTCATAACCTATGTTTTTGAGACAAAAAATGAAAATATTTTGTAAATTAATTGGCGATTTTTGAGAATAGCGCTGGCCGGTTTTGGCCGTTACGTTGGGTAAAGGGTTAACCCTTTGTACAGAGATGTCAAAAACCGAAATTTCATAGCAGCAAAATTTTCCCTTGATACAACTAGGGATTTAACAAATTAAATCATATCTGATACAGCTTATCAAGCTCTGTCAAACAAGAGGTAATTGATTAAATCTCAAGTTGCATTATGGGAAAACTTTTCAGGTTGAAAATTTGATATTCTGGCCGCCGTGGGCAGGGAAAACATTCTTTCGCTTTGTGTTGGCCATTTTCTTTAAAATTGTGTTCTGACAGCATAATCAAAGTCGGGAATATTAATTAGCCTTTAAGACATTGTTCGATGTGGGGCACTTGATGCATTATTGTCTAAAATTTTATGTTCTTAATACAATAACCAGAAAAGGCACCCGAAGAAATAGGCGGACGATTAATCAAATGCGTGAAGTTGGGCAAAATGTATTTGGCCAATCTTGTCTAAATCGTGGTATCAACATGGAACGTCATCCGTTAGATATGTTTGTCGATCTTGCCTCTCTCCACATGACAAAAGGCATGAGTGGGAAGCGATCTTTCTCACAAGTCTATTAGTTTCAGTACAAAAATAGTAGATTGGCCAACCGGCAAACTGCACTGCAAAATGCTGTGTCAAAAACCCGTCGCGTCACTTTATTATATAGCTTGTTTACACTTGAATCCTCGGATAACGAATCGAATCTCGAAACGATTTGATTCGTTTTCGAAACCGAGACATCGAATAATTACGAATCTTTTCACTGGCGCATTCACTGCTCTAAAAATGGCGCTCGGTTTCAAAACCACTTTTTAGCATATTTTTCTCTGGGCGTTCGTCGCGTAAAGCATTTTGCCAATGCATAGAACCTGTTTGAATCTCGTGAAATAACTTGACGCCAACGTGCACCGTGTTCAACTCATTAGAGCTAACAGGTACGCTGTAATGGGGAATGGATGGCCTGTTGGCGGAACTGAAACATATTTATTATTTCGTTCTAGCCCTACATTCCAATTTTTGTATCACCACTGAAATAATGACCGGAGTTCCGGTCATTATTTCCGGGGTGATGCAAGCGTTGGAATGTAATTCTCCAACGAACTAATAAATTCTGTTCAGTTGTTCTAACGCACCCCATTAACAAACCTATATTTTTCGTCCAGTTCGATTCGAAATTTGGTTCGATTTCGAATAGCTTGCTTGATACCATTCGAGATTCGATTCGACCCGGAGATTTCTGATTCAAGGAGTCAATTTCACACAATCTATTTCCAAGAACAGGAAACGCGTATATGAGTTACATAGTCAGACTTGATAACGGGGGCATTCACTGGTAGAGTGCTATGTTAATTTGTTTGGTTAGAACTTGTTCACGGGGAGTTGCTTTGTTACCCTTTATTGGCGAGAACCACGTGGCCAATGTGTAGAAATATTTGACCTTACACACCAATAAATAAATAAATATTGGCGAGTGCCTAAAATCACTCTGTAATAATTTGTAACAAAACAAATCCTTATGATCAAAATATTTTTATTTCTAACTGAATATGGAACAACTCAACATAAAATGAAATCATTTATTCGTGCTGACATTTCCAGTTAACTCCCGATTCCAGTTAAGTGAATTACTTTTTTTACAGCTGTTGCACGCGACATGGCCACCCGAGGTATTTTCACAGGACACTCCAAAGAGGGTAGTGGGCCATGTAGTGGATAAGTGGGTTTGTCTCCCAGCTAAGAGGTCCCGGGAACGATTCATAACAGGGGAGTTTCCGTTATGACCAAGCACTCATGGCAACGTCAATTATGGAGGGATGGTGGTAATGCTGTCACACTCTCATGTGTAGTAGATGCAGCTTTCGTCCAACATTTTGTTGACCTCGATGACCAACGCCGGTAGTGGCTTCATTATCATAGTACCTGCGTGAGCGACTATGTTGTGATGCTACCACCAAAGTGATACGTGGTATTAGAGTACATGGGCAGCATGCATTTACAAAGTAACACGTGTTTCCATTTTCTGTCCATTTTGAATACGGAGGCCGCCATCTTGATTTCTTTGGTGGCATGTAATTATTAGGCGCCTAATGGATTGAAATGAAGTAGAGAGACGAGTACTGAGGGTGTTTTGATTCAGCAGGAGTACTCTGATATACATAATGGGCAATAAACGAGGAGGGGTGGCTGGGTAGGAAATACGTAATTTGGATACCGCAGTTGTTCTTAATCAGGACGTAAGTCATTTGAGGGATGTTCGCGGTAGGCAGAGGTTGCACGTAGAAGCATAGGAGCAGGCACGCGAGAAAGGCGTGTTCTACTCAAGAAAGGTTCTTATGACGGTACTCCTCGTTTCAGAGTATCCTCACTTGCTGTTCTCACCACAACGTCTCAATTACTGGCAAGTTTCTCACTTCATTCTGTCTTGAAGTATTGAATATGCCTGACACTGTTCCGTACATTTACTTAGATCTTGACCACTCAATCTGCTTCATTAGGACCAAACAACCAATCAGATCGCACATTCACCTAAGCCCCGCTTACGACCAGATCAGACTTGTCTCCATTGACCGAGACACTGACCGCAAGAGGTTATGAGGGCTATGACAAAATCCCATTTGGTACTGAAGAGTCGCTACTGCTGCCACGTGGTAGTGGTCCTCTCCGACTACTGCACCGACTATATTGATCTACTCGATCGCTACGACCGAGTTCTGTTACTACCTGGATGTTACTGCCACGACGAGGGCCAAAAACCACTTCGAGTTACCCCCCGTAGAATTAATACTGCTATTAGCACCCACAACTGCTAGTGTTGATCATAAATATTACTGCTAGTACCACTTTGGCCCCTACCATATCGGTTACTAGCACTAGCTAATACTACTACTGCTTGCTATTACTGCTCTACTAGCTGATTCTACCACAGACACCCATTCTTACTACTATCAGTCCTGTGCTCGGCTTCCACTACTTCTAAAATCATTAGCTCTTTCTCTGAGTGGTGTGAGCACTACAAACAGTCGAATACATACCTACCACTCTTCGCGTTTTCTGTCGAAGGAATAATTACAGAGAGCGCATTCGTTTAATTCCAGGTGAAGATATGATAATATGTGTCAACGAGGCGTTTGCCCATTGACTCCATAGCCCATACGATAAAACGTGGTGCGGAAAGCTAGACCGTTCCACGATAGGAATGCCAAAGTGGAGGTTCCATGGGACGTGTACATAAATACCCGGATGGAGACACGAGGAATTAAGGTTAGACCTCGAGGGGGGGGGGGGGAGGGGGAGGATTTACCTATATGTCGCATGGCCATATAGACGAAGAGAGATTCTATATGCATAGTAAGAACTTTGAGTGCAATTCTTTAAAAGAAAGATATGTGGGATTTGAGGTTAGACACCAATAAAGCATTTCCGCATGAGTTCCATTGCCTAATTCAATAAGAAAAGGGCGTGAGAAGCAGGTTGGTGATAAGAAAGTGTTTTCGAAATTGATGATCCATAGAATGTGGTTCGCCCTGGTGACTAGTTTGAGGTTAGAACAGATTGAGAATTGTCTCGTGCCCCTCTAAGCCTCATATAACGAAAAGGATATTCTATAGCGATGGTCATATTCTAGAAAGATATCCCATCGAACAGATTCTTTCAGAGAGATGCTTCAGGTGCAAGTGTGGAAGCTGACTGCTTCGCGATAGACCCCAGGGGTATTCACCGTCCCTTCTCAAGTTCCCCTGAATACAAAACAATGAATGTTTGTGATTTAACTAAAAAGAGTTCACTATACAGAATGTTTGAAACTACTTTGGAGTTGTTATAGTTTAGTCTTATTCTCTTCAAATTCCGTTCTGTTTAGGCTTTGTTCTCTTCAATCTTCACGCCAAGACTATAGGACATGTACAGGTAGGAACTAACAGAGCATTTGGTAGAAGATAATACAGAATACTGAAACAACTTTAGACGAAAGGACCCGTAATGTTGATATTAATTGATTTCCACCACAACAGTACTGGTGGAAAGACAGAAGTATCAACAGCTCGGGTCCTGAAGTCTTGATCGCTTTCACTGTCCGCCAAGTGAATGACGTCCACTATCGCCGACTGTTTGAAAGAGCTAAAGAGACGATCGATCCATCTTGAAGAAAACAAAACAAAACAACCCCCCCCCCCCCCCCATAAAAAAAAAAAAAAAAATCAAAAACCAAAAAAGCACGTACGAAGTCAAAAACCAAAAATTAGAGATTATGTAAAAGAGATACTGTAAGTGAGATTCCAGGCACATTGGGGTTGGTGACAGACGATAAGAGCGCATGCGCGGTGTGTTTTAGGCAGAACGTGTACTGTCCCATAAGTACGTACGGTACAAAATAGATTGTATATCGGTAGTCAGAACCAAGAAAGGGAATCTGTGAAAGGGATTTCAGGATACTTCGCTGTTCAGTATCCAGATGAGGATGTGATGGATGTTGGGATAGACCTCATTGAAGTAACCCCCCCCCCTACTCTCCCTCCTCCACATGACCTCATACGTTGAAGAAAATATTCTACAGCAATTGTCATATAGAGAGAGATTATTTTAACCCTTTACCCAACGTAACGGCCAAAACCTGCCAGCGCTATTCACAAAATTCACCATTCAATTTTTATTACTTTTTCATTTTTTGTCACAAAAACATAGCTTATGACCCTTCATGGGAACAAGCTCGTTCCAATGAGGGGTCATAAGCTATGTTTTCAACACAAAAAATCAAAAAAATAGTGCTTCAAGAATTTTATTTGCAAGTGTCGTCTGCTTTTCGTGTTATGTAAATGGTTAAAGATACGAACCATTCGATCAGATACGTAGAAGACAGAAGAGAACTGCGTTTCCGATCCAATTCAAGCTATTGGAACATCTGCAGAAACGGCAGCATACATAAACAGAAATTCGAATGAAGAATGACATGACAATCATACGGCAGCGTATTGGCGCAGTATTTAGTTACTAACTCGTTATAACGAGTTAGTGACTGACTTTTTTCTTTGCAACGATTCAGCTAAGTCGTTATAACGATTTAGTAACTAACTTTTTTCTTGTTACGATCTCGCTAACTCGTAATAACGACTTAGCTAACTCGTTATTACGACTTAGCTAACTCGTTATTACGAGTTAGTTAACTAAATTTGTTCGATGTTACCGTTCACTAAATCCTTCCTGTGCTTTAGGATACTCGTTTAGCCCACTGGCGCCACATAGAAGATGAAAATATATTTCTGTAACTTGTTATAACGATTTATTAACTAAATTTTTTCTTGCAACGATCTCGCTAACTCGTTATAACGAGCTATTAACTAACTTTTTTTCTTGCAACGATTCAGCTAAGTCGTTATAACGACTTAGCTGAATCGTTTCAAGAAAAAGTTAGTTAATAACTCGTTATAACGAGTTAGCGAGATCGTTGCAAGAAAACCAGCTAGTTAATACGTCGTTGTAAAGAGTTACAGAATTATTTTTTCGTTTTCTATGTGGCGCCAATGGGCTAAACGATTATCCGAAAGTACAAGAAGGATTTACTGAACGGTAACAACGAACAGATTTAGTTCTTCTTATGGTTGATAGTTTCTGGTGTGGAATTGAAAGCCGAATCTGTCGATCTATGATTTTAACATGTTAAATTTGTGCGAACATGTGAAAAACGATATTTGAAGGAGAAATTTGCCCGAGAAAGAGTTACAGAATTATTTTTTCGTTTTCTATGTGGCGCCAATGGGCTAAACGATTATCCGAAAGTACAAGAAGGATTTACTGAATGGTAACAACGAACAGATTTAGTTAGCTAAGTCGTAATAACGAGTTAGCTAAGTCGTAATAACGAGTTAGCTAAGTCGTTATTACCAGTTAGCGAGACCGTTACAAGAAAAAAAGTTAGTTATTAAATCGTTATAACGACTTAGCTGAATCGTTGCAAGGAAAAAAGTCAGTTACTTACTCGTAAAAATGAGTTGGTAACTAAATACTGCGTGGCGCCAATACCCTGCCGTAATACACACGAGAATGTCTTTCAAAACAACAAGACGCTTCACCAGACGCTTCACCAAAACAGAGTAGTTTACATCAAAGCTGCTTCACAACCACTATACAGATGGAGTACCACAAACTCTCAGACCAGCAGACAAGTTCTGTTGCTGTTATGGGCTGTCTATTTACCATCATTGGAGTTTGCACACAGACTACCATTGATTGAACGTGATGTCCCTTCACTAAAGAAGAGATACAGAGATTTCCATGCCTTAGTTATATAAGTTACAGAACGTTTACTTGCCAGGTATGGCGTCATATAAGGCGAAGTGAGATGAATATTTGGCGAGGCCGTAGGCCGATCCTAATATTGATCTCGCTGAGCCTCACGTGACGCCATACCTGGCAAGTTAACTCACTGTAACGTATTTTTCATGTCACCAAACGAATCAAATAATAACTTAAAAGATTCGAATCGCTTCATTTTTTGAATATATATATCAGGAAACTGTCTTTCATTTGCACGAAAATATGTGAAAACTTGAGGTGGGGAAATTAATTCGGAAACAAAATGGCGCTCAGCAGAGGGGGTGTATGGGCTCATACACGGTCACTGGCAGTGCAGGGACTCAATCCGATAGCCGGTTTCCCGTTGAATAACTTAATATCGCATAGTCCATTGATGCTATTACAGCACGTTGGTTGGTCAATTTAAACAGGTGGCATGATAATAGATATTCCAACATTAAGTATTTATTTCACCTCAAAAACACCAAGATATTAACATAATTAGTGGAACTAATAAAAACCTCCATCTGCGGTGAGCTCTTCATTCATTTTATATAGTAAACTCATGTCTCATCGTATTGGTAATGTTGTCAACGATTCGGTCAAAACAAATCTCGCAAGGCCAGAGAAACATTTCTTGCGCTTAATGAAAGAAAAAAATGCCTATGTAATTTTTAAAATTCAATGGGATGGAATAATAAAGTTAGTCGGAAAAGTTCACTTTTCCGACCATCTGAAATATTCCTTCCCATTAAATCTAATAATAGGCGATGAAATATTTAAGGCCTAGACAACATTGTACTTTGCCACAACAGCGTCAGATTCGTTTAAGAATTTAACTGATGGCTTAACTGCTTGACAACGCCAATCAAAGCAGGAAGAACCACTACCAACGACAACAAGACTGAACAGACGGGAACGAAGACTGTATTATAACAGAATTTGAACTGTTATCAAACATTGTACAGTGATCCTCATATTTTTTAGAAATGTAACTGTTCTGGTCCTGTAATTGGAAGGGTTAGGAAGGGGGAATATCCCCGAGATATTTTTTCAGAATCTCCCTTGAAAAACCACTCTAACGGAATCTCTTTATCTTTAATCTTTTGAACTCGAAAGGCCATTTTTCCCGTCCAGGGTCGTTATATGACCTGAATTCATAGAGAAGATTGTTGTACAGTGAATTTGTGTGGTCAATCAGGCAAGATTTTCAACGTGCGGCCCCAAGCCTGCACGTTGAAAATAGTGATTGGTCTTCCCCCAAGTAACGAATATATACGCTACCAGTTGACTGGCAGGGATATACCATTAAGGTCCAAAGGGCAAAGAAGTCTCTTTCTAGGATATGACTATGGCGACAAAGTCTCTCATACACCCCACTTGGGCCATGTGGAAATTCCTCAATGGGGACTAACCTCAAGCGTGTCCTTATCCGGGTATATGGGGACAACGTTCCGTGTACCCCCTATTTTGATAACCCTATCGTATAACCGAACTATTCTCGGCATCCCTTTTAATTACTACTATGAAGTCAGCCCATGAAGCAATCCCTTACAGAGGTCTAACTCAACATTCCCCACATTCAGATCTGACTTTGGACGGCCACGTTCCGTTGAATCCCTTTTATGTGAAACCATTTCAAAGTTCTTACCGTGCACCCGGAAACCTTTTCATCGTTTGAGCTTTTGAGAAAATACATCAAAGAGTTCCAACCTCTGGGTATTTGAGTATCACACGATATATATGAGTTGATGTGAGTATGAAACCGGTCGCATCACGCTCGGCATCAGCACGATGTGTTATGAACACACTCTAAAATCAGATGGGTTAAAATTAACCCAAATAAACTGGGTTGGGTGAATATGAACCCAATGGGTTCATATTCACTCAACCCAGTTGATTTATGTTGCTTTTTAACCCAACTAATTTAGAATGTGTTCACAGCACAATATACCGGGCTGATGCCCAGCGCAATGCGTATTTTAAAGTGTATATGTAGCCCTATTAACTCAAAGGGTCAGCTATTTACAACTCATGCATATGGGTCATTAAACAGGTGGGTTATTTCTGATGCGTGGAAAGTCATAAGTTGCTTAACTAGTGCTGGAAGCCCATATTTGAGCTTTATTCTGGATTGTCGGTACCACTAGCACCGGGGTGGGGTGGGGGATTCAGGGGGCAACTGCCCGGTATTTTTAGTGCTTTAAAGAGTGTGGCTTGACCTATCGATACGTCTGAGCTGTAAGTCGTGGGAAGGATTTTTGGTAAGGGCCTCCGACGCTGATGGAGGTGGCAAGAGTACGTAGTTACATTACTGACCAGGTTCCATTCATATAAAAAAGCGCACATCTTCCGGTTTGTTGGTTTTCCACCGGTCTTTCCTGCATCATGGTGGTCACGATTATCTTTGGAGAAAAAATGCACCATACACACAAACATACAGGTAATAAATTACACAAATTGTAAGGAAATAATTGAGTTGATACTGTCTTGAAAATGCAGGAGAATGCTTTCCCTAGCACTAATTTAAAAAAAAAATTCCAGACCCCTTCTTATCCACAGGGTATAAACCGTATAAACCTTTAGCCGGAAGTGGAGATAAGCGAGGCGAGAGTACCAAAGATCACCGAAAACAAGATTTTTTTAATAAAAGGAATGACCGAAGAATGCAAAATCAGTAAGTATGTTATATAAAACAATATTTAACAATGAAACGACACAACTTAATGAAAAAATCGACTCTTGTAGTATGAAAAAACACCTGCTGATCATCTCAGAAAATGAATTTCTCGGGCAAATTTCACCTTCAAATATCGTTTTTCACATGTTCGCACAAATGTAACATGTTAAAATCATAGATCGACAGATTCGGCTTTCAATTCCACACCAGAAACTATCAACCATAACAAAGAAGGAGGTTCGGTGCTACTGAAACTGTTCAAAATATAATGTCACCTTATCGATTTTTTTATACGCCCAGTTGGTAAAGTCGTTGATCGGGAGTTGGTGATAATTATACGTCCAGTTGAGATTATTCGATTTCCCATATGATCGTTCCAATGCCCATATTTGTGCATGTACGAAGGTCTAATCAGTTAACAAACCATATGAACAGACTCGAATGCACAACGTTGACGTCACACCTTTCAACTGAAACACTACTGACTGAACCACCGAACCTGCAACCACGGGGGATGGGGCGAGAGAACCGCTCCTCCCCCCGAAGAACTTTCGCCCCCCACCCAAAAGTTTCAGACCATGTTTTTCAATCGGCATTCATTTTTTTAATTTACCTATATGCATTAGGGTAAATTAGTTCAGTTACAACTGTAACACTTCATTTTGCCTTGACTCTAATTCCTTCACACCTGTAATTAACATATCTATAATCACTTGTCTATGAAGGTGAGCTGTTTATTCATCACACATGCATTCACACAGCTTTGTCGGGGAATTATTTTTCCAATTGGGGGTATTTGGGGTTTGTTTCATTCTTTTTATTAATGACCTTTTTAAAAAAAAAATGTTTACCGTTTTCGACCGTGGTCGTTTTTACTTCATAACGATCATTTAGTGTCTATGTTTTGCGGTTTTGCCTGGCTTTTTTGAATTATTTTTTTCTATTTATTTTATTTTATGTTGTTGAAGTGTGTGTTTGTGTGTGTGGGTGGGGGGGGGGGGGGGGGGGGGGGGGCGACAGTCGAATGGAAAGAAAATGTTTTCACTTCAGATAACGGCGTGTTATAACAATACGCCAATCCTCTGTTAATTGAAACCAGTTTGCCTGACAGCATGCTGAGCTAGCAGTTTATTCGACAATAATCCCTAACCCGACCCCCACCTCACCCTCTCGCGCTCTCTCATTTTCACTCTCATTTTGGCAACATTAACTGTCGAACAAACATCAAATGGGCTATTTTTTAGTATTCTCTTCGAAGCAACTGCATCAATAAGTATCTGGCTTTTAACGATTCCATTTTTAGAGAAATTAGCGAAACACTATGGAATCCTACATGAAGTATACCATACCTATACCTTTGTAAATATTCAGTGTTGTTCTTTGAGAACTTATTTTATCTGAAATAAATACTGTTTAAACTGAACTAAAGGTTACAATACAGTGTTTTCGTGCAAACAGCGCCTCTAGTGGTTGACACCCAACCTTTAATGGAGGATAAAAGTTCCTGGAATTATCCGATTGGTGGAAAATGAACCGAGCTTGTAAGTGTGAATAAAATTTTTAAAGTGCATGTTTTGGAAAAGATATAAAATATTGGTGACTATTGTCTTCTGAAATGTGTAAGAGAAGATTAAAATTGGGTGGGAGTAGGTAAAAATATGTCTATTTCATTCAGTGCGAAACTGGACGGGAGTATAGGAAGCTCCAAATTTAAAGGCAAAATTCACATGGCGACCTCTATTTTTTTCAGTATCTTTTTTTCATGAGATGATAAACTAAATGGATAGATGGTTGTTTTTGCCCAAATCAGCTTGATGAGATGGGGAGAGGAGGAAAGATTAGTACTGTCGTCAATTGAAAAAAAACACTGTATTGTAACCTAAAGTATTTTTAGATAAGGCGTGACGTCACATGGGATTCCCTCGATATCTCGCCAATGTCGTGTTGAAACCAAACAGACCCAGGGTCGAAAACAAGCGTTATACTCACCAAGCGAACCGTACCGTGTGACAAAGGCAAAAAGATGAAATAAATAGAATAATTCGCGCCTTACATAAGTATTTTATAAATTTTCATCTTATTTTCACTTAATTTACATACGACTTCACGGAAACAGTTTCGAAACAAGACTTCGGTTACCAGTTTTCTTTTTGAAACTTGAATGCCAAACAACATTCTACATGATGTAGGATAAGCACAGCTAGGTCAACAGTAGCTGAAATTAAATTAGTTGTTGTCAATAGCAGTTCAGAGCAGGGTCAAGTTGTCAAAAAATACAAAGCGATCATTTCTTTCAAATTAATCGATCACATTTATTGTCCGACGATAGCCTTCAATACTATTCACATTCTCATTTCCATTTCACTCCTGCTGCAGAACAAAACACCTGTCGGATCCAAATGCTCCAAGGGACGTTTCTGGGTAGTTCAGACTCGGTGTGTGTCACATTGAGATCCTCAAATTTCCAAACTTTCATTTCAAATTGATACCATAAAAAAGTTTCCGACATTTGATGATCGGTTTTGAGAAGGAATTTTCTTTATAGATTTATGTACAAATTACATTATACACTCTAAAAACTAAAGTGTTAAAATTGACACTTTCAAGGTGTTAAACCCATTCTAACTCTTAGGGTTTGATTTTAACACTCAAAGTTCAATGCTTTAAGCACTTAGACATTACAATCGTCAGACATCTGAAACTTGAATGGATGGCACTTCCCATGTGTCTAGCATTGGTGCTTCTTCCAGAATCGTCCATAATTTGATTTGCGCTTGGTGGGTACATAATTAAAAGGACACAACGCAGATGACGCGGATCAGGCTCGAGAGTTCGAGCCTGATCCGCGTCATCTGCGTTGTTTCCTTTTAAGTGTCGCGACATTACACTTGTCAAGTGGTATTATTGTAACACCTGTCAAGTTCTGGGATATCTACATTTGAACAAAGTGCTAGTTCAGCACTTGGTAAGTGTTAAATACAACACTTCAAGTGTAGTTTTTAACACTTTAGTTTTTAGCGTGTATTCGCTTGATATTTGGCCTTTTCTCCATAATTATGAGTAGACTTTGTAATTGGCCTAATAAAATACTTCTTGTGGTACATGATACTGCTATATTGTGCGGGGCCGTCGAGAGGGAGGGGGGGGGGGGTAGTAACCCCGAGGCCCGGCGTTATTGGGGGCCCGCCGATTCCCGTAATTTCATGAAGGCGGGATACTCGTGCGTGCGGCCCCTTCCCTGCACGTCACATTTAGACGAGCAGTGAAGGACTCTCACGTAAGAGAATCCTGCCTTAAGGCAATTAGAGAAAATCGGCGGGCCCCGGTGTTCCAAATTGACACTATTTGTGTGCATTTACGAAAGCGCAATCTCGTTATATTGTTAGCTTACACCGTTACAAACCTTTAATGGAGGATAAAAGTTCCTGGAATTATCCGATTGGTGGAAAATGAACCGAGCTTGTAAGTGTGAATAAAAATTTTAAAGTGCATGTTTTGGAAAAGATATAAAATATTGGTGACTATTGTCTTCTGAAATGTGTAAGAGAAGATTAAAATTGGGTGGGAGTAGGTAAAAATATGTCTATTTCATTCAGTGCGAAACTGGACGGGAGTATAGGAAGCTCCAAATTTAAAGGCAAAATTCACATGGCGACCTCTATTTTTTTTCAGTATCTTTTTTTCATGAGATGATAAACTAAATGGATAGATGGTTGTTTTTGCCCAAATCAGCTTGATGAGATGGGGAGAGGAGGAAAGATTAGTACTGTCGTCAATTGAAAAAAAACACTGTAGTGTAACCTAAAGTATTTTTAGATAAGGCGTGACGTCACATGGGATTCCCTCGATATCTCGCCAATGTCGTGTTGAAACCAAACAGATCCAGGGTCGAAAACAAGCTTTATACTCACCAAGCGAACCGTACCGTGTGACAAAGGCAAAAAGATGAAATAAATAGAATAATTCGCGCCTTACATAAGTATTTTATAAATTTTCATCTTATTTTCACTTAATTTACATACGACTTCACGGAAACAGTTTCGAAACAAGACTTCGGTTACCAGTTTTCTTTTTGAAACTTGAATGCCAAACAACATTCTACATGATGTAGGATAAGCACAGCTAGGTCAACAGTAGCTGAAATTAAATTAGTTGTTGTCAATAGCAGTTCAGAGCAGGGTCAAGTTGTCAAAAAATACAAAGCGATCATTTCTTTCAAATTAATCGATCACATTTATTGTCCGACGATAGCCTTCAATACTATTGACATTCTCATTTCCATTTCACTCCTGCTGCAGAACAAAACACCTGTCGGATCCAAATGCTCCAAGGGACGTTTCTGGGTAGTTCAGACTCGGTGTGTGTCACATTGAGATCCTCAAATTTCCAAACTTTCATTTCAAATTGATACCATAAAAAAGTTTCCGACATTTGATGATCGGTTTTGAGAAGGAATTTTCTTTATAGATTTATGTACAAATTACATTATACACTCTAAAAACTAAAGTGTTAAAATTGACACTTTCAAGGTGTTAAACCCATTCTAACTCTCAGGGTTTGATTTTAACACTCAAAGTCCAATGCTTTAAGCACTTAGACATTACAATCGTCAGACATCTGAAACTTGAATGGATGGCACTTCCCATGTGACTAGCATTGGTGCTTCTTCCAGAATCGTCCATAATTTGATTTGCGCTTGGTGGGTACATAATTAAAAGGACACAACGCAGATGACGCGGATCAGGCTCGAGAGTTCGAGCCTGATCCGCGTTGTTTTCTTTTAGTGTCGCGACATTACACTTGTCAAGTGGTATTATTGTAAAACCTGTCAAGTTCTGGGATATCTACATTTGAACAAAGTGCTAGTTCAGCACTTGGTAAGTGTTAAATACAACACTTCAAGTGTAGTTTTTAACACTTTAGTTTTTAGCGTGTATTCGCTTGATATTTGGCCTTTTCTCCATAATTATGAGTAGACTTTGTAATTGGCCTAATAAAAGACTTCTTGTGGTACATGATACTGCTATATTGTGCGGGGCCGTCGAGATGGGGGGGGGGGGGGGGGGGTAGTAACCCCGGGGCCCGGCGTTATTGGGGGCCCGCCGATTCCCGTAATTTCCTGAAGGCGGGATACTCGTGCGTGCGGCCCCTTCACTGCACGTCACTTTTAGACGAGCAGTGAAGGACTCTCACGTAAGAGAATCCTGCCTTAAGGCAATTAGAGAAAATCGGCGGGCCCCGGTGTTCCAAATTGACACTATTTGTGTGCATTTACGAAAGCGCAATCTCGATATATTGTTAGCTTACACCGTTACAAACTTGGAGCATTATCAACATTTTAGTTCTGCGCGAAAAAGAACTAGTGGATCATACTATAAAGAATAAATGTATTTAAACCAAGAATCACTAGTTCTATATTTGCTTAGAACTAAATGTTTCCAACTTTTGAAATTTAAACCATAAAATTTCCAACTTTCAAAAATCAGGGTCCTCATTGGGGGGGGGGGGGGTACCCGCCCTCCCCCGTCGGAACGTCCCTAAGTGCTCTTCGTCTTTGCTGGTGAAGAGTAGTCTCTTGCGCATCCCATTTGCTTTCATCTAGGTGAAAGGTAGTGGGATGCACAGGAGACTAGGCGAAGAGGTCATCCCGCAATTTAATAGCACAGCCTAACCGAACGCACACCTGGCACGCGTCACTAGCCAAATCGGCTTCAGAGTAACAAGAACCGATCTTGCCGGTTTCTGAGACTTTCACCCAAACAGGCCGCCAACAAAGTTATCCAGACTGCTCTCCAGTTTCCTTCTTAACCCTTTTGGAAAAATAATTTAGTATGCCATGTGTCCTGGTCATATCTTGATCAGTGGCGGATACAGGAATTCTCAAAAGGGGGGGGGGGGGGCGAATCGTGCAGATGCCGAAGGCATCTGCCGCGAGTGCCGAAGGCACGAGCTTTTGTAGAGGGGTCTGAGGGGGTACTCCCCCCAGAAATTTTTTGGAAATGAGCGACCAAATGGGGCATTCTGGTGGCTTCTGGGCTGGAAATCCTCTTGAATTTTTGAACGGCTAATTAACACTTTTTAAACAGCATGTTTCAGAATTTCAAATTCTGTCATACGTTCAAGACAGAATTAGAAAATTTGAAATATGCTCTTCAGATCCGTTTACCATAATATTGTATTTTGGACACACTGTTTACAGTCATAACCGACTTAACCTCAGGAGAACATTGCGATCTGCCAGCGTTTGAAAGTTTTCAGCAGTCAGCCCTCTAGGCTTAGGTACCCCATGACTATGCCAATTAAGATCCTGATCCATAATTGGCATAGCCATGGGGTACCTGAGGCTAGGGTGCATGTAACACCTCAAAATCATGCTGTGTCGGTGACGCTATAAATGAAGGCGACCAGGAGATATATTTTGCATAATTTCAACGGTATATTTGTTTTCCATAGCGAATGGTGATGGAGGAGATAAATGTCGTTGTATGTTTTTACTTCAATTCATGTATTGTCCCCAAATGAAAATCCTGGCTACGCCCTACATGCGAGACAAACACGAGCTAAAGGGAGGGGGGGGGGGGTGGGGTGGGGGCGACCGCGACTGTAGAGTAATCAACTATACTCTATTTTAAAAATAAATATGTGGAACCGATTCAAATGAACGCCTTTCCAGTGTGTTATCGTATTACTATAAACAAAGAAAAAATATGGTATACATGTAAACTACAGTTTTTTAAAATTGCATGTTAGAGGTCAGTGTAAAACAAAACGCAAACGAAGAAAATAACCAAACGAATAAATTTAGAAGCGAGTCTGATAACGAAAGGAGGGAGCGCGGTGGCTCAGTAGGTAGAGGTGCAGGCTGCAAGCCGAGAGGTCCTCGGTTCGAATCCCACTTGCGGCAACCGCGTTGTGTCCTTGGGCAAGACACTTCATCTGCATTGCCCGCGTGGGGGCACGATGACGCCGTGCACGTCGATGGTACGCATGTCTTCAACCAATCTAACCCTGCCTGTGCTGCAGTGCGGAGTTACGATGTTGGGGAGCTGGCAGCTGCTCGTCGTTGCTCAGAGGTACTCCGGCATCCTCCACCCGTAAAACTGTCACGGTCATGATTAGCCATTGTGCATAAATATGTGACCTTAAACACCAATAAATAAATAAATAATAATATGCAAGCAACCGCTGCATGAAAATTTCAGATGAAATTCGTCATCAGTGTTCCTTGGATCACTGGGAAGGTTATTAGTGGGCTCGGAAATGCGCCGTTCTTAATGTTTTTTTCATTTTTTTATTCATTTTTTTCGTTTTTTTTTTTTGTTGTTGTTTTTGTTTTTCTATAGTAATAAATGAGGATCGAATGACCGGAGTGTCCCGCCTTCTAGGTGGGCTGGGTCGAAAAATGCGCCGTCCCAAAGTTTTGTTTTTTTTCTGTATTTATTTTTTTATACCATCCCGTCTGCAGGTGGACGGGCACTTCACCTATAGTTTTGAATAACGCCTTGAAGTTTTCTGCTATACAAAACGCATGTTGCTTATCTCAATATTTCGTCCCCTGGGTACTAGAATGTTCTATGTCCTTCAGGGGCATAGAAAGTTCTAGCCCTTCGGCGACAATTTCTTGCCAGTTTTGTTTTTTTTCGTTTTTTTTTTTTTGTTTTTTGTTTTTTTGTTTTTTTTTTTTGGGGGGGGGGGGGGGGGGCATTTTACGTGACAATATTCTGATGCGTCTTCATTTATATTAAATATGACATCTGGAGGTCCATTCACACTGCTGCGATGCGTCCGACGCGTCCGACCGTCGGGCTTTTAAATGGTAATGTTTGTACAGGAGCATTCACACTACCGCGATGCGTCAGATGCGACCGATGCGCTGGTTGTCGAGATCGTTTTGAACCCATTCCAACGATTTTCGTATAAGGTCTGTGTTCACGACATAACGCTCGGTTGAGTTCGGATGAACTCGATGACATCTGATTTGCTTGTTTTCATTGATTGCAGTTTTTTTCAAACGTGGTCGAAATTCTGCTAGATATTTGGTCTGCCTGTTGCACGGTCCATTGAAATTTAGGGACCGACAAAAGTTAAGAACTCAACAAATTGTTATCATGTAAAGAAGCAAATCACAAGAGGATATTTAAATATAGACGTGAGTTTATGTTATACCTTTTTCTAGTTCACTGAAATATACAGACCCGATGATTTAAGAACTTAACAAATTGGTGCTTGAGCCTAAAAATTCATAAAATTATAATTACGTGCTATCTATACTGCCACATGCGTACGGGAATTTTTATTTTCTGGGTGGGGTGGGGGAGGATGTGGAGCTGGGGTCCACTTCATCCGAAAGAATCCTGAGTGCCCGAAAAAATCCTGACTGCCCCCCAAAAAATTATTTCACCCCCAAAACGTGTTTTGGAATAAATTGTGTCTGAAAGAGTCAACTTAAAGTAAATAATGCGGTCCAGCTTGATCTGACATTGTCACGCTATGCCATAAAACCAGTCTCATTTTCATATAGTTCAACGCCTATCGTTAGATTCTGTAATGCAGTAAAATGGGCTATTTCTCTGCGTTGAAAAAGGTAACCTGTGGTTCGCTTTTTCAACGCAATGCAATGTTGCATTCAACCCGGCTTGTGCGCGTATAGGCCTATCTTGCTTTCGGAACTTACAGGCTCCAAATTTACCAGAAACTCACATCGAAAGGGTCACCTGACAAGCATAAAAATGTATACGACTCATCAACTGAAGATACGAGCGTATACAACTGGGCGTATAAAAAAATCGATAAGATGACATTATATTTTGAACAGTTTTAGTAGCAACGAACCTCCTTCGTTGTTATGGTTGATAGTTTCTGGTGTGGAATTGAACGCCGAATCTGTCGATCTATGATTTTAACATGTTACATTTGTGCGAACATGTTAAAAACGATATTTGAAGGAGAAATTTGCCCGAGAAATTCATTTTCCGAGATGATCAGCAGATGTTTTTTCATACTACAAGAGTCGATTTTTCCATTAAGTTGTGTCGTTTCATTGTTAAATATTGTTTTACATAACATACTTACTGATTTTGCTTTCTTCGGTCATTCCTTTTATTAAAAAAATCTTGTTTTCGGTGATCTTGGATACGCTGCGACTGAAACTTTGAGATAAAAATAGAAATCTCTCGCCTCGCTTATCTCCACTTCCGGCTAAAGGTTTATACGGTTTATACCCTGTGTTATCACTTTGCGCCTTCGGCGCTCCCATGACCCGTAACGCCCGTTCTACAGATTGTCCCGGGGCCCGTCCTCGCTCTCGGTGGCCCTGATAGGTACTACAGTTAAAATGATTCATATTTTATGGATGTGCTTCATATTATCTTGAATGAGAAATTGTTCCTTCTGTATGGATTTGCCTTGTTGCAGTTTATGTTAGCTCATCAGGAAAGAGACGGCATCATCTAAGTAGCTTGCTGGCTAATTGTTAATACTTATTAAAATAATTTATATTCGAACAATCCATTCATTTTATTACTAAAGTTGCAAAAAGCTATTGCCATAACTACGGTGGATTAGTATTCTATACAAGCATATTGTTGAAAGTATATAAGGTGTGTTAACTATACTGAGACAAAAAAGAAAGTATAATGAGAAACAAATGTGAAAAAATAGCATAAAGGATGAAACATAATAGTTCTTATGTTGCATGTTTGTGGACGAGAAGTCGTGCAAAGTGTTTAATGACATGTTGTTATTGTTCACCCAACCGTATAAAATTTTGCTACGGATTTCAAAATAGCACGTGCTACCCGAGAATGTCAAATTGAATGGATGACCGACGATTTTCTTTGTGTTATGATGTGCAAGTGAGCCAGGGTTATTAAGAAAACACGCTAGTTTTTTTCTTCCGACATTTTAAAAAATACCAAGATTAACCGAAAATCAGAGATTGCGTGCCATTGGTATGCATGAGGCTGGGATACCCCCAGGTGAGCTCTCTGCTGAGTTCGGAGTCACTGTGGACACTATTTACCATCTCATTGGAAGGTATAGAACCACTAGATCTACTACCGACTGACCGCGTTCAGGTCGACCAAGAGTTACGACCCCTGCACAAGACCGACACATCAGGTCGTCTCACTTGCGGGATCGCTTCCTTCCGGCGACGAGGACAGCAGCAATTACTCCTGGTAGAACTAGCAATACAATCAGTGCACAAACTGTCCGCAGCCGACTCGCTAAACACGGCATCCGCAGTAGGCGTCCATACCGCCGACCAGTCCTTACCCAACGCCATCGTACCGTCAGAATAGAATGAGTACGTCAGCGTGTTCGCTGGACTCAGCAGCGTTGGAGCACAGTCTTTTGTAGTGATGAATCACGATTTTGTCTACGCCGCGCTGATGGTAGGGCAAGAGTGTATCGCCGACGAGGAGAACGGTTTTCGGATGCTTGCGTGCGGAAATGCGACCGTTTCGGCGGGAGCAGTGTAATGGTTTGGACAGGAATTTCCTTGCACCATCGAACGCAGTTGATCTTCATCGATGGTAATCTGAATGGACAGCGATATAGGGACGAAATTCTTAACGCTGTTGTTGTCCCGTTGTTCAACGCTAACGTCGGATTGCAGTTATTCCAGCAAGACAATGCTCGATGTCACGAGGCGCGTATCTGTCGTAACTTTCTTGAGGAGCAGAGCATCGAACTTCTTCCCTGGCCCCCACTTTCGCCAGATTTGTCGCCAGTCGAGCATCTTTGGGATCAGTTGGACCGTCGGGTACGACTTCATGATCTTCAGACGTCAGGCGATTTACGTAATGTTCTAAGGCAGGAGTGAAAAGCAATACCACAGGGAGACATCCAGAGACTTATCACGCCCATGCACCGTCGATGTCTTGCCATCAAAGAGGCAAACTCTTGACTTACATGTTATTGACTGCATGTGTGAACTTTTCATTTCACCCCATGTCTGAATTGAGATGTCCTGCCGTGACGCTGGCAACAGTGAGAACGTAAAATTATGCAAATTCATACAGCTGGACTCGAAATAGGTATTTACAATAATTTGTTTGGGATTAAAGTCGATAATACTAAACAAAATGCTCCTCAAAGTTTATTATACTTTCTTTTTTGACTATATTTTAAAAATTAGTCTGGATAGCCGATTGTTAATTAAGAAGTATTCGACAGAATTCAATTACCGGCTCTCATCAAATGTATGCGGAGGTCCAGTGAATTGCTATTAAATTATTAGAGTGTAGAGATATTTAATTTTCGTATCTTACAGTACAAGTCAAAATAAGATGTAGGATAACCACTATAAACTATGTATCTTTCTCTTCGTACATTGATAAGACACGAAGCTGACATCATTTTCTGGAAAGCTCTCACTGAGAGCTTTCCATAAAATGATGTGAGATTCTGACCTGATCAGTGCAGGAGCAGCAGTATACTTAGTTTATTGTGGTAATTCTATAACTTATTTTGACTTTGTGACCGGTTCCTATCATAGTTACAGGGCAAAGACACGTTTACCAACTTTAATGACCAAACATAATTTAGCACTCTGCCAGTCAGTAGGGTTGTAGCTCTGTTCCACCCGATTGTCAACAAATTCAAATTGGTTTGGAAGACAGCCCAGAGATCGATTAATTCAAATGATGTGATGAAGCCAGCGTTTGGTTCAATTCCTGGGCGATTTTATGCTGCTATTTTTGTCTACTTTTGGTGAGTGCCGGTAAAGGATTTTTTAGGAGGTTTTCTCCTGTGTGCACGTAGCTGGGGGTGGGGGGGGGGGGGGGGTGTCTAGCATGGGTTGTGCTTAATAGCGTCCAATGTTTTTTTTATATTTGGGACAGGGCGTGGTATCACGAAAATGAATTGAATCTAGCTAGTGACTGGAGGATTAATCATGTGCATCAACCCTTTAAACCTAACGCAACCACAATATCCGACCAGCGATATTTACAAAAATATCGCCATTCAATCGTCATTATTGTTTTTACTTTCACCTCACAACTTGTAGCTTACGTCCGCTCATTGGAACCAGCACGTTCCAGCGAGCGGACATGAGCATTGTTGTGAGGCAAAAGCTGAAACACTGGTTATTCAAGAATTTTTTTTTGCAGGGGGGGGCGGGGGGGGGGACAGGGGAGTCAAATGTCTTTTTGTCTGGTTAGGGAGAAGGAAGGGCGACTTGTGGATAACTTGTGGAGAAATGGTGGCCGAGTGGATAAGTGCGCAGGCCTCTCATACCAGAGGTCCAGGGATCGATCCGGGGAAAGTTCTCGGGTTGTCCGAACACTCGCTGTCAGCATCAATTGTGATCTTGATCCTGTCACAGCGTACCGTCCTCTCGGTTGGGGACGTAAATTGGCTGATCTCTGTGCGGAGTGAGACACACTCCGTGCGGGCTAAAGATCCCTTCGCAGTATTCGAGAAGAGCGCGGCCACGAAGTTGCCGCTACGAAGGTCATCCCACACACCAGCACCTTTGGGCCAAGGAGGGGCGTTAATATAAGTTGCATAACTTATTCGCCAATCCTTGTAAAACAAATAAGATTAAATAACGGGGGGATGACTGATATTTTGAACTGATAAGACACATTCATGGCGAAGGCGTGTTACTTTGAATGCACAAGCCTCAGTTTTTGTTTGCCTTTTGAAGTTTAACGACACTATTAACAGTCGGGGATATATCGTTCCGGACAGTGTTACGATTGGGCGAAGCCGGGGAGAACAACCTATTAACGGCGAGCCACTGTAGGAATCTCTCTTTACTCACACACACGGCACGTATCACATAATGTGTTCCGATTCCGATCATATATACGTCTCATTCTGATTCCGTATCATATGGGCCTAAACGACTTGTTTCCGGTAACGCGGCGGGCTATCATAACGTTCTATGTGTGTTTCAATGATCGACTCAGCTGATCGCTTGCAAAACAAAACAAAATTCCTTAATGTTAGCGATAGAATGAGCACTGATTAAACGAAATAAAAACAAACCTTTACAAGTTAAATGATTGGAATGGACAAACTATTTAAAAATGAAGTGACACTGAGAGTGAACAATTTGACAACACAACATTGGAAATTGAGGTGACCTCGTTACTTATTGTTTGCTAGGGTGCACAACAATATAGTCCCTTAAAATACGTTTTTTAAAACTTGTTCTCGTCCAACATTATGTCCCAAAACTGTGTGAATAATTTGAGATTTAATGTGACAGAATTGTTAGATAAATGAATTATCATGATAATGTGCATGTCCTGTGATTTGCACCAGATTCTCGGTGGTGTCCAAAAATGGGATCACAATTCGCCGGCAAAGCCGGTGTGACAGGAATGATAGTCCGTAGGAAAATTAGTCCCTCTGGACTATTATTCCGCGGAATTATAGTCCTAGGTCTAACATTTCTAGGAATAGTAGTCCGCCGGACTACTATTCCTAGAAATGTTAGACCTAGGACTATAATTCCGCGGAATAATAGTCCAGAGGGACTAACGTTCCTACGGACTATCATTCCTGTCACACCGGCTCGTTGAGATCCCATTTTGGACACCACCTCGAATCTGATACAAATCACAGGACATGCACATTATCATGATAATCTGTATATATATCACTCAAACCGTGCTAAGGATCACTCCTCCCCTACTACATACTGTACATAAAAGGTAAGTGTGTGCATGTTTATGTTTAGTTGTTAGTTCCTTTGTCCATTGGGGTAACAACAACAACCTAGATCATGTCACGTCGAAAAAATGTTCCAGTGAAGGAACTCGGGGTTCCCGGAGTGAACCACTGGACCACAGTGAGTAACTGTCGGACTCTCCAATTTACTATCCCAGCACAAAAAGGGTTAGCATGGGTTAAAGGTAAGTGTAGCCTCGCCATACGGTGCGTCTATGGTCAACGTGTTCGCCCACCGTACACTTTTCTTTATCTAATGATAACCCTGGTTGCACCGAAATAGTATATTGGAGAGTCTGACAGTTACTCACCCTTGTGCAGTGGTTCTCTCTGGGTACTCTGGCTCCCTCTATTCGTAAAAGTGTCAGACACGATATGGCTTAGACAGAGTTCCAAATAGCGAGCCCAGTTTTGAAAGGGTTACAATTAAAAATTCATTCAGCATTTTAATAGTTTGATCCAGGGTTATATTTTCAATCAACCTTCAATTTTCTCTTCCTCTTACATTTTTGTCATTCAAATATGTTTTCATTAACAAAAGTTTTTGGCCCGACAAGAAAACAGTTGAAACGCCCAGCCGATGATCCAGTGTTTGCCAACTCTCATATCAAACCGATCTTGTCATTTGGATTGTACCTCTTTTAGCGTAATCACAAGAAACATAGAATACAATGCGTGGAAGATGACACGATGGCTACGATGAATTCTTTTCAATTTGTGATGTGTTAGCAAATGGTATTTCATTTTCCTCCCTCACATCAGTATTAACCATTCACCTAACACGGAACTCTGTAGCGGCACGGGCCTTGGGTGCTCTTGCATTGTCATCTTGGAAAATGAATCTACGGCCGTGACGTCGCGCAAATGGCACCACATGAGCTGCTAACATATTGTCACGGTAGAACTGCCCCGTGACACGCCCTTGGATGGCATGTAATGCTGTTCTGCTTGCCATGGTTATGCCTCTCCTCACCATAACCAATCCACCACCAAAACGATCGTGCTACCTCACGGTTACGTCATGGCATCCTTCGTTCCGCCGCCGCCGCCACACTCTGTTTCGCCTGTCGTGGAAGTCGAGAGTGAACCTCGATTCATAGGAAAACATGACGTTACTCCACCGACGATTGTCCCAGCGCTGTCGTACTCCACACCAATTACGCCTTGCTGCGATGTGACGTTCAATCAAACATGGAATTATTCGAGGTCGTCGAGCATACAAATTCCAGCTATGTGGGCCATTTCGGATATTCTGACGACTGTCTCGCACATCTGTCGCTCGGTGCAGTTGCTGTCCAATTTCTGAGTCACTTTGATGGCGGTTACGTAATGCTGTGGTTCGAATGAAACGATCCTGGTTAGCAGTTATCGCCCTTGGACGACCTGACCTACGTCTGTCATCAACATTGCCCGCTGTCTGAGGGTAACGTGACCACAACCTGCTAATCACCGATTGAGTAACGTTGAGAATGTGAGCCACTGATGTTTGTCTGTTGCCAACTTCCAACTTGCCAACGGCACGTACATGTTCGTCACGTGTCAGTCTTCGCATATCTCAAAAAGTTACGATTTGACCAGAAACTATTGATGAACAAGTTTATACCAAGAAAAGAAAGATGGGGCCTCCGAAAAAGCCCGTCCAGTACAAATGAAAATTTCAAAACGTACCCCACTGACATTAACGCGGCTCTCGTGCGAAAACCTGCATTAAGTTTTCGTGGGCCGGTGACATTCCTGATCCACACTAAAGTTGGTAACATATTGATGTGTCCAATCATGCGTATCCAATACCACTTTCCGAAAATATCAACATCAGTTTGGATATTCCCTACTTTTTTGAATAGTATAGAAATAAGGTGTACACTGATAGAGCTGAAATATTCTTGTGGGTAGATTACAATTCAATTCTAACAGTACAGTAATTGCATAATTGATTAAATGTAAACCCAGTTATCCCTTAATTTACCCAACGAAACGCACACATCCGCCCGCGTAATATGACACTTCAGCAGTTGAAAAAATATTATTTTTCAAAACATTTCAACAAAACCATATCATGTGACCCCTCGTTGGAACGAGCTCGACGAGCTCGTTCCAACGAGGGGTCACATGATATGGTTTTGTTGAAATATTTTGAAAAAATGGTATTTAAAATAATAAATTTGGATATCGTCTGCATTGGGTAAAGGGTTAATTTACCCAATACAGTGTTCAGAACCAATAAAAAATTATTATTAGCTTGATGAGCTTGTTGCAATGCAGGACCATAGGCTATGTTTTAGGTAAAGGCCAAATATTTTTGTGGATAAAGTACAACTTAATTCCAGCAATACAGTAATCGAACAATTGATTAAATGTAAACTTGGTTAACCCTTTATTATACAAAGTGTTTCAAAAGGTAAAAATTAGTTTTTATTATGCCCCCGCCATTCTGGCGAGGGGCATTAAGTGTTACCCTTGTCCGTCCGTCCATATATCCGTCACGTACGTCTGTCCCGAATATGGTTTCTGGATGATAACTTTAGTTTGACTGAATGAAATGAAACAAAATTTTATACATAGGTTTATAACCACATAATACAGATTGAGATTGATAGTGGATTTGGTCCGATGTTTTTGGCAGTGTTATAGCCCTTTCCTGACTTAGAAACATGTTGATATTGGTTTCCGGATGGTAACTTGAGTTATAGGTGTCCGATTTCAATCAAACTTGGAATATAGGTATCACGGAACTAAATATTTTCCCATAGGCGACCATTATAACGTTCAGGCAAAAAATATGATCGCATCACTTTAATTTTGGCATTCAAAAAACTTTATCAAGTATAGCCCTTCAGACAACTTTTTCTGACCCCCCAAACAGAGGGTCATGCAACAAATAAGAGAGAAAAATTGACAGCAAGGGGTGTACCGGTCACTTGCACATATTTTTCAGGGAATTCCCTACAAAAACACACCAAATATAAATTGTATTTTTTAGGTCCAAAAGTAATCAAATCGCCCTCTTTTTTATCTAGAATATTCATCAATAATGCAAGATGTCAATAGAATGCTTCAAACGTTTATTGAAGCAATTTATTTTCTCAAGGCTGTTTATTTTTAGAGATTGCATCACTTCCGAGTGCAACATTTCAAGGCAGGAAACTCAAATTCAAATATTTAGTTCCCTGATGCCTATATAGCTTACTGTAGACAATATACCAGACAGGTTTGATTTTGAGTGATTTTTGTCTGAGTTATGGCCCCTTTGTGGACTTTGTTAACCACTAAATATAGTTTATCATAAAGAGGGGGTATTCGTGTCCCATGGACACATTTGGTGATCTGCTGTATTGGTGCTATGATTTGATGGATATAAGATAAGATATTTATTAATTCAACAAAGATAAATGACTAGAAACTCATGCTTGGCAGTTGAGGCGAGGGCATATCCACCGTTGGCCTTGCACTTGTTTTTTCATATTTATATACTCTCCCAAAAAAGAAAGTGTGCATGCTAAAAAATAACACTAAAAAAAGATATATATCATTTTCATTCATGGAAATTTTATTCAATCACAGATGAATCAATTTGTGATCAACACGAGAAATTTCATTACGCTACGACGAATACTCTTGGTGCCATGAGAGTCAAAGACACTAAGGGTCCAACACAAAAGTCACACACTCAATATCTGGTATGACCTCCGTCTGCATCGACTACTGCTGTGCATCTACGCCTCATGGAAGCGAACAAGTTAGCATGGAACTGGGTTAGGGTAGGGTTAGGTTAGGGTTAGGTAGGGTTAGGGTTAGGTTAGGTAGGGTTAGGGTTAGGTTAGGGTTAGGGTTAGGTTATGTTAGGGTTTGGGTTAGGGTTAGTTTAGGGTTAGGGTTAGGGTAGGGTTAGGATTAGGTTAGGCTAACCCTAACCCTACTCTACACCACTGCAGTCGAGCAGGACGATGACATAACGTCAAAATCGGAAGAATTGCAGGTCTTCGAGGACGTAAGCCGTATTCTCTCAGGCGGTTGATTACTGTTTGAGGATGTATCCATCTCAGGTTAGGGATGTTCCTGGCTGTCGGCATTGCCGTTTGTTGCCGGTTCTGGAGATGGACGACACGGATATACCGATCTTGTGCAGGGGTGGTAACTCGGGGTCTCCCGGAGTAGGGTCGGTCTCGAACGTCATAATGTTGTGCATGTCGATGGACTAGCCTGTCTACAGTGTTACGGTGGCAGTTCAAATGCTGGGCAACCTCTCTGTGTGTTCTGCCAGCTCTAATCATACCCAGGGCAAGGAGACGTTGATTCATTGTCAATCTTGGCATGCTAATGTGTAGTCGTTTTACCAGCAGCGCAAGTTTGAATGTGAACGATAGGAAGGCCTTACTTTAGTGTTTAAATACCCAAGGATTCTCACTGCTGCATGAATTTTCAGACTCTCCACGTGCAAAACATGCCTTTTCAAAAACGTGCAGCACGTCATTTAACGTTAATGCAATTTTAACGGGGAAAGCTGTTTTTGTGTTCAATATAACTTATTCATGAACAGGTTAACACTCTTTACACCTACGAAATTATTTTTTGGAGTTTGATCAATTTCTGCAATGCACACTTTCTTTTTTGGGCGAGTATATTTTCATGTATATGGATGTCATTGGAACAAGCCTGAAGGGCTGGTTCTATGGCCATTGATATTTGTATGATTTTATTGGCAATGTTCCAAGATATTCTAGGGTGTTTTTTTCAATTTAATTTACTGTCATCCATTTGGAAGAAATAATTTGAAAAGTATTCAAGTATTCATATTTGTATTCATGAATACATTGTAAAGTATTCGTGTTCGTATTCAAATACATTTAGAGTTTGTGTATTTGTAATCGTATTCGTAAAATTTCGAAGTATTCGTATTCCTATTCAATACATTTAATGTATTCGCCCCAACCCTGATTGTAGGAACTGCAGTGTTCGCTAGATTACGGAGTAATAATAAATTACAATAACAATGGATGTAACTCTAGAAATTGAGCAAAGAAAATATTTAAACTCTAACTTCTCCCAGGACAAATCCAAACTGTACACTCTAAAATCAGTTGGTAAATATTAGTCCAAATCAACTGGGTAGAGTGAATATGAACCCAATGAACCGATTGAGAAATTGAGAATTGAAGGAATATATTCACAGCATGACAAAGTGGGTAATAATAAATTTAACTAACAAGGGGCATAACTCCGGCTAATACATAGCGAAAATTTGAAAAACAAACGACATCAAAAACCTTCTAACAAGGTGTGTTTCCATGTAATAACATGTCAAGTTTCAATAAAATCAATTATAAATTGAAGGAATCACAGAGCTCATAACAAGCTGGTGGGTCTCAATGATATGATAAACAGAGGCGACGGAACCAGGTGTAGGGAAAAGGGCGTTATACCCCTCACTTTTTTATCAAACACTCCCCGATGTCTTCAGAAAACAGACGTGTCTTCACAGACAGACGGGAATATACCAAGTATTCACTAGTACACATCAAAGACTATACATGAACTAGCACTCGCCATTCCATAGTTATCCAAATTTAATCTGAAATTGGTGTCCATTTCCCATACTGTACAATTCTTTGATCAACGTTGACTTACTCCGTTTGAATGTGTTTATACGTGTTTGAATACATGTAAAATTTCAGGTCTTTGATGATCTATTAACTCTCTCAATGCATATGTGTGCGCCGATAAAATAGGACACTATACTGTACAGAATTTCGCGCGCGCCCTGTGCAAATTGCGAATTTCGGTATAGCATTGTGCCATATTTTATGCCCCCCCCCCCCCCACTCCCCAAGTTCAGAAACGTCCCGCCGCCGCTGATGATTAATTTAACTACCAGGGAGCTGAACTCCGTGAGTTATGCAAGGACAATACTGAAAATCCATCTTCGTCAAAAACTTGCCAAACTATATCACCATTTCAATTACATCAGCCGTGTAAATGTAGGATTTTCAGTGTCACAAAAATGTCTGAAGTTAACCAACAAAGGTCCGACACGAGGCGACCCTAGCTGTCGAAAGTGTCATTAGACTCCAATAAATAAATAACCAGCAAAGGGAACAACTCAAGTAATTACTCCAAGAAAATGTTTCAAATCAAACTTTGGTGAGAAGTAACTTTTAGCATTTTTATCTGCTCCATCTGCTTCTATTTAATACCGTCAACTCTTCTTGTTCAGGAGAAGAATTGAACTTGAAACATTGATTACCGTAGTATTCGTTGCAGTGGCTCGGCATGTTTTAATTCCCGACAATCGAAATAACAAGTGAAGTTTTCAGAATCAGAAGACTGCATTGTTATTCTCTCCCGATTGCATCCGATAGGACCGGTTCGCTGATCTCCATACATTTTTTGAAAAATGTCACAACTCAGTCTGACTCGTCCACAAACTGATAACAGCACATATTGTGGACGAGGCAAAAGTAGTTGTTCATGGAGGCTATGGGTTGACGTGGGTGTTGGGGACCGTGCGAGAATTTATACCAAATTACGGAATCCGACTTTCCGGAATCGGCAAGGAATCCTACTTATGGAATCCCTTCTGTTGTCATGTCTATGGAATTTCTTTTCATCGTATGTGCCTATGTGCGCATGTATTATGCTCACATTCTACTCTAGCACGAAACATATGCCCACACATGTATTGTGGAATACCTTCTATAGTCTGTATATTCCTATAGAACCCCATTTTCAGCGTATATGTGCCTCTGAACTGCATGAGTTGTGTGCACATTGAGCATTTTCACATAAGCATATATCTGCACATCTGGTATGTGGCCATGTCCTGCATGTGATGTGTACCCTTTGTGCATTAGCATACAAGGACATATCGGCACCACCAACAGACTGTTTCTTACATGTAAGGTATAATAGCGTGCAATAGGTCAAGGGAATGTAGAAGCCAATACGGACATAAATGAATGGAGCGATCTGATCGAGCCTGTTAAAGACCTGACCGAGGACAGAGCTGAGAGGGGGGCAGGTATAGCTAGGAAGTATGAAGTAGTGAAACAAGTCAATAGTAATAGTCCAAACCTGTAAGAGTAGAAGAAGACTATTGTATTGGGTGACTACATTAGAAGTTGATCATAGGAGAGATGATTGTGACTGTGGGTACGTCAGAAGTAGTGGTCTAAGACCTATGAAGGTCATGAGTCGTCTAGAAATCAGAAGTCGATCTGGTGTTAGGAGCGAAGTGGTAGATCAGGTACCCGAACGACACAATTCAGGGGGATCTCATATTTGACGTCATAGTCACGTGACCTACTGACGTTATGTTGTGTTGTCATGGTAACCCGCGTGAGCGCCCATCTTGTGACGTCATCTCCATTGTGATGCGTGGTGTTAGTGTGCATGCGCAGCGAGTGTTGTTAGGGTGAAACGCATTTCCATCGGCCATTTTGTATACTGGAGGCCGCCATCTTAGTTTCTATGGTAGCACGCGGTTGCTATGTTACCTAAAGGCAAACAACAAGACGGGGGTATGTTCGGATGATATGTTCCTTCGTACAAGAGTAATTTCCCGATTCGTAGAATTACCAAAAACAACCCGACAATGCCTCCAAAAACTACTTTATTTACTACGAATTATTCAAGAATCCGTTTTAGGACCGCCATACAGTAGATTTTAATAGTAGCGCGTAGTGCTATAGTACCTAGGGGCCTCGGCGATAAGTTCGATTGAATAGGAGTAATTTCCTGGCTCGGATACTTCGTAGAATTTCCACAAACAACCCGATAATCCCTCCAGTAGCACGTATTGCTATAGTACCTAGGGGCCTCGGTGATAAGTTCGATTGAATAGGAGTAATTTCCTGGCTCGGATACTTCGTAGAATTTCCACAAACAACTCGATAATCCCTCCAAATCTCCAAAAACGACTTTATTTGATACAGATTCCCCATTTTATCGGCTTAGCATGTAGTGCTATAGTACCGAGTGACCACGGGGTGAGTTCGATTGAACTAAAACAGTTTTTGACCCCCAAAGTCCTTTTTAGGACCGCCATGCAATGGTACCGTGAGGCCCCAAGGTATCGAGAAGGCCCCAGGGGTAAGTTCGATTGAACCAGAGTAGTTTTATCTGGTTCTGATTTCCCCAAAATCCCATTTTCTGCCTATTGCAGATGCTTCTCTAACCCTAGAAGTCCATGTAGTCCACACTATCTCTGGCTCCCTCGTCCAAATCTTATAATCATCAGTGCTTGATGTTCTGTAACCTGTTTGTATAGTTACTTCTTTTTGTGTAATGAAAGCCTATGTGATTCCTAAAGACAAGAATCTATCGAGCAGTTACTGATAAGTCATTGCTCGAACGACTCGAACTCCATCGAGCAAATAAGCTGTCGAGCAATTGCTCGTTCGAGTGACTCGCACATACGACTCTTAGCCTCAATTCGGTATTTGAGGATACCTATGACCTGGTACTGTATTATTTGAGGATACCCATCGAGGATACCTTCTGGAGAATCCCTTTTTTGTCGTATGAGGCCACGAGGGCCATGAGAAAAGCCCTCAATGAGGTCTAATTTACTATCCCTCTTAACCTCATTTCGTTTGAGGCCATGAGGGCCATGAAAAAATCCCTCAATGAGGTCTAATTTACTACCCCTCTTAGCCTCATCTCAGTATTTAACAGCCATATCCTGTGGCACCCCCAATTTCAGCACCCCTTTTTGGAAAACGTCTGGCCTTCGGCACCCCTTTTTAGTCGTATGAGGCCATGGGGGCTAAGAGAAAAGCCCTCATTGAGGTCTAATTTACTGTCCCTCTTAGCCTCATTTCGTTTGAGGGTATGGGGGCCATGAAAAAATAAAATCCCTCAATGAGGTCTAATTTACTATCACTCTTAGCCTCATTTCGGTATTTAAGGATACCTATGACCCAGCTCCTATACAGCTCCTATACAAATAGTCTTACCAACGGCTTCCATCTTATCTCCAAAGCTCCAAGGTCACTACTTGCCTATGGTCTATCTGTCCTATCATTAGCTTCAACATCAGTCTTGTGCCATTGCGGCCTTGTACCAGTACTATTGGCTTGGCTACTGTTATTCTGCCCCATGTCGTCTCGACCATTAATATTGACTTGTAACACTACTTCCTAGCTATACCTTCGCTCAGACATTCAAAATGTTCAATCTGATTGCTTCATTTCCCCTGTATAACACGTATACATAGAGAGAGTCTATATAAGGAATTCCGTAATTGGGATTCCCAGCCGATTCCGTAACTTAGTTATCTCCCTTGTGTATAATGAAAGCGTATGTGATTGATGTTCCGTAACCTGTATGCACAGTTATCATAACTATGCATACATGTTACAGAACATCAATCACTGATGATTATAAGACTTGGACGAGGGAACCAGAGATAGTGTGGACTATATGAACTTCTAGGGTTAGAGTAGCATCTGTAATAGGCAAAAAAATGGGATTTTGGCAACACAACATGACGTCACTAGGTCACGTGACTATGGCGTCACATATGAGATCCTCCATGAGATCCCCCTGAATTGGGCCCGTCGGGTACATGGTCTACTACTGAGTGATAACTATCCAAAAAGGTGTCCTCCAAAAGGTATCCCCCACCAATATCCTCGGGTTCTACATCCTTATGTCATAGGTATCCTCCAATTCTCTTATTTGCCTATGTGGCTTGTGTTGTGCGCACATTCTACACTGGTGCACAAGCACATATCAGTGCATCCAGCAAGTGCTTATGTGCTGCATGTGATGTGTATACATTGAAATATATTGTGCTCTAGCACACAAACACATATTAGAACATCAAGTATGTGTCAATGTGCAGCAAACGCTGTATACACACTGTTAAATATCGTGTACTAGGACACAGATACCTCAGAGAAAATCGGAATAGGTAGTCCAAAGCAGATAGAAGTCATAACATAGGTAGAATAGTCCAGGAATATGCCGAAGAGAGTAGCCAGTACAGTTAGACGCGGAGGATTTTGAAGAAACCCGAACTAGATAAAAAGCTTTCGGGTTGTTTATGGTGATTAAATCTACTTCAAGTACATCAAACAATACGCACATAATTCTTTAGCGCTACGCCCTCCTCTTATAAGGAATAGTCTGTAAAAACCGAATAAATGAAAGTCCTTTTCGGTGATTTGGGGTGATTTGTAATGATTTGGGATTGTTGTCGGGTCTATTTGGGAATTGGATTTACTCCAATTTAATCGAACACACCTTTAAAATTCACCCTGTTCTTCAAGAAGTCGTCCAGGTCTAGAGCCACCTCATGCCACCATAGAAACCATAAAATCTTGAACAACTGAAAACTTTAATTTTTGCTTCCAAACCATAGCTTGTGACCAGTCAGTGAGCTCGTTCCCTGGTGGTCGTAAGCGATGTTAGCTAGGGTAAAAACTGAAGCAAATCAGTATGAAGAGTTTTGTGAATAGCGCTTGGCGATTGTAATAGTTACGTAAGTTAAATGGTTAAATAGTAAAGCCAAGACTTTCAACCACTTCTGCTTCACAATTTTTCAAAAAACTCCGTTACTCAAGACCATTTTTGTAAATTTTTAGAATATGAACATGGAATAAAATAGTGAGTTTAATGATGACACGACCTCTGTGGTTATATGTGACTTTCAAAATTAGGGCGAGAAACGTGTGTTCAGCCTGTTCTGTATTGTACCCTAAAGCGCTGAGGTGGTATTAGAGTTTGGAGTACAGATGTTTGTGAAGGACACAGTGACTCTGTAGGTAAATCCCTACAAAAACACAGGGGTAATCATGGTATTGCCATCTCACTTTGTATATCACGGTAATGCCAAGGTGAATCAGGGTATTAAAATATTTTGAGACATGCCAATACACTAATATAGCCGGGTGTTCCAAGATACTCTCCCAAAATACTTGGGTAATACCATAACCCCCCGTGTTACATTTTATACAGGAAATCATTATAAAAGTAGCGCTGTGAACAAAAGCATTCTGCACGTCGATGGTGCACATACCTTCTATCACTGCTAACTCTGTTTCCGCCTTCTTGGTAATTTGGTGAATCTGGCAGTCTCCGGGTTCTCAGGCTTCCTCCCCCGTAATACTGTCTAACACGAATGACCCTAGCTATAGACTGCGTCGATGAACCCCAACAAGCAAACACTATAAAAAGTACCATAGTGTGGATCCACTCCCCCGGGGGGGGGGGGGGGGGGTGAAGTGAGGATACCACGGGGTACCATGATACTTTTGAAGGGGAATTATAGGTTTGTACGTACCTGTAAAGCGAATACATCAGGTAAATCGGCGTTTTAAATAGCCTGTGTTATAAAGTACTTCGTACCCCTGATGATGGTTGTAGACTCTGCAATTCCCTTTTGATAACGTTTCTTCAGATAATTTATATTTTTGTCGCCAATTAGTTATGGCTGACAATCTTCGTCATTGGAAGAGATTTACAGGAAAATTGACTCCCCTTTATTTCCTAAAGCTGTCAGCAAAATTAACAATAGAGGCATGGGAATTTCAAATAAAAATTGAAATTTCGAAATGTTAGCGAATTTGTGTCATCGTTGTGAGCATCACTTCACAAACTTTAGGAATTTTCCTGTAGTGTAATGGAATTGCAATACAATACAACCATAAAATCAAGCTTCACTGGTCATTTATTGGCATTTGCCGACTTCATAAGCCTTCCACGCTTACCCCAAGTGTTTGTAATCAGTTCGTATGAAAACGGTTAAGCTGAATTTATCTCCCTTAGTACACAAGCACCGTTTCGCTTTCCGGCGTCTCAGCGGGAATTAAGCATTTACCCAACGAAAAGGCCACATCAGAGCGCAATATGCAACAAAACCATATTATGTGCCCCCTCTTTGGAACGAGCTCGTCGAGCTCGTTCCAATGGGGGGTCACATGATTTGGTTTTGTTGAAATTTTTTGAAAATTAAAAAAAAAAATGATATTTAAAATAATAAATTTTTAAATACAAGAAAATCTAACTTTTTCTTGTATTCTTAGTTTAAATTCTGGGGGCGTAACCATGGGGGGGGGGGGGGGGTGATGACGTCTCCCCACCCCCCAATAATAATTTTTCAGTCGGGACATTTTCGTCTTGATTGGAGTTCGATATTGGTTCGCACTTGCTAGTAAGCATGTACTTTCTTACAGACTAGATTTTCTACTAGGTCTTTTGTCACACACGTTGTCGGACTCACACCAAATTTGGTACCAAGTAAAACCAAACCCGCCGAAAAACCTAAACAAAAGTCATCATGTGATCTAGAATAGGGTTTTATATATTCCCTGGTTTTATAGGAAGCGGGAATGGGAATGAAATTACTCTCAGAACCGGGAACCGGGAAATTTCCCGGGTAATATCAAAGAACTTTACGAGGGTAACTTGACGCATTTATTTTAATGATAATGAGCATATTTCATTGGCAATCTCCCATCTCCAAAGAAAAAGTTCTTTTCCTAAGATAAGTATGAAAACCCAAACCCACTTCAATCTCGTCTTTATTTTTTTTGATCACCTCTACCTTCTCCAACATCAACACCCTCTTCACTGCCGTCACCAGTCTCCACTGCTTTAAGCAGAGGAGACCGGTGACGGCTGTGAAGAGGGTTTGATGTTGGAAGAGGTAGTGAATATAGTGATACTAGTGGTTCTGAAAATGAAGACGAGTTTGAACTTTGAAGCGGGTGAAGAAGATCTTGCTGTTGATGAGGGAAGGTGGGTGGGGTGGGGGGGTGTGGGGGCGTCCTCCAGAACTGATTTCCCTTGGGAGGAGAAACGCCAGGGTGAGACAAACTATCGGAAGGGTTCTCTGAATCCTTTCCGAGAGTTTGTCCATACGAGTTTGATGTCAGCGCAATGAAATGCTTGTAATGGTGGAGTTCAATTCGGTTTGATTAACTGTTCTTCAGCCTTAACATATTTGCACAAAATGCAAACTTTGACAGACGAGTTTCTACTGTAGTAGGAAATGGGGGATAGAGAATCTCCTCGTTCTGTACAGTTTTTTATCAAACAAGTTTTATACACAAAGGAAACGCACGCTTCGGATATTTGATTGACCTATGAAACAATTGTCTTGCACTAAAATGTCATAATCTGGAAGAGGCTTTTAGCAGCTTTTACCAGAGTAAGCACAACTTGATAGATATGGTGCGGGTGATGTAGGGTGTAAGTGTCCTTGGTGAAGCAGGTAGTCCAAAGCAGATAGAAGTCATAACATAGGTAGAATAGTCCAGGAATATGCCGAAGAGAGTAGCCAGTACAGTTAGACGCGGAGGATTTTGAAGGAATCCGAACTGGATAAAAAGCTTTCGGGTTGTTTATGGTGATTAAATCTACTTCAAGTACATCAAACAACACGCACATAATTCTTTAGCGCTACGCCCTCCTCTTATAGGGAATAGTCTGTAAAAACCGAATAAATGAAAGTCCTTTTCGGTGATTTGGAGTGATTTGTAATGATTTAGGATTGTTGTCGGGTCTATTTGGCGTTTTAAATAGCCTATGTTATAAAGTACTTCGTACCCCTGATGATGGTTGTAGACTCTGTAATTCCCTTTTGATAACGTTTCTTCAGATAATTTATATTTTTGTCGCCAATTAGTTATGGCTGACAATCTTCGTCATTGGAAGAGATTTACAGGAAAATTGACCCCCCTTTATTTCCTAAAGCTGTCAGCAAATTTAACAGTAGAGGCATGGGAATTTCAAATAAAAATTGAAATTTCGAAATGTTAGCGAATTTGTGTCATCGTTGTGAGCATCACTTCACAAACTTTAGGCATTTTCCTGTAGTGTAATGGAATTGCAATACAATACAACTATAAAATCAAGCTTCACTGGTCGTTTATTGGCATTTGCCGACTTCATAAGCCTTCCACGCTTACCCCAAGTGTTTGTAATCAGTTCGTATGAAAACGGTTAAGCTGAATTTATCTCCCTTAGTACACAAGCACCGTTTCGCTTTCCGGCGTCTCAACGGGAATTAAGCATTTACCCAACGAAAAGGCCACATCAGAGCGCAATATGCAATATGCAAATTCAGCAGCTGAAAAAATACTATTTTTCAAAAAAATTCAACAAAACCATATTATGTGCCCCCTCTTTGGAACGAGCTCGTTCCAATGAGGGGGTCACATGATTTGGTTTTGTTGAAATTTTTTGAAAATTTAAAAAAAAAAATGATATTTATAATAATAAATTTTTAAATACAAGAAAATCTAACTTTTTCTTGTATTCTTAGTTTAAATTCTGGGGGCGTAACCATGGGGGGGGGGGGGGTGGTGACGTCCCCCCACCCCCCAATAATAATTTTTCAGTCGGGACATTTTCGTCTTGATTGGAGTTCGATATTGGTTCGCACTTGCTAGTAAGCATATACTTTCTTACAGACTAGATTTTCTACTAGGTCTTTTGTCACACACGTTGTCGGACTCACACCAAATTTGGTACCAAGTAAAACCAAACCCGCCGAAAAACCTAAACAAAAGTCATCATGTGATCTAGAATAGGGTTTTATATATTCCCTGGTTTTATATGAAGCGGGAATGGGAATGAAATTACTCTCAGAACCGGAAACCGGGAAATTTCCCGGGTAATATCAAAGAAATTTACGAGGGTAACATGAGGCATTTATTTTAATGATAATGAACATATTTCATTGGCAATCTCCCATCTCCAAACGAAAAAGTTATTTTCCTAAGATAAGTATGAAAACCCAAACCCACTTCAATCTCGTCTTTATTTTTTTTTGATCACCTCTACCTTCTCCAACATCAACACCCTCTTCACTGCCGTCACCAGTCTCCACTGCTTTAAGCAGAGGAGACCGGTGACGGCTGTGAAGAGGGTTTGATGTTGGAAGAGGTAGTGAATATAGTGATACTAGTGGTTCTGAAAATGAAGACGAGTTTGAACTTTGAAGCGGGTGAAGAAGATCTTGCTGTTGATGAGGGAAGGTGGGTGGGGTGGGGGGATGTGGGGGCGTCCTCCAGAACTGGTTGAGAGTTACAGTGATTTGTTGAAAATGGTTCGTCAGGAATCAGGACTGTAAAAATTTCAGGCGTTGAAGGTCTGACGAAATCCTACAAAGTTTCAATTCAGAAAACTTCAGTTCAATACACAAACAGTGCGACGCTTCATTCCGGTTCTGTGCTGTAGATTTCCCGGGTATCGGGCCGGCTTTCGGAACCTGGAACCCGGGAATTCCCGTTCCCGGGATTAAACCCTAATCTAGAACCAGACATTCTCATATTGAGTTGTTGTCTGTCTTGTTCATGTAGGAAACAAATGGCGTTGTCGCGCAACTTAACTCATGCGCAAACGAACAATTAAAAAAGTGTTTCTGACGTTGGTTCATCGCCATTTTAAATCTTCAGCTTGGCACGGCTTTATATTTTTATAGTTTATGCAATGTTCAGATGCTTTAACAATCCAGTTAATGTGAAAGTCTGAAGAACCAGAAAATGTGTATGTTTGGTTCCTTGTTACCAAATTTGGTTTCCCTGCCAGGACAAACTGAAGAACCAGTTTTAGTTCCTGGAGGAACCAAAATTTCTCTGCCTGCACGCAAAAGGAAGTCTGTAGCCGATTCAGTCGGTACATGGTAATTAACCCTTTACCTAACATGAAAAGCAGACGACACTTGCAAACAAAATTCTTAAATAACTAATTGTTTTCATTTTTTGTCTCCAAAACATAGGTTATGAACCCTCGATGGACCGAGCACGACGATCTCGTTCCAAAAAGGGGTCATAATCTATGTTTTGGAGACAAAAAATGAAAAAAAATAATGAACATTAATTAGCGATTTTGTGAATAGCACTGGTCAGTTTTGGTCGTTACGTTGGGTAAAGCGTTAACGCGGATCAGATTTGAGGAAAATATGTTTATTTTATTTTCATTCGTTTTTCTTCCCCCAAAACAAAAAATGAAAAATTAATGAAAATTAATTGGTGACTTTTGTGAATAGCGCTGGCCAGTTTTGCGCTTACGTTGGGTAAAGGGTTAAATAAGCTGAGATGCATATAGATAACTACATTTATCCACAAACAAAATTAATTTTCGGAGTTTTTTAAAACTATTTATAGTCCCTTGACAAATATTCCAACTACAGAAAAAGGCATTCTTTGGTGATTTTGCTGGAATAATTCTTCAGTCGAGACTTGAGTCATGACAGTCGCAATAAATTGGGTCTACGCACCCCCAAACGTATTTTTTAGTTTTACTGGGGATTAACGACACTTTCGTCAGCCTAGATCACCTCGTGTCGGCCAGTTTTACGGGTGGAGGAAACCGGAACCTCACCACCACCCCCACCCTAATCAATCAACCTTGCGACGGACCAGAATTTAATGTGTATGATCCTAAGGATTAAAACCAGAAGCGTGGTGCCCCAGTGTTACGGCATTAGACTTTAGACCGAAAGGTCCACGGTTCCATCCCCACAAGAGCAAGGCACTTAACCCCGATTTCCCACAAGGGGGCATGGTGGTGATGTGTACTAAGGCGTACTCCACGTCGATGGTGCACTTGCCTTCAACCAATGCTAACCCTGCTTGCACTAGTGCACGGAGTTGGTACGCTGAGGAGTCTGACACTACTCGTCGCTGCTCTGTGGTTCTCGCCAGGTGCTCCGGCTTCCTCCACCCGTAAAACTGACGAGGTGACCCTGGGTGCCGAAAGTGTCGTTAAATCAAAATAAACAAAAAAATAAATCCTCAAAATTATAAATACCCGTAGAGTTAACAATTCACCTCACGATGTTTGTGTAAACCATTCTCCCCGTCGTATAAACAAATTCATGTCAGCAGACATTGGCGCCCACCCCACCCCGTCTTTCTAAAAATCGTGGACGAATAAATTTAATTTTGGAAGAGTTATTAAGAAACAATATCTGCAATATGTTTTTTGTCGAGATGTTTACATCTCTACCTTTTATTTTGGTTGTTTTATTTACAGTCATAAAATAACTTTAAGCAAACTACACGAAAACAACGCAATATATGTACAATACAATAAACATCATAAATAAAATATATGTTGAGCAAAAACACTTACGTTAACAAAAAAACGAGACAAACGTTTTCTTCCTGTATATTGTCTAAAACACAAACGGCGCCTGTGTTTCTCAGAACATTTCACAACTGAATTTAAAACACTGTTTCGGTGATAAAAAGTGTGTATGCCAAGCCCATGATTACATGAATAAGCATGAATGGTCGGTCAAGCCTCCCTCTATCCATTTCGCATAATACTTCACGTTTTTCACCTTGCTTTTTTATGCAAAAGAACACTATTTATGACAATAAAATAAATGTCGTACTATCAAAGTTTCTCAAGTTCATTCCTACCCCTTACCTAACACCGGACCAACGATATTTGCAAAGAGATTTTTTGAAGAACTAAAGGTTTTCACTGTTTGCCGCAAAAACATAGTTTATGACCAGGCGCGTAGCCAGGATATCAAAGTTAGGGGGGGGGAGTAATATCTAGGGGCGAGGGTTGGGGCGGGGGGGGGGGGGGGGCTAGTTCAGCTATCTGAACGTAGCAGCTAACCCATACAGAGGGGGGGGGGGGGGTAGCCGCAAAGTTCAGATTGCTGAACTACTAGGCGGCATACAGAAAATGATACGCAGAATCATCCGAGCCGTGTAGCGGCGAGATGGGGCGAGCAGAAGAGGGGACACCCCTCGCGCCGGAGGGGGATCTCCCTCGGGAAAAAATGTGAAATTCGAGACAAAAAAAACCCCGCAATTTCCTTGACTCTGTGTCCGTTTTGTCCATAATTTATAAGTTGTGAAAGGCATTAATAATTAGGCCACATCACCTGGGGGAGGGGGAATGACTAAAATGGGAGGGGGGCATGTGCCCCCCCCCCCTCTGGCTACACCACTGTTTATGACACCTCATTGGAACGCTCTCAATGATAGTTGATCCGAAACTGTACCAGCTTGTAAAACAGACCACTACAAACATTCGCCCTTTGTACGCAACAGCAATCGACTGGAACCACCTGGATGAAAAAGCTGTGGCAGCTAGCACAATAGAGGGTTTCAGGTCTGCCCCAGTGCCCTAGCGAACCACCAAGATAGACCCGCTCTCTCTTCCGTCATGTTTTCGCCCAGCAGGGACTCTACGACGTATCCATATGGATACATAAATTTATGGCAGAGTGTATTTGGTGATTATACACTTCGAATAACAAGTAACGAATTCGATAGATGCGATACTAACCCCTGTTTCACCCGCACCCAAAAGCAGTGGCGCAAATGAGCCCGCGTTAATAATACCCCATATTGATATTATTTTCAATCAGTGTCTGAACTGTCATACGAAACATGAAGTGCGACGAACGCACCCTCAACCATTTCAAGTATTTTGTTAGACAATAATTATTAGAGAGACGAGGGATTTTTTTACAAACAGGATGATTCATTCACAATAAAAATAATTGTCAAGTAAAAGCAGAGACAAGAGATTACAAATTTTTAGTTGGATGTTTATTACCACTTTGTTTTTCAAGCTAAAGGGGTTGAAGACCATCTTAATTTGGACGGGTAATCGAGAACATAAAATTTTTGCCGGCACCCTCTCAATGAAAAGCACTTGCGGCATGCAGCGAGACTTACCATCGCTACAGTTTCCGTCAGAATTTCCATACGTTCGACACCCCACTAAAACGAGCTACACCATGCAAGGTGAACAAAACATATCATTAACCCTTTACCTAACATGAAAAGCAGACGACACTTGCAAAAAAAATTCTTGAACAACTAATTTTTTTCATTTTTTGTCTCAAAAACATAGGTTATGACCCCTCATTGGAACGAGCTCGATGAGCTCGTTCCAATGAGGGGTCATAACCTATGTTTTTGAGACAAAAAATGAAAAAATAATGAAAATTAACTGACGATTTTTGAGAAAAGCGCTGGCCGGTTTTGGCCGTTACGTTGGGTAAAGGGTTAACATTACTGAGTTCAGAGATCTAAATCTAGATGTCCCATGTCGGAACATCAACTGGTTAGGCACCCATACCTATTTTGTATTGATGATAACGTTTTGTGCACACTTCCCTTGGGAGGAGAAACGCCAGGATGAGACAAACTATCGGAAGGGTTCTCTGAACCCTTTTCGAGAGTTTGTCCACACGAGTTGGATGTCAGCGCAATGAAATGCTTGTAACGGTGGAGTTCAATTCGGTTTGATTAACTGTTCTTCAGCTTTAACATATTTACACAAAATGCAAAGTTTGACAGACGAGTTTCTACTGTAGTAGGAAATGGGGGATAGAGAATCTCCTCGTTCTGTACAGTTTTTTATCAAACAAGTTTTATACACAAAGGAAACGCACGCTTCGGATATTTGAGTGACCTATGAAACAATTGTCTTGCACTAAAATGTCATAATCTGGAAGAGGCTTTTAGCAGCTTTTACCAGAGTAAGCACAACTTGATAGATATGGTGCGGGTGATGTAGGGTGTAAGTGTCCTTGGTGAAGCATGTGGTCTGGTGAAGAGCTGTCGCTTTCTGTTGATGGTGAGAGGTACGAATCGCATTTTGACGTCACTGGTGATGGAGGAGACAACTTATGTTTTGATGATGGCTGTGTTGAACCACCGATCTGTTGATAGTGTGGCGGTGTGTTGAGGTTGAGGAACATACAGGACTGGTTGTCATTAGAACTGTTGCCGAGATGAGAGAAGCTGAACATGTTGTTTGGTGGATAACTGTAAAACGGATTCATTTGTCCATAGAGATTCATGTTTGCTGGCGGCATATTGTCCAAATTATTGGATAAAAACTTGTAGAATCCTTGAATATTGCTGTCTGTGTGTCCATCATAGAGTGATTGTGTGTAACTGTGTGATTCTGAAATAGATAAAATAAATCTCATTAGAAAAAACATCACATTTATTATGCAACATGAGAGGATTATTACTAGAACACATTAACGTGGATTTCCACTCGATGAATTTTTACACTCTGGAAAAACACAAGAAGCATAAAAGTATTTCAGTCCATGGGCCATCGGAATGCAGCCCAGTGGTTTTCAAAGTCTGAACATCTGCTTTCGACACTCAGACAGCGGTGTTGCAGTAGCGGTCAATAACAAGGACTCTGCCGCTGCCGCCATCACCGCTGGCCAAAATGACACATAATTGTGTCCCATCTGTGGACCACTGACGTGACAAAAATACTTCCAAAGTTTTTACCTCAGACGACGAGTGGACGATACTTGTAAATTTATTTCTTGAATGACTAATAATTTAATATTTTGCGAAAAAATATAACTTATGACCCCATCATTGGAACGAGCTCAATGAACGCGTTCCAACGTGGGGTTATATACTATATTTTGGAAGCGAAAAAAAATGAATGTCGATTTTGGTAACTAGATGAAGATTAAATGGAGAACAGTTCTCTGTGGGTATATTTTAGTGAGGGCCTATTATTATCAGGGCCTATGGGGTAAGGAAGAAAAAGAGTTTTCTAATTTCTTATGTTTTATTTATATTAGCACGTGGAATAAGTCCATATCTGGCAAGTCAGCTTTTGTGACATGAATTAAGAGGAACCTGGCACCAAAACAACTTTAGAGAAAATCAATGTGCTCCGGCTTGGGAAAAGATACGCAGTTACATGGAATAAATGAATTAGGGGTTTGATTGTCATTAGATTATTGCGAAATTTTTAAAATTATTTCATTAAATTATGAAAAAAGGCATAGTGCAGTGAAAATAGGTGGGAACGGACTTTTTCGCTCTACCGTGGCAAAAGGCATAGTGCAAAGAAATCGGTGGGCATGAAGTTTTTCGCTCTGTCGTGGCAAACGGCATAGTGCACTGAAATCGCTGGGCTCGGACTTTTTCACTCTGCCGTGGCAAAAGTGATCACATTTTCATCCGTCTCACATGGGGGTTGCGTTCATCTCCCATATTGAATCGACTGTGTGAAAAGGGAGTTTCTGCAGCACAAGTGAAATAAATCCAAATTTTGGATGATATCCATGCTTTATCAATAGGATCGCGATCTGCTTGCGACACACTTGCTACAACACCGATGGGCCGCGATTTCCTAAATAAAATATTGCAAAAAAAAAAACAAGAACCGAAAATAGCTCGGAAATTAAATCTTTTCGCATTTCTTTTTCAAAAGGTGAGATGCTGATGTTGTTGGAACGGAAGCGGACAGAAAGCTTTGACCAGATCGCGACTTAGTCGTTATCTGGTAGAAATTCTCTGTCCGTATTTCGCTTTTATAACTGCAATGCTAGAACAGCGTTTCACCGGAAAAACTGAATTTGGTATGTGAGAAGAATTATATTCTTTACTGAACAAAGACAAATGTCACAAACAGTTCATTGTGGAACACAGATTTAAGGAACTCTGACACCATTTTAAGGTTTTCCCCATGATATCTTCAAGCTCGAAACAAAAAATGGGTTATGAACAAAATCAAATGTGTTTCCATATCCCGCCTTTGCGTTTCACAATATTTGCATTCTTGTTCATGACAACTATGAGGACTAAATTCAATGGGGTTTGTTCAAAATTAATTATATTTCAAAGCTTTGGACGCCCCAACTTATTATTTGTTCACAGTTTCTCAAAACACAAAATCGAATCAGCAGAGGAATCACCAACTTGAATATTGCCTTTTAATGTTTGGGTTCCTACAAAAAATATCACAAGTGCGTTCTTCTTTGAATGGGACTGCGTGCTGTCCTGTATTGACTGCATACCTTTGTTATTTTCCTGTTCTGGTGTGACTGGTGGCGTAGGTATCGTTCCATATGGCATGCTGGCTGATGTTGCATGTGGTTTCATGTTGAGATGGCTGTAACTTCCGGCCGTTTGATGAGGATTCATCATCATTGTTTGTGTGATGTCAGTTGCGGGGTTGCCTGAGACAGTTTTGATGTTACTTTTCTTCCGTCTCGGCTGGTATTTGTAATCTGGGTGCTCTTTCTTGTGCTGAACTCTGATGCGATCTGCTTCTTCTACAAAAGGTCGTTTCTCATCTTCGCCCAGAACTCTGAAAGTAATAATATCACCAACATAAATTAACAATAGTCAACAGGTTCGATTTAGGTTAGATTATTATTCTCGGGTGAAAATAGAAGGATTATTTTACGATGAATGGCGAACATGGGAAGTGGAATTTCCACCTGGGTAAAAACTCCTACATCTTTTTGAAAAAGCACAAGAAGCATTCGCAGTGTATCCAGTGATCAACTTCCGAGTTCAACTTTATCCATTTGTGAAAACTTTTCTTGTGTTTTCCATGTTTTCACAGAATATGATTCCCGCGTGTTTGAAAACTTACTTTGGGAGTATTTCACTGGTAATCCACTCTCCGAGTACTGTGTGATAAATATATGTTATAACCACTATGGGTTGATCGAGAAACGTGTATCAAACAGAGATGGTGTTCATATTTGGTGGGAAAACCCTATGACGCCAGTATAAAATAAAGCCAAGTTTCCATTGTTACTTTTAATAAACGAAAACAACAGACAGCTCTGGGAGCTGTCTGTTGTTTTCGTTTATTAAAAGTTACAAAAGGAAACTTGTCTTTTTATGGCAAGCTAATTAGAAGCAATCAATCCGCAGATAATCCGTCATTAAGAATATCTTTCAGTATCACACCTACCAACACTGAGGAACGCCCACTTCGGTTCTTTGTTTAGGACTGTGTTTTTACAGTAATTTGCAAGTTTTTATGCTACCTGGACAAAAAATACCAAAGTTCTCCTCCTAGTCTTTTTAATTAGGAAAGGAATTAATGAATAGGACGTTGTCTGTATTATATGTCACGATGCACACACTGTTGATATAATGAACAGGAAAAAAAGTTACAGAACATCAAAATATGTTTAAAGCGCCGTTTTCTTATTTTTAAATGTGTTTCAACGGAGAATAATAGTCCAGCGTTCAAACTGATTGGAAAAAAGCCTGCTTCTGTGTTTTTTATACTAATCTACGGGCAAATGCCTTAAGTTTGTGAAGGCAGCGCACATCAATGATACAAATTCGCTAGCATTTCGAAATTTCAATATTTATATGAAATTTCCATACCCTCAGAGTAAAATTTACTGATGAGTTTAGGAATTAAGAGGAGCTAACTTTCCTGTAAATCTCTCCCAAGACGAAAATTGCCAGCCATGAATTACGCTTGCCGATTATGGCGTTTATTCTTCGAAGGGTTAAATTGTCTAATGCATTTATTTTTTTTTCATAACGTTATTATTATTATTGTGATTTCAAGAGAAAAAAACCCCCATATTCCTCAACCACAACAAAACAGAGATTTCCGGGAACTAACGTCAGACGCTGAGCTCAGTTGTCTAAAAAAACAAAGACAAAATTTCTGACTGTTATCCCACAACTCTATCCGGGTTACTGTGACCCTGGTAAATGTTGCAAAACTGATAAGAAAAATTCAATCGAATATTTTATTCACCGACCGAAGAACGAGTTGTCAGTGAAATTTAAAGCAGAGAACATATATTTCGGGCAATAAACTACACACGCGAAATGTTTGACGTGGAAAACACTTCTACCAACCTATCAGCCATATAAAAGAATAACCATATTGTTAAAGAAAATAGATCACGAAAACGAGCCAATTTTGATATCATCAGTCAAAAGAAAAATACATAGCGGAAAATGAAATTGTCAAGTGGAGGAGAATCGTTTTCTCCGCCTTTACTCGTTTATTATTCCAGCCATCAACAGCTATCATCACAATTCGTCATAGTTTTGCAGTGTAATAACTTTATCGGGACGGTTGTTTCTTACTGTCAACCAGCATCCTAGTTGTAGGCTAAAAATGTTATTCAATGAAGATTGTGTCATTGCTATTAACTCTTTACATTACATGAAAAGCAGACGACACTTGCAAAAAAATTCTTGACTAACTAATGTCTTTCATTTTTTGTCTCAAAAACATAGGTTATGACCCCTCACTGGAACGAGCTCGTCGAGCTCGTTCCATTGGGGGTCATAACCTATGTTTTTGAGACAAAAAATGAAAAAGAAAATGAAAATTAATTGGCGATTTTGGAGAATAGCGCTGGCCGGTTTTGGCCTTTACGTTGGGAAAAGGGTTAACCAGAATTAGAAGCTATTTGAGATGAAGGGCGAAAATAGGGGTGTTAGCATGGACTTGGGGGTTTCCGACATTCATGAATTATCGCTTGTCCACGTTGTTCATTATGACCGAACGCCGGGGCGTGAATTTAGGTTTGGGTAGCTGTGCCTGCACATTCATTTAATGTTTGTGCTGCATGATGGCGGTTTATTTTTTGTTATTTTTAAAAATTGTTCCTTCCAAAACATTGCTTGTGAACCCTCACGAGGGGTCCAACGCTTTGTTTGGGAAGAAAAATGGGCTTATCTACTTATTCCGGTAATAGTAATTGTATCGTCTGCTAGTCGCGGTAAATGATATAGTATGATAAGTAAATATTGGCGGCTTTCACACAAAAATTTTCGAGAAACACATAAAACGTATTCGATTGTGTATTTGTCGCCTTTTTCTGTATTTATTTCAACATTCCTGATCACATATTTGTCGGTCTTCCTCGGAGCGTGCCTACATCATTGCTAAATAAGTAAATGCATATTTCTATGAATGTTCCCTGTGACGCAAACGAGAATCCATATTGAAATAAAATATAATTACTCGAGTATGTATATTAAATGCATGATTATTCTTATTTGTCTCAGTGAAAAAATCTGTGACATTTGGGAGTTTTATTCTTTTTTTAAAAATATAATTCGATATTCAAAAGAAGTCTGCTGAATATTAAAAATTAAATTAAATGGTCTTAGTTTCAGAAAGTCAATTCGCGAAATTCAAAAGGGCTTTATTGTTTGTCAAACTGTAATCCAGTCTCTTAAAAAAATATATTCCAAGTCATTTATGGTCAGTAGTTGTTTTCGAGATTGGTGTAATAAACTGTTTGTTTTTATGGATGTCTGGAACAGATATCTTTGTGTGTTTTATGGTTTTATCACTAATATTCTCAGCCGAATATATCCTGGTAATATATTGAATAATCTTAATGTAATGAATAAAGAACATTATCCGCCATATCGAATTCCTATTTGAGCCGACAAATGGCTAGATTTCATGGAATTCATTTATTATCCTGATATCAGTAACGCCGAGAACAATGTCGTATTATGTTTTATTTTTTTATCACTCACAGTTTCTGTTCTTATTTATTATTGTAACAATTTCTATGATAAATCTGTATACACGTCTACTCTTTTTATATCAAAATTACTCATTAAATAGATAATATTTTTATTTTGAGTTGGGAGATTTCATCCCCTAAAAATAGCTAAACATCATGGTGCAAACGGATAATAAAGCTGAAATGGTTAAAGGGTTTTCTTGATCGATTAATCACATGGATTAACCTTGGTTAACGGATTAATCATTTGCCCTAATAGGTAAATGAATAACTGCCGTACCGTTGATGATTTACACCATTAACCCTTTATCCAACGTAACGCACAAACCTGCCAACGCTATATACAAAAATCTCCATTAAAATTTTATCATGTTTTAAATTTTTGTCTCAAAAACATAGCTTATGACCCCTCATTGGAACGAATTCGTTGAGCTCGTTCCAAGAGGGGTCAAAAGCTATGTTTTTCAGACAAAACTTGACATTTTTTAGTTATTCAAGAATTTATTTTGCAAGTATCGTCTGCTACTCGAAAGAGGAAAAGGGTTCAGAAGATTATTTTCAGCCAGTGATTAGTTTAATGATCATGCAAGTGAACAAGTATGTCAGCACATAACTTGCATGCTTTACTCTGTCTCAGATAATTGATGTAAGCCAGTGTGGCCATGCTTGGCTGTTTTGGAGCAAGTTTCTTCCTTTGTTAACCCATATAATACAGTAGTTTAAAAGTAACGTATAATCGATCAATTAATTGATTATTGCCCGAGTAATCGTTTAACTGTTTGAGCTCTAGTGGATAATAACTGAAACACCAATGAATGACCCCTTTCCATACGAGATGTTTTTTGGAATTTATTTAGAAAATCAAAGGAAGCACTAGAAAAGTTTCAGCTTATGGACTCCCGAGTTTCATCCGGTGGTCAAGGAGCGGAAATGTCGCTTGAGCTTCTTGTGCTTTTACCCAAGGGTTGTGAATTGAATTTCTGTCGGGTGGCCCCCACCTCTCGCGCCATACATTAGAATAATTCACTTTCGTCGCACTGGATGCTCCCCAGACGAAAAATAAATTTTCGGGTCATTTAAAGTAATACAAATATCGTGGGAAGCATAGTTGGAAGTAAAACCTTTAAAATCAGACTTCTACATCGAATAATCATTTCTAATAATTACTAAACATTAGGCTCCACAAAGTAGATCTTCTGTGTCTCGGGCCATGTTTTGTTGTAAAATTGCATGTGGGTGGGTGTTTTTTTTATTTTATTTTTTATTTTTGAATTTATTTCTTTACCATCAAAAGTTCATGTTCATGGTTTGTTTTATGTTTTAGGCTTCATAATCTACAGAATAGCATAGGTACATGGTGGTGTATTTCGTCCCTTAAGTGCACGAAGGCTTTGCAATGCTTAAGCATTCAAATCCTTGTTGCACTCAAGGGACCAATTTAGCAAAATTTTAACTTGGGTGAAATATCAAATCTGAACCAATTAATTAATGTTTAAGTTTTATTTAAGTTTGCATTGGTTATAAAACGAGAGCATACGGCAGCCCAAATAACCATGCCGGGGGCCTGAGAAACAGATTCTTAACTGTTTTAGGCCTTATAAAAACGCCGTATCCCACTCAAATGTCGGTTTGAGCCAAGTCGATCACACCCATCTCGCGCTCAAAATATAAAGCAAGGCACTATCTTACTCCCTTTTTGGAAACTTCTTTTTTCCACTATTCGTGCTAGTACCGTTGGTTCCAATGTTAAAACTATATTTTTTACAGGACATGAAAAATAGCTGTTTTGTGGCAGGGTTAGCTGACGAGAGCGCGGTGAGGGGGGATGAGATTTGGACGCGTCAGTGGAATGTATGTCTACAGCGAATTGAGATTTGGGAATTTTCCCCTTTATTTATTTATTTATTTATTTATTTATTTATTTATTTATTTATTTATTTATTTATTTGTTTTTCGATTTGCAAACCTGAGGTTATAGAGAAACAGTTGATCGGAAAACAGAGGTGTTGCAAGAATATTAAGATGTATTGTCGACGCATGTGTAACTGTTTAACACTCGCATACCAAACGTCCACTCGCCTTTTATTTATTTATTTATTTATTTATTTATTTATTTATTTATTTATTTATTTATTTATTTATTTATTTATTTATTTATTTATTTATTTATTTATTTATATCGTTTCAGGAGCCCAGGCCCCCCAAAACTTCCCCCACCCCCCAAAAAAAATTCAAACCGCATTTCAAATATTTTCACTCATCTCTCATGTGACACCTTGATTTTGGAAAAAAAATATTGATACCGTGTTTGGTGTTGGGGAACGTTCATTCTTGGAACAGATAACTCCAGTTGGAAGCAAATTTCACCCCAGATTTACTCTCGGAGCACTAGGTTTTTCAAAATAATCCCGAGGAGCGGGAACCACCACCCCGGTCCTATGGCATGTCATGGCGTGCCTCCTGAATATTGCTCAGCCGCCGCCCCCTCTCCCTTATTTGAGAATCCTAGCTCCGCCACTGGGTGGAGGAGTGGTGTACTACCGCAGGTGGATTGTACACCTTGCAATCATTTCAAATTTCTCAGAAAAATGCTTTGTCAGTCTTTCAACCCTTTACCCAACGCAACGGCCAAAACCGGCCAGCGCTATTCTCAAAAACCGCCAATTAATTTTCATTATTTTTTCATTTTTTGTCTCAAAAACATAGGTTATGACCCCTCGTTGGAACGAGCTCGTCGAGCTCGTTCCAACGAGGGGTCATAACCTATGTTTTTGAGACAAAAAATGAAAAACATTAGTTATTCAAGAATTTTGTTTCCAAGTGTCGTCTGCTTTTCTTGTTAGGTAAAGGGTTAACTCAGGAGTCGCTTATTGTACTCTCTTTTAACGCACATTACACTTAAATCTCATAACAAAAACCTTGAAAATATACTGAAATTGTATTTACATTAAGGGAAATGTACCAAAATTATCCATTATGCAACCAAAACAAATCATATCCCGTTCATATAAAGCTGTGAAGGACGTGTTATTTCTTTAAATTTCTGAAATAAGTTTGGGGGAAACTTAAAGAAATAAAATTTGGTAATAAAAAAGAGAAAAAAGGCTGAAATTGTATTAAAAAATGAAAACTCGCATTTCTGATTAGAAAGTGAAAGTATCCGTCTGGTGGAAACCATTCTTTTTAGTAGTAAAACACTCACCCTCGTACCCTGGGGCTTTGCTTCATATTTTAAAATAAATTCATTTAGGAAGGGTTAGCGGCGCTGCATTCTAAGAGCTGCAGCGGATTTCACCATGAATTATCAGATTCAGGATATTTCACCTTCTTGAACCTTTCCCCGAAGCAAGCTACAGGAAAAATACCATTGAGGGTTCGTTTTTAGTTGAGAATGACAAGGACCCTGATACCCGCAGCAATGTAAATATTCTTTAAATCAGTATTTTTTATGTTAACCCTTTACCTAACATGAAAAGACACGCTTGCAAAAAAAAAATTCTTGAATAACTAATTTTTTTCATTTTTTTGTCTCCAACGAGGGGTCATAACCTATGTTTTTGAGACAAAAATGAAAATATATTAAAAATAAATTGTCGATTTTTGAGAACAGCGCTGGCCGGTTTTGGTCGTTACATTTTGGTAAAGGGTTAAAAGTGCAGTCGCAGACGTCGCGGCGACATTACACGGAAGACTTTTTAATTCGCTGTGCAATAAAAGTAACAGCGGAGATTGGCAGCAAGCATTTTCATATGTAGGAAAAAACATTTTCGCCCTCCGATATTTCATGTTGAAAGGAAGGGAGATGTTTTCTCTGTTATGCCTGCCACGGCCCCGAAGGCTAAAGTAATTCTTAAAGTCGCGATAAATAAATAAATAGATAGTTTGACCTTCAAAATATGTTTTTGAGGAATTAAAGGGAGAGAACTCTAATTCAAGAATGAGATTATGAATTTATCTCATCGCGCTCGTCGTGACCTTTACTATTTATTGCTATAATTCGTCATATGTCGTGGTATGCAGATTTATAATATCACATCGCACTTACACTAATTCAACTCGCGGAAATCTCACAAATGTCATAGACACACTCCATCCAGCTGTGACGTTCATGGTGTGCGACAACCCTTTTTTGTTTCAACTCAAAGACGACAGAATAAATATTCAGAAAGGTGCTCATTTCTTTGCACATCAAAATGCGAACGTATTTAACCTTTGCCTGCTGAAATAATTCTAATGTTGAATAATTTTAACCCTTTACCTAACATGAAAAGCAGACGACACTTGCAAAAAAAATTCTCGAATAACTAATTTTTTTCATTTTTGTCTCAAAAACATAGGTTATGACCCCTCGTTGGAACGAGCTCGACGAGCTCGTTCCAACGAGGGGTCATAACCTATGTTTTTGAGACAAAAAATGAAAAAAATAATGAAAATTAATTGGCGATTTTTTAGAATAGCGCTGGCCGGTTTTGGCCGTTACGTTAGGTAAAGGGTTAAACGAATTTCGGTTTCATTTTTTTTATTGTGAACTATGCCTCATATATGCCGAGAGAACTTGAAGTAAAAAAAACTCTCCAATCTGCCCATAATTAACTGACCAAAACGTGCAGTCTCTGATGGCATTACACTCTAAAATCAGTTGAGTTAAAAATTAACTCAATTCGGCTGGGTTGAGTGAATATGAACCCAATTAACCCAAATCGGCTGGGTTCATATTCACTCAACCCAGCCGATTTGGGTCAATTTTTAACCCACCTGAGTTCAAAGTGTACTTTTTTATAGTGTTGTGGGGACGAGGGCGGGGGTGGGGCGGCAATAAATTTCGACCGGACAGCAGCCCAGTCGCGATCTAGTTTCAATTTTCTATCAGTTTTTGTGATTGTTGATCACTGTATTTTTGTGTTGTAAAGTGAAGCTTTTATTTTACCGCAGAAAGCAAAACTACACGTAATAAGTGGGAATACAACAGGTGTGTCATTTTTATTTCTTTATTATTTAATATGTGGGAGTGCAAACCGCATTCCGATCTACATTCTACAAACTGAGAAAGTAAACAAAAAGTTGTAATGTATATGTGGACAAGAATATTATTATCTGTCAACAACCGAGCTGTGTGTATTCAAGTTTTTGTTTGTCAGACATAGCCGACAAGATTCGTTAATGGAAGAGATTTCAGGGAAGGTTAGCTTCCCTTAATTTTCCAAAGTTGTCAATAAATTTAACACTAAGAGTATGGGAATTTCATATAAAAATTGAAATTTCGAAATCTTAATTACGCTGTATCATCGATGTGCGCATCATTTTACAAACTTCATGCATTTTCTTGTAGAGTAGCATAAAAATACAGAAACTGGCTTTTCAGAATTTTTTCCCAATAGGTTTGAACGTTTGACTATTTATTATTCTGTGTTTAAACTAGGGCTGTCGCGACTATCATTTTTTGTAATCGACTAATCGTGACCAGTAATCGACGGTTAGTCGATTAATAGTCGCTTCCTATGATTTTTTAGCAAATCATTCTTCTGTTCGTAAAACTCTGAAAATGACAATGGCACCAGTGTGTTCAGACGAAGTGGGGTTGTGGGGACAACAAATCGGTCCCGACTGAAGCTACATGTAGTCCAATCTTGGACCCACAGTCCGTAATATAATTTTTGGGGTTGGTACGTCCTGTAGGACGTACCAACCCCAAAAATAATATTACTGACTGCAGGTCCAAGTTTGAACTAGATTGAAGCCGATGAATTAAAATGAATTTACCAAAGAACGTTCCTGCATATGTTTCCTTTCTGCAATAAGTTTCTCGAAATTTTGAACATTGAGATCTATGCATTCCCTCGTCAGTTGTTAAAATTGGATCTTAGTCTGAAGTTACGAACTTTGAGAAGTGATCTGACGTTCTGACTTTCGTCATAATTTTGTCACTTCCACGCTTTGGGTTTTCCAATGGGTGCATTCGTGTGTACAAGACTGGAGAAATTCAGAAGAATCTATTCTTCTCGAGTAACTGTGAGTGTTCTTTCTTACACAGTCAGTGACAGTCGTACAGTCTTCCGGATATGAATGTTAACTATGGTTAGATATTTAAAGTTATTCACCTTCATTGATCATTCACCTCACAAAACAATGCAATTTAGCCCCGACGTGTAGTAGACGTGTACCACCTTGAAAATGAACGACGATCGACTAAAAATAAAAAAAACGTCGACTACTTCAATAGTCGACGGTTAGTCGACTAATCGAATAATCGCGACAGCCCTAGTTTAAACCCATTTTAAAAATAAGAAAACTGTGCTTTCACCATCTTTTGATGTTCTGTAACTCTTTTTTTGTTCATTATATAGACAGCGTGCGCATCGTGGCATATAATACAGATACTATCCTTTCCATTAATATAATAGTGCAGGAGGTAAGATTTGCTTATTTTTTTCTTGGCAAAAATAAAAACGTCAAATTACTGTAAAAACGCATTCGCTAAAACAAAAGCCACATGGACAGTTACTTAGTTACTTCTAATTAGCTTGTCATAAAAAGCCACGTTTCCTTTTGTAACTTGTAATAAACGAAAACAACAACCAGCACTGAGAGCTGTCTGTTGTTTTCGTTTATTAAAACCAACAAAAGGGAACTTTTGTTAAGCAAAGCGGAACTTCTCTTTATTTTCTTTATGTCATGGGTGTTTTCTCAACAATTACATGCTTCTTAATTGAACCTTCGCCACCGTCTAATTTCACGGGAGATAACTCTATCGAAAGTAGATTTTAATGACGAAATAAGTCAGGGATGCAGGTCCAAAAAAAAAAAAAAATAAAAAAAGTAATAGAAATTTGACCTTCCTCAAAATGGATTTCATAATGAGCGAGATTATGTTGTATTCCAGACAGCAGGTTGAATATTAATAATGTTCATATTTGTTGGTAACTAAGGTTACTTCCAACGTCTATATCTATATATAGATATAAGTATAAAATAAAGTTTATCCAATCATCTGTACCCTTGTTACTCACTTTAGAGGACTCACCCTAGTATACTACAGCAAAGCAGAACATCTTTACCGCAAAAATGAAGTATTTCAACTTCCAGGAGCGAGGCGGGGCAGGACGAGCGTCGGGGGTGGGGTGGTATTAGTAATCTCGTAGAGTTGAAGTCACAATGTGAAACTCTCCACCTCCACCCCTGATATACAGAGAATGTTAGATTGTGACTATGGTCTGCCCCAAATAACGGATTTCAAAATTACCCCAGACCAGATATACACTTAAATCACTAGGGTTAACAATCAACCTAAATCAACTGGGTTGAGTGAATATGAACCCAATTGGGTTCATATTCACTCAACCCAGTTGATTAGGGTTGATTTTTAACCCAACTGGTTTTAGAGTGATATAATATTCAGAGGTGATCGTGTGAAAATATTAATGAAGAAAGTTGTTCGTCAACCGCAAATTGTTCGTCAACCGCAAAGCCTGTAGGCTTGACTTCTTGCTGTGCAGGGGCCTTTCCCCTGAGATAGGTCATAATATTTTGCCTCCCAGAGGACCCAAGATGTAGGTATACAATGTTTTTATTTACCATGAAAGGGGGAAATATATGTGAAGCTTAACTGAAAAAAACTTGTTCAAAAGTACGAAGATTGTGGTGGTGGTGATGGAACAATTTTTGACTTACCCGATGGCCCATTCACTAGAAATAAGTGCCAGTAGAAAGTCAATGAGATTGCGTTCTTTAGACTACCGTTTTTCAAATTTTCTATACACGCCGGTTGTTTCTCTCTCAGATTCTTTTGATCTCGACCCCCCCCCCCCCCTCCCCGACGACAAAATAATGTCCCCGCCATTGGTTTAGGCGATTTCTCGTCGCATAGGGTCACTTGAGTCCATTGTCTACTGACTTCTCTCTGACATGCATTTTATACGCATGTTTTGAATAGATAAATTGTAGGATTTATTACAACTAATCAAAATAGAAAAAAACCGGTTTTATGAATAATAATTCAGGTCAGGAAAATTAGCAAATCACTTTAGTTATTTAGGTGTGAAGGCCACTACGTTAAATTATAAGTTATATGAGAAGAAATAATAAGGAGCGAAGAGTACAGCAATATTCAAAGCAAATTGTAGGGTGAATATTTCTATTCTGAAGTCATCCGTTGGCATCTTGGATTTTAATTACTGGAAAGCATTTGCGAGAAGCTTTCCTGGAAATAACGATCGACAATATTATAGTTTCGTGGATACCTTTAATTTATTCAGCTGCCATTGTAAAATCTTTAGGAGTACAGATACACTGTGAGTTGCAATGTGAACATGTTCCACTAAAAAGAACGTGTTGGGCGCAATAGAAAAGTGCCAAATTTGAGCGTCCCCGCAACATTTATTTATATAGTAATTAGTTGACTAAACACTCAGTGCTAGCTGAAACAAATTGGAGGTGACAATAAATAATGTTTAACCTCATTTTATCTCCGTTGTTAATTAATAATAATTGGTATCAAATTTGTGGGAAAGATCTATCTGATAGTTTCCCCAGATATGATACCAAGGGATGGAATTTTCAGCGAAAGAAAAATCTGTCAGAAATTTTCATGAGGTTTATTCTTCAACTTTTTTCCTCAAGAACTGTATGTTTTCATCAATAAAATTGTTTTAATATTATTTATTGGAGAGAGTCTGCCGGTACTCTCCAACAAATTGTAAAGAATTTAAGCTGGACAAGATACAATATAAATTGATTACTATGTGAATGTGACATAGCACATGGAGAAAAAACCAGTACTAAAAACCCGCGGAGTGCATGGTGTATCTTCCCAGACATAAAAGCCATTCAATGAGCAAAGGGAAAGAAGCAACAGAAACATTTCAGCTGATGGATCACTTGGTCAGCTGGGACTTTGCCTATGCACTGTTGTATTGTTTGGAGAATTTGGGCAATACTCACGTGAAAGCCTATTCCATTTCCACTCGCCACGTGCTGTATACTTAAAAACTTGCTGGCTTTGAATGGCCATTCGTGACTAATTCAGCACTGTGTCAGTTTAAAAGAAAAAAACGTGCATTTTTCAATCAGTCTTGGTGGAAGTGAAAATATTTCATTCTCTTTTGTCGTATTTGTAGAGATGAACAGAGTTGTAGGTGAAAGGGGTGGGGGGGGGGGGGGGGGGGGGGGGGGGCTCGGCGTCACACACCAAGAGATTTTTAGTAACTTAAGTTCTGCTGGATTTTTGTAATCAGATGATTACCCGTTCAAGTTAAAAATACTTGTCAAACGTCAAGGTGATTAGTCCTTTTGATGGTCCATTATTGAAAAAGGTTCCAAGGTAAAAGTGGGACCTCTTTCTTACCACAGAGAAGAGTTCGAGACCTCGCGAGTTAGACAAAATATTCAAGCTATAATGTTGACCGTATTCCACCGCAAAAAGTCTCCTCCAATTGGGGTCAGTACACCATACCTTTAAGGAAATGTGGCAGATCTACTTTTCTCAGTGTTTCAAATATTTTCATTGAATATAGGACTCTGCAATTTATTTCAAATAATCTGGTCTACTGAACTTTTTAAAAATTTTTCACTTCTCTTCGTCATATTTTAAATAAAGTTAGTAAAAAATGGATTTATCCCCCTTGTGTCATTTTTTATACGCCCATCTTGGGGGTTGTATGACAATGGTACAGTACGGTCTTCGTGGACTGGCCACTTTCCACGGGTGGGCAATATTTCCACTGACGCAATAATATTAGATCCCAAACGCTAATTATAGGAAACATCTAAAAATTTTAATTAATGAAGCACAGGGTACAACCTGGTGCTTCATTAATTAAAATTTTGCTGCTGATGAATTGTATTACCTGGTAAACGCATGCGTGGACATCACTGCCCAAGCGTGGATTACGAGCAGTTCACGGCGCCATTATTGTAACACTTTCCTCCTGCCTGTGTTCTGCTTGTATTATAAAGCGCCTCTAGTGCTAGAAAAGAATATTTAAAACTCGGAGAATTATTTGGGTCAGTACAGTAAGAGTAACGGTTAGCAGGCTACTACTAACCCTTACTCTACTGACCCTAACCCATCATGGATGTCTCCCATTTTAATCCACTTCAAGATCGAGATTTTGTTTCTCAGTATGTTCAGTTTACAGCACGAAACGGGTTAAAATAACTAATAAATATTATATTGTTGGACCTCAAACAGTGATTATTCATTGGGAACATGTATGGAAAGAAAATAAACACAAAACAATGGAGCGACCGGTGTGACAGGAATGATAGTCCGTAGGAAAATTAGTCCCTCTGGACTATTATTCCGCGGAATTATAGTCCTAGGTCTAACATTCCTAGGAATAGTAGTCCGCCGGCGACCAACTGTCAGCTCCCCAACATACCAACTCCACACAAGCAAGGTTAGCATTGGTTGAAGACAGGTGCACCATCGACGTGCAGTACGCCTTAGTACACAGCGTCACCGTGCCCCCACGTGGGCAATGGGGGTGAAGTGTCTTGCCCAAGGACACAACGCGGTTGCCGCAGGTGGGATTCGAACAGAGGACCTCTCGGCTTGCAGCCTGCACCTCTGCCAACTGAGCCACCGCGCCCCAACTGGTATAGAAAAAAAACTTATGCTTGGCAGCAATGGGTGGGAGAAAAGCAAAATGCCCTGTCAGAGCCTTCAGCCGTATTTTTAAACGGTAGTGTTACTGTTTCTTTGGAGCTACTCGCTTCTTGTTGTCCACTTCCCTTCACCTCGCAACGCACTTTAAACGAAATCATCCATTTGAATTATCATGTGAGTGGGATGTTTAAAATAGCCATATACCAGCTTTGCTACTAAAGCGGCAACATTAGTATATACAGTTGTTCTTATCATTCCACTCACATTGTCATTCAAGTAACTGATTTTGGATACATACACCAACAATCGAATCTAAGGTTCATCCCCAGCACTTTCAAAATCGTTCCGCAATCCGCAGTCCCTGTAAAGTGTCGTCAATGGAGTAAAGAGTGGAACACAAATTATAGTTAAAAATATAATGCCAGAAAAACGTTATTAAATTTCTGGAGAATAGTGTTAGCCCCAAAGCTACCGAAGAAACATGAACACAGAGGCAAATGACTTAATCCTTAACCCAACGTAAAGGCCAAAAGCGTCCAGCGCTATTCACAAAAATCACCATTCAATTTTTATTATTTTTTCAGTTTTTTGTCACAAAAACCTAGCTTATGATCCCTCATTGGAACGAGCTCGTTGAGCTCGTTCCAATGAAGGGTCATAAGCTTTGTTTTTGAGGCAAAAATAAAAAAAAATGTTATTCAATAATTTATTTGCAAGTGTCGTCTGCCTTTCATTAGGTAGAAGGTTAACAATCTTTCTGCATCGCTGTTGCCTGTCTGTACGGACAGCCAACAATGATGTAAAAACTTTGTCAGGATAAATGAAGCCTTGAGGTTGAGTTCTCACGGAACAATTCACTTGTGGGCACCTTTATCAAAGAAAAATGAGAGTGGCGATTTGCGGCAGTACGGGGAATTGACGGTTAAAAATGAGAAGAAATACTGAGTACTCACCTCCAGAGTTTGCCTAATGCTTTGCTCAAATCTGCATTGTGAATATTAGGATACTGGTCCGAAATCTTCTTTCTTGCCGCCTGCGCCCAAACCATAAAGGCGTTCATTGGACGTTTTATATGGTTCTTCTTAGATTTAATCTCTCTCCTTTCGGAAATGGGATCCAAACTCCAGTCATATCCTTTCAAGACGGAAGAAACAGCTTTTTGTAAATCCTCAGACTGATCCGCTACCTTCTTTTCCATGTTTTGTATTGTTCTGTAGATTTGAAATATATCAAACACTCGCAAAAGTTTAGCTCACAACAGTAGGTCTAAAGAAGTAAAGGTATCTTATCAGACGATCAATAGACGTAATAAGTGAGGCTTTATTAATGCAGCGCGTGCTGTCATTTCATGAATGAATCGTCTGTTGAAGAGACCCTTCTTATATTCTTAGTGGGCGGAGCCTGTATCTATTCATCTGCTGGAAAGACGGGACCGCCCATAAGTTCCATGTCTGCTACTAAGTGGCTGGGAATTTATGACCTGCTTCTTATTGCATTGAGCAAATAAATGAAATGTGGCCACACTAAAATAAAACCCTTTGATATTGAAGTTTTGAAATCATATTTCGCTTTGTGATATATATATATTTCCATATATTCTCAGTCCAGATGTTATTTCGAAATGTGATAAACAGATGTTTTTTTAATCCTAGTTTTAAAATTTTCGGCATTAAACGAATAGGAAATTCACTGAATATTAATTTATAAATATTTTTTTTTTAATAAATTACGAATAGTATTGTTTATAATTTTACATTAAAAATCAAAATAACAGCAAGCTTTATAAATTTTAGTCAACAACAAATGACGTATGTCGTGTGAGAAACGGGAAACTAGCAGAATAAGATATCCCTACAGTAGAAGTTAGAACTTCAACTTCTAACCTGGAATTCCAACGTCTACCTGTACAATTGAAGATTCTACAGGTAGAAATTCGAATTCCAAGTTCAAATGATAGAACTTATGATTTCAACTTTTATACGACAGATATTCACAGAAAATCGACATTCCAATTTTAGAATTTTTTCAACATTTGCCACAATAACATAGCTTGCGACCCCTCAGTTGAACGAGCTCGTTCTAACGAGGTCTCAAAAGCTATATTTTTGAGGCAAAAATGAACATTTTATAATGGAAAAATGTTTTTGCACGTGTCGTCAGCTAGCCGTGATAGGTAAAAAGTCAATGTGCAGCTATAACAGTTTAGGCCTGAAAAAGTTAAAAATCTGTTTCTCGGGCCCTCCCGCACGGTCCTTTGGCTGCCGCATGCTCTCCGTTCATAACCAATGTTAACGAATAAAAATTAGATGGTTTATGTCTGATATTTTACCCATGTTTAAATTGATAGATTTGTCCCTTTAGTGCAACAAGGCTTTGCAATGCTTTTGCATTGCAAAGCCTTCTTGCACTCAAGGGACGAAATACACCACCACCCGAGCTATTCTGTAGATTATGAAGCCTAAAACATAAAACAAACCAAGAACATGAACTTTTGATGGCAAAGAAATAATTACAAAAATAAAAAAATAAAATAAAAAGCCGCCCGCCCACATGCAATTTTACAAACAACGATCTGAGAAACAGAAGATCTACTTTGTTTGGCCTTATATTATTTTTATCAATCAATGTAAGAGTCTTCCCCGGTAACGGGTTGGCGATATATGTTTCAGTTTTCTTTTATTCCAGTGGTATTACTAGCGGTGTTGAAAATGGTAACAGCTATATCCGATATATCGGGTGGGACATACAAAATTTCCCCAGGATAAAATCATCTTCTTGTTTTCTTAGGGGCTGGGACCCCCCCCCCCCCCCTCTCCTTAACAAAATTCAATGGTAGGACGAAATTCAAAGTTTTATAATAGAACTCCTAAAACACCACTATTTTATCACAAAACAAACTATCAATTATTACGCGCATTTCAAACCTGAAATATTCTGTGGTATTCGCTGAGGGGGGAGGGGGAGGGGGATCTGAAATGACAGTGGGTGATTCGGGGGGTGGGTTAGGGAAAATTTGTCCTATTATAAAATTTATTTCATTGGCATCTCATGATGCTTTTTGTTTTATCTGGGTAGATTTCTGACCTGCTACTTCAATATTAGTTACAGAAACTCCCACTTTTGTCCAGAGGGGATTTTCTCATATACCCGACACATCGTAATGCCGCCCAATTTTAGTATAGAAAGACTGATAAAGGCCCAAATGAGAATTATCTCACAGAGTGGAGTTTTCTACCCAAATAAATCTTAAATTTAGCGGTAAAAAATCAAAGCAAAGTTCCCCTTTCAACCCGATGTGTAATATATTTTCCTTGGACAGTATTTATGGAGTGAATAAAAGGGCTGCCGCCTTGGGTGCCAAAGTTGGAATTGAGATTTACTTTTTATTTTTACTATTTTCTTTTCATTATAAGATAAGGTCTTCGATCGCTCAAGAACACCCCCACCCCACCCCACCCGCGAGACACAAAATATAAAATACTTTGGCTTCTTTGGGTCTGAAACTGCCACTGCATGCAGAATCTTTCTACATATACTCAGAGATTGAACGTTCAGCATTTGCTGGCACTTGAGACCACCGGTTTAGCATGTATTCAAGATCGACGTAAATTATTCAAAGATAATTTTTCATATTGCGGGAGGTGGGGGTGGGGGATGACAAATTAAGATTCTGCCCAGAGCATCATTAAGGTTTTTGCGTAAAGCGAAACTAGTCGACAATCGTGACCTATTTATTGTGGAAAACACTGAACTCATTTGGAATTCCGGCGTCCAAGGATATAATAATGGACATGTGGGGTTAACATAATTTCTTATGTTATTTAAAAAAACTTGAGAGTTACTACCATCTCAATGGAAGCTCCACTCTGGGGGTATTTTGTAAGTGAATTTACCTTGTATGCAGTATATAAGTTCAAATAAGTTAGTATACATTCTGACTATGTTCTCGTAATTTTTTTAATAGACCCCCACCCCCACACTTCCTCCGTGGAGCTTAAAGACCCCATATAATATTAGAAAATATTCTCTAGGAAAATGGAGTGAAATATTCGGATATCGTAGCGAAACGTCTTAAACGTTTCGTAAAGTAGAAAGTTAGACTTCGAAACTTCGGTTCACTTTGAAATAAAACTTGAAATTTTATTGGAACGACTGATACGAGCTCGTTCCAGTGGTAAGAAGGGGGGGGGGGGGGGGGCACAACCATTCCTTTTCACAGGAAATAACTCTGTGAACATCATATTCATTAAGTAAGTTTAAGACTGGCCGATATCGCCCTTCGTATTGTGTAACGAGCTAAACATTTTTTGAGTACAATGGAGTCACTGTGATATTTACGAGAACTAAATACTCAGGCGTTATATTCTAACATTGCGGGACTTAGTAATTAACTCTTACCTGCTAAGTAATTCTAAAATATTTTTATCAAATCTAGTCAGGGCTGCTTCACAGCAGACGTAACTAGATTTGATGAAACATTCATGAAAAATTGAACCCCAAGAATTTCATTCACTGGATTTAAAATTGTATCTATACATTCTTAACATCATTCTTGGGAAACCGTGGCAGATGAAAAAAAGTACAGGGTACCATAGAACACACGACAGTGTTAACCCCTTGAACCATGGTGGTATCTTCCATGTCAGTTCAATTTCAGCTGTTGGAAGAGCCCATAGTCATTATCTGAGGGTAGACTAATTAATATTTTCAACGTGCAGCCCTAGGGCTGAACGCTGATAATATCGCTCCGTCTACCCCACACATTCACTTAGCAGCCATCCAACTCAAAGAAATTATGACATATCATGTTTATGGACCGGTAGAACAGTTTCTCGTGCTTAAGGGGTTAACATCCAGCTATAAGTCTTTAGGTTGAAAATGCTAATCGACCTATCCCTGAAATGTTGTCCTAAAATATTTTTACGTAAATAAATTCAAGAACAGTTTTAAAAGATTATTAATGTATTTTTTCTTTGTGGCTTACTTGACACAAAGTAAATGTGTAAAAAAGGAAAGAAAAACATTTAGGAGAAATGTCCGTGGTAGGTGGTGTCTCTATGGCAACTTCCCTGGAAGAACTATCCCGTAGGAAATGTCCTTGGAGAAATCCCCTACACACAGCAACCCGAGAGGCAAATTTCTACGTCGACAATAAATCTCAAAATGAGAAGAGGAGGTACCAGGGAGTACAAGAAGCTTTTCACCTGAAAAGAAGGAACAATATATGGATAAAAAACGAAGCAACATTTTTTTCTCTTTAATTGGTTGTTTAACAATATTAACCCCTTCAGTTTCGTAATCATGGAAGTGGTTGAACGGTGTGTGTGTGTGGGGAGGGGGGGGGGGGGCGCCTGCCTCCGTCACTTTTTCTGAAAAATGTCATCCTTTTTTTGCATTCATGTCTGAAATTCCTAAAATTGTTTCATGCACTCTCACCGTAACTTATATCTTGCCACTTTTATACAGTTATTTCCTCACTTTCTGGGTACTTGAGGGAGGGCTGCACGTTATATCGATATATCGATACATACGGGTATTCAAACCATTATCGATTGAATACCGATGTAATTACAAAAATATCGGTTTATCGTCATTATTTATTTACCCACACTTTAATTTTCAAGATGTCTTGAGTTTTAACTGTAGTCCCGAATGAATAATAATATTATCCTTTTACCCAACGAATCGGCATGCATCCGCCCGCGTAATATACCAATTCAGCAGTTGAAAAAATATTTAAAAAAAAAATTCAACAAAACCATATCATGTCCCCCCCCCCCCCCCCCCCCTCCCCCCACATTGGAACGAGCTTATCGAGATCGTTCCAATGAGGAGGTCACATGATATTGTTTTGTTGAAGTTTTTGGAGAAATTCGATAAACTAATATTTTAAATAATAAATTTTTATATCGTCTTCGTTGGGTAAAGGGTTATTCGAACTACATCTTCAAGGCATGCTAATTCGTTCCACTGTGATGGCTCAAATCCCGATTGTGGTACGTACGTTCAGATATCTGAACAGTGTTTCGATATATAGAGATTATTACCATTATGTGGATATACAAAATATGTATCCGAGTCGAGCGCCGGGTTCTAAGGGCAGATCACGACGAGTCGAAGACGAGTCGTGATCTACCCTTTGAACCCAGAGCGAGATTCGGATGCATGTTTTGTATATCCACATAATGGTAATAATCATTTTATCTTACAACATATTGGGGATAAATCAAGAATGTAGACGAATATATAACGGACTATTTATTCATACGGATGAACAAAAAGAAAAAAAATGGAACTCACGCGAAAGGAACGTGCTTGTATCCGACCCCTTGATACAAACATCTGTATCAGAGGGTCGGATACAGAACAGTTGCGGAGTTAATACAGACAAAACACATGTTGATTGTAAGATAAACCGTTATACAGCGGTATTTTTCGAATACGGACACCTGTATTCAGTTTAGAATATCGTGCGGCCCTAACTTGAGCCTTCAAAAAATACTCATGGTGCTCTAATGGGCATTAGAAGTTATTTTTTGTCCGTGGAAAGATCTAAAGGGTTACACACACTCTTAACCAAGCACGAGGTGAAATGAAATGTTGGAAAATGTATTTTGTTCCCCACTTCATTTAGCCTGCATGGTTTCGCTCCTGAACCTTTTATTTCACACAGCTCGACACGAGACTTGCAAAGATATCCCCAATAACCAAACATTTTCATTCTTGGTCTAAGGCCAAATAAAAAATATATTTGGTTCTCGAACAATTAATGTTTCAAATCAGTTTTGGTGGTGGTGATGGGGGGGGGGGGGGTTTATTTTTATTTTTTATTTTTTGTGTTTGATAACTGGTAGAATAAATTATTTTTGGTAAGAAAAATTTGTTCACATGTTCTTGGTGCTCACTCTCCCATAAATTTTACACTCTCTCATAAATGTGACACTCTCTCATAAATTTTAAGAAGTCAAATCCACACAGGCTAAATAATTTCACTTTACAGATTTTATGGAGCACATCCGCAGAATATGAAGCCTTTAAGTTGTGGAACCTGAACTTCAGAAAAATGCCCGAATTTGCATTTCCAGAACTCAACCACTTAATAAAGAAATATGAAATACATTTGTGTTCATTTATAATAATTTATTACACGCTAAACGATAGATTATCGAAGAAATTGCGGAAAGATAGAAATCGTATTCCCCACTGTGAAAATATAGAAATTTTCACTTTCACGGTATCAATCAAAATGGCGGCTTTCAAAGCATCACTTCAAGGTGAATACAAGTCAAATTATCACTGGAAATGATCAGTTCGTTCTAGAAGCGTATACTGAAAAGAAAATCTAGTGTTTTTGAGTGGATACCGATCATTTCCAGCAATAATTCAACACGTATTCACCTTGAATTAATGCATGAAACCCGCTAGTCCAAACATGGCTTGAAAGTCCGTAATATAAGTTTTTGGTTTGGTACGTCCTTTCAAAGGACGTACCAAACCAAAAACTTATATTATGGACTTTCAGGCCATGTTTGGACTAGAAACCCGCCAACTGAATCAGATCGCAAGATGCTATCTGTTCCGAGTATCGAACAAATCACTCCCGCGTATCAATGATTCAATGCGCTGTTTACTTTCATGCATCAATTCATGGTTCAAACGAGTGGAATTATTAGATTCTTGTAAAAAGCGAATAATAAAAAGAAAAACTAGTGTTTTTGAGTAGGATACCTAAAATTATCTCAATTGTGGTCGAGACAAATGGTGAAAAATAAGCATTTGTATCGGTCACTCATTAGTATCCACTGAAAAACACTTGATATCCTCTATGTACCTTTTTTGAAAAATAAATACCATTCACATAATATATGAGATATTTTCTGACGAATAGAGCAAACTGGATGTTTACAAAACAAATACAAAATATAGACACTGTATTTTAATTACGCTTTATTGAAAACGTGTACAAAGAAATAGACACCAATCAAAAAAGGTAAAATATTAAAATCTTATGATTTCATAATAACTATGGAAGACACCGCAAGCCAATAAAAATGTTCAACGAAGGGGGTTCAGTTTCAATGACGGAGGTGTCTGATAACCAAATACAATTTTTAGCCTAGAACATATAGCTTCTGGTCCCTCTTTGGAACTCTCTTAACGTGTTCGCCCCTCACTCAGAGAAATCGACGCCAAATTTTGGTTCCAACTAGAACCAAAACCATTCGAAGAACCAAAACAATTGAGTCTTCGTGTGATCTAGAGCCAGGTAATTTCACATAGAGTTACCTGTCTTGTTTATATTGTCGCGCAATTTAACGCTTCAACAAACGAATCGACTCCATCGAAAAAATAAATTTGTCCAAAAAATTGAACAAAATCTGATCATGTGATACCTTCATCGGAACGAGCTCAAAGACCTCGTTCCAACGAGGTTTCACATGATTGGGTGTTGATGAAATTTGTAAAAAAAAAATAATTATAAAACGATAATTAAAAAAATAAATTTTTGTATCGTGTGCGTTGTGTACAGGGTTAACGCATGCGCGATGGAACACTGACGTTGCTTCGTCGCCATTTCAAAACTTTATATTTTACAATGTATACAATGCCCAGGGGCCTTGACAGTCCACTTTATGTGAAAGATTGAGGAGTCCGTGTAACCAAAATTGGTTCCCCTATCAGGACAAACTGAAGAACCAGTTTTGGTTCCTGGAGGAACACAAATTTTTCTGTGTGCATTGAGAGATCAGAAGCTATATTTTCGAGACAAAAACTGAAAAAAGTAATAGAATTTGCGAATAGTGCTGATCGCTTAGGCAAGGGTATCAGTGAGTGACTACGAGCAGCTGCGTCATATGTTTTGAAATGTTAAAATAACAGAATTTCCGTTCTGTGAATTATGCTTTAAAATCGGTTGATTTGGGGTTTACTGATTTGCAAGTATTAACCCTTTACCCAATAAATCGCCCTCATCCGCCCGCGTAATATGCAAATTCAGCAGTTGAAAAAATATTATTTTTCAAAAAATGTCAACAAAACCATATCATGTGACCCCTCGTTGGAACGAGCTCGTCGAGCTCGTTCCAACGAGGGGTCACATGATATGGTTTTGTTGAAATTTTTTGAAAATTTTGAAAACATGATATTTAAAATAATAAATTTTGATATCGTCTGCGTTGGGTAAAGGGTTAAACTTCAGCTGAAGTTAATCATAAAATATCAAGGCTAACAATAACTGAATAACAATTTGTTGATGTCTTTCTCTAAGAATAAATGTGTGTGAATGTAAATCGTACAAAAATCTCTCTTTTGAGAATTACAACTATTTTTTTCTTTGAAACTAATGGCAGTCTGGAGAGGATAGATAGCTGGTGCGCAAGTCCCGCAGGCACGTGCTGGTTTGGGGAGACACGGGTGGGTGATCGTTCTTATGAACAGTCATATGATATGGTTTGAAAGAGAAACAGGAAAATTGAAAATGTTATTGGAGAAAATTATGAAATAATCTTACAGAACTGTATGGGGCGGAGAGTTAATACAATTGATCACTTCCGCATTAAATGGAATAGCCACCTGGGTAATTACCAAGCTATTACTGTTCATGAAGTGGACACGAGATAGTGTGTCACGTGCAATTAATCAGACAGGTGTAACGCCTTGCTGGAAGAAATCCGTGTTCAACAGACAAAGCGGACAAGAAAAAATTGAAAGAAGATATCAATATTTTATTTTAAATTCCAGACCAATTTCATAAAGCTGATCGTAGAGCCTTTTTCAAATATTGTGTAGGATTTTATTCAGTAACGAATTATATTCCACACCAATAAAAAATGAACAACACCTTATTTATTAATTTTCTCTTTGTAATACAGTAGAACCCTGTTAATTGAATAGCCACTTTGCCAAGGGAAATTATTCGATTAACAGGAGTATTCAATTAACAGCAATTGTATCACTTTTCTGTATTCTGGAGATAAACTTATCATTTATTCTATTATATCTTGTTTGACAGAGCTCCATGAGCTCTGTCAAACAAGATATAATAGATTAAATGCCTATATTGGATGTACTGAGGCCAAATAGGTCTATAAACAAAGGAAAATTGGGATGAGTCAGGGTAATTTCACAACAGGTTACACGATTTTTTATTCAATTAAAAGGAGTTTACTCTATAACCTATATTCAATTAACAGGTCAAATTTGTACTGGAGGTATGGAAAATGGTTTTGTGTTGGGAAATTATATTCAATTAACAGGGTTATTCAGTTGAGATATACAATTAAGTGGGCTCCGCTGTAAAGCTATAATCAAAATACGTTTCTAAGCGAACGCCAAAAATGACTGGCTCAAGTTCATGCAATAGAAAAATAGAGTCGTTACTATTTTATTTTCTCATACAGTCGCTTGACCCTTTACCCAATGTCACGGTCAAAACCGACCAGCGCTATCCACAAAAATCGACATTAAAATTTGATCATTTTTTCATTTTTATCTATAAAACATAGCTTATGAACCCTCATTGGAACGAGCTCGTTGGAAGAGAGGACATGAAATTTTTTTTCTTCTGGCGCCACCTTATCTTACGCCACCTGAAATATACTTTTTTCTTTCTCATTCAGGCAGAGTTTATAAGTACATGACATTCTCTCCTGAAAAATGGGGGAAATACGATACGCAGCTGGAAAGCTCACACTGTTCACAGGCAGAGCACACACTTGATTTAGGCAGTTTTTAATTCAGCACCGAGTGACCATCCCTCCCTCCCTCCCTCCCCTCCCCTCCCGTCCAGGAAGGAGGGGGAGGGATGATGTCTCGAGTGTTGAATTAAACACCAGTGCTCAAAAGTGTATTGTTTTCTTTCAAACAATACCTAATTGTGGATCACTGTTGCAATTAGTTCAGAGAGCTGGTTCAAATGTTTAGTGAAATGATATATTAGTAGAAGAGAATAATTCGAAAATAAAATTTAAATGTCGATTTTTGTGGTGTTCGATTAACTATATTACGATGACCAAGAGGTCATCCCGTCTTGCTAGGTAAGGAATCGGCCGATAAATTTTGCTAAAATTTTGAAAACGTGTGGGATGTTTTGAAATATATTATTCAAAAGAAGTAGGGGATATTTGATAAAAGTGAGATATATGAAGAAATATATTTATATTTCCAACAAAAAGACAGCTGAGGCATTGCACTGTAACATCTGGTGAATGATTTCAGCGATAGTTGGGTGTCTGAAAAGCACACATTCCACGCACTGAGCTGTAGAAGACACGGACGGTGAGTCAGAGAATTTACCACATTCAGTCCAAGACACCAATACCTCAATACCTTGTAAATCCTCCTCGGTTCGCGAGACAAGCGCGGATCCGACGTGGCATACTCCGCATCCAGACGTCCAATATCAGTTTGACTGATGCTATTCCATTCTTCCTGCAGTGCAGCGGCGAGTTCCTGGACATTGGTAGGGGGCTGTTGGCGTTGTCGTAGGCGCCTGCCTAGCATATCCCAGACGTGCTCGATTGGTGAAAGTTCTGGACGTAGTGCTGACCACTGCACCTGGAGGAACTCAGTAGCGACACGGGCCTTGTGTGTTCTTGCATTGCCATCTTGGAAAATGAATCGACGGCCGTGACGTCGCGCAAATGGCACCACATGAGCTGCTAACACGTTGTCCCAGTAGTACTGCCCTGTGACACGCCCTTGAATGATATGTAATGCTGTTCTGCTTGTCATGGTTATGCCTCCCCACACCACAACCGATCCACCACCAAAACGATCGTGCTGCCTAACGGTTACGTCATGGTATCGTCCGTTCCGCAGCCGCCACACTGTGTTTCGCCCGTTGTGGAAGTCGAGAGTGAACCTCGATTCATCGAAAAACATGACGTTGCTCCATCGACGATTGTCCCAGCGCTGTGGTGCTCCACATCAATTAGGCCTTGCTGCGATGTGACGTTCAGTCAAACGTGGAATTATTCGAGGTCGTCGAGCGTACAAATTCCAGCTGTGTAGGCGATTTCGGATAGTCTGACCACTGACTCGCACATCTGTCGCTCGGTGCAGCTGCTGTCCAATTTCTGAGGCACTTTGATGGCGGTTACGTAATGCTGTGGTTCGGATGAAACGATCCTGATTAGCAGTTGTCACCCTTAGACGACCTGACCGACGTCTGTCATCAACATGGCCTGTCTGACGGTAGCGTGACCACAACCTGCTAATCACCGATTGAGTAACGTTGGGAATTTGAGCCACTGCAGTCTGTCTGTTGCCAGTTTCCAACATACCAACGGCACGTAAACGTTCGTCACGTGTCAGTCTTCGCATACCTCAAAAGTTACGTTTCGACCAGAAACTATTGATGAATGAGTTTATGCCAAAAAAAGAACCATGAGACCTCCGAAAAAGCCCGTCCAGTGCAAATGAAAATTTTAAAACGAACCGCACAGACATTAACGCGGCGCTCGTGCGAAAAACCTGCACGAAGTTTTCGTGGGCCAGTGACATTCATGATCCACACTAAACTTGGTAACATATTGATATGTCCAATCACGCGTATCCAATACCATTTATGCGAAAATATCAACATCAGTTTGGATATCCTCTACTTTTTTTGAATAGTATATATTAATTGGATTGACCTTCTCAATCAGTTCTTTACGCTGGGAAAATGGTAAGTACAGCCATGAGATGTCCAGAGAAGAAAATTCTCACAAAATGTCCAGTTTGATAAGTGAAAATAATGTTACAAAAACAGGCCTGAAAATAAGCAGTCTGACATTTGCAGAATAAGGTCCCCAGAGGGTGAATTTGATGATGCTATCACACACAGTGGGCAAATTTATCCTCTGGGCACCTCTTTCTGTTTAGTTTTGAGACCCTGATTCAGATTGTGGTTCACAGAGAGTAAATTTAGTGCTATGCAGGGTAGCATCACTAAATTCACCCTCTGGGGACCTCATTTTGCAGATGACAGTCTGCTTATTTTCTGGCTTGAAGAAAAACAAACTCTATTATGCGTTTGCGTTAAAAATCTGAGAAGGGAAATTGTTTTCTTTCGGTGAGGAATCGGTGGCAAAATGTTATATGTGGTATTATTGAGCCATAAGTACTTGATTCATGCAAAAAAACATTTCCCCGTGGGAACCCCAGGAGCTAAAAATAGAAATATTTTCATATTTTCAAATGCCCATATTTCCCAAACCATATGGAACATAGAACTGTTATTTGGTATGAAGCATCCTTAGGACCAGTAGAACTGAATAAAAAAAATGCCACCGGTTATGTTATGGTGTTCTATAGAGGGGGGGGGGGGGGGGGGGGGGGGGGGGGGGGAACTGCTGAGCCAGCATATTTGCAAAAATTAAAAAAAAATTTTCCTCCACAACCGCCGATCAGAATCTTTTAGTATTTGGTAGGTCAGATACAAGTGTGTTAAAATGAAGCCAATTGGTTCATATTTGGGCTCAATACAGGAGCACAAATTTTTAACTTAGGGCAATATGGGGAATGAGCTTTAAAAATCTTCTTCAGATCCACCAGTCAGAAGTCAGAATGCTTTCATATTTGGTATACAACACCTCTAGGGGTCGCATTCTAATTTGTTAAAATCGAGTCTCTGGGTTCATATTTGGGCTTCCTATGTGAGCTAACTTGGTGCAATATGAGGGAATTTCTTTAAAAGACTTCTTCTCAAGAACCATCTCTTAGAATGTTTTGATATGCGGTATACAACATCTCTGGGGGTGGGAGGGTGTGGGGGCGGGGGTCAGATTCAAGTTTGTTCAAATCGAGTCCCTGAGTTAATATTTGGGCTTTTTATGGGAGCCTAAATTTCAAGTTAGGGCAAAATGAGGGAATTTCTTAAAAAGTCATCTTCTCAAGATCCACCAGTTAGAATGATTTTGTATTTGGTATACAACATCTCTGGTGGTGGTGGTGGGGCGGGGGGGGGGGGGGATACAAGTTTGTTCAAATCGGGCTCCTGGGTTAATATTTAGGCCCACTATGGTAGCCCGAATTTCAATTTAGTGCAATATGAGGAAATTTCTTTATAAATCTTCTCCTTATGATCCCAGACTACTTTCACATTTGGTATACAGCATCCTGGTGCTGGAATCGAAGGACTCAGACTGAAGTTTGCTCAAGTTATGTTCCTAGGTTGATTCCCAAGTTCTGCATTACTGGAAATCCGGGCGTTATTTCTGTGGTAATATCCCAGTACTAGATAAAAATCATCAGGAATGGACAACAGTAGTATAGTAGGAGATTTTCGTGCCCTATCACCCGGACTTTTGCCGGAGCAGCTAGTGTTAAATTCCCATGGGTACCGGACTTTTGCCGGAGCAACATTTTCCTGTGCAAAACTTCGACCCCAGCCATCGAGATCCGGCAAGTTGAGTACGAACTGCACAAAAAGTATGCTATGGTATGTATAGTGATATATGTTCACATGGGGATATGGGTATAGAGTATGGATATGTGATGGAAAATTGATGGGAAAGGTGAGATTTTTCTTGAAAGTTTTCCCCGCCAAACGGTTGACGTTGTTATTGACGTCGTGACGTCACGATGCGCACGCGATGTCATAGATACGTTGACCACTGTTGTTGTCCATTATACAACCTGACATAACGTTGTTCGGACTTCTCGTAAGGGGGGGGGGGGGGGTATCTGATAGTAGTGGCATATATCCGTGTTGGTATACTATTAGCCCTTGGGCCTTCATATTATCCTAGGTCTGCTATAGCTAGGTCAAGCAGTATTGTGGGGGATGGGGGTAATGCATGATCACCCAGTGCGGAATTGCGAGATAGTCCTTGGTGGTTGAGATTGGCAGTATAGGATGAATGGTCTGTTGGTCTATTACCCCCTTAGTACTATTAACCTACCGAATCGTTTGTATTATCTTATGGCTGGTATTGGTAGTTCGTAATGCTAGGTCAGACAGTATTATAATCGGTTGTTTAGAACGGGAGCATAGGATGCACCGTATATACCCTGCATGTCCCCTGTTAGTCTTCGGTATTATTAACCAACCGATTGCTTTGTATTGTTCTATGACTGGTATAGGTAGTACGTTATGGCATGTCAATTGGTATTGTGGGGTGTGGGCTGGGGGTAATACCTGGTAGTATAGAACGGCAGTATAGTACAGGCGATATATACCTCTGTGGACCCCCCGAAAGCCATTGGTACTACTAATCGACCTAATGCTTTATGTCATCCCATGACTGGTATAGGTAGTATGTAATATGGGGCCAAACTTTATTGTGGTGTGGGTGGGTGTAATGCATGGTCGCCTAGTGTGGTAGTATAGAAAGCACACTTTGTACCCCTACACGTCCCATATTAGCCCTTAGTACCATTAATCCACCTAATGCTTCATGTTATCCTATGACTGGTATAGGTAGTATGCAATGCTAGGCCAAGCTGTATTGCGGGTGATGGTGATATCTGGTAGTGTAGAACGGTAGTATAGTATTGGCGGTATATATCCCTGTAGGCCCCCTGTTAGTCCTTGGTACTATTAACCAACCGATTGCTTTGTTTTATTATTTGCCGATATAGGTAGTGCGTTATGGTAGGTCAAGTGGTATTTTGGGGGTGGGCGTAATGCTTGTTAGTTTTGAACTGTAGTATTGCATAGGCTGTATATACCACTGTAGGTCTCTTGTTAGCCCTGGGTACTACTAATCCACCAGATGCTTCATATTATCAAGCGGTATTGTAGGTGGGTTTAATGCCTGGTAGTACAGAACGGCAACAGAGTATGGTTGGTATATGCTCATGTAGGTCCCATCTTAACCGTTGATAGTATCAACCTACCGAATGCTTTGCATCATCATGTTACTTATTAGGTGGTACGTAATGCCAGTAGTTCCTACCCTATTCCGAGTACACACGACTGGTCTTCGGCACCTCTTTTACGTCGTATGAGGTCGTGAGGGCAATGAGAAAATCCCTCAATGAGGTCTAATTTACTATCCATCTTAGCCTCATTTCGGTTGAGGCCATGAAAAAATCCCTCAATGAGGCATAATTTACTATGCCTCTTACCCTCATCTCGTTATTTAACGGCCACGTTTCAGCACCGTTTTTCTGGAAAACGTCTGTAGCTATGGAATCCACTTTTCCTAAAATGAGGTCATGAGGGCCATGAGAAAATCCCTCAATGAGGTCTAATTTACTATCCCTCTTAGCCTCATTTCGGTTGAGGCCATGGGGGCCATGAAAAAATCCCTCATAGGGGTCTAATTTACTGTCCCTCTTAGCCTCATTTCGGTATCTGAGGATATCTATGGCATGGTATTGTATTATTTGAGGATACCTTTCTAGCATACCTTTTGGAGAATCCCTTTTTAGTCGTATGAGGCTGAGAGGGATAGTAAATTAGACCTCAATGAGGGATTTTTTCATGGCCCTCATGGCCTCAACCGAAATGAGGCTAAGAGGGATAGTAAATTAGACCTCATTGAGGTATTTTCTCATGGCCCTCATGGCCTCATTTTAGGAAAAGGGGATTCCATAGCCATAGATGTTTTCCAAAAAGGGATTCATGGGACATGGCTGTTAGATACCGAGATTAGGCTAAGATAGTAAAAGGATGATACAAAGCATTCGGTAGATTAATACTATCAACGGTTAAGATGGGACCTACATGGGCATATACCAGCCATACTCTGCTGCCATTCTGTACATTCAGGGATTAAACCCACCCACAATACCGCTTGATAATATGAAGCATCTGGTGGATTAGTAGTACCCAGGGCTAACAAGAGACCTACAGGGGTATATACAGCCTATGTTATACATCGTTCAAAACTATCAAGCATTACCCCTACCCCCACAATACAAATTTATTTATTTATTTATTTATTTATTTATTTATTTATTTATTTATTTATTTATTTATTTATTTATTTATTTATTTATTTATTTATTTGAGTTGACGGGACTTTCGGCATCCAGGGTCACCTTGTGTCGGACAGTTTTAATGGTGGAGGAAGCCAGAGTACCCAGAGATAACTACCGAGAAGAGGCGAGCAACTATCAGACTCCCCAACCGACCAACTCCACACAAGCAGGCTTAGCATTGGTTGAAGACAAGACCACCATCGACGTGCAGTACGCCTTAGTTCAGAGTGCCACCGTGCCGCCACGTGGGCAATCGGGATTAATTGCCTTGTTCAAGGACACAATGAAATTCTCTGTCCGCTTTTGTAACCCCAACACTGTATGTAAATAGGGGGCGACTGCCCGGGTAGCTGCGATCATTGATCACAAACAGACGAAATGGATATATTAATCACTAGTATACTACCCCACAGCAATTCTATGCGTTAAATTTATATTTATTTATTCATTTATTTATTTATTCAATTATTTATTTATTGGGATTTAAGGTCACTTATTTATGCACAATGGCTAATCATGACCGCGACAGTTTTACGGGTGGAGGAAGACGGAGTACTCGGAGAGAACCACCGAGCAACGGCGAGCAACTGTCAGCTCCCCAACATACTAACTCCACACAAGCAGGGTTAGCATTGGTGACTAGCAAGAGCGAATTTTTAAGGCGTACAGCACCGTCGACGTGCTGTACGCCTTAGTACACAACGCCACCGTGCCCCCACGCGGGCAATGGAGATGAAGTGTCTTACCCAAGGACACAACGCGGTTGCCGCGGGTGGGATTCGAACCGAAGACCTCTCGGCTTGCAGCCTGCACCTCTACCTACTGAGCTACCGCGTATGTGACAAATAAAATAATATTAAAAGTAAGATCTGATGCAAATAATTATGTTAATTTAATTACCTATGTTTGATTTATGTAAATATAATGAATATAAGATCATATAATGAATAGCTAAAAATGTTAAATTAGACAGAATGTGAAGTGTTGTTGACAGAGTTCAGACTATAAAACAACAAGGTTTCATCACAAATAACATATTTGATTTGTTCGGTCACACTTAAATACTAATGTTTTATTCAGAACTCGACCTCGTCACTCCATTATTAAATCTGAATATTCTATCAGCCGATATTATTCATTTCAGAACATCGGGGACTGACGCAGACAGGGGCGTCGCTGGGGGTGGGGGGAGTGGGGTGGGGTGGGTGGGGGTGGGTGGGGGTGGGTGTAAGGAGGTGTGACAACTCCCAATCACTTTTACTGTTGGGAATGAGTCCAACATAAAAATTCGCTCTTGCTAGTCATCATGCACTTTCTTAAAAGATTTGATCTGATATTTGAACTTGCGTCATACACACATGTTGTCGGGCACAGAAACGACTACAGCATGTATATTGTTTATTTATTCACTGATAAATTTCCCAGAAGTCTTGAGGTTTTTTTTAACTATAATCCCGTCTGGTTGATATTCCAATTACATCACCAATGCATGCCTTCGAAGATGGTGTAGTGGGAGTATTAGTCAGGACTTAAGCCATCACAGTCGGGACAAACCAGGTCTACACCCCCTCCTACCCCATGAAAAGGGGCATCTTCGCGGCAAATATATATAATAAATATATATAAATATATATTTCAGAAATGCGGTGTCGACTGACGATCTTCTTTATACCACAATAAATGGCCCAGGCTTAGTGTTCTGGACTTTTGTCCTCAATAATATTATACATTATGCATCCGTGGAGACAAATATTTTTGTACTTGTTATACGACAGATTCGGTTAGTGTGAAAAATATTGTTCTCAAGTTGAAGGACAATGACCTCATAAAATATTCTTAATATTAACCCACTCAGCACGATATCCACAATTGTTGCGAATGTAAAATAAATGCTAACATTGACGAATAGAATAATAAATTATTTAACCTGGTCAAGCGCAGACCCTGGATTCTATAATCGGGGGTGCCCTAGCCAGTTTTGTGGGTTAAATATGATAGTAGTATATAATGTGGTTCCTGATCAATATTTGGGGGATCTCATCGAGGGATTCTATGTGACGTTATAGTCACGTGACCGGGTGGCACCATGTTGGGTTGTCTTGGTAATCCGCGGGAGCGGCCACGTTTTGACGTCACTACCATAATGATGCATGGCCTCAGTGTGCATGCGCAACGCCTGTTGTTAGGGTGATGCGTGTTTCCGGCGTCCCTTTTGCATGTTAGAAGCCGCCATCGCACGCACTCACGCACTCACGCATCGAGGAAATATCATTTGTGTGCATTCATTTTCACTTTTCTAGAATTGGGACAAACTGCTGTACATTTTACGTTTGGTATAGGCGGGTAGCCAGGATTCTATAATAGGGGTGCCCTAACCAATTTTGTTTTTGGCGGGGGAAAGATGATATTTGAAAGGTTGTTGTATGGGGTTTCGGGGCCTCCCCTACTTGTAACTAGGACACCCCGGTCGTTGCCTCCTACTCCAACTGCCCTGAAGGGAAGTGAGTGGAGGAGCGACAATCGGATAGTCTTAGTTAGGACTATCCCGCCCTATCCCGAGAATATTTTGCATACAAAATGTAGTGCTCTGAGGGCGAGTCTGAGGCATTTGTAGCGCATATAACCCCCATATTAGAGACCAATTTGGGGCTCTATGTTGTGTGAAAGTTGCATTTGGGCCAATGTTTTTGCAGCAGCAAAAAATTTAGGGGGGGGGGGGGCGCACCCCCTCCCTTTTCATAGGTACGTCACTGATGTGGTACGTGTTATAATTGTAACTCCCTCCCCTGTACGCTTTCATCGAGCTGGCGCCGTCTCTGTGTCACTCTTTTTTTTATTCATATAGGGAAACGGTACAGAATACCAAAATATCGCAGAATAATAATTGATAATCACCTGAAGATAGGAATACACCAGTAGTCTGTTCAGACTCTTCGCAGTGTTTGTTGGTTGTCGTAATAAATAGTATCCAGGCATTCGCATCGGATAGTACGTGTGGTAAAATGCGCTCACATTCCCTATTTGTAATCATGTGTCTTACAAAAAGGGTACCATATTTTAAAATCTAATCAAAACTAATCTACACGTTTTTCTTCAGTTAATTTATTTATTTACTGGGGTTTAACGCTCACCATGTCGAACAGTTTTACGGGTGGAGGAAGCCGGACACACCGAGCAAAGGTGAGCAACAGTTACTGTCAGACTCCCCAAAGTACTAATTCCGCACAAGCAGGATTAGCATTTGTTGCATGGGCGCAGATCATGGGGGGGGGGGGGACGGGGGGGGGGACGTGTCCCCCCAGATCTCATCAAGGGGGGGACATGGTATGCCATGCCCCCCCCCCCCCCCCCCCCCACCACTGGGGGGACATGGTATGACATGTCCCCCACTATGCTCCCCCACTGCTGCACCCTCTCATCAATTTTAATGCGAGATTCACTTCTGATACACGTTCAACTAGTCCAAACTTGGACCCACAGTTCGTAATATAATTTTGGGGTTGGTACGGCCTGTACTGTAGCCGTATCAACCACAAAAATTATATTACGGACTATGTCTGTGGGTCCATGTTTGGACTGACGTAACGTTCAACGAACAGTTGTTCAACACTGCGCCTTCAAATAAGTTGTTACTCAGCCAGACACAACTGTGGGTTGCACGAATGCATAAGCAGCATAACTATTTGATATCGGAATATCAATGTTGCAGACAGAATTCTTATGCAGAGAGAGTAATAGGCCGGTACTGAGCTCGTGAAAATGTGCAAGACAGTATCGTCTGTTTTGTTTACATTTTGAAAACGAAATTTATCGATCGCATTCATTCAATTCACGCGACTTGTTGATGACGTATGTGTCGGGCTGTTATTGGATCTTTTAATCCATTAACGGGCCCGACACATACGTCGTCGCTCCATCTGTTGGGCCCTTATGCTAATCCACCGCACAGTTGAATTGTGTTAATCTAATAGGGAACGCTCGGTAAAGCGGGAACAATTATGGTTAAGCATTTTGACAAAATTACAACAGGCTGTTGAAAAACATATTTTTTTCTACTAAATAATTAAGAGAAATTATACCCCAGAGGCCACCAGAATGCACCATTTGAAAGCGCAATTTAAAAATTTTCTTGGGGGGAGAACCCACCCAAACCCCCCTCTGCCGGCTCGTGCCTGCGGCACTCGCTGCAGATGCCTTCGGCATCTGCCCGTCCCCCCCACTTTCACTTTTTGGAAGAGATCTGCGCCCATGATTTGTTGAATACGTAACCACTGAACTACCACGCTCCCTTTCTTTCGTTACAAAGCTTACGATCATTCAGTTGACCCTTTACCTGCCGTAACGGCCTCATCCCACCAGCGCTGGTTGAAAAAAATAATTTTGTTATATTATTTAGACTTTTGCGTCTAAAACATAACTTATGAACCCCATAGAAACGATCTCCTTGGGCTCGTTCCATTGAAGAGTTATAGGGTAAGTTTTTTTAAGCAAAAACTGATTTGTTTTAGTTATTCGATGATTCCCCTTGCAAATGTTGTCTTAGCGACATGTTTGGGCTAGTTCAAAATTTAAACAAAATTGTCATAAGATATATAATTTTTGTGAAAAAAAATTAATGAGGATGCATTTTCCAACTTTATAGGCGTTCAGCGCTTTAGGAACTGAAACGTTTGTTCATCTTTTATGTAACTTCGATCACTTGAGTCAGAGCGAAAAGTGGATAGAATCCAAGCACCAACTATTTATTGTGCAAGTCGCATGGGATTGTTTTCATTGCTCACGTTAATCCATGACTAAACATTCAGCGATCACCAAATGCAGCGTACCTCGGGTATGTTTACTGTTATTTATACAATGATTACCTGTTCTACTATATATGCCTCTGACATAAGTTTTAGCGTTACCACCAACCGTGGTGAACACGCCAGCAATGGGATTTCAATAGTTAAAATTTACACCTACAGTGGAACTACATTTAAGGTGACCTTTGGTGACCTCGACCTAAACGCAAACTTGTCTAAATTTATCGCTCGTCGCCTGGCGAAGAGTGAAATGAAAGCGGCAATTATTTATTACGTTTTAAATGAGTTTACTTCAGAAGATACCAAAAATTAACAAACATGCATTGTCTCATGTAAATAAAGCATCCAGAATTTGAAATAGTATGTTAATATGTAATTAAAACGAAAACGACCCGTGATTTGCGCGTTTTTTTTTCATTTCGTTTCGACGATAAAAAGTAATAGCGACTCTTAATAATCTGGCGATCACGGTATAAATAGAATATATTCAAAGTAGCTTGATGTACCAAATGTTTACCACTCGTGGTGAAGTGGTGTTAACCGCTCGCCGAAGGCTCGCGGTTAACACCACTTCACCACTCGTGGTGAACATTTAGTACACCAAGCTTCTATGGGTATAATCTATGTTTTCGAAATAGAGTTCAGGCTACGCTGTACGGAGAATTGCGATCGAATATCGGGCAGGACAATATAACTATAACAAATTAGTATTTTTGGCAAATATATACGATCCTTTTTGTTCTACCAATAGGAACAGAAACAAGAAACTTATTCTTGGTTTAGTTTCATAACACTCGGGGACTGGTGGTGAATAGTCACAAAGAATAGACCAATTAATATCTTTAAGCAGCTGCCATACTGTATGTTAAAACTAGGGCCTTGCGAATATTCGAATGCGATCAAATCAAATACCGAATCGAATACTGCTCACTATTCGCGAATCGAATCGAATTGATTGGAACGATTACCGGTAGCGCTGCCGAGAAAAATGATCGTTTTTTGGTCCGGAACATATCCATATTGGCCCGCATACTCCCTATTCCATGTGCCTGTGACTGATACGTGAAATAGGAAGTACGAGCGACGGATAAATGTGGAGTTGCGTGAGATAGAGGCCGTTTTAAGCTGATGTGAGCCTATTTTTAAAACACGCTTTCCTCCCGCAGATATCCGGTGCATTCTGACAGAAAGAAAAATTGCAGGGATAATTGGAGATATTTGATAGATATTCGGCATCGATTGCCGAATCGAAGATTATTTCGAATACCTAATATTCACAGGGCCCAAATTAAAATTGATTAGTTGACCTTTACGTGGAACTTTTCGAAGAAAGTCATCTTTCGAATGGACGATACCATTTTTCAAATGGAGGATCTCTAATGAAATTTATGTTCCTAGTTCACTAAAGTCGATGTGAGCCCAGGTTTCCAGAGGTTAATCTACCTAAAATGAGTCTTCTAAAACAATACATCTTCCATCATTTAAAAAAAAAATGTTTATTAGGGTTTAACGACACATTAACAGCCAGGGTCATATCATGTCTGTGACAGTTTTACGGGTGGAGGAAACCGGAGTACCCGGAAAGAACAACATAGCAACGACGAGCAGCTGCCATCCCTCCAACGTCGTAACTCTGAACTCTGCACCATAGCACAGGCAGGGTTAGATTTGTTGAAGACATGCGCATCTTCGACGTGCAGTACGCCTTAGTACATAGCGTCATCGTGTCCACATGTAGGCAATCGGGGTTAAGTGCCTTGCCCAAGGACACAACGCGGGAACGCGAATCAGTCGGTGAAATGGTCACCCATCCAACTACTAACAGTGCTCGGCGTTGCTTAACTTCGGTGATCTGACGAGAACCGGTTATTTCGGCGCCACCGCGCCCCATCTTCCATCATTGATGACGCTATTTTGCATAAGCAGTAATTGAAGTGTTGAATGCGTTCGCTCTGAAAAATAACTTTATCCACGGACGTGAGAACCGTCACTTATTCCCAGTTCCGTATACGACATTCGTTATCAGCCGATTTTATCGGCTGATGTTGCGAAATCCACCCAACAGTGACAGATTTTATGATATGTAAAGTGTTAAAACTCTTTACCCAATACAGAGAATATCAAAATCTATTATTTTAATTTCTATTTTTTGAAATTTTTCAAAAAAATTTCAACAAAACAATATCATGTGACTCCTCATTGGAACGAGCTCATCGAGCTCGTTCCAATGAGGTGTCACATGATATAGTTTTGTTGAAATATTTTGAAAAATTTATTTTTTCAACCGCTCAATTTACAAATTACGCGGTGGATGCGGGCGATTCGTTAGGTAAAGGGTTATAAGGGTCATTAAAGCCAATAGTAAATTCTAATAAAATAATATCAGAGTACTTGAAAGTACTCGGAAAACAGAATATACTCGTATAGAATAGCAAAATATTAAATTATGTTGCACTGTGAAACATAGGAGGTTTGTTGAGAATTGCAAGCTTTGTTATTAATACCTATCAATCACAGTGCCCGTTGTTTTAAGCAAAACATCAGGTGCGCTTACAGGTGTAACTTCCAATGGGTACAATACTGTAAAACGCTTGAAGAAGATGAGGAAATTATGCCCTGAAAAACCAAAACTCTACACAGATAGTGAAGACTATCGGACGTTTTGGTATGTTAAGTTTTCAAAGAATTCCATTGTTCTGTCAACTCATTCCTGATTTGCAGAGATCGAACAGTCGCATAATGTTTAGCCAGTTTTACTGGTGGAGGAAGCCAGAGTACCCAGAGATAACTACCGAGAAGAGGCGACCAACTATCAGACTCCCCAACCGACCAACTCCACACAAGCAGGCTTAGCACTGGTTGAAGACAAGTGCACCATCGACGTGCAGTATGCCATTGTTCAGAGTGCCACCGTGCCGCCACGTGGACAATCGGGATTAACTGCCTTGCTCAAGGACACAATGAAATTCTCTGCCCGCTTTTGTAACCCCAACACTGTATGTAAATAGGGGGGCGACTGCCCGGGTAGCTCCGATCGTTGATAACAAACAGACGAAATGGGTATATTAATCATTAGTATACTACCCCATAGCAATTCTTTGCGACAAATTTATATTTATTTATTTATTTATTTATTTATTTATTTATTTATTTATTTATTTATTTATTTATTTATTGGGATTTAAGGTCACATATTTATGCACAATGGCTAATCATGACCAATTAGTTTCAATTGGTATTATCTGGTTCTGACAGGACTATTGCGTGCTCATCTAACAGTGAACTTCCTCCAGGCCGACGTCCTTTGAAGCTTGGAGACTCTTATTGGAATATGGGAACGGACTGGTGGAGGCAGTGGGTGCCTCATGTCAACTGATTCTGCTGACTACCTTGGTCGAGATCTCTTGATGCTTGATCAGCATGAATTCGCAATTCTGATCAGTGTCAGTCACGTTCCACTGTGTATATAACTGCCAGCAAAACCCGAAAACACGCCCTCCTGTCAACGTTAGCAATCCGACACACGTCTTGTACAACATTCAGGGGTGTAGCCAACATTGTTTTAGGGGAGGTCGCCCACAAAGCAACTCAAGGATGAGAATGTCTGGCAACTGAAAAGACTGAAAACTTGGCCAGGAGCCAAGCCTTGTACAGAGGTCAAGTTGGAGGAGATTATGGGAGGGGGTGTGACCCCCTCCCATAATCTCCTCCAACTTGACCTTTGGCCATCGGTGGGGGTCCGGTGGTGGGGAGGGGGTTGGGGTATTCAATATTTGATATCAGCAGTGATCAAAGATTTCATGTTGAGGGAATGTGAATCAAATTCAATGTAGGCATGTATTAGATTGCTGTGGAGAATATCGGCAGCGGACCTTTGGTATTCGGGGGGTCATACACCCTTGACATTTTTGGTTCTAATAGAAGCTAACGTCATTTTGAATAACAAATTCAGACCACCAAAAATAATCTAGTCCTCAACCAGTAAAACATTGGAAAAAAGTAGTAAATCTTTTATGTATATATTTTGGGGAAAAAGACTAAAGCACATATATCATCTTTCAATTCTCAAGTATTTAGACCCCCCCCCTCCCTCAGTTCCAATTTGAAATAAGATTACTGAATTCTGTTTGTTTGTTTTTTTGTGATGAAAAAAAAACAACTTAATATCCTCATTCCAGTCATCTTTGAATTTATAAAACTACACGGCACATACAATGAAGTGCCATAAGCTATATTTTGAGACAAAAAATGCCAATTTTAAATTAATATCAATTTTTTATGCTTGTCGTCTCTTAATCATGTAATTAAAAAAATTAAGAACCTATCCGTAGTGTTTTATAATTAGTACTCTCTCCCCAAGCTGTATTATTGTCGTACAAAAAACCCTCCCCGTATCCAACTCATCTTCACAGCGATATTTCACATTTGTGTACGTTCAAGCGCAGTTAAATTTCAACGAACTGGGTTTATTAAATTGACATTGAATAAAACTTAATTATTTCAAACAGAAATGGATAAGATCACCAAACAGTAAAGAACGTAAGCTACGATTGAGTAACCAACTGAATGATTGCATTAATTTCGACGTAATTTTTAAAACTTTAGCTTTAAAGTAAACAATTTAATTTAAATGATCTCTTCCTAATCTAACTATAAATATCGTATCCAATTGAGTCATATATCTAATTTATTATCGAGCATTATTGATGTCCCATAAATCTCTTTGATGTTTACAGGCATAAAGTACTTGTTAACTGTTTCCAGACGTGGTGCCCGGACACATGGCGCAGTTAGAGGATTACGTGCGGCGCACGATATTACCACGCGGTCGACAAGCGGGCGTTTATAGAGAATTCAGTGGTACTTCATGCAGATGAAAGCCCAGGCAGGAAGTCTCACTTTTAACAGCAAATCGTGTTAATTAACTGCCTATATTTCATATGGTTTATAAAAATCTCAAAAGCGCGCCAACACCTTTGAAACACATTTTATTTCCAAATTACATGTGAACTATCCTGTAACCGACATGTTGTTTTGAGAAATTAATGAAATTTTAAAACATTTGATAAACATATGTTCTGGTTAAAAAAATATGTGAAGTGGATTTTCCTTATTTATTATTTATTTTCCGTTATGACAGGTGTTTGTGATAGTATACCTATAACTTGAACAGAAAAATATGACGTAACATAAAAAGTTCGGACTGCAAGTAGAGTTTTTGAGAAAAACAGTCGGCTTCCAGATTCTTCAATGAATAGTTTTGTTAACCACATGTTTCTCAAAAAAGAGTTTCTGTCGAAAATATATTCACGCAGACCTGGTGTGAAATTTCGAGTACGAAAATTGCTGTCCTCACAGTTAACCGTTTACCTTGCGAACCGACCGCAACCGCCCGCGTAATTTTCAAACTGAGCAGTAGAAGAAAATTCAGTTTTCAAAAACGTTCAACAAAACCATATCATGTGAACCCCACATTGGGGGTCACATGATATGGTTTTGTTGAAAGTTTTTGATAAAATCGAAAAAGAACCCATTTAAAATAACAAATTTTGATATCACGTGTCTTGGATAAATGCAATGCAATGTTAATGTCTGGAATCCACCACCGTGCTCTCTGACTTACATTATTACCCCGTATCATAGCGTACACACCCTTTGTTCATTCCATGACATTCTCAGCTCAACTCAACAGACCCTTTGTTCATTCCATGACATTCTCAGCTCAACTCAACGGAGAAAATTGCCGGTGCTCCACAGATGGAACATGCAGGCAAGCGCCTTAACAGGTCCCTATTTTACACCTAGGTATGGCGAGGGTTGCGTGGTACTAGTGAACATTCCCAACGTTCACAACTGATTCAACGTCGCAGAGTCACACGCTCAAACTTCGCTGATCGCACACCAGCCACAACTGCGGGAAGCACCCGAATCAATCGCTCAGTGGTCACCCATCCAAGGATTAACCGGGCTTGATGCTGCTTAACTTCGGTGAGTTAACGAGAACAGGTCTCGCTTCGCCAATCCCCCCCCCCCCCCTCCACCCCTCCCGATAAAGAGTTGTACGAGTTAATTGATCATTGACAAATGTGTAAAAAAATTAGATATGGTACACAACGCGTGCAGTACGAATATTATATGGAAAATAGGCATCCCACAATATCTGAAGGTAAGTGGGCAGTGGGCTAGCTTTGAATTGAGTGGGATTGGGAGTGGCCAGACTGAGGACCGAACAAGTAAATGTCCAGTTCACAGACCACCGGGTAGTGTACACTCTGGTCCATGCTTTTTAGATTTTCTTATTGTGTCCTTTCGTTTCATTCCAACTACCAAGTAAATGTGTAGAAAAATGTGTAGGAGGCGTCTAACCCACGTGTGGCCGCATACCCAATCATTCTGAGCGAACTGTAGATGTAATTTGTACTTAAGCACTTATACCCTCCTTCAAGGCCCAATCATTTGGAAGATTCCCAAGCTCCCGTTTGAAGAATCGAAAATTCTGGGGGGTGGTGGGGGTGGGGGGCAATTCCGTGTATACTTGCATACTTTTTTATGGCTTTGTTAAAGTCTTAAACACACACATGCAGTCCTTTTTCTGTATTTTTGCAAACGTTTTAACGTAAACTAGTTGTAACTGAGCTTCTAAAAGTCGTCCCTTGAGTTCCAATGTGTTCTATGTGCCAGTAGGCACATAGAACACATTGGAACTCAGGAGACAAAGTATTTCATAGCGACGATTTACTCAACTCGTCCCCTGAGTTCCAATGTGTTCTATGTGCCTTATTGGCACACAGAACACATTGGAACTAGGGGACAAACTGACACGGCATTTTTGTGAATCTTTGCATCTTCTGGTGCAATCTGTCATTTCTTATATAAAGTTACATAGATAGCTCTATAGCTCCCGGGTCATTTTTAGGAATGTGACTTCCATCGGCTGAACAGAAGCAAAAAAATCTTCGAATAATGAATGCCAGTCACCGCGTAACTTAGTTATTTCATTTCGTAACCTGGTCACTTCGTAACCTTGTCATTTCGTAACCTGGTTACTTCGTAGCCTTGTCATTTCGTAACCTGTCCATTTCGTATTCAAAAAGACCTAAATATATATGGGTGCTATATTTTAGTTCCATTTTACACCACTTTAATACTTTAATACAACACACTTTGTCCTTGAGGGATAGGGTCAGTCAACTCATTCTGTTCATACACAATTCCAGTTTTGCTGGAGGTCCCGACATTCGAACAGGATATCCGAGCAAAACTGAGTTGGAGATCACGAGCAAATAAATAAATAAATAAATAAATAAATAAATAAATAAATAAATAAATAAATAAATAAATAAGTCAAGTAATTAACTGAATTGTTAATAGTTTTTATAAGGAAAAGAATCTTTTCAAAGCAATAGAGAATTCTCTTCTTTTTGACACATACTCAAGCGTTATTAGGCCTAAAAAAGTTAAAAATCTGTTTCTCGGGCCCTCCCGCATGGTCCTTTTGGCTACCACATGCTCTCTTTTTATAACCAATGCAAACTTCAAAAAATAAAAATTAAATGGTTTATGTCTGATATTTTTACCCAAGTTAATAAAATTGATAAATTTATCCCTTGAGTGCTTTAGCATTGCAAAGCCTTCTTGCACTCAAGGGCCGAAATACACCAGAACCCATGTTGTTCTGGACTATAGATTATGAGGCCTAAAACATAAAACAACCAAGAATATGAACGTTTGATGGCAAAGAAATAATTACAAAAAATAAAAAATAAATTAAAAAATAAAATAAAAAAACTCTCGCCTGGATGCACTCTTACAAAAACTGGCCTGAGAAACAGAAAATCTACTTTATGAGGCCTTAACTGAAATAATTCTTTTCCCACACATTATCGCTAAAACCTTGGATATGACCGATGACCAGCATATATTATAAAACACTAATTAATATATATATAAAAAAGCTTTAGTGCATTGTTTGGTTACGAAACGACCAGGTTACCAAACGTCCAACTTACGAAATGACTAAGTTACAAAATGACTAGGTTACAAAAAGACCAAGTTGCGTTATTCACCATTAAATTTTTATTATGTTTCAGTCTTCAGTCTTGCAAAAGATTCGAATACGAATCGAATCCGTTTCTGCGGCAAATTACCCGTCAAGAAGCTCCATGGGAAATTCTTTGCGTTGCATATCCAAACTACATCGATCAGCGAAAAAACGAACGGACATCGGAACCGTCGAAGTATTTCGACATTTTGCTCTATCATAGGAAACGGAACGAAATCAAGACAAAACAGGTATATAAATTTTTTATTGCCAAGTTTATGGGGGAAAGTCATTAATATGACATATACAGTTAATAACGTCAAGTTCAAAGGCAGTGTCGACTAAGAAGTATTCATCATAGTCCTTTGCGATTTCGTCCGACTTCAGTACAACTGAAAAGTGCGTGAGCGTCCCAAACAAACGTTCCTCAGCTCACGCAGACCCTTCTTCAAGAGTGGAATAACATCCCACAAAGGACCATAAACAACTTGATGGGGCAAATGGTAAGGAGAGTTAGACCAGCGACTGAAGCGCGGGGTGGGCACGCCCGCTATTGATTTTGATCAGGAAATGGAGTACCCACGCTTGAATGTTATGCATGCCGTCTGTGTTAAGACAACAAAACTCGTCAAAATTTAATCAGTAATAAAGAAATGACATCAAAATCCAAACAATGAAGTAATCATCCATAACACATTTGAAATATTTACCACAGAAAAAAACTTACGTTTCTTTTTTCCGCTAGTATTTGTTATATTTTGAGCTATTGTACTAGCACAGTCACTTTTCTGGTGTTCATTTCTGTAACATTTTGCACATTCCTTCAATAAATATTGTTTAAACTAAATACACCGGAACAATGACGTCACAGTTTCCTCTCGATGACTATGTTCAAACTAACTGGGCTGATTCGAAAAGTGATAGCAGATTCGAATCGAATCGAATCCCGAAGCTTTGCAGGACGCCAGTTTAACCCTTTACCCAATGCACAGGATATCAAAGTTTGTTATTTTTATTTGTTTTCTTCATATGTTTCAAAAACTTTCATCTCAACCATATCATGTGAGCCCCTCATTGGAACGAGCTCGACGTGCTCGTTCCAATGGGCGTCAAATGATATGGTTTTGTTGATTTTTTTTTATCAACTACACAATTTTTAAATTACACGAGAGTGCGTGACCGATTCGTTAAATAAACGGTTAACCCTTTACCCAACGAAACGGCCAAACCGGCCAGCGATATTCTCAAAAATCCCCAATTAATTTTCGTTATATTTTCATTTTTTGTCTCAAAAACATAGGTTATGACCACTCATTGGAACGAGCTCGTCGAGATCGTTCCAATGAGGGGTCATAACCTATGTTTTTGAGATAAAAAATGAAAGAATTTAGTTATTTAAGAATTTTTTTGGCAAGTGTCGTCTGCTTTTCATATTAGGCAAAGGGTTAATTAACACTATACCCAACGTAATAACCACAACCGTCAAGCGCTATTCACAAAAAACACCATTCATTTTAAGCTCTCAAATTTTACCCATATTCTCCTTTTTCAGACTCAGATTCTTTACTTACAATGTACATTCGTTTTATGTGGTTACAAATACACTTCTCACAGTTACTCGCCGCTGCTCACTGGTTCTCTTTAGAGGTTCTCCACCCTCCTCCCCTGTAAAACTGTCCGATACGAGGTGATCCTGACGGTCGAAAGTGTCGTTAAATAAATAAATAAATAAATAAATAAATAAATAAATAAATAAATAAATAAATAAATGCTTTTCTTGCCAGAATCTCTCCCAAACATTTCATAAAGTGTATCGGTCTTTGTTATGTCTTGCATCTCTTGAGAGGCAATTGAAACATGTTTACCACCTGTACTGCCACACCCTCGCAGCACTTCCAACAAGGAGATGGCAGGAAGACAGCCACTGGGCTATGCCGTCTCCCAACAATATGCATGTTTGTTACAACTTGTTACGGCCCTAGTTACAGAGTATTGTTTTTGTAAAGCATCTAAATACATTTATATTTGTAACTACACTACGCTACATGTACAAGTATATTGTGAATAAAATATATTGTATATTGTATTGTATAAATAAATAAAATAAATAAATATAGTAGGTAGTATACCGTGGGAGGTGACACAGCCATTTTGGCTGTCTGCCTGCCACGCACTGAAAGAAAGAGAAATTGCAAACAGACTGTAATCAAATGAATAAACTTGGATCAATTTATGTGACGCATAATGAGGAATGGAGTCGAGTTATTTCATTGCAGGGGGCCAAAGATACGACCCATCATAAATCCTCAAAACAAAACTTATAACCCGTCGGAACAAGTTCATTCCAAAAATGGGTCATATGTTATGTTTTTTGAGGCAAAGTATGAGAATCTTCAGTTATTGAAGGAAATGTTTAGGTAAGTGTCATCTGCAAGTCGTTTCCGGCAAGCCAAACCAGAACTTGAATTATCAGTGATAATAAAATCCAAATAAGGCCACACAAAGTAAATCATCTGTTTCTCAGGCTAGATTTTGTAAAATTTGCGGGAGGTTTTTTATTTTATTTTTTGTTTTTGTAATTATTTCTTTGCCATCTGAAGGTCATATTCTTGGTTTGTTTTATGTTTTAGGCCTCATAATCTTCAGAATAGCATGAGTGGTGGTGTATTTCGTCCCTTGAGTGCAACAAGGCTTTGCAATGCTAAAGCATTGCAAAGCCTTGTTGCACTCAAGGGATAAATTTATCAGTTTTATTAACTTGGGTAAAATATCAGACATAAATCATTTAATTTTTATTTTTTCAAGTTTGCATTGGCTATAAAAAGAGAGCATGCGGTAGCCAAAAGGACCATGCGGGAGGGCATGAGAAACTTTTTTAGGCCAAAGATAGACATTTTGTGGTTATTCCGAAACACCTTTTGGGGAATGAGCAATTTCCTGACAACAGGTATGATATCACATCTTAACTTAGTATTGCAATCGTCACATTGATTCTAGTTGATTGATCATAAGGTAAATTACTTCAGCGTACCCGTACAGAGATAGAGACTACATGGTTTTTGGATTACCTTTTCTGATTTGTGGAATGAACAGTGGAGCATGAAATTACAGATAACGAGTCCGAAACAAATTATATCAGATTTAATCCACTGATAGACGGGAACTATCATTAACTTTTAATTAACACTCTAATTTTGTAATGTAGACCCCCAACAAAATTTCCATACCCGCTCAAAATATCATCGCTTCTCCTTTCCTCTGATTAATTACCCATCTGACAGACTCCAGTAAAGGGGTAAACATAAGATATACTTATTGCGGTCCATTTTGAATTGATAAAACTACTCGACACAGAAAATGACAGCCGGTATAGTAAAATATAATGTATGAATTTTGAGATACCCACTTTCCAAAATGTTACTGTCGAATATTTTTGTGAAAATCCAAGTTTTATGGAAAACGTTCCAAAAATTGTGACGCAGCATGTTCATCGTATTTGGCGATGAATAGTGATTCTTTCTCCATAAATTGCAATCTGTCAGTTATTTCAGTGACTAAATACCCGATACTGCTCACGTTATTAATCAGGCATGAGAGAAAATTTCATTTATTACACGCCTGTTTTTTTGAAATCCTCATCTACAGCAACACTAAACCATGCGGAGAAGGAAAATCTGTTCCACACATATGTGCGGAACGGAAATCGTTGACTGATTATTTTTTGCAAATCGTGCACCGCAATCACAATTTGAATCGATAGCGGGTGCTAAAAATAGTAACACGGGTTCCCCTCGCAAATTTGGTTGGCGACAAAATGTGTTCTTTTTGTTGTCAAATGAATTGCAGAGTGGCCTTCTAATAATTGTTTTTAGAGACGTGAAAGCTTGTAATAAACACAGAACGACACATGCATGTAAATGGGTTAATGAATATGGCACTTGTGCCATCTCGGAAGAATAGAACTCGAGGCCTGCGGCCTCTCATTTTATCCTTCCACGCATGGCACTCGAGCCATATCGATCAACCCATTCACACGCTTGTGTCGTTCTGTGCATATATTTCTCACTTTGCTAACTTGAACAATCAACAATTTACCCGCAATACTGACATTGGCTCTTAGCATGCTGCCGGAAAATATTCCTGCCCAGTTCAATTTATTTATTTATTTATT